>OZ024828.1:46199827-47399827 GCA_964016985.1 Anodontia alba | reverse complement strand
TGCTTTTGTCACCATTCTTGTACAGTGGACAAGCATTTGCTTCCTTCCAATCCCTTGGGACCCGCGTAGTCTCCACTGACCTCTGAAAGATTACCTTTACCATGGGAGCAATGACCTCGCGCTCCCTTGAATACAATGGTTTTATATCGTCAAGGCCAACTGCCTAGCCTTGTCAGGGTTCAAGTCGTGTAAGAGCTTCAGGATACTTTTTTTTTTTCAGATACATGAGTTTCAGGCATGATTGGATTACAGTGGAACCTCGATAATTCAAAGTCCAAGGGACCGAACAGTTTTGTTTGAATTATTGAGACTTTGAATAATCGAGGGTTAAAATGCATACATATATTTAAGTCGGACTTTAAAATGATTTTGAATTATTGAGAATTTTGAATTATTGGAGTTTGAATTATCGAAGTTCTATTGTATTTCACTTCTCAAGTGGTTAAGAGTGTTTAGGGAGCTTACCAGATTCAACTAGATTTTGAATTGTCATTTGGGCAAGTTCGCTGAGTGCTGGTGTACTTTTTTGGGTGAGGGCTGAGGCGGGGGGGGGGGGGGCGGGGGTGGGTGGGGTGGGGTGGGGGAGAACACCTACTGAAATTGAGTATTGAGTACATTTACCTTGTCTTGGTTCTCAATGTTGCTTACGTTCCTTGGTGGGTGAAGCTATTCCCCTTGTCATTGGGTCGATTGTTTACAATCTATACAAAGTATACATATACCAAAATTTCCTTAAGGTTGTTGTACACGTGATTATTATTGACCAATGAAATCCAGGAAACGGTTATTTATAGCCGCGCTATTCTTGTCGCTGTGACGTTAGAATACTATGTAAAGAGGGTTATCTGTAAAACCTGGACTGGGCTTAGTACTGGGACATTGGCAAACACTGCAGACCCAGACCAGACGCCGCAGAATGCGGTGCATGATCAGGGGTCTGCACTCTTGCTAGAATTACAGGACGTTAAGGGTTAAATGAAACACCCCATTCAGGATAATTTTTCCCAGCCTGCACTCAGAAACAACCCACCAGTGCTTTGATTTTTATGCTCTCCGAAGGGAGCATTGGCACTGTTTTGTCCGTCCGTCTGACCGTCCATCCGTCTGTCACACTTTTGTCCGAAGTATATCTCTGAAAGTATTGAAGACAATTTAATGAAACTTGATTCATGAGGGGAATTGCAGAATGCAAGAATCATGACCCTGTCACCAATATTTACGGAGTTACTTCTTTTCTTAATTTTTGCAATAAAAAGCTTGTCCGGAGCATATCTCTGAAAGTATAGAAGGGAATTAAATGAAACTTGATACATTGACAGAAGGCCATCAGAAGGCAAGCACCGTAACTACATCACATGTAATTACAGAGTTATTTCCCTTCCTAATTTTTGCAACAGTAAGCTTGTCTGCAGCATATCTCTAAAAGTATTGAAGATAAATAAATAGAGGGCCATAAGGGGAAATGCAGAATGCAAACACCATAACCCTGTCACCAGCATTTACGGAGTTACTTCCCTTCTTAATTTTTGCAATAAAAAGCTTGTCTGGAGCATATCTCTGAAAGTATAGAAGGGGATTAAATGAAACTTGATACATTGATAGATGGCCATCAGAGGAAGTGCTGAATGCAAGAACCGTAACTCTATCACAAGTAATTACAGTTATTTCCCTTCCTAATTTTTGCAACAGTATGTCCGGAATATATCTCTAAAAGTATTGAAGATAAATAAATGAAACTTGACACAGTGATAGAGGTGTATCAAGGGAAGTGCAGAATCGAAAACCATAACCATATTGTCAGTATTTATGGAGTTATTTCCCTTCATTTTTTGCAGTTTTAAATTTGTCCGGTACATATCTCTGAAAGTATAAAAGAGAATCAACTGAAACTTGATATATTGATAGACGCCATCAGAGATAGTGCAGAATGCAAGAACTGAAACTCTGTTAAAAGTAATTACTGAGTTACTTCCTGTCTTAATTTTGGCAATAATAAGCTTGTCTGTAGCATATCTCTTAAAGTATTTTACTCTTTCACTAACATAACCCTCCCATTCTGCTCATCTTTGGGGAGCATTCTTCTGTTTCACCGATTCTCTTGTTGATCTGTTTAAAAATGTGTACATCCTTTTGGTTGATTATAAAGACTACCCAGTATCAGTAATCTCTACAGTCCTACTGATTCCAAGAACATCTTCAATGTACTGATTATGGGCAAAGCTAGTTCCATTTCCAGTATAACATATTAACCCAACTGTTCAGGAGAATTCAAAATAAATTTACAAACAATACGGAGCGCCATGCATTACAGCCAAACATCAACTTCAAAAAAATGGGTAGGAGAAAAGTCCAGGGACTGCAGCAATCACAAACCACAGCCCTTCCCAGACACCAAGAGGAAGAGAAAACAGACAAAACCAAACAAGCGCAAATCGAACTAACGTACGAAAAGCACCAAAATTAGCTCTCTCTTCATCAAGCGAGGTAATCGCAATGCTAAAAGGACTGAAAAACACAAGAACAAAAAAACACAAGTCAAATCGTAAACCAAATCGCCTCATTGAATAAACCACAAAGCAACAAAGAGTAAGACCAACACGGGACCACCGCCTTTGAACAGTCAGTAGAATAACACCCCCTGGGTGCAGGGTGGTTAAAGCACTTTTACAGCCAGCCCACTTCACCCTGGGTCCCAATGTAACTCTTAATACAGAAAAACATAAAAATTTGGTTTGCATAAAGGCTCCCAACTCAGTCAATGCATCAAAGCGATAACATAAAAATCAAATTCATCACTATGATAAACAAACGAGTACTCATATCTAATTCTACTGTGTGACAGAGTAAATGAAAACCAATAGTTGAACCACGGCGGACCAAGCCAAAGACATATTGTCAAGCCCCAACCCATCGATAAAAGTTTTACGAAGAGGCTGTCATTGAGTCTGAGGCCCAAACTGCAGTCGTGCATTGATTGAGTTGGGGTTTAACGACACGTCAACCCTTGTGGGTCATTTTGTGTCGTCTCCCAGAGAAAGGGAGAAAATAGAAGAGATAGCAGAAGAGATGAAAGGGAGGGACAGGGAAGAAAGAAAAAAAAGGAATGAAAGTGAAGAAACAGAAGAAATAAAAACATCACCTCCCTACCCTTACCTGTTACAAGGATAGCAGGCCTTGCCCAACTATAAGCCAATATCAGCTGGACGTCCCGGGTGACAAAAGATACATGACACCTTCGCACCACCCAACCACCCGTGCAATTAAAGAGTGAGGCATAGATATTAACAATGATTGGGTTGATAACTAGGCATGCAGTTTGCCGCATAGTATCCAGGCTATAACCAATTCTTTTATAATGGTTCATTAATTTTCTGAATTGCTCCGAAAAGTTAGATTTTCCCACAATTTTTCTAAATCTGTACACTAAGTCGCGTAAAATCCTGGTTCCGATATACCTTGTTGCAGAAGTGTTTTCAGACTGACATTGTATTTTTCTACCAAGGCACTGTGTCTGCGATAAAATTTCGAAAAACGCCTCACGAAGTTTAAAATAATGATAGCCCTGCCTAAGAAGTTTGGCAGTAAGGGTTTTATTAGGGCAGTTAAAGTCAGCAAGATTTGAAGAAGCTCTGGCAAAGTCAATGTCTTACAAAACTGGAATTACTTAAGAACAACAACCAAACTTTTGGATACCCCGTGCAATGCAGAACAATCAATTTGAATATCGGTGTCGGAGGGTTTCCCGGGCAGAGTCATAACTGAAATAACTAGATTTAAAATATCTTAGATAGTCAAGTACATATCTTAGATAGTCATGTACATATGATTATCTTAGATAGTCATGTACACAGATCAAAACAGAAATGTTTTATATTTTACAGGCTGCCCAGGAATTTTGTCATAACAAGAGTTTTGTCCTACAGACAGTTTTTCATGTAGAAGGTACAGCTTAACAAGATTATTCTCTGCAGAAAACCTCACATGTATGAAGTATAAGCATGTATGAACAAATTTACATTAAAAAAGAAACGGATGTGAAAACAGGCTGTTTGTTTGAAAAAATTATATTCCACACACATAGGTATTTAATTTTAATCTACACGGCCGGCCTTGGTGGCTCAATTGGATGAGCCGTCCGACTGGAGACCAGGAGGTTGTGGGTTCAACCCTCGCCAAGGTCAGCAACATTCTTTCGTGGAGATTGATCATGAAATATTTTCTATGCTCATTCTCTTTCTTCCGCTGATTCAAGAAGGGCAGTTGTCAGTTTCTGGGGAAAGAATGTGCACAATACTGGTTAACCGCTTAGAGGATTAAGCCTGCCCAGTAAACGTGTGGTTAGGTAAACTGACCGCGCTTGACATGACCCCACTGGGTTGACTGGGCCGTAAAACCTCAACACAAACAAACACAGCTACACTGAGTAGTTGATCAAGGCAACACAGTGGGTAAAAAGATGCAGTATGATATAAAGAAGCTATTCATTCAAAACTTCTTTCCCTCCACAGCAGCCCCCCCCCCCCACAACCCCCCCTCACCAAACACACACACCATGTTAAAAATCGTTTAGGATTCATCCTTTGCTGCTTTATGGCTTGGTATTATAATCTTACCACTCCTATTTCACCGAAGAGGTTTTTAACAACCCCAGACTTTCCTTCCATTCATCTGTCTGTCTGTCCATTCACAAACTATGATTTCTGTGCTGTCTTAAAACCTGATCGACTTTTCATCATGAAACTTAATAACTGGATAGGTGATATAGCGGAGATAATCTATGACCTGTTATCTTCATTCAACCAGAAGTTTGGCTGTTTCAGATGCAGCTGTTGTTAAGTGTCATGTGGTTCTACACAATTACAGGGAGTGCTTCTTAAGACTTCAAATTCAGCAGTTTTGGCATTATTTGGCCTTTTGCCAGTTTGATAAGAGTGCCAACACTTTTCTGCAATGCAATATCTGTGACCACCAGGTTACTGAATATGAAATAGCATTAAGACAGCTTGCGGTAAAAGATTATTCAGATCTCAGTTCGTTTTTGTCCGAAAGGAACATTTTGGACCTTTATTCCCTCCCATTAGCCTATGAGCTTATTGAAAATCCCCCTATTAAATAGCAGTGGAAACAAACAATCAAATCCAAGGTAACCAGAATTCTTATATTTTCTTATTTCTCCATGCAAATATGTGTTGTGGCTACTCAATAGAAGAACTTATCGAGGCACTTCTAACGAGTACCCACATGTTTTAATGGAAAAATAAGGAAACATATTATGTGGATACTCCCACTCCAATAGAACTATGGCTTAGATCCAATTGCTGCAGTTTTGCCATTGAGATAGTATTTAAATTTTGTTTTTCCAAACCCAGCTCCAAAACTTTTCAACAGATGACTGAAACTTTGCATTACTTCTCTAGCAATTCCCTTGCCATGTCATATTTGTTGTATTATTACTTCAGTCAAGTACACCAGCAGTTTATTCTTTTTCTTACATATCAGTACATGAAAATAATTCCAGAAAAAACTGGGGTAGCTACGCAATATTTTTCTCATTTTCCACCAAACTAGGTGGGGCAATTCTAATGAGTACCCAAAACGTGTTTTCATGGAGAAATAAGAAAAATATCAGCATAACAACATTTTTTGGTTGCAAAAAATGCCTTATCTGGAGCTATCCAAGTAACAAAAGAAATATATTATCATCAATAATTAAGTAAATATATGAAAATTCTACTTTAAACCTTGTCAAAATATGGAAGAACACTAAAGGTTCAACAACTCATACAAATGGAGTGTTGCTACACAATTATCATTTAAGACACAGGCCAGATTCATCCAGTAGTGTAGCACCAGTCTGGGTTCATGCAGGGGTAAATATGTCCTGATAAAAACATTACAAAAAAACACCCCTATTCAAATATATGGAGAATTTCACCTCCAAAAACCGAAAATTTTCAGGTAAAAAACTCTGATATTTTTCATATTTCTGCTAAAAACATAGATTGTGGGTACTTGTTAGAAACGCCTCGGCAGAAATAAGAAAAATAATGTATACCCCTGTAAACCCCAGTTTTACTATATAAAAGGGGGGTTTAAGGGGGTCAAAATTATATAGGCATGTTTTCGTGATGATAATGGAAAACCAATGGAATGGTCTTTTTCTTTATCCTTTTTATTGTTGTTTCAGAAAAAGGCATTTTTCTGTACTTCTCTTTACATATAAATACAATGTATAAATATATTAAGAATTCAAAAGAAAAACAATCTTTTAACATTTACCCTTAGTACTGGGCAAAAAGTGTAGACTGGATCAGCCACTGGAACACACAGCATCTACAGGTTCTACACTATTTGCAGGGTCAGAAAAAAATCAGAAAAACGTTAATACAAATGTCGTCTGCTGAATTAGCCCCATGAGTGTCAATAGTTAAGCATATATCAGCAACATTTAACAATGCTCCAGATAAGATCTTTTCCCAGGCCAAAAAATATTGATTTTTTTTTTCTTATTTCTCTTCAAAAACATATGTTGTGGGTACTTATTAGTAATGAGTACCCACAATATATGTTTTCATTGAGAAATAAGAAAAATATATACCTGGATACTCCTCATATCTGGAGCTATGATTTAACCATATATAAAATGTTCTATAAGAAAATAAGTTTACAACTTTATATGTATGAGTACATTTGAAAAAGAGTTGCAACAGTGGCAGTTTATTAATAAAGTTAAAGCTTAACTGATTAAATTGTCTACTTCAGTCCTTCAAAATACTGTCCATGCAATTGCACCCACTTTTCCAGACATTTTATCCAATCACATTAAAGGCCATTTTTGGATGCTTATTTGGGTATTACGTTTATACACTTGAAAAAGTTAACTACCTACTGCACTATGTGACTAATGATGTGATTAACTGATGACCATATGCATATATTTCCTGATATGGGGATTCAACCCTTTCAGCCCGGCAGACCAAAACAGATACCTGAGCAAACAGTGTAGATCCAGATGAGACGGCTCATAATGAGCTGTCTCATCAGGATCTACACTGTTTGCCATTCTGTTTTTGGTTTTAGACTGAAACCCTGTTTTTGCATCAGTGGAAATGTCTTCAGGATCTACAATGTTTGCCATTCTGTTTTTGAATTTAGACTGAAACCCCATTTTTGCATTAGTGGACATGTCCCAATTCTAGACTGAAACCCCATTTTTGCATCAGTGGACATGTCCAAATTCCAGTACGGGAGAGCCAATTTCAAAAACTCAGGGATGAAAGGGTTAACCAAAAGTCACAGGGAGACTGATCAGGTTATATGGAGAATGTGGCAAAATTTTAAAGATACTTTTACAAATGTTCATTACAATGGCCGAATAATAAGCTAGTACATTGTCATTTTTATAGTTACAGATGGGTTCCACACACCTGTCTATGGGCACTTTGTACTATAGTGGTCAAAACTTTCTCCTTGTTAAGTACCGGAATTCCAATAATACTGGTGTACTCAGACACAAGGACTCATGCCATTATTCCACCACTGTCATAAAATCATGATAATGATTTGATGTTTTACATCCCTTGCAATATTATTTAACCCACTGTAGTCGGGAGACCCCGCAGAATGCGGCGTCGGATCAGGGTCTTCACTGTTTGCAAATAGTTTAGCCATTTTTCTTTAGGAAAATTTTAGATCTCATAGCCAGACATACCTAAAATTGAAATTGGACTCTTCCTATATATAGTGTGGGGAAGTCTATTCAGTCTACAATGGGTAAAGACATATTGAGACAATGGAGGGAAGAGTGATAATGAAAGGCTCTGTGCAATGAACTGCAGTACAGTCATGAGCTGTATTCCACCACCAGTGGGATTTATATTTACCCTGCACATGCAATACTTATATCATTCAACAGAGGAAAGATTAGCTTATAATTTAATGTATGGTACATGTCCTAACATTTCAAACATTTTATTCCATATTTTGTTGGACTAAATTTTGCTTTTTCTGTATTTATTTTTTAAACAACTAAGTGGAATGGCAAACAGTGTAGACCCTGATCAGACGGCTCCTGATCTGGGTCTACACTGTTTGCATATGCCATTTTGTCAGAAACTTTGGTGTACAAAACTGTAGGACATTTACCGTATATCATGTTTGTACAGGTTTTTCATGTGCAGAAAATGGAACACTACCACTACTGTTCAAATGGCCCTCATATACATTTTGCAATTCATATTGTATGTAGATGAACCCTAAACATTCAGACACCATAATTCCTTACACGATTTATCCTTAAACATGAACAATTGTATTTGACTACCTGTCAAAATGGTACCAGGTGAATGGCAAAAATGTAAACCTGTATGTAACTGCTCCTTTCAGCTGTTTCACCCATGTGTACCCTGCATGCTCAATTATATCGAAATAGTTAGGGTAAATATGGCTCGTATAACTGCAGCCTTTTCAGTTTCCTCTCTCAAGTTTATCTGGAGTTTCTTTTATAAATAAGCATGCATATATAATAGATAGCCAAACTAAAGAAAAGTTATTATCAGCAGGAGACAAAATATCCCACTAATTAGGGCCCAGTTGTTCGAAACTAATGATGTTGTTAGTCAACGTATCGTTAAAACTTTAAATATTGAATATGGCATACACCCTAATATTTTTGCTGAAAAATCTGAGTAGCTTTTGCATCTGCAAAAGCTACTCACATTTTTTCAGCAAAAATATCTGTGAATTAGATATTGTACTTACTAGAACAGTTAACATTTGGCCACTAAGGAGATCCTTAAGCTAACGATGCTTTGAACAACTGGGCCCAGATTAACAGGTAATGTGGTCTATACCAGCGCTAATATCTGCGATCCAATTATCGTACATACCAAATCAACTCGGTTACATGGTCTATAATACCAATCCAATTATCCGATCAACAGCTGATGCAGTCCATAACAGGCCCAACTCTGTTATCTGCAATCTGACACACAACTTTATCAGCGCTGCGGTTTATTTTCTACAATCCAATTCACCAATTTAGCAAGTCAGTTGGTAATATGTTCATACCAATTCAACCACCTGCAATCCTATAATTATCCATCTTAACCATTAACCCATTGTAGTCTGGTGACCCATAAAAGGGTAATTGGCAAACAGTGCAGACCCAGATCAGACGCCACAGAATGCAGCATCTTATCAGGGTCTCTGCTGTTTGTAAATAGTTCAATCATTATCTCGGAATATCTAGGTCACATAGCCTGACAAACCTAAAATAGAAAGTAGAATCTTCCAATATATAGTGTGTGTGGGGGGGGGGGGGGGGATTTCATTCAGTGTACAATGGGTTAAAGTGCCAGTCACAACTGCAGCAAAAGACACTTCAAATGTTTGTTTTAATTATTTTTCAAAGGAAATATGAGGGGCCGTTGGAAAATAACCAGACTATTCATGTTCCTGTCTTTCCATGAGCAACTATCTACACATATTATACATGGGCAAAAAGTACATTTTATCTCAAATAAATCGGTCAGTTTATTTTCAGTGAGAAGTGTGTATACATGAAGTTTTGAATATCTAAAGAAGTGGGTGTTAGGGCTACCATGGACTCTAAGCAGGGCGAACAGAGATCTGTAATAAAATTCTTGCTTTTAGAGTGTGAAAAACCTTGCCACATTTTTAAAGATTGCAGAAATTTTTTTCTTAAACCTGTTCAGCCTTTTAAAGCTGGGTTTCAGTTAAGGAAGGGTAGGCCAAGTGTGAGGCACAAGCCTAGGCCAGGGAGGCTTGCTGCAGCAGTGACCCCCTACAATGGTGGGTAATGTTGAGGTTTTTGTCAACAAAAATCGCAGCGTGACATTGCAGGAGGTAGCTAAATCTGTTTAGTATCAGTAAAGCATCCCCACATCAGATTTTACAAAAAAAAAATGTATGAGCTAGGTGGGTACTGAAACTGCTGAAAGAAGACCAAAAGGCATCCAAGGTGACCATAGTAAAAGAACATTTTGGGCATTGTAACCATGATGAAAATAAGTTTTTGAACTGTATTTTCACTGGGTATGAAATGTGGGTTTATTACACTGAACCGGAAACAAAAGCTCAGTAAAAGCAATGGAAACGAGCTGGTTCCCCACTTCCCAAGAAGTTTAAGCTGTCGCCATCTGCTGGCAAAGTTTTGCTGGTTGCTTTTTGGGATTCACATGGAATAATACTGGCTTATTTCAGGCCAAAAGGTTGCATTGTGACTACCTGATACTATCCAGAAGTAATTTTACAAAAGCTTGAAGAAAAATGAAAAAGTTGCGTCCCAGTCTAGCCCTAAAAACATATCCTTCTTTTGCATGACAATGCCACCTCTCACATTGCCTTATCTACAGTTGAACTTATCAACTCCTTCAAGTGGCAATAGTTTTCCCACCCTCCATACAGCCCAGACCTTGCACTCTGCACTTTTTATTTGTTTCCAGAACTCTAAAAAAAAAGGCTCGCTGGAAACAAATATGAGATTTCAGCTGTAAATCGGTACCTCAGCAGTAGATCTACCTCATTGTTGGCAGAGGGAATACAAAAGCTCCCACAAAGAAGACAGAAGTGTACAGATGTAGGTAGTGAATACTTTGAAAATGAATAAAAATAATTTTTGAAAAATATTTAATGGTTTTTGAAAAAGAACAAAAATTCTGGATATTTTCCGAGTGCCCGTCTTAAGGCTTGACATTTCATGTGAGCTAGCATGACAATTTTTTTTTATGTCAACAGAAAGGCCTCATCACTTTGCCCATTTGTTGAAGATTTCCAAAAAATCTCTTTGGATTCTCTTTTTATACATATTGTTATGCCTGTCCTTTTGACATCAAACCGAAAGACGTTTTTGCTTGGCATTTTATTTCAAATGAAAATATTTTGTTGTGAATGACCATCTCATCATATCATATCATAATCGGATTTTTGATTAACGTGCAGGTACAGGGGCAACATCCACACCAGTGGGCCCCCTTCCAGATAGCTGGCTTGCTGCACACATGGCAGATCTCACACCAGATCTCCAGGTATGTCTATCATGAGGGTTGACGGCCGAGAGCTTCCACTCTCTGCAATCCCTCTCTGTCAGCTGTTTCCATGTCATCTTGGGCCTCCCAGGCCCGCGCTTTCCATCAACCTGTATGTCTTATCAGAAACCATTTATCTTTTCCGTTTCTGTGTTTTGTTCTCAAATGTGTACCCTAAAATTAAATTTATGACCAAAAATTGGTCTGACCTATGCAAATTTCTATAGTTGAGTGATTTTTTTTAACTTTTGTCTTAGAAAATATGTTTTATTTTTCTTTGCTGAATTTGAATAATTGATGTTTCACATAAATATTATTAAAAGTTCAGAAAACTTGAACAAGTGGAACTTGTTGAAAATCTGCCTCCAAGTTACCTACCCTACAGATTTGTGCATAATTTGCATTCATTTTTACTATGTGAAAAAAAAATGAAATATTTGATTTTTTAAAAACCTATGCTAGAATAAAATTTTTTGTGCATAGGCAGTTACGACAAATGTTTTGCATTAAATCATGACAAAAGTTTGCAAATTCACTTTGTCTGTGTAAAGCGCCAAGCAAAAAACGACTTTCTGAATGATGTCGAAAGCACAGTAGCAGACAGTTCACATGAAATGTCAGGTTTTATTTTCTCTGAAAAATAATGAAAAAAAATGAGAATGCCATCTGCTGTAATTTTCCCTGATGCTTTAAGGGTTAATAGTTCAACTGAAAATTCAGTCTTTAACAACTCCAATATCTGCATTTACTATCTTATAAGGTTAACTAGCAATCTTGTGCATATCAACTCCATTTTCCTGCAATTCAATTACTAAACTTACCAGATCAACTGGTAATTTAGTCCTAACTCCTTCCTTATTATCCAGCTTATGAGGGCAACTGATAATTGGGTATTTACTAACTCAACAACCTGCCCTCTAATTATCCAACTTACCAGATCAACTAGTAATTTGGTCTTTACGAAGTCTATTATCCGCACTCTAATCACCCAACTTCAGGTCAACATATTTTGGTCTTTGTCAACTCAATTACCTGCCCGTTAAATTATCCAACTTCCCAAATGAGCTGGTAATTTGGTGTTTACCAAGTCTATTACCTGCACTCTAATTATCCAACATCAAGTCAATTTATAATTTGGTCTTTACCAAATCAATAACTTGCCCTCTAATAATCTAACTTATACATTTACTAGAAAATACTGTCGAACCTCAATAGCCCGAACACCGATGGCTCGTTTACCATGGCTAATTCAAACTCATTTTTGAGTCCCTACGAAATTCTTCTGCTAGCTCAAGAAAACAAATATTTAGGGACATTTTCTTATTTTATCATGAAATTGTATGCTGTGCGTGCTCATTAGAATTGCCTCATTGAGGCAATTCTAATGAGTACACTCAACATACAATTATTGTGAAGGAAATAAAAAAATTCCTAAATTATCAACATTTGCTTCCTGACCTGGCACCATCATTAACCCTCAGGGGCTCGAATTACCCATTTCTCGAACAATTTTCTATGGTCCCAAAGATGTTTGAGCCATTGAAGTTTGACTGTATGTTCATTTTGCATATGTGATACTAACATGGCTTTCAAGCACATATCACTCTTGTGGAGTGCAAAGGGTGTGATAATGGGTCACGTGGGTGATACAGCTTTTTTTGCCCGTGCAAAAAATCCATATCGCCAGGTCACGTGGGTGATACAGCTTTTTTGCTCGGGCAAAAACCCTGTATCACCACATTCAGAGCACTCGGCGGTCTTGCTTTTGACTCTGCATACAATATCAAATAGGCAAACTTGTTAGAAAGAAAAATTTATGATAAATAGATAATGACATGGCAATTTTCATATCATTCCCCATATCAACCCTCAACCCATATCAGAGTGTCTGGGGTTGATATAGGGTATGATATGAAAATTGCCATATAATAATCTCTATTTACCAGACAAACTGGTAATTTGGTATTTATTAATTCTACTACATCCACTCTAATTATCCAACTTATCAAGTCAACTTATATTTTTGTCTTCACCAACTCAATAAGCTGCCCTAAAATTATCCAACTTCTTAGATCAACTGGTAATTTGGTGTTTACCTCCAATCTATTATCCAATTTATCAGATCTACTGATAATTTGGTCTTCACCAACTCAATAACCAGCCCTCTAATTATCCAACTTCTCAGATCAACAGGTTATTTGGTCGTTAGCAAGTCAATTATCTCCATTCTAATAATCCAGTTTATCAGGTCAACTCATATCTGGGTCTTTACAAACTCAATAAGCTGCACTCTAATTATCCAACTCACCAGATCAACTGGTATTGTGGTCCATATTCACTAAAATATCTGCAGTCCAATTATCCAACCTATCTAGTCGACTGGCAATGTGGTCCACTCTAAATAAATTATCTGTAATCCTGTAACACAACATCTATTCACCTGGTAATCTGATCTACATCACCTTATTTGCACTCTAATGATCTAATTTAGGTCATCCCCTAATGCGTTCTATACCAATTTAATTATCTCACCCAGTTATCCATCATAACAGATCAACTAAAATAGTAATGTGGTCTATACCAACTCTGTTATCTGCACTCAAATTATCCAGTTTACCAGCTCAACTGAGACAAAAACAAGGTCCATACATCTGTCATTCTTCTCCATGCTAAGACAAAGACAGGGAGTATCAGAAATCTTCAAACTGGAAGCTGATTTACAGATCAAGGGATAACGTAAGATAATCTGGATTAAATCACAGTTTCAGCAACTCAATAGAAATGCTCTGCATTAATTTTTTCGATTTTTTTCTTTTCCTTAATTTTGTCGTCTTCAGTAAGTCCGAGAAGTTTTGAGAAGCTACCCATGTCTTCTGTAAGAACCTGAGGACTGTACAACCCTCCCTCTAGAGTTCTTCCATCACCCTGAAAATATACAGACTAACAGAAGTGACTAACAGAAGTGAGGAAAAAAAGATCAGGGTCCAGTTGTTCAAAACTAACAATGTTGTTAGTTAACGTATCCTCAAAACTTTGATCATTAAATGTGGCATATATGCTAATATTTTTGCTGTAAAAATGTAAGTAGCTTTTGCATTTGCAAAAGCTACTCAATTTTTTTTTTCAGCAAAAAATACCTGTGAATTAGCTATTGTACTAATTAGAGCAGTTAACATTTTGACCACCAAGCTCTTTAAGCTAACGATGCTTTGAACAACTGGGCCCTGCTGTTTTGGTCAAAAAGAAAGCATCTTATCTGGAACAATTCTTGGGTTACTGTATTTCCCCAAAGTATTCAGACACAAAGGCCTGAGCAAACAAGACCCAGAATCATACACCACAGCATGGGACATCTGATCAGTCCACACTGTTTGCCACACATCTAGCATTCTTATAGACATATCAACAGGTAGTATAATGGACTTGTTCAAATCATTATGAAAACATGACTACTTATTCAAATAGATTGAAAATTTCACCACCAAAAACTGGAAGTTTTCAGACAAAAAACACTGATATTTTTTTATATTTCTGCTCAAAATATAGATTGTGAGTACTCGTTAGAACCACCTCAGTGAGGTGGTTCTAATGAGTACCTACAATCTATATTTTGCACAGAAATAAGAATAATGTATACCCCTGTAAACCCCTGTAATACTATATAAAAGTGGGGTTTAAGGGGGTCAAAATTATATAGGTATGTTTTCGTGATGTTATATGAAAAGTATGTTAAGGCATCCAATACTTAATGTAAATATGGTAGTCCATAAAAGGAAGACAGCACATGCCATACGTGATGATTGTAGGTGTTACAGTAAATCAGATATTAAGCTAAATGTTAGGGTTGGTGTTAAAATGTCAGTTATTAGATTATGAACAAGACCTGTCACCAGACAGGCTAGCTCGCCTGATATTGCACATTTTGTTTCTGGAAAATTCTAAGACCTTGACCTTGATTTTGACATGATCTTGGAGTGGGGGGTGGGGGGGGAATCAAATCAGTCATAAGGTTTGGAACTAATGAGGTCTTAAAAACTTAAATGGTTTTGGTTCAATACGTATCATCATACCAAAGATGAATCAAAATGGTGATAAGGTTAGGAAATAATGAGGTCTTAAAAACTTTAGCGAAAATTTTAACATTTAAATTCTAAGTCTGTGACCTTGACCTCAAGGTCATGAGTGCTGATGGTGCTGATAAAAACTTTTAACCAGTATCTATCATAATACCGAATAGGAACTAAATCCATCGTGTAGTTTAGAAGTAATGAGATCCTAAATACTTTGATGTAAAAATTTTAACATGTAAATTCTAAGTCTGTGACCTTGACCTTGTCATGACCTAAGGTGGTGGAGATGATACTGCACAAAATTTTGGACCAATAAATATCATCATACTAAAGATGAATCAAATCGGTGATAATGTTAGGAAATAATGAGGTCTTGAAAACTTTAACGAAAACCTTAACATTTAAATTCAAAGTCTGTGACCTCAACCTCAGGGTCACGGTGGACATGAGTGCTGATAGTGCTGATAAAAACTTTTGACCAGTATCTATCATGATACCAAATAGGAGTTGAAGTAATGAGATCCTAAAAACTTTGACATAAAATTTGAACATGAAAATTCTAAGTCTGTGACCTTGACCTTGACATGACCTAGGGTAGTGGGGATGGCACTATGCAAAATTTTGAACCAGTATGTATCATCATACCAAAGATGAATCAAATCGGTGATAAGGTTAGGAAATAATGAGGTCTTAAAATCTTTAACTAAAACTTTAACATTTGTGGATGCCGACACCAATGCCAACACCGACACCGACGCCACCGCCAAGGGTAATACAATAGCTCTCCTTGAATGTTGTTCAGGCGAGCTAAAAATAGGTCATGGTCATAAAATGATGCCACACTGATTGAGTTCACATTAGGGAGAAACTGTATGCCAAGTACTGGTAATATGATTGTAGGTGGGATAGTTATTCACAAATGGACTAGAAGCTAAGGGGGTTGCAATTGTTAACAAAAAACCAAGAAATGTGTCACAACACAGATGTCCCTGCCCAGAGGCCATCCTTACCTGGAAACAAGAGTTTTGCATAAAATGAAACTGAAAAAGGGCCAAAACTCTCATAATAATTGGCAGATTTTGCCCTAAATCGAAATTGACCTATATTTAATGATTATATACCTGTGTATAAAATATGAATTCAATACACTAATCTTTTCAAAAGGTATCAAACAGAAACCATTTTTAGTTTAGTACATAAGGACAGGACGATGAAGTTGAAAAGGGCCTTAACTCCCATAATAATTGGTGGATATTTTTCTTGTTTTTCCTAGAAAATAGGATATTACATTTCATGCAAATTGTCTCATAGGCATACATACTGGGACAAAGAAGAAATGTATCATCAGTTTGTCATCTGCTGAATCTGCCCAGAGTGTGCTAAGTGTTAACAAGAGGCCCATGGTTTGCTCACCTGATAAAAAAAAGCTATTGCATATCTGCAAATGCCATGCAACTTCTTCCAGTAAGGACACAAATTTGACCATACCATAAAAAGTTCAAAGATCATCCTAGTATCGTCATTTCAACAAACTTAGTAGACTTCAAGTCCCTAATGCTGTATATCAAGATTCAGCCTCTGAGCTTTCTTACTTCTAGAGAGGAAGATTTTCAAGTGTTTTACCATATATGGGGATGGCAGCAATCTTGTTCAATAGTACAGAACCATTTGAACAAATTGTCAACATCCTTTCGACAGAAGGCCACATGTGAAATCTAGTGAAATTTGTTCAAGCTGTTTCAGAGAAGAAGACATTAAAGATTTCACTATTTTATACAAGTATATAGCCCAGGGGCAGGGGCAGATAACCCCCAAAATTTTGATTGTAGCTGAACAATTTGACTACTTTAATCATACATTGCAAATTTCAGCCATCAGTTTTTATTATTAATTGAGAAAATGATTTTTCAACATTTTCCCCATACAAAGGTATGGGGGTACAAATTTGACATTGCCATAAAAAGGTCATCTTGTTCTATGGTGCGGAACCATTCGAATAAATTGTCAATACCCTTTCAACAGAAGGCCCCATGTGAAATCTGGTGAAAATTGCTCAAGGGGTTTCAGAGAAGACATTTAATAATTATGCAGCCATGGATTTCCGATCGGCACAATTTTGGCTGTTTTCGATTCACAGGTCATCCTGTTGCTACAGTGCAACTTTCAACTTAAATCGCCCAACAGTTTGGGAGGAGAAGTAAAAAATTGGTTTTCAAGATGGCGGCCATTTTGAGTTTCCAATCAGCACGATTTTTGCTAGTTTTCATTTACATGTCAACCTGCTGCTACATCATAAATTTCAACTTAATTCACCTTGTGGCTCGCAAGATATCCAAAACAGATTTTCAAGATGGTGGCTGTGGAGGCCATCTTGGATTACCAATTTAGCTATTTTGTGTCTACTAGGTGCCCCAATGCTCTTCATCAAATTTCAACTCAATTGGATCATAGTCTTTAGAGGAGATGTCCAAAATATGTATTCTCAACATTTTTCCCATATAAATGTATAGGGCCATACAAATGTATGGGGAAGCCAATCTGATCTTGCAGTAAAAAGGTCAAATGTCAACGTAAGACCATCATTTTAGCAATATTGGTAGACCTCCCATCCCCGATGATTTGTGCAAAGATTAGGCCCAAAAGATTACTTGTTCTAAAGAAGACGATTTTTAAAGGTTTTTACCATATATGGGCATGGCGGACATCTTGGTCAACAGACCGCAACCATTTTAGCAATCTTTAGTTACTTTGCCCCAAGGAGGCTCCATATGAAATTTGAGTAACATTGGCCCAGCCGCTTCAGAGGAGAAATTGTTTGAAATTCTTAACATTTTCCCATACAAATGTATGGGACCCATACAAATGCATAGGGAAGCAAACTTGATCTTGCCATAAAAAGATCAAATGTCAACGTAGAACCATTATTTTAGCAACTTTGGTAGACCTCCCGTCTCTGATGATTTGTGCAAAGATTCAGCCCTAAGGCATCTTCGGTTCTGGAGGAGAAGATTTTTAAAGGTTTTACCATATATGGGCATGGTGGCCATCTTGGTTAATTGACCACAACCATTTTAGCAACCTTTCATTCCCCCAACCTAAGGAGGCTCCATATGAAATTTGAGCAAAATTGGCTCACCAGCTTCAGAGGAGAAGTCGTTTGAAAATGCTAATGGATACACAAATGTACGACGGACAAAAAGTGACCACTATAGCTCATCCTAAGCATAGCTCAGGTGGGCTAATAAATCATCTTGTAATACAGTTTGCAAAGTTTTGGTTATGGTAAGCTGGGATTAATGAGTATGAGAAAGCAGATACATGTATGTAAGAAAAGTTTACCAGTTTAATATCAATCGTTTGAAGAGTGAGTTTCTTTGGCTCAAATTCAGCATCTGTCTCTTTACACTTGAAGCTCTTCCCAGCAAGTCGTAAATTCTCACTCAGTACCGGGTAGTTAAACATTTCCTGTAACAAATGGGATTTCAAAGTTCATACGAATTGAAAGAGTCTTATTGTTTGTTTGAGGCTTAATGTCAATGTCAGCAATCTTTCAGTCAGGTTGCGGTGGTGTCTGGATTTGACAGAGGGAACTGATGCCTTTTTATATAGTGCCACCTCACCATATTATCAAAGCCCAGGCACACTGACATTACATCACAAAAACATGCCTATATAATGCTGAATCCCTTAAACCCCACTTTTATATAGTAAAACTGGGGTTTACAGGGGTATACATTATTATTCTTATTTCTGCTCAAAAACATAGATTGTGGGTATTTGTTAGAACTGCCTTGGACAGGCGGTTCTAACAAGTACCCACAATCTATGTTTTTGAGCAGAAATATGGAAAATATCAGAATTTTTATCTGAAAATTTTCATTTTTTGGTGATAAATACTCAGTATATTTGAATAGGCTTGTTTTTGTAATGATACTTCTACCTGTCATATGTTACTGATATTGGTGTGACCAGTCCCAGTTCTTCTTCCTTAACCCACTGTAGACTGAATAGACTCTCCCACACTATATATTGGTAAAGTCCAATTTCAATTTTAGGCATCTGATCTGGGTTTGCACTGTTTGCCAATTACCCTTTTAGGGGTCTCCAGACTACAATGGGTTAAGAGTCTTAAGTATGATCTGGCTTGGGATCAAACCCCACAGCCTACCAATCTGAAAACACAACTCTACTAACCTAGCCACTCACTGGTGGACCACTCTACTAATTATTCTTTAAAGTGGTGCCATACAGAAATTGCATTAACCTTTACCATTCTCTGTGCTACTTCAGCAGACTATAAACTGATGATATTTTTTTTTTATTTTTCTCAGAAAATAGGCTTTGACAATTAATGCAAAAATTTAAATCAAATGTCATAAAAGGAAATATTTTAACCCTTAAAATGCCAAGAAAACCTGCATCTGAAAATGTTGTCTATTTATGCTGTCTGCTGAATATTCTTGCAAACTTTTCAAACCTATTTTTGCATACAGGCAAATAGTGTGGACCCTGGTCAGAGTGCTCCTAGAGAAGCGGTCTGATCTGGGCCCACACTGTTTGCAAAAATGACTTTTAAAATCACAAGCAGATGACAAAGCAGGCCACAATTGTTGTGATTGGCAGTTTAAGGGTTAAAATGTTTACCCAGCATGCAAAGCATAACTATATCAGTTATTGAAAATAAATGATATTGTGTTTGGATGAACTTCATTTGCCAATGTCTTTTTTGGGGACAGTAACCATAGCATTACATAAGGGAACTGTGACCTTGAAAATTAGGTCAGGATTACCAAAATCTAATCAATCCCAATTATATATCCATGAAAATTTGGTAAGAATCCAATAAAAGGTTCACAAGATATTATGCTGACAAGAAAATGTGATGCTGACACCAATGGGATCTGCACCAAAATCAATATGTCCCCCTACCCTTAAGTGGGTGGACATACCTAGAGGACCACAGGCCACAATGCTCACCTTAGTGAAATGCTGTAAAAGCTAATATTTTGGACTATTCTGCAAAGTTTCAGCTTTACTACCTTATAGCTTCTGCGGAGTTAATTTTTTATACATGTATTTTATTTTTTTTTTTTCAAAATTTTTGGTTGCCTAGACAGAATTCATATGTTTGGTAGAGGACTACTAAAGGAACATTTCGGTAAAACTTTTGTCAAAATATCTGCATAAGATAAAAGAAATGGCCTAATTTCACTTTTCCCATTATACCTCTATGGAAAATGGAAATTTAAATTACTAAATTGACCATAGCACACAAGCAATAGCAACAAAAAAAAAACATAATTTTTGTAGAGGCCAATGTTAAGAACATTTCTTGGAAATTTCAGCTTCATTCCCTTTATGGAATCTGAGGAGAAGATTTTTGAATATTATTTGCAAATTTAATTTTTCGGTTGCCATGGCAACTATTCAAAATCAGCAGTTCAGTCAAAATTCATATTACAAGACAGAAAAAAACAACAGCTTATAAGCCTATGGAAACTTTATGTTGCCATAGCAATGAAAGCACAAGAGCATCGGCAATAAAAAACATAATTTTTGTAGAGGCAAATGTTATGAAAATTTCAGCATCCTCCGTAAGGCTTCTGAGGAGAAGATTTTTTAATATTTTTTTGCAAATTTAACATTTTAGTCTTGGCAACAAACCAAATTCAGTGGTTTGGAGAAAATTCATGTGAAATTTAAGAAACATTTCTGTCAAACTTTTGTCAAAATATCTGCAGTGAGAGCAATAAGTGATAATTTCCACTTTTCCCATTATAAAGTCAATACAACTATGTTACCATAGCAACCAGACTTCTTACCTGATTGAAACAAAAAACACAATAATTTGTTCCCTCTGCCTATTGATGCTATATGTGAAATACGGTAAGACCTTCATGGCTTCAAAGGATAATCATTTGAAATGTTGATGGACAGACTGTGGATGGACGATGGATATATGCCTATACTTTTAGCTCACCTATGAGCCTTACTGGCTCAGGAGAGCTAAAATTCAATATTTTCTACTGAACAAAGTCCGTTCCCTGAAGCTGTCCGTTGCTTATTTTTTTTTTTTTTTGTACCAAAACGTATCTTGTGAGTATTCAATGGAATCACTTCAGTTATGCAATTCCGATTATGTTCTGGTGCAAGAATAAACAAAAATCTCCAAGGCCCAGTTGTTCAAAACTAGCAATGTCATTAGTTAACATATCGTTAAAACTTTGATCATTAAATATGGCATACATGCTAATATTTTTGCTGAAAAAATTTGCAAAAGCTACTCACATTTTTTCATTTGCAAAAGCTACTCACATTTTTTCAGCAAAGTACCTGACAATTAGATATTGTACTTACTAAAACAGTTAACCCTTGTCATGCTGAATAAATCAAGATGCCATGCCCACTTCTAATTTCCAGCCAATCAGGTTACTTGATCTGGGTTTTTGATAGAAATTCACATATTTAATGACAAACAGTGCAGATCCAGATCAGAAGCCAACTGATCTGGATCTATACTGTTTGCTAAGACAGGGCATGTCATGCTCAGCAAGAGAAGGGTTAACATTTTGACCACTAACAAACTCGTTAAGCTAACAATGCTTTGAACAACTGGGCCCATAATGCTAAGGCTAGGCATTAATGTGTTAACTTTTAAAATGCCAGGCAAAGATTTAGCAGATTTTAGATTTTTATTATTATTACCTCTTCTACACAGAGTTACTGCCTTTAATTCATAACTTGACTATGACTATTTTACTAGAGCAATGGACAGACACAACCCGGCCTCTAGTAACCAAGTAACCGATCATTGCAGCCCTACTTGTCATGTTGAGCGCGGTCAGTTTACCTACCCACACGTTTACTGGACAGGCTTAGTCCTCTAAGCGATTAACCAGTATTGTGCACATTCTTTTGCCAGAAACTGCCAATTGCCTTTCTTGAATCAGCGGAAGGGAGAATGACCATAGAAAATATTTCATGATCAATCTCCATGAAAGAATGTTGCCAACCTCGGCGGGGGTTGAACCCGCGACCTCTTGGTCTCCAGTCAGACGGCGCATCCAACTGAGCCACCGAGGCTACCTGCAGCCCTACTGGTCAATACGCTAATGCAGGTTCTTTTGATACATATACCATAATTATCCACAATAATCCGGCACCATAACTCCTCTTTAAACAAGACTATTTAACTGTCTGATGACCCATCTAAAACTGCCGGCTGAATAACAAACTGTGCAGACCTCCTTCAAGAGCAGACTGATCTGGGTCTACACTGTTTGTCCAGGCTTGACTGTCAAACTATTAAGGGTACATATGGTATATGATATGTGACTTTCTTTCAGTGTACCTACATACTAATTTCTCGGCCATAATTTCTACAGCAATGACTCAGATTAGCCTGTGTATATACACAGCCTGGTCAAGGATTTGGCAGTGCCTTTACTGAATCATTGGATACTATAAAAATATATCAGTGAATATTAAAATATCCCAGATTGTACTACGAGGGTTGTTCAATAAATTTGTAGACCGCCCGTCTAATTTGATTACTATTATGTTTAAGTGATAATTTCTTATATCATTACAAACTTTAATCTATTATCTATCTATAATTAAGCCAAATATTTTACCCATAAAACAAACTAGTTAAAATTAATGTGCGTCTGTATTACCATAGTAACAAGCTACCATCCCCGTCTGACTTTATGTATTTTCGCACTATTTCTTCCACTTATACATTCAGTAATGATTCTTGTACAGTCATAAAAAAAACCCATTAGAGTTTGAAATTAACAACGCTGGAAATAGGCAAGCTGCATGCTTACTAACATCAAAATATCAACCAAAGAACGCATGGAAATCCGCAGGAATATAAAATGTTGCACGGATCTTGGAAAACACCGACAGAAACATATAAGATGCTGCAGATGACGAAAGGTGAACATAAAGTGTGCAGGGCTCTTGTGTTTAAGTGGAACAAGTGGTTTTTGGAAGGCCAGCTAGGTCTTGAGGACTATGAGATGACTGGTAGAAAGTCACACTTTCGGATGTCTCACATGACGTCAGTTGAACAAGCCTTTCAAGTGGATCGACAGTTGATGGTTAGGGAGTTGGAGGAGATTGCTGATGTCAGTGTGGTGACAGTTTACCTGATCCTAACCAACGACTCAAAGATGTGAAAGGTGTTCTATTCTGATAAAATATTATTTATTCATAATTGCCTTATTTATTTATATAGTTCGAAAGTGATTATGCATGCTTAAATTTCACTTTACATGCGAACGTTTTTAGGATTGGGTTTAATATGAATACATGAGCAGATTGTGTGTAGCAATAATTCTTAACATCCATATAGTTGATGCGTTGTGATTATATTTTATTATTTATAATCTGAGTTCCATCTAGTAAGACATAGTTATATGTAGCATACGAATGCAGCCAAAACAACCAATAAAATTTATTTAAAATAATGGAATAATTTTGCAAACTGATCAGTTCTATTTAACAAAGCTGTTGTCCTAATTTAGCTAAAACATATTTTCCACTTGATAATTATAAACATTTCAGTTATACGCATTAATATGCACTAATTAGTATTGATTGTTTAGAACAAAAAAACACACACACGCACACACATGTGAACCTTAAATTGATAAAAAAAAGTCTCATTTCCCAAGTTGCTGCCGTGGGACCTCATGGGGGCACTCAGATCAAAGAGACCCAGCATCCCTGCCTACACAAAGACAATGCATCTCCGCACAAGGCAGCTGAAATACAGCTAAAGATCGGCGTACTGGGACTGCAACAACTGAGCCACCTAGCTTTCTCCCCAGACCTGGCCCCTTTTGACTTCAAATTTTCCTCAGCATCAAACTACAGTTGAAGGAACAAAGATTTGACAATTTGTTATAACTTCAGAGAGAAACAAATAAAATCATCAGAGGGTATTCTCTGTCTTGGTTTTCAGACGTTATTGAGAGACAGTGGCCTGAACAACATCAACAATGTGTAGAACATTCTGGGGTATACTTTGAGAAAAAGTAAACATGACTTTAAGTCAATGAATGTCGATGATGTCACTGACATCAGAACGTGAACTGCGCTGTACAAGATGTTGTTTGGTGTAATTTTTGGAACACTTATGCACGAAAGATAGTGGTTTACTACGGTACATGTTTTATTTCTCTGCGATATCGGATGTTAAAATTATAAAACCAGTCTACGAATTTATTGAACAACCCTCCTATTCATATGGTCAAGCTAATCAGATATGGTAATCACAGTGTGCAGACTAATATGGGCCTTCACTGTCTAGGTTTGTTTGGTACAAAGATCCCTTGTCTTAGAGTGTAAAATATTAAATTTATTGAAAGCAATAGAAAAACACTGATCATTTATAAACCTACAGGCCTAATACCACAGGTCAATATAAGAGATCTAGATTTTATTTCTCCAAGACAACATATATTGTGGGTACTCATTAGTACAGCTTCAGAATGGCAATGTACATTAGTACTCATAACATATCCTTTTCTGGAAAAATATAAAAGGTTATCAATATTTTTCAGCTGAAAAAATATGGTGTTATCTACGTCTGTCAGATATTATCCTTCAACATAGCTCCAGGTATGAGTATACAGATTATTATTTTTTAATTCCTCCATGAAAATGTCTGTTATAGTACTCATTAGAAGTGCAAGGTGCTTCTAATGAGTACCTACAATATACCGTATTCAACCTAATTACCACACATGCTCCTATAAAGCAATTAAGTAGCCTTTAGATAACTGTCAGTGTACTTTTATCTACTTCTTTATAAAAACATATGTTGCGGGAACTCATTTGAAGTCCAGGCAATTCAAACCAGTACCCACAATATATGTTTTTATAAAGAAAATCAGAAAATATTGCTACTCATCAAGTCCTCTGCTGATCTTTCATTAAAGAGCATCTTTATTAGGGTGATATTTTACTACAAGTATGTTCAGTAATTTTGAAAACTCTAAGCGCACAGTGTGGTAATTAGGTCGAATACAATATGTTTTCATGGGGAAAATAAAAAACTATCTGTTCATTTTGGTTGAAAAAAAAGTCTTATCTGGAACTGTGCATCACTACAGTTTTACCAACCCCAGCTTGTCGAAGTACATTGGTTATGGTTCTTGTCATCTGTAGGGCTGTCTTTGCTCGTGTCACAGCAACGTACAACAGATTACGCTCATCTGAATTATCACATTCTGAAACATTTGGAATTACAGTACTTACTCTGCACTTCTGTGGAAGTTTTGCTTGGGTTGGAGTTTACATGCCAGTCAACACTATTAAGGTTATGTTGAGCTGGTCAGCTTGCCTAATCACACTTTTCCTGAACAGGCATAGTCCTCTGTGCTTAGCTAGTATTTGTGCACATTCTTTTGCATGATAGAAAATATTTCATGATCTACCTCCATGAAAGAATGTTGCCGGACCTAGCAAGGATCAAACCGCGACCTCCTCATCACCAGTCAGACGTGCATCTGACTGAGCCACGGAGGTTGACAGCTGTGGAAGCTGAGCTGAGACTTCTCTTTGCACATTTTAATATGTACAGTTTCTCAATGACAAATATTGTATAATGTAGAGTTGGGGCATATATTTATTTCATCAAAATGAAGGCCAAATTAGAAAACAAGAGGCCCACGGGCCACGGCTCGCTCACCTGAGTGACATAGCCACTGCAGATATGCAGATGCTATACAACATTTTTCCAATCCTATCATCGCAACTAATGAAAATATCATCATTTGAGCAGTTCTTAGTTTTGAAGAATATTATTTGGGCCTGACAGTCAATGGAGCATGATCATTTGAACAAACTATCAATCACATTTCAACAGTAGGATCAATGTGAAATTTGGTGGAAATTGGCTAAGTGGTTTCTGAAGGATCATGATTTTATATATGTAAACAGCACAGTAGCCAGGGAAATATAATAAACATAAACAAGATGGCGGCCATCTTAGATTTCCAATTAGAATGATTTTAGCTACTGTTGATCTACAAGTCACCTCAATACTTCCAATATAAATGTATAGGGGCCCATACAAATGCATTGGGAAGCAAATTTGACCTTGCTATAAAAAGGTCAAATGTCAACATAGGACCATCATTTTAGCAATTTTGGTAGATCTCCTTCCCCCATAATTTGTTCAAAGATTAGGGCCAAGGGCTTATTTGGTTCTGGAGAAGAAGATTTTTAAAGGTATTTACCACATACGGCCATGGCAGCCATTTTGATCAATGGACCATGCCCATTTTAGCAATCTTTTGTTCTCCTGCCCCAAGGAGGTTCCACATGAAATTTGAGCAACACTAGCCCAGAGGCTTCAGAGGAAAAGTCATTTGAAATTATCAACATTTTTTCCATACAAATGTATGGGGCCCATACAAATGCATACAGAAGCAAACTTGACCTCACTGTAAAAAGGTCAAATGTCAATGTATGACCATCATTTTAGCAACTTTGGTAGACATCCCGTCCCTGATGATTTGTGCAAAGTTTCAGCCACAAGGCATCCTCGGTTCTGGAGAAGTAGATTTTTAAAGGTTTTTACCATATATGGGCATGGCGGCCATTTTGGTCAATGGACGGCAACTAGTTTAGCAAACTTTCATTCCTCTGCGCCAGGAAGGCTCCAAATAAACTTTCAGCAACACTGGCCCAGTGGCTCCAGAGGAGAAGTCGTTTGAAATTCTCAACATTTTTCCCATACACATTCATAGGGAAGCAAATTGACCTCTCCGTAAAAAGGTCAAATGTCAATGTACGACCATTATTTTAGCTATTTCTGTAGACCTCCCATCCCTGATAATTTATGCAAAGATTCAGCCATAAGGCATCCTTGGTTCTGGAAAAGAAGAGTTTTTAAAGGTTTTTATCATATATGGGCATGGCAGCCATCTTGGACAATGGACGGCAACCATTTTAGCAATTTTTCCTTCCCTTGCCCCAGGGAGGCTCCAAATGACATTTGAGCAACACTGGCTCAGAGACTCCAGAGGAGAAGTCATTTGATATTCTGAACATTTTTCCCATACAAATGCAGAGGGAACCAAACTTGACCTTGCTGTAAAAAGGTCAAATGTCAATGTATGACCATTATTTTAGCAATTTTGGTAGACCTCCCGTCCCCGGTGATTTATGCAAAGATTCAGCCACAAGGCATCCGTGGTTATGGAGAAGAAGATTTTTAAAGGTTTTCACCATGTATGGGCATGGCGGCCATCTTGGTCAATGGACAGCAACCATTTTAGCAATTTTTCATTCCCCTGCTCCAGGGAGGCTCCAAATGAAATTTGAGCAACACTGGCTCAGAGGCTCCAGAGGAGAAGTCATTTGAAATTCTGAACATTTTTTCCATACAAATGCATAGGGAACCAAACTTGCCTTGCTGTAAAAAGGTCAAATGTCAATGTACGACCATTATTTTATCAACTTTGGTAGACCTCCCAGCCCTGATGATTTATGCAAAGATTCTGCCCCAAGGCATCCTCGGTTCTGGAGAAGAAGATTTTTAAAGGTTTTTACCATATATGGGCATGGCAACCACCTTGGTCAATGGACCGTAACCATTTTAGCAACCTTTTATTCCCCCAACCTTAGGAGGCACCACATTAAATTTGAGCCAAATTGGCCCAGAGGCTTCAGAGGAGAAGTCATTTGAAAATGTTAACGGACGGCGGGACAGCCGGACGCACCGACGGCGGGACGGACGACAGGCGAAAAGTGATCACAATAGCTCATCCTGAGCATAGCTCAGGTGAGCTAAAAATAACTAATGACTTCTTTATAGGAGTTCAAAACACAGACATAGCATGGTTCATTGGTGACTTGAGGTTGTTCAGTCAGGGCCTTCATTGTTCTGCCACCCCACAAAAATTCTCTGCAGTTTCTAAAGAGTTGTGATGGTCCATTCCAGACTCCATATGATGCACTCATTGATATGTGCCAACAATGTTTGCATACTGTTAATGTTCTAAAACTTTGAACAGCAGGATCATATTTTCAAACAAGAAGAAAAGCATGAAGAATTCTTTGAAGTAACCAATTTTGGTCTACTTTGCAAAATTTATTTTGCTTTGTTTCATTGGTGAGGAGAGACACTTGCAATAATTTTAGATTTTATTAATATTTCTTCATTCAAAGTTGTATATTTACCAGACTGTTTCTCAATTAAGGGGACATGATACACTTGGTAAACTTTTTGGCCATTGGGAGACAACATTTGTGACTTCCTGTATGCTTTCCTGCATACAAAACCACTTCTGAAAATGGGTCTACTCTAAAGGGAGAGAGGGGTGCAAATTCTTTCCTTTTGAAGTAGACTCCTTTTCAGAAGAGAGAAACCAACCCAGACAGATGCTGAAACCCCTGACAGTATATAAACAGCCCTTAATATTTTTACAGCTTACTAAGTATGACAGGAATCTGAACAGGCATATCTGGACCCAGATCTCCAACTTCCATCATCATTTGGTGTTCACCTAGGAAATCATCAGTTACCCTCACTGTACTGAACTCCAAACCTTTAGATTTATGAGCTGTACTAAAAACATAATCTGAAAGAGATATAAAACAAGAAATTTCAATAAGCAGTGCTTTATAGATACCCCTCGCCCAGAAACCAAAATGTTAAGGATGGACAGACAACGTGAATACAGTATACCCCCACAAACACAGTTTGCAGGGGAGGGGGGAGGTAGGGTATAAAAATAAGGCAAATTTTTCAATCAAAAAGTACCGATATTTTTCTTATTTCTCCATGAAAACATATGTTGTGGATACTCATCACCCAGCGAGGTGCTTCTGATGAGTACCCCCAACATATGTTTTCATTGAGATATAAGAAAAGCATCTTGTGGATACCCCTCTTATCTGGAGATATTACACTGGAATACCTATCAATCATACAGTGATTGGGGTTTCCAGACCACAATGGGTTTAATCCATGATATTGAGTCAATCTTCAGACTAAATGACAGCTCCCTCCTCAATTTGTTTCAGATGGTCAGTGCCTGACTGTCAATGTCTGTGGTAAGGCTTATCGTAGTCCAGTTTGTGATTTTCTTGTAGTCTGGCTTCAGATCCCCTTTGCTTTGTTCATCACAGTGTTTTTGTTTTGTGTACACTGTGATGTTTTCACAGATGAGAAAGAGGACCACTTTATGGACTGAACAGGATCTCTATTGCAGTTCTTCTTAGTCTCTCTGTGCTTTCATATGTGGCATTTGTGTTGTCCTTATTTGTTCCTCTTCTCTCATTCCTTTGGTGCCTCAGGTTGGCTCTTCTTCTTGACTGTGGCATTTCCTGGGTATCTTCACTTACATGTTTGCTTTTGAAAATGTTAGGTCAAATGTGTGTGTGTAACATTCCTGTCAAAAATCAATAATAATAACAAAGTATTACATGGTTAGAGAATCATAGCTAGTGCATTATGTAAGTGTCAGTAACTACACTGCCAAAATTAATTAGGACAAACACTGGGTGACCTTAGTGACCTTTTGCAGCAAGAAAATCTGGCTAGATAGGCCAGAGTCACTTCACAATTTAATGTGCCTACTCACATGCAATTATTATCCAATTCACAGTCGGCTGATAATCTTTCCTGTTTGCTGTTTGAACAGGTACCTTATGCAAGCAGTGAAAACACTTAGTAGTGTTGCTTGGGAACACAGGCTAACAAAGTGTTCTTGCTATAACTGTCTGAAGATACCTTTCATATGATGGGGCTCAAAGTTTTGATATCTTTATTCTGACTATAGTCTTGATTTCTGACTGTTGGTTGGTCTAGTTTTGCTTTGGATCTTTTTTTTTTTTTCAGAAATGTTCAAAATCAATGACTGTGGTTTAGAGACCTTAGGACAAGCCTCCCTGGCCTAAAAGTTAAGTGCCCTGACCATTTATCATTAGGTCTCTCACCACTGTGAGTTCCAGTCATTGGGTCATACTTGAGACTCCCAGTTCTGCAACAGAAAGTCAGGTGGCTTTTCTCTGGGTACTCCCGTTTTTGAAATTGCACCACTGGTCTAGGAGATGTTTGTTTTTTAAAAGATTTTTCTATTTTTAGCTATGGAAGCGATCTTCTTCAGCAAAGTGAAACCATTTCAGCAATTTTGGTACAGGAGCATAAGAGGAACATTTCTGTGAAAGTATTTTGAAATTGAGCCACTGGCTAAGGAGGAAACATCATTTACAGATTTTTCCATATTTAGCTCTGGCAGGCATTTTGTTCAGCCGCAACAGGACTATTTTAGCAATTTTGGAAAAAAAAGAGCATAAGAGGAACATTTCTGTGAAATTATTTTGAAATTTGGCCACTGGCTTGGGAGGAGATGTTGTTTAAAGATAATTCTATTTTTAGCTCTGGCTGCCATTTTGTTCTGCAGAGAGGAACCACTTGAGCAGTTTTGGTAAGGAGGCATAAAAGGACCATTCCTGTGAAATCTGTAGTTGGACAATTACCCTAGAAGGAGAAGATTTTTCTATTTTTGGCTCTGGCAGGCATTTCATTTCAGCTCAATCCCACTTACTATTCAGGAGGAGATGTCGTTTGAAGAATCTCAAGCTGGCTGCCATAGCGGCCATTTGGATATTGGAAAGGAAAAATTCTAGCAATTCTGAATCTCCATGTCATTCCAATGCCTCCCACCAACTTTCAGCTCTATCCTACTTACTATTCTGGTCAAAAATGTGAAAAGTTCACCGTGGACAATGATGATTGATGCCGGACAATGGACAACAGGCCATGGAATAAGCTGACCTGGATCAAAGCTCCAGGTGAACTAATAACACTTGAAGTGATGCGAACCATATTTGGCAGTTATGATCATCTGATGATTGTCTACCCAGTTTATGTTTTATGACCAGTAGCAATTTTGTTTGGTTGCCATGGCAAAACTTTAAAATTGTAAATCTGTGAAGCACCAGCAGGGAAAGAAGATTTTGTGAAGCATCAGCAGGGAAAGAAAATTCTGTGAAGCACCAGCAATTTTGAAATCAGGCCACTAGACTAGGAGATGTTTTCTATTTTTAGCTCTGGTGGCCAATTTTTCAGCCTAGTGGGACTATTTTAACAATTTTGGAAAAAGCACACGAGAGGAACATTTCTGAGACATTATTTTGAGATCGGGCCACTAGCCTAGGAGGAGATGCCTTTTAAAGATTTTTCTATTTTTAGCTCTGGCAGCATTTTTGTTCAGCCAAGCAGAACCATTTTAGCAATTTTGGTAAAGGGGTGTAAAAAGGAAAATTTCTATGGAATTATTTTGAAATTGGGCCTCTGAGCTGGGAAGAGATGTTGTTAAAAGATAATCCATTTTTTTTATATCTCATGGTCATTTTTTCAACTGAGCAGAACCATTTCAGCAATTTTGGAAAAGGGGCATAAGAGGAACATTTCTCTGATGTTTGGTGGAAATTTGTTCAATAGTTTAAGAGGAGCTGTTGTTTAAAAAAAATTGTTGATGACGGACTATGGACAATGGACTATGGACTATGGACAATGGACACAGGGTAATCACAATAGCTCATTTTGAGCATTTTGTGTTTAGGTGACCTAAACAACAGAATGAAAAACAGTGGAGATCCTGATCAGATGACTCATTTCAAGCCATCATCTTGATCTACACTGTTTGCACAACATATATCCTTAGAACGGATAAGGGTTTTGAAAAATGCAGCCAAAAAGAGGGTAGGGTTAAATATTTACCTCTGGAATCCAACATAAGCAACTGATTAAACACAGCTCACTTGAAAACGAAAGTAGATACGTTGTTCTTCACAATGAATCACTGCCAAAATTTTGCACTCACAAAAGGTCATGGCACAGGGGTCACAGTGGGAAAAGGTATGAGCATGGAGATTTTTTATTTATTTATTTATTTTTTTTTTTTTTTTGCGATTTGATCCCACATTTTTTCCTCCTTTCTCTCCCCCTTTCCCTCCCTTTTCTTTTGCCTTTTCTTGTACATGTCGTATGCTGGGCCATTTGAGCTGCCCTTGATTGGTGTTGAAAAATTTGACCATTTTTTCTTACTTTGGAAGCCTTTTGCACCCTTCCTTTACATGCTAGAGAGCTCGTGTTCATACTATTATTACCCTGCATACTACCATATTAAATGGTACTGGAACTTGAGGATTGCTTGTATCAAAAAGTGTTGGACAGCAATTACGCATAAATGCTACCGCTGTCAAAAGGATATCTGTTTTGGTCTACAGGGCTGAAATGGGTTAATAGCTCCAGATAATAGGAATACTCAGATAAATATTTTTCCTATTTCTTCATTAAAATATATGTTGGTGGTACACATTAGAAGTACTCCACCAAGGAGCTTGTAATGAGTTCGACAACATATGTTTTCGTGGAGAAATAAGAACACTATCAATATTTTTGGTGGAAAATAAAGTCATATCTGAAGCTATGGTTTCCTTGATATTTATTACATCTAAAGTTGCTTAAAACTTACAGAGCAGACGACATTTTGAAATATTTTGCTTATTTTACCCAGAAAATAGATTTTGACAATTCATGCAACCTGCCTCCTAAGGAGACAATTTGAATGAAATATCAGACCCTATTTGCTGGGAAAAATAAGAAAAATATCATGAACTTATCGTCTGCTGGATTTGCCGATAGCACTGCAAGCTCCATATTCTTCAAAAACAGACATTTTATTATCCAAGAAAGGTTTAATAAATTGATCTATGGTATTGATACAATCATAAAATGTGGCATGTAACAGCCTTAAAAATTTCAGTTAGTCTCTCAACCTTGAACTGGATCAAAAATCATTTCATTTTTGATCCAGGTCAAAAACGAGAGACTAACTCAAATTTTATAGGCTGTCAGATGCCACATTTTATGATTGTATTAATACCATATATCAATTTAGTTAAACCTTTCTTGGATAAAATATGTCTGTTTTTGAGGAATATGGAGCCATATGTCTATTTTTGACGAATATGGAGCCTTTAATACTTGCAGTGCTATCGACAAATTCAGCAGATGACAAATTCATGGTATTTTCTAGTTTTCCCAGAAAATAAGATTTGACACTGCATGCAGATTGTCTCCTAAGGAGACAATATGCATGAACTGTCAAATCCTATTTTCTGGGAAAAATAAGAAAAATATTTCAAAATGTTGTCTGCTGAATTTTTTTTCCCAGCTGGCTAAGCATTAAAAGCTTGTTTCTACCTACCAGAAAGTCTTATATCACGGACACATTTACTCTGGATCTTAGACAGCAGAATCGGCAAGTTATGGTGGTAACTCTTCACAATCCGGATTTTACCGAGTAATTCTGTGTCCATTGTCTTTGTTGCAAAGGCTTCTAATTCTCCAAATGATCTGAATTTTGCAATCAACTTGTGCTTGATGGATAAATTCTCTGTAAAAAATAAATGTACTGCAAGTACCCTAAATATATGGACTGGCGTGCCATAGCAAACAGTGCAGAACCTGATCAAAAAGGAGCAATATGATCAACGTTTATACTGTTCGTCATTCAGCCAGAATTTTTATGCACATGTAGTTAATGTAAAATTTCATTATTAATTAACCCTTGTCATGCTGAATAAATTAAGATGCCATGCCCACTTCCAATTTTCAGCCAATCAGATTACTTGATCGAGCTTGTTGATATAAATTCATATACTGAATGACAAACAGTGCAGATCCAGATCAGTCGGCTTCTGAAGAAACCAGCTGATCTGCATGTATACTGTTTGTAAAGCTAGGGTATATCTGGCTTTAGCAGGACAAGGGTTAATTAAGACCACTTTCTGGCCTTTTCTAAAGTGGTATTATTTGACTTTTGTTTTATTCTACTGTAGCTGGGGTTGTGCCATGTGGCGGCCATAAAAAGTCTCCCCGTACATCATCATAGTGCAGGTTATATTTCATTTCCTTTGGGATCATTGAGCCCATCCTGGTTATTTTGAAAACTGAATACTGCTTAAGCCAGCACTGGGGGACGTATGCTGCCTTGCAAACTACAGTGTTGCATATGAAGAGATTCAATAAAACGGAGTCTCAAATTTTCGTGATTTTGTGTGTTCTTTGTTTCCAAAGGCAATCCTTTTTTTTTTACTTTTATTAGCAGGGTGTCTTTTCAATGGAACTGATAAAGTGTCTGAACCTTTACTGACAAGGTCACTGAAATACTGTTGGAAAGTTGTAAATAACAATGGAATAAATTTGTATGCATCTATTTTTTGTAATGGAATGCAAATTATAGAAATTAATTATCTCATCCCTAAGTTTCTGAAGCGAACTCTTCCATCCTTGAACCTGGACCTGTCCACTGTTGCTTGTTTGTGTTGAAGTTTTACAGCCTAGCCAACCCAATTCACTGTTATAAATAGGGGTTTTAGTCTAAACTCAAAAACAGAATGGTAAACAGTATAGATCTTGATGAGACAGTTCTTAACCTACACTGTTTGCACATGTATAATCTGTTCTGGTCTGCCTGGCTGAAAGGGTTAAAGAAGACAACTTTAATGATGACAATTTCAAAACCATCACACCTTTTAAGACAATTTGATTGCTCAAAACTATCTAATATAACTTCATGTAAAACTAGAGCAAGTGCCCAGAGGGTCACGAATACCCCCAGCCGGCGCCATTTCTTAATTATAAAATATTTTAAAGTTAATGACAATGATATAAGGCAAGATATAGTTTACAATGTCAGTCTCTGAGTCATACTGATCTATCATCCTAAGTTAAACTTTCCTGGAGTAAATACGCGGGTCATGCAAAAAGTTTTGTCACTGGGTTCGGATTACTTCAGTGCTACCTTTTATCAAACATATTTTTATCACAAACTTTCAAAGTATTCCCCCTTTACTGAAACACATTTTTGTAACCTTTTTACCCAGTCACGAAAAGCAGATAAATAGTCTTCTTTTGGTATCTGTTGGAGATACTGATAAATAGCACTGCCAAGAAAACTTCTAGACGCATACTTATTTCCAGAAAGCATTTTCTTAAGCCTTGGAAATAAAAAGAAGTCACAGGGACTCAGGTCAGGTGAATAAGATGGATGGTTTAAAACTTTCACCTTTTCAGCAGCTAAAAAAGACTTAACAACCTCACACTTATGAGAGGAGGCATTGTCATGTAAAAGGTGGACTCCTGACCATCCTTTGCTTGGTCGTTTCTTATTGTAAAACTCTTTCACTTTCTTCAGTACAGAATTCTTGTAGAATCGGCCAGTGACTGTATGACCAGATGGACAAGGCACTTGAACGACTAGCCCATTTGAATTAAAGAAAATTGCGTACAACTTCTTTTTCGAACTTATGGTTCTCTTGGCAATACATTGGCGTTTTTGATCTTTTCGCTTCCATTGCTTATTATCAGCCCTTCTTTGTGGCTCAAACATGTGCACCCAGGTTTCATCACCTGTTAGCAAGTTAGAAATAACCCGACTATTACAGCCTTTGTATGTTTTGAAAAGTTCACAGGCACATTTAAGGCGTTGTGTCTTTTGCTCCTCAGTGAGCAAATGAGGAACCCACCTAGCACAAACCTTTCTCAGGTCCAAACGCTTTTTCAGATTTGTTTGCACACTGCCTTCTAATATGCCAGTACAACTAGCTATATTTTTGACAGACAATCGTGCATCCTGTTCAACCACAATCTTTACAGCAGCAATGTTAGCCTTGGTAACAGAGGTTTTAGGCCTTCCAGGATGGGTATCATCTTCAACAGAAAATTTCTCAGCTTTAAAAGCTTTAACCCACCTAAAAACGATGCACATTGAAATGGTCTGAGGTCCATATATACCACACAATTCATTAAATATCTGCTTTGAATCTATATTAAGCCTTAAGCAGCATTTAATATTGCTACGAATTTCAGTCTTCTGGTCCATGTTCCAATGTAACAAGTAAATTGGTCAGTGTATATGACTGCATCTATTTCAATTTGAAATAACTCGGTCAGTTGGAAAGCAATTTGCACAAAATAAACGGGTATCGTTAGCTATTCAACACGCCATTCAAGTGCAGTGAAGCATTTTGAAATATATCTGGGATAAAACAAAGGAAGCCTATTAGTGACAGAACTTTTTGCACAACCCTCATAGTCTTCAAGACATCAAGCAAATTTGCTGGGCCATAAAATATAGGTCAGTGACCTACACATACTTGAGAAATTAATCTGATGGTCACACTGATGCATTTTACTGACTATGATGTTAATCCATTAAATAATCTAAAAAATATTCAGCAAAATCACTAGACCATGAAATTTAGGTCATACTGATTTATATATTCTTTGAGGTGAAAGTTTGGGTCACACTGCGTCATTATATGTAAATATGACATTTAGGTATCAAACAGTGGGAGATATAAGACAAAATCACAGGGCTATGAAATATAGGTCACATAATTCCAAAATATGATAATAATACATCAAATTGTTTTCAAGATGTAACATAAAATCATTGGACCATGAAATATAGATCACAGTGACCTACATTTACTTTTAGATCAACTGTTGGATCATACCAATTCATAATCCCAAATAATGATGTTCATACATCAATTAACATTCAAGACATGTGACAAAATTACTGGACAATGAAATATAGGTCAAGGTGACCTACATTTGTTATGCTGCCAATCATGTTGTCACATAGAACCAATATTCCAAGTATCACATTAATCCATTAAATAGTCTTTAAGATATAAGGCAAAATCGCTGGAGCATGAAAATATGATCACAATGACCTTGACTTTATTACACAGAATGTTGATGTGATAAACAGGTCTGATGCCCATCCTTCTTTCAGAAGCTGTTTGTATAAACAAACTGCAACATATTACTTTATTGAGGCATTAATCCATGAAATAGGCTTCAAAATATGTCAAAATCACTGAAGCATGAAAATAAGGTCACAATGACCTTGACCTTATTACACTGAATGTTGACGTGATAAACATGTCTGATGCCCATCCTACTTTAATAAGAGGTTGTTTGTATAAACAAGCTGCAATATACTACTTTATTGGGGGGTGTCCTAGATTTTGACCGCTTGCCCTGCCCTGGGGCAAAAGACAAAAACTTCGCGTAAAACTTTGATGTAAACTTCACACTATTTTCTAAGTCCATGACCTTGACCTTGGGTCAGCAGCATCAGCAGAATGATGTCAGCTATTCTGTAATCATTTAGTAGTAACACTAACAACATGAGAGTACTGCTTAACCATCCATAGTGCTTCTTATCAAAACGTAATTTTCCTGTTTTTGACATCTATAAACAGATCTTCATTTACTGCTTTATTGATCCCTTGCCCAATATACACCTGAATCCAACAACTCTTTTTTTGTTTCACCAGGGTTCCACAGAACTAAGGCTTTACAACTCTAACATTTCCCCAACTTCTAAGGCAGTGGTTCTTGTTATTTGTTTCTTTTGTTTTTTTTTTTGTTTTTTTTTTTTGTTTTGTTTTTTTTCTATGTATACTGCTACACCCTCATTTTATGAGTATTATACGCAGATCCTCCTGGGTAGATACCAGTACTAAGCAATGTGGATAGTGTCTTGCTCAAGGACACCAAACCTGGTGCTTGCTTGGGTTGAACCTGCAAACAATCTATCTTGAGTCTGATGCTTTACCACTGCACCACAGCGGTCCAGTAGGTCATGTTTTGTCATGTTTTTCCTTGTTTGTGTTGAAGTCAACCCAATGGGGTCACATCGAGCGCAGTCAGATTACCTAACCACACTTATACTGGGCAGGCAACTGTCCTCTAAGCAGTTAACCAGCATTATGCACATTCTTTTGCCAGAAACTGACAACTGCCCTTCTTGAATCAGCTGAAGGGAGAGAATGACCATAGAAAATATTTCAATCTCCATGAAAAAATATTGCCGACCCAGCTGGGGTCTAACAGGTTTGTCCTGTTAAATGCCTTATTGTTGAGTTTGTTGGTCCTGTCTGGCACTGTGATCACCTTATTGTTGAATTTGTTGGGTTCTGTCTGGCACTGTGATCACCTTATTGTTGAGTTTGTTAGGCCCTGTCTGGCAATGTGATCACCTAATTGTTGAGTTTGTTGGTTCTGTCTGGCACTGTGATCACCTTATTGTTGAGTTTGTTGTTCCTGTCTGGCACTGTGATCACCTTATTGTTGAGTTTGTTGGGTCCTGTGATCACCTTATTGTTGAGTTTGTTGGGTCCTGTCTGGCACTGTGATCACCTTATTGTTGACTTTGTTGGGTCCTGTCTAGCACTGTGATCACCTAATTGTTGAGTTTGTTGGTCCTGTCTGGCACTGTGATTGCCTTATTGTTGAGTTTGTTGTTCCTGTCTGGCACTGTGATCACCTTATTGTTGAGTTTGTTGGGTCCTGTGATCACCTTATTGTTGACTTTGTTGGGTCCTGTCTGGCACTGTGATCACCTTTTTGTTGAGTTTTTTGGGTCCTGTCTGGCACTGTGATCACCTTATTGTTGAGTTTTCTGGGTCCTGTCTGGCACTGTGATCACCTTATTGTTGAGTTTGTTGGTCCTCTCTGGCACTGTGATCACCTTATTGTTGGTTTTTTGTTGTTGTTTTTTTTGTCCTGTCTGGCACTGTGATCACCTAACTGTTGAGTTTGTTGGGTCCTGTCTGGCACTATGATCACCTTATTGTTTTGTTGGGTCCTGTCTGGCACTGTGATTGTTGAGTTTGTTGGGTCCTGGCAGGCACTGTGGTCACCTTATTGAGTTTGTTGGGTCCTGTCTGGCACTGTGATCACCTTATGGTTGAGTTTGTTGGGTCCTGTGATCACCTTATTGTTGCAGAAGAGAGCTTGCTGCTTTTGCATAGTTTTGTTACCTCTTGTCATGCTTAACCTGGATATACCCTGCCTTTGCTAACAGTGTAGATCCAGATCAGTTGGCTTCTGAAGAATCCAACTGATCTGGATCTGCACTGTTTGTCATTAAGTTTGTGAACTTATAGCAACATTTCAAATCAAGTAATCTGATTGGCTGAAAATTAGAAGTGGGCTCGGCATCTTAATTTATTCAGCATGACAAGGGTCACATATGCACTATCCCTCATAGTTTGTTTAGTCCTCTTTTTGGTGTCATTGGTAAGGTTTGGAAAAAGTGGCAATAATATGGAATAGCAATGTGGTTTCTTAACCCTTGGCCTGCTGAATAAATTAAAATGCCACACCCTTTTCAAATTTTCAGCCATCCAGATTGTTGATATAAACTCACACACTGAATGGCGAACAGTGCAGAAAAGGTAAGAGAAAAGTCCAGGGAGTGCCACAATCACAAGCCGCAGCCCATCCCAGACACAAAGAGGAAGAGGAAACAGACAAAAGCAAACAAGTGCAAATCTAACAAACGTATGAAAAGCACTAAGATTAGCTCTCTCTTCCCCAAGCGAGGTAATTGCAATGCTAAAAGGACTGAAAAATACAAGAACAAAATAACACAAGGCAAGACAAAACAAATCGCCTCATAGAATAAACCACAATATCAACAAACAGTAAAACTAACACTGGGGTCATTGCCTTAGAATGGTCAGTAGAATAAACCAGCGGGGGGTTTAAAGCACTTTTATGGCCAGCCAACTTCACCCTGGGTCCCAATGCTACTCTAAATACAGAAATATATAAAAATTTGGTTCGCATAAAGGCTCCCAATTCAGTCAATGCATCAAAGCGAAAACATAAAAATCAAATTTATCATTATGATAAACAAAGATGAGTACTCGTGGCAATTCTACTGTGTGCCAGAGTAAATGAAAACCAATAGTTGAACCACGGCGGGCCAAGCCAAAGACATATCGTCAAGCCCCAACCCAATGGTTAAAGTTTTACGAAGCAGTTAAAGTTTTTCTTCAGAAGCTAGTTGATCTGGATCTACACTGTTTGCAAAGGCAGGACATATTCGGGTTCAGCAGGACTAGGGTTAACAACAGTAAACAATCATTACTCAATCTTTATCACTTTCTGGGCTAATTCAGCAGACAACAAATTAGGGATTTTTTTCTTATTTTTTCCTAGAAAACATGATTTGACATTCATGCAAATTTCTTCAAAAGAGACAGTTTGCATGAAATTCCAAATCATGTTTTCTGAGAAAAATAAGAAAAGTATTTCCATATGTCATCTGCTGATAATTTTACTCAGCATGCTAAGTTTTAAAGAAGAAATAATTTGGGTCAATCAAAAAAAAACAAAAAACATTGCCATAAGGGAGTGATCCTATTTTCAGGGTGTTGCAATGTAGCAATTCACTATATCTGGACTAGCTAAAAAATTTTACTCAATACAGTAAATGAGTTACAGGGCCTTCCTGGTCTAACTGTTAGAATGCCAGACTTAGAGCCCACTGACTGTAGGTTCAAACCCCTCCTTGTGCCAGGAAATATTCTTACTACAACTAGATTATACAGGATGTGTCCTGGGCTCAGTATAAATGGAATATGAACAGAATAACCAGGCTTCTTCGTGACAGATATTTTGTATCAATAATCAAACTGTTAATTATTCTATTACAATCTGTCTCAATCGACGCCAACTGTTCCAACTCAAATGTAAGTAAACCAAATCAGACAATGAAATATTACATACATCGCTGTCCATTACAATGGTCATTCAACATGTGCCTGACACCATTATTAGGCTGATTAGTAGTTCTTTCCTACCCCACCCTCCACCCCCTCCAATAATTATATCATATATGAAATTTCATCATATCACTAGGATAAAATCAATATATTGTAACAGATATAAGCATTTTATAACCCAAAACTCATTATAATCTTAAATGTAGGCAACAAATCCGAAACTGATTAAGTCATGTTATCCCAAAACCTGTAACGAACTGTCTGGCTAATTGAAGTTGCAAGCTTCCCAGAAGGATTTTTAGAGAACATGCTCTTTTAATACTTCTGACCTTGTTTTTTGTGTAAAAAAGTGCACCTGCCTGACCTCATCTGGAACAAACTAGTTTTTCCTGACATAATAGACATTGCAGTTTATAGAGCTAGACTGTATTCTCTATGTGTAACACAATGGCAACAAATTGCAATCTCAAAAACCATGATTTATGTTTACCCTATGTATTCTGACAGACGGGAATGTGTAAAGAAAGTAGACACAAACCAGATGCTGCATTTTGCAGCATCACTGCCTGCCACTCATTCTGTAGTATTTTAGACACATCAACAGGGAAGAAAATAGAAAAAGGATGTTTTCAAATATTGAGATAGGCATGGTTAGGAGATAATGTATTACACCAAATAAGGCCAAATGAAAAAATGTATGTGTAGATTAACATGTCAGAAAAAAATTGGTAGGAGAGGTAAGAATTCCTTTTTTTTTTTTTTTTTTTTTTTTTACTTTTTTTATGTAAATTTATACCATAATTACCAGATATATTTGACTTAATTTACATAAAATTTTACCAACTCTGTTTGACTGTCCTTTGATGTATCTAAAAGTACTGACAGAATGGCAAACAATGTAGACTCTGTTCAAACTGCTCCTATAGTCTGATCTGTGTCTACATTGTTTGTTCATATCTTCTTGTCCGAATATTTAGCATAAATATTTTCTCCCAGTAACACCTGTTATTTTCTTGTTCTTTTTGTTTTTTGTTTTTTTTAGAAAACATGAAAAAAGTTGCTAGGTTTCACCAGGAAAATTAGGTAGTGTAGGGTTACTCTTAACACACATATTTTCTTTATTTGGCCTAATTTGGATAAATATGGACGTTTCATAGAAATACCAACCTTTTTCTCTCTCACGAGGGGATAAGAGAAGGGCATACATATCAAGCAGCATTGGAAAACCAAAAGCATCTGTACCCTGTAAAACATGAACATATTAACCCATTTATGCCCAGTGGATTCTTCTACTTTAAATCTTAGGATAGGTTCATTTTCTATATAAGGGGTGTCTGGTTAGTTTTTATTATTGCCATGTTTTGTTGAAATACAGTTGACTCTCGCTATCTCGACCTCGCTTATCTCGAATAACCGCTTATCTCGAAGTGAAGATCTGGTCCCTGCCTAAACATGAAAATCGAACAACAGGTAAAAAAATATTGTGGAAAAGAGGAGAAATTGCTCCTAAGGAGCAATTTCTCCTCTTTTCCACAATATTTTCAATACATCTCTAACTTCAAGTCCAATTACACATATATTTGTTAAATGTGGTTAATCAAATTAGTTTTTCCTCAATTCTGCAAATCTGATATGTCGAGGTACGGATATCTCGAAGTATTTCAGCAAGTCCCTTGGAATTCGAGATAACGAGAGTCGACATATGAATTTAATGCAAACAGTGTAGACCCTGAATAGTCGCCACATTCTGCGGCACTGATATGGGTCTACACTGTTTGCCAGTGTCCCTTTTATGGGACACCAGGCTTAAATGGGTTAACAGCATGCTGATTAAAAATTTCAACAGACAGATCTTAAAATATTTTTTCTGTTCTCCCTGGAAAATAAGCTTTGATGTTTCATTGAAACTGTCTCTTCAGGAGACAATTTGCATGAGCATCAAAACCTATTTTATGGGAAAATAAAAATATATCAATTTGTAGCCTGCTGTAAAGGTTAAACACACTAAGTTGGGTACTACTGGCCTTATTAACATCACTTGGACAGTCCATTATGTAAAGACAATAATTACAATGTATACTTGGGCTATGTCAAGTGAAAAAGTGCCTTTGAGCATGAGCAAATTGCTAAGATTCAGATCATCCTGCATATGGGCATCACTTGTAAGCCATCACTCTAGGTAAGGAGTTTTTAGTATGAGTTGAGGTTTTACAGCCCAGTCAACCATTAAGGTCATGTCAAGCCAGTCAGTTTACCTTACCGCACATTTCCTGGGTAGGATAAGTCCTCTAAGTGGTTAACCAGTGCCTGTGCACATTCTTTCACCAGAAACTCTTAACTGCCTTTCTTGAATCAGCAGAAGGGAATAAATGACCATAGAAAATATTTCACGATCAATCTCCACAGAAGAATGTTGCCTTACCCGGCAGGGGTAGATTTTTGTTTGTGTTGAGGTTTTACGGCCCAGTCAACCCAATAGGGTCATGTCGAGCGCGGTCAGTTTACCTAACCACACATTTACTGGGCAGGCTTAGTCCTCTAAGCGGTTAACCAGTATTGTGCACATTCTTTCACCAGAAACTGACAACTGCTCTTCTTGAATCAGCGGAAGGGAGAGAATGACCGTAGAAAATATTTCATGATCAATCTCCACAGAAGAATGTTGCCTTACCCGGCAGGGGTAGAACCCACAACCTCCTGATCACCAGTCAGATGCGCATCGGACTGAGCCACCGAGGCTGCCTGGTGAGGATTCATCTGAACATCCTTCTTATGATGATGATTTGGTGTTTTACTTCCCTTTCAACATTATTTACATCATATCAAGACAATGGAAGGGTGAAAATGAAAGGCTCTGTACAATGAAGCACTATACAGTCATGAGAGGAATTCCACCTCCAGCGGCATTTGAACCCGTGACCTTACATCTTTTATCTAGACCTATGTAAGCCATGACGAGTATATTAGGTGGAGAAAAGGCCAAATACTGCCATTATCATGTGTTGGGCAGGTAACTTTTGTCAAAATGCACATCCATGCAGTCTGATCAGGACCTTCACTGTCCACTAACAGACTCAATGGATACTACAGAATGTATCAATGGAGAGCTAAGGCTTGGAAGATACTTTATACATGTGCAGAAAAGGTATGAGATTTCAGCCAGTAAAATGCCATTTTATGGGAATACATACATATATGACATAACAAAGTGATCAGTTTATATTATATTGTACATCCTTACGATAAATCTAAACAATAGAATGTAATATCAAAGATCCACAAAACTAAGACTAATATCATTACTATACTATGTACCATAAATGTTCATATTAAACTATGAAGTTGGCTATCAGAGGCCAGCCCACTGTCCTCGGCTTCTTCAATGGGCAGAATCTCAGAAAGGACCAAATAATAATTGGAGACAATATGTTATGCCGAATAGCCATTCTTGAGATTCTGCTTGATGACAGACAAGCATTTGAAGAAGCTGATTCAAAAGCAGCATATATGATTTACAAATGATTTACCAGAGATATTTGAGCTTAGAAGAACAAATAATGGATAATTATTTGTGAATTTGCCCACATCGACTGACACATAATGCAGATAACTAGGAAAAGAACAAGTAAGATTGAGGCTTCTTACACTTTAGACGGTACGGTCCTCAAAAATGTGGATTCCATTAAATACCTAGGAGTAACAATCACACATGACTTGAGATGGAATACACATATCAGTAACATGTGTACTAAGGCAAATAGAACTCTTGGTTTCTTGAGATGAAATCTTTATCAATGTCCTCAGGACGTAAAAGAGGCAGCATATTGGGGACTTATTTGCCCCATTTTGGAATATGGCAGCTGTGTTTAGGATCCTCAAGGCATGGTTTTTCAACAAGAAATAAAAAAAGTTCAGAATAAGGCTGCTAGGTTTGTAACTAGCAATTACTGCTTTGAAACTGGGAGTATGATTGGAATACTGGAAAAACTGAAATGGGAGTCTCTCAAGAAAAGGAGGAGAGACAGTAGACTGATTTTTTTGTACAAAGGTCTAAAGGGTGCTGCCAGCATTCCAGCAGATGATCTTATCCCCCCAATTAGGTGCAGTAGAAATCATCACTCATTGACTTTTCAGACCCCCGCTACAAGAACTGACATTTACAAGGGCTCATTCTTCCCTCAAACAATGAGATTGGAATGTCCTTCCAGATTCGATTATTACCTCTGTTCAAAGTGCAGAGGATGGTGTGGCTAAGTTTACCTCTCTGGTGAGAGCTAGGCACTAACATCCCATATCACAGGTCCTGGTGAATGAATGTCATTAGAGGTATCACAGGGATAAGGACTGACATTTTTTCTCAGGAGCTAGCTGGGCCCCTAACATTAGAATTTTAGGGGCCCAGCCCAAAATTTAGGGGCCCAGGATTTTAAACCGCACACGACAATAAAAATTGCAATCAATTCAATTAAAAATTTCATTTGTATTAACTAAATCTTTTCATTGATTGAAATATTTAAGTTTCATAGCTCTAGATAAGAGTGGGTATTTTGTATCCAGGGATAATTTTCCTTATTTCTCCATGAAAACTAAAGTAAACTAAGGAGGAAAAAGTGTGCCTGATACAGGACCTGCTTGCAAGTCAGGTGCTCTACCAACTGAGCTAACCAGGCCGACAGTCCTGCCAATCACCACACTCCTTCCCCTTTTAACTTTAAAGTGTAAGGCATCAATTGAACATACTATCAGTTTCTAGCCTTTCCCCACACTCATCAGTTAACCTCATCGCCATTAAAGTAAACTAAGGAGGAAAAAGTGTGCCCAATACAGGACTCAAACCTGCGACCTCCTGCTTGCAAGTCAGGTGCTCTACCAACTGAGCTAACCATGCCGACAGTCCTGCCAATCACCACAAAACAAATGTATATAAGGAAAACTATTGCTAAATTATCACAAAATACCCTCTCTTATCTAGAGCTATATTTCCTTATGCTTCTTTTTCTCTGATGGTTTCGTTACGCCAGATATGTAGTGCCACATTTTGCAAAACGATAAATCGTTTCAAAGGAGAAATGAAAGTAGAATACTCAAGGTCGACGCAATTTTCAGAAGGGAGAAAACTCCTTACTCATTACTGGTAAAATGCAGGATCACTAGTAAGCCGGACTATACCGAGTACAAGTAAAATGCGGTACTCTCCGGTAATGACATAACGAAGTTGTTCCGTTCTTTAATGTTTAAGGTCACAATATCTTACGAATTTTTTATGTTTTTTATAGTATTTATGGGTAGATGGGTACGTCAAAACAGTTTACAGAGTAGATGGTATTGGGTAGCTCCGTTTTCTAAAGAGCAAAAGAATAGAATATTTAGAATAGAATAAAAGAAGTCAGACTTCAAGGTGATGGATTTTAATTCATCAAGATAGATGCTTGATATTCGCTTCAGTGCAATCACAACAAAATGGCCAGCAGGTTTATAATCAATCAATCTCAGTTATAATAACGGTTGCCAAGCAATCATGCTCGTCAGCTGGGCAACTGTATGGATTATTTTAGGGGCCCAGCAGAATTTTGATTTGCTTTGGGCGACTGGGCGAGTGCTAATCCTTATCCCTGGTATCACCAGCAAAAATTCTGATTCTGATCTGAATCTGCACATGTTCAAAGGCACTTCTTCTCTTGACACAGCACAAACAGATGTGTTGACACCATGATTTTTGCTTGACATTTGTGTTAAGAATGAAAAACTTCAACTATGAAATTTGTAACTGTGACAGACATAACCTAAACAAGACCTGTCACCAGACAGGATAGTTTGCCTGATATTGCACATTTTGTTTCTAGAAAATTCATAATTTGTGATCTTGAGTGTGACATGACCTGGGATGGGGTGGGGTGGGGTGGAGGTGGGGATGCACTGTGCAAAATTCATCAAACCAAAGATGAATCAAATCGGTGATAAGGTTAGGAAATAATGAGATCCTAAAAACTGAAATGAAAACTTAAACATTTTTAATAAAATTCTAAGTCTGCGACCTCAACCCCGAGGTCACGGTCATGAACGCTGATGGTGCTGATAAAAACTTTGGACCAGTATACATGTATATCATGATACCAAATACAAAATAAATCCCTTGTTTGGTTTAGAAGTAATGAGGTCCTAAAACTTTGACGTAAAATTTTAAGTTAAAAATTTTGACATGACTGTGACCTTGACCTTAACATGAACTAGGGGGTGAGGATGGAACTGGGCAAAATTTTGGACCAATATGTATCATCATACTGAAAATGAATCAAATAGGTGATAAGGTTAGGAAATTTGTTTGTGTTGAGGTTTTATAACCCAGTCATGTCGAGCGTGGTCAGTTTACCTAGCCACACGTTTACTGGGCAGGCTTAGTCCTCTAAGCGGTTAACCAGTATTGTGCACATTCTTTTGCCAGAAACTGACAACTGCGCTTCTTGAATCAGCGGAAGGGAGAGAATGACTGTAGAAAATATTTCATGATCAATCTCCGCGAAAGAATGTTGCGGTTAAGAAATAATGAGGTCTTAAAAACTTTAACATTTAAATTCTGTGACCTCGACCTCAAGGTCACGGTCATGAGTGCTGATGGTGCTAAAAAAACTTTTGACCAGTATCTATCATGATACCAAATAGGAACTAAATCCATCATGTAGTTCGGAAGTAATGAGATGCTAAAAACTTCATAAAATTTTAACATGAAAATTCTAAGTCTGTGACCTTGACCTTGACATGACCTAGGGTGGTGGGGATGGTACTGGGCAAAATTTTGGACCAATATGTATAATCATACCAAAGATGAATGAAATCGGTGATAAGGTTCTGAAATAATGAGGTCTTAAAAAACTTTAATGATAACTTTAACATTTAAATTCTAAGTCTGTGACCTCGACCTCAAGTCACGGTCATGAATGCTGATGGTGCTGATAAAAACTTTTGACCAGTGTCTATCATAATACCAAATAGGAACAAAATCCATCATTTAGTGTAGAAGTAAAGGGATCCTAAAAACTTTGACATAAAATTTTAACATGAAAATTCTAAGTCTGTGACCTTGACCTTGACATGCCAGAGAGTGGTGTGGATGGTACTGCATAAAATTTTGGAACAATATGTATCATCATACCAAAGATGAAGCAAATCGGTGATAAGGCTAGGAAATAATGAGGTCTTAAAAACTTAAATGAAAACTTTAACATTTGTGGACGCCAACGCCGACACCAGGGGTAGTACAACAGCTCTCCATGAGCGTTGTTCAGGCGAGCTAAAAAACAACATTTTTTTTTTTTTGGCTCGCCTGGTCTGGAGCTGTGCCTGTTACTTATTTTTTAATAAATTGGGCTTGATATCTCCCTAGGTGATGATTCATCATATGACAAGTCCTGTTTTTTTAGAAAAGTAAGAGAATTGTGTCCAACTGTCATCTGATATTTTAAAGTATTGCTCAAACAGTTACATAAAAGACAACACTTGTTATTGTTTTGCCTGAAAACAGGGCAGACTGAAACAATATTAACCCTGGTCCTGCTGAACCCGGATATGCCGTGCCTTTGCAAACAGTGTAGGTCCAGATCAGTTGGCTTCTAAAGAAGCCAAATGATCTGGATCTGCACTATTTGTCATTAAGCATGTGGATTTGTACCCACAACCTGGATCTAGTAATCTGAATGGTCGAGAATTAGAAGTGGGTATAGCAACTCAATTTATTTAGCAAGGTAACTTGATACACTGAGTAAAATTTCCATTTTTGATAAGGGAAATAATTGTTGTGATTTCCTGTTTTACTTTATTATGCGCCAAGTCCTTTCTTCTTTCCTTTTTAACTGGATCCCTTTTCAGAAGGGAGGCAAAAAACATTTTCAATAGAGGTGTATCACCCTTAAAATGTCACTCAGAAAAACAGATGCAGATCATATTTAAAAAAAAATATATACATATTTTTTTTTCTAGAAAATAAGACTTAAGGTTTGTTGTTTTCATGGCATCATAAGAAAATTGTCAACATATTTTGACTGAAAATGGTGTCCTATCTGGAAACATAGTTCCAGATTAGAAGGCGGGATTATCAGGAAAATATTTTTTTCATTTCTCCACAAAAACATATGTTGTGGGTACTCATTAGAAGCGCCTTGCCAAGGTGCTTCTAAAGAGTACAATAACATATGTTTTTGTGGAGAAATAAGAAAAATATGAACAATTTTTGGTTTGAAAAAGTGCCTTATCTGGAGCTATGTCCAGCAACTATGACACTGCTCTGACACATACATACCCCAACAAAAGCCACTTTACATTCTTCATTAGAGTAGCAGCATTTCTTTACTGCTTCATTGAACACAGTAACATTCAGTCTGCTGATTATTGCAATCTGACCAACATGCTCTCCGCAAATGAAACCTGTAACAAGACAATATGTAAAGTTCATAGCTCCTGACAAGGCATTTTCTGATACTTTCTTATTTCTCCACAAAAACATATGATGTGGGTACTTATTAGAAGTGCCAACATAATGTTTTCAGAGAATAAAAACACACTCTTATCTAGAGCTATGATAGTTAAAAATGAATCACAAGCTTAGCACTCTGGGTAAAATTTTCAGCAGACGACATATTGAAATATTTTTTCTTATTTTTCTCAGGTTTTGACTTTTCATGCAAACTGTCTCCAATGGAGACAATTTGCATGAAATGTCAAATTCTGTTTTCTGGGAAAAATAAGAACAAGAGGACCATGATGGTCCTATATCACTCACCCGAGCAAACAGATTTGCATACTTAATGTTGAAGTTTCAGCCAAGTTCACTGCTCTAAGATTTATGTACAAATTTTATAACCATGACGAATCATGACAGCTTGAACAAACTTGGTAGAGGGTAACCAAAGGAACATTCCTGCCAAGTTAAACTGAAATCGGTTCAGTGGTTTCTGACAAGAAGATTTTTAAAGTTTTCTATTTAGATATAGAGGGAAAATAAGCCCCACCCCCTAGGAGGCATGTTTTTTGACAAATCAGGATTGCTTGAACATTCTTGGTAGAGGATCACCAAAGCATTATTGAAATTGGTCAGGAGGTATTTGACAAGAAGCATTTTAAAGTTTTCTACACAGATATATACCGAAAATAAGCCCCGCCCCCTGGAGGCCATGTTTTTTGACGTATCATGAAGGCTTGAACCATCCTGGTAGAGGATCACAAAAGCAACATTCTTGCCAAGCTACATTGAGCTCAGTCCAACGGTTTCTTACAAGAAGATTTTTAAAGTTTTTTATATAGATATATAGGGAAAAATAAGCCCCGCCCCCTAGCAGCCATGTTTTTTGATGATCATGACAGCTTGAACAACCTTGGTAGAAGGTCACCAAAGAAACATTCCTGCCAAGTTATATTGAAATCAGTCCATCGGTTTCTGACAAGAAGATTTTTTAGTTTTCTATATAGATATATAGGGAAAATAAGCCCCACCCACTAGCAGCCATGTTTTTTGACAAATCATGATTACTTGAACAATCTTGGTAGAGGGTCACCAAGGAAACATTTTTGCCAAGTTGTAATGAAATCGGTCCTGTGGTTTCTGAAAAGAAGACTTTTAAAGTTTTTCTATATAGATATATAGGGAAAATAAGCCCTGCCTCCTGGCGGCCCTGTTTTTTGATGAATCATGACGGCTTGCATAACCTTGATAGAGGGTTACATAAGAAACATTTCTGCAATGTTAAAATGAAATCAGTCGAGTGGTCATTAAAGATCATTAAAGTTTTCTATGTAGATATACGGGGAAAATAAGCCCCGTTCCCTACCAGCCATTTTTTGACAAATCATTATAGCTTGAACAATCTTGGTAAAGGGTCACCAAGGAAACATATCTGCCAAGTTATATTCAAAATCGATCCAGTGGTTTCTGACAAGAAGATTTTTTCAAGTTTTCTATATAGATATATATAGGGAAAATAAGCCCCGCCTCTACCAGCCATGTTTTTTGACAAATCATGACGGCTTGAACAATCTTGGTAAAGGGTCACCAAGGAAACATTTCTGCCAAGGTATATTGAAATCGGTCTAGTGGTTTCTGACAAGAAGATTTTTTCAAGTTTTCTATATAGATATATAGGGAAAATAAGCTCCACCCCCTAGCGGGCATGTATTTTGACAAATCCTCATTACTTGAATAATCTTTGTAGAGGGTCACCAAGGAAACATTTTTGCCAAATTATAATGAAATCGGTCCAGTGGTTTCTGACAAGAAGATTTTTCAAGTTTTTCTATATAGATATACAGGGAAAATAAGCCCTGCCCCCTGGCTGCCATGTTTTTTGACGAATCCAACCGGCTTGAACAATCTTCGTAGAGGATCACCAAAGGAACATTTCTGCCACATTATATTGCAAATGTTCCAGTGGTTTCTACAAGAAGATTTTTTAAGTTTTCTATATAGATATATAGGGAAAATAAGCCCCGCCCTCCCTGGCGGCCATGTTTTTTGACGAATCCAAATGGCTTGAACAATCTTGGTAGAGGATCACCAAAGGAACATTTCTGCAAAATTATATGGAAATCGGTCCAGTGGTTTCTGACAAGAAGATTTTTTAAGTTTTCTATGTAGCTATATAGGGAAAATAAGCTCCGCCCACTGGCGGCCATGTTTTTTAACGAATCCAAATAGCTTGAACAATCTTGGTAGAGGATCACCAAAGGAACATTTCTGCAAAATCTGAAATCCGTCCAGTGGTTTCTAACAAGAAGATTTTTAAAGTTTTCTATATAGATATATAGGGAAAATAAGCCCCGCCCCCTGGCGGCCATGTTTTTTGACGAAACCAAATGGCTTGAACAATCTTGGTAGAGGATCACCAAAGGAACATTTTTGCAAAATTATATTGAATTCGGTCCAGTGGTTTCGGACAAGAAGATTTTTAAAGTTTTCTATATAGATATATACGGAAAATAAGCCCCACCCCCTGGCGGCCATGTTTTTTGACGAATCCAGATGGCTTGAATAATCTTGGTAGAGGATCACCAAAGGAACATTTTTGCAAAATTATATTGAAATCGGTCCAGTGGTTTTGGACAAGAAAATTTTTTAAGTTTTTAATTAAAAAATCTATTTTTAGCTCTTGTGACCTAGACATGCAATGAACCGGAACCATTTGAACAACTTTGAAAGAGGACTAACCAAGGATCATTCCTGTGGTCAAATTCCCACCAGTGGTTTAGGAGGAGATGTTGTTTAAAGATTGTGGACGGACGGACATCCGGACGATGATGACAACAACAACGACGACGACGACGACGGACGTTGAGTGATCACAATAGCTCACCATGAGCCTTCAGCTCAGGTGAGCTAAAAATATCATCAATTTGTCGTCTGCTGAATTAGCCCAGAGAGTGGTTAAAGTTAAATACAAGTTGTTTTTAAGAACAAGAGCTCCGCCAAGTGGGGCATTATACGGCCGTGGCAAGTAATAAGATGTAGCACATAAACTGGCTCCTGTATAATTCGGTGCTCCGGATATAAACTGTAAATGGAATTACAAAAAAATTTTTTTTTAAAAGTTTCATTGGGGCATATCTCTGCTGATATTTCGTGAACTGTAACCTTTAAGGGTCCAAGCTGGCCCAGAAATTAAGGGAGAAGTGACTTCTCCCTCCTGGGAAAATAGGGAGAAGTTTGCTGCTTCTGGGGAGAAGTGTTTTCTGACGGAGGACACACCATAGAAGCATGGCTATATTATAAGCTCATATGAGCCTTTGGCTGATTTGTTTTTCCTATACTTCAATATCAGACCAAACAATAACAAAACAAAAATGAACAACCAAAAAAACAAATGCTGCAAGAAATTATTTTATAAACCTTTAACTTGTTTAATACTGATTTTATTTTTGTTCTTCAAGGGAGCCAAATCAGAAGAGTATTAAAAAAAAAAATCCCAAAAAAATTATGTATTTATAAAGATTTAATAAAGGCAACCTTTCCTTGCAAATCTAATAAAAGAAGATGTTAAAAAAAAAAAAAATCAGTATCTTGCTCATATGACCAAAACTTTAGTTATTTGTACAAAATATACCTATTATAAAGTAAAATTTGCACACTATTACCTCTAAACAATATGCTGCGAAAAGTTTACAAAAACTTTCAAAGGGGCATAAATCTGCAAATATTTGGTGCACTGTAACCTCAAAAATGTGCTGCTCCCCATCATCGTGTAACTATTTATGAAGTTTCAGCTTGATCAGATGTAAACTGTAGGAAGATTTAGGCGGAAACATAAAAATTAATAGAAATTTTCAAAGGGGTTTACTCTGCTAATATTTGTTGGACTGTAACCTTGAAATAATATGCACTGCTCCACATCATGGTCTAACTACAAATCAAGTTTCAGCTTGATAGGATGTAATCTGTAGGAGGATTTAGCCAGAAACTAAAAGTTTACTGAAATTTTCAAAGGGGCATAACTCTGCTAATATTTGGTGGACTGTAACCTCAAAATAATATGCATTGCTCCACATCATGGTCTAACTGTACTTGAAGTTTCAGCTTGATCAGATGTAAAATGTAGGAGGAGTTAACCGGAAATTAAAAGTTTACAGAAATTTTCTAAGGGGCATAACTCTGCAAACATTTGATGGACTGTAACCCCGAAACAATATGTGCTGCGCCACATCATGGTCTAACATTATACCAAGTTTTAGCTTGATCGGATGTAAACTGTAGGAGGAGTTAGCCGGAAATGAAAACGTTTACGGATGGACGGACGGATGGACGGGCGGGCGGACGGGCAGGCGGACGGACGGACGGACGCCATACCCAGTTACATAATACGTCCCATTTTTCAAACGAGCGTATAAAAACAAATTTAACGTAGCTCAAGGTAAGTAAGAGAGGTATGCAGATGAATATTTTTCTTACATGTCCATTAAAATGTATGTTGTGATTACCCATTAGAGTACCGCAGTGAGGAACCTCTAATAAGTAACCACAGTATATGTTTTTGTGAACAAATAAAAATATCAACATTGTTTTGGCTGAAAAAAAAAATCATCTTATCAGGAGTTATGATGTTAGTCAGTGTTTTTTTTTTTTTATTAATTTGTTACATTTAACAGCATGTTATTTTAACAACTGCAGCAGACAACACTTTGATTTTTTATTTCTATTTTTCAGAGAAAATAAGACTTTGCATTTCATATGAATTGTCCACTAGGCAGACAATTTTCTAGGCAGACAATTTTCATAACATTCCAAGTCTTATTTTCTCTGAATTCAAAAACAATTAGCATGTCGTCTGCTGCAAGGGTATATTTAACACATACCATGCTATGGGCAAATTCAGCAGATGACAAACTGATGATATTTTTCTTTATTTTTCCTAGAAAATAGGAGCAAATTGTCTCCTTAGGAGACAATTTGCATGAAATGTCAGATCCTATTTTCTAAGAAAAATAAGAAAAATATTTTGAAATGTCATATGCTGAAATTTTTACACAGCATAGGTATTTATGCAAGAACAGACAACAAAGAGCCTATTGACACTGCAGATTCACAATATGGTCTGGATCTGTACATACCATATCTGACCTTATTACCACAATATATGCTTAGGTTTAACAAAATTCTTTAAAAGAATGTGTAGTAATTAGAGCAAATTTTAAAGAAAGATTAGAAAAAGGACATCATGAGTGATTATTTAATTATGCTTAGGCAATGATTTTTTTCTGGGCCCGGTTGTTCAAAGCATCATTAGCTTAATGAGCTTGTTAGTGGTCAAAATGCTCTCTGTTCTCATAAGCACAATATCTAATACACAGGTATTTTTGCTGAAAAAATGTAAGTAGCTTTTGCAAATGCAAAACTACACACATTTTTTTCAGCAAAACTATTAGCATATACGCCATATTTAATGTCAGATCAAAGTTTTAATGATACGTTAACTAACGACATCATTAGTTTTGAACAACTGGGCCCTGAATTTTATAAAAGCGTATGTTGTACTGGAATTGCCTCAACCTGTCAAGTACCAACAACAAGTTTTTACAAAGAAGCTGATTAAAGTTTGTTTGTTTCTGTTGAAGTTTTATGGCCCAGTCAACCCATAAGGGTCATGTCGAGCCCTATCAGTTTACCTAACCTAACTTTTTCCTGGGCAGGTTTAGTCCACTAATTGGTTAACAAGTACTGTGCACATTCTTTTGCCAGAAACTGACAACTGCCCTTCTTGAATCAGCGGAAGGGAGAGAATGACCATAGAAAGTATTTCATGATAAATCTCCACAAAGAATATTGAACAATGCAGATCGAACCCGCAACTGCCTTATCACCAGTCAGACGAGCAATAAAAGTACATGGACTATAATTTGAAGATTAAGAAATTGTTTGGTTGTGTGCCTACAAGGATATGTGGGGTAGTTAAGTCGAATATGGTATGTGACATGCTTGAAGACATGTGTTCAATGATGCAGTCCAGATGAAGTTCATTACCTTTTCTGCCACTCCCAACCAAAGTTTTCTTCTTCTCCTTCTTAAGCACCTCTAGACATGACGCAGCTATGTGTGAGATCTCCGGACCAAACCTAAACGACTGTGTGAGGTAGAATATGGTATCTGCATGAACATTTTCCATCGCATTCACTGCACCTCTGAATGAGTAGATTTGCTGATGGGGGTCCCCAACCAGTATCTTGCCCTGGGGCTGTGAGACTAGAATATCTGTTATAGCTAGAAATAAAATGTACATATTGTTTTTACCCTAAAATGTGGATGTTTTCATTGTTCTGAATACAACATTTATTTTCACCAAAAATTATTGATACTTTCTTATTTCTTCACAAAAACATATGTTGTGGGTACTCATTAGAAGTGAGGCGCATCTAACCCACAACATATGTTTCTATGAATAAGAAAAATATTACCGGGATAGCATCTCTTATCTGGAGCTAATATAGCTTTAATCCTTACCATACAGTAAATGTCCTAAAATTTCGTACACAAAAGTGTCTGACAAAATGGCATATGCAAACAAAGCAGATCCAGATGTAGGAGCAGTCTTATCAGGGTCTACACTGTTTGCCATTCCACTAAGTCTTTTATGAAACATCTGCACAAAAAAAATAATTCTGGCCAAAAAAGTATGGAATAAAGTGTTCAAAATTTTAAGACATTTACCATACCTGTCATGAAATTTGAACAGGTCCAGTTTACTACCTGCTGATGTGATTAAACTGAAGTTTTTAAAAGTAAATTGATTGTGTTTGGGTTTAATGACACGTCAACCCTTGTGAGTCATTTTGTGTCATCTCTCAGAGAAAGGGAGAAAAGAGATAGAAGAGATAGTAGAAAAGATGAAAGAGAGGAACAGGGAAGAAAGAGGAACAGGAATGAAAGTGAAGGAACAGAAGAAATAAAAACATTCCCCCTCTACCCTTACCTGCTACAAGGGTAGAAAACCTTGCCCAACAGTAAGCCAATATCAGTTGGACACCCCGGTGATGTAAGGTACAAGACACTTTCGCACCACCCGACCACCCCTAGAAAAGTAAAACATATTTTAACTAGCAATACGTAACCTATAGTTAATGTGCTATTCTATTCCGTATTTCAAACCTTCCACGGAAGAAATGACAGTTCAGCCATCTTAAAAAGTCTTAATCCAGAAGGTCCCTTAGGCAGTTACCTGTGTGATGTCATTCTTTCCGTTCTTTTGATCACATGTCAGTTTCTTGAAGTATAACTCCCTATAAATGAGCTATGCGGGGCGGAAGGAGGGATTCTCTTATCTATAGGTTAAGTATTGTTAGTTGAAATATGTTTTATTTTTAAAAACTTCATTTTAACTGCACAATACATTAACCTATAGATAATGTGCTAGAATTTGCAGATTAGGAGGGAGGAGCTCTCCTAGTTCTAACACAGATAATATATAGAATCCCTATACCTCTAGATTAAGACTTAGGAAACTCTAAGGAATCAGATACATTCTACTTCTATATATAAGAGTTCGAATGATCAAGATTCACCAATACCATATCTTTAAGGTGTTAATACCTTATATGTTAATAGCAGGCTCTGGGGGCTGCCAATTTCTCAAGCCTCAGAGGCCTGATTCCTGCCCCCCTCCCCGCTTTCTTTTTTGGGTAAAAATTGGCCCCAAAAAAGAAATGAGTCATTGAGACATAATCTCAATATTTGCCCTATAAAATGCAATTTAAAGAATACTGTTTGATAATGTGTTTGAGGCAAACTTGTTTAACAGATGTCCCGACAGACACCTGTCTATCTTTGAGAGGTGAATTATTCAATAAAGAAATGTCTCTCGGATGAGTTTCCTATAGATATCCTACATCTCTCAAGATTTTCATATAAATCCTAGACATGTAAAGATTATCTAATTAGTAAATAGTCTAAACTATTTATTAATAATTAAAATCTGATTAACTGGCCCGATTTGACTGTTTCCAATAACCAATTCATAAATGTTAAATGACCGTAAGACTTTATAAATTATTCCCTTTTACCTTTCGAGCTAAAAGGGAATGATAATAATCTGGGTAAATGAACTAATGTAATTCCTACCAAATACCCAGTTTATCCATCAATAATAGTGAACATATGATTTACAATTTTATATTTTATCTATTGCCGGGCAGACTGTGTTTACGTATCTTAGTCATGGCAATGTTACTAGAAAAAGCTTGTCTTCTTCTGCGCATGAAAATGGACAATCTGAATAGATTTTAACACTAAACTTCTACCAGAGGAGATTTAGGAAACATTTCCTTGGTAAAATTTAACAAAAAAATATGAAGGACTGCTAACATCATCCCATAGAGTTTGGCAGCATAATTTTTTTTTTTTTTTTTTTTTTTTTATTATTATTAATAAGAGAAAAGGCTGATAACATAGCATACTGTATAACAGCCTCTCAACTTTTAGAAGATCTTACAATATCAATAGGATGTAACTTACTCAGAAAGAACTGGCTAGAACCGATTCTATTACCATATCTAAGTATTATTAATCATGGATTTAATACCTAGATAATTCTTAGTTAAAATCCAGAGTTATCAATAATTTGACTATGTCTTAAAAGAAGTCATTATCAATTCAAACTTCTTTTATGAGATAGCTACCATATAGCCAATTTGACTCCACTAATGCTTAAAACATCCCCCATAATACGAAACTGGGGAGTTCATTATGCAAACTTCAGCTAATCATGGTATAGTTTATAACTATACATATCGAGTCAAATATTACTAATTTTTAACATCTCTGATAACCCAAATCATAGAGGTTCAGAGGCACAATTAACTATTCTGAATGTATTTGTTTGTGTTGAGTTTTTACGGCCTAGTCAACCCAATGGGGTCATGTCGAGCGCGGTCAGTTTACCTAACCACGTTTACTGGGCAGGCTTAGTCCTCTAAGCGGTTAACCAGTATTGTGCACACTCTTTCGCCAGAAACTGACAACTGCCCACAACACATGTTTAGTGGAGAAATAAGAACAAGAAATGTCACTAAGCAGTGCTTATTAGATAGCTCCCACTCAGAAACCAAAACATAAAGGACAGAGAGATGGACCAACAATATTTATGTAAACAGTATACCCCCACCCCACCACAAAAAATGATTTGTAACAATTCCAACCTAGATCTGGTCACAATCAATGCATATGCAAAACTAGGTCAAAGTTCATAAATTTTTCCCAAGATATTGAGTGGAAACCAAATTGACAATAACAAAGAGCCATCAAGGACCATAACTGTGTTGAAAATTAATGTGTAACAATCTAATCTAGATATTGTCAACATCAATACATATGCAATTTTTTGTCTAATTCCATCAATTTGCTCTCAAGATATTGAGCAGAAACAAAATTCTGAAAATAATCAAAGGCCAAAACTCTGTTGTAAATATGCAAAAACTGATGTGTAACAATCCCAACCTAGAACTTGTTAAGGTCAATGCATATGTGAAATTTATCAAATTCCATCAGTTTGTTCACAAAATATTAACCAGAAAACGAAATTTTGACAGTACCCAAGGGCCATAACTGTATTATATATTCGTGAAATTTAGGGTGTAACAATCCCAACCTAGATCTGGTCAAAGTCAATACACATGCAAAACTTGGTCTAATTGCATCCATTCGTTCTCAAGATATTGAGCCGAAACAAAATTCTGACACTAATCAAGGGCCACAACTCTGTTGTAAACAAGCAAAAATTGAGGTGTGACAATCCTAACCTAGATCTGGTTATGGTCAATGCATATGCAAAATTTGATCAAATTCCATCAATTCTTTCACAAGATATTGAACAGAAACAAAATTTTGACAATAACCAAGGGCCATAACTGTGTTGTATATTTGCTGAAATTAACGTGAAACAATCCCAACATAGATCTGGTCAATGTCAATGCATATACAGAACTTGATCTAATTGTACCAATTGGTTCTATAGATATTGAGGGGAAACAAAGTCAGAATGACGGAGTCACAGAGTGACAGAATCAAAAACAAGCTCAAAACAGTATACTCCGGATACCAAGTATGCAGCAGGATAGTGGTGGTTATAATAAGAACAACAAGTTTTGGTTGAAAAAACACAGCATACAAAGTATGCGGGAGTATAATAAGAAAAACAAGTTTTGGTTGAAAAAGCACAGCATACAAAGTATGCGGGGGTATAATAAGAACAACAAGTTTTGGCTGAAAAAGCACAGCACACAAAGTATGCAGGGGTACAATAAGAACGACAGGTTTTGGCTGAAAAAGCACACAGCATACAAAGTATGGGGGAGTATAATAAGAACAACAAGTTTTGGCTGAAAAAGCACAGAATACAAAGTATGCAGGTGTATAATAAGAACAACAAGTTTTGGCTGAAAAAGCACAGCATACAAAGTATGCGGGGGTATAATAAAAATGATAAGTTTTGGCTGAAAAAGCACAGCATACAAAGTTTGCAGGGGTATAATAAGAATGACAAGTTTTGATTGAAAAAGCACAGCATACAAAGTATGCGGGATATACAAAGTATGCGGGAGTATAAGAACGACAAGTTTTGGTTGAAAAAGCACAGCATACTAAGTATGCAGGGGTATTATACGATCGACAAGTTTTGGCTGAAAAAGCACAGCATACAAAATATGCGGGGGGTATAATAAGAACAACAAAATCTGGCTGAAAAAGCACAGCATACAAAGTATGCAGGGGTATAATAAGAATGACAAGTTTTGGCTGAAAAAGCACAGCATACAAAGTATGCAGGGGTATAATAAGAACGACAAGTTTTGGCTGAAAAAGTACAGCATACAAAGTATGCAAGGATATAATAAGAACAGCAAGTTTTGGCTGAAAAAGCACAGCACACAAAGTATGCTGGGGTATAACAAGAACAACAAGTTTTGGCTGAAAAAGCACATAGCATACAAAGTATGCGGGAGTATAATTATAATAAGAACAACAAGTTTTGGCTGAAAAAGCACAGCATACAAAGTATGCAGGTGTACAATAAGAACGATAAGTTTTGGCTGAAAAAGCACCACATACAAAGTATGCGAGGGGTATAATAAGAATAATAAGTTTTTGCTGAAAAAGCACAGCATACAAAGTATGCTGGAGTACGAGGGTGAGTCAATAAAAAACCAGCCTAACTTATTTCTGGGTGAGATCGATCTCTTCTTTTTCAATGTAATTGCCCTCTAGGATGATGCACTTGGACCAACGGTGTTCCAGTGCCATCAGCCCAGAACTGAAGAAGCCAAGGTCCTTGTCTCTGACCCACTCCTCAACTGCCGTCACGACTTCTTCGTTGGACCGGAAATGATGACCGGAAATGATGTCCACAGATAGGGAATAGGAATAGGAAATAGTCACTAGGAGCTAAGTCCAGAGAAAAGGTGGGGTGCGGTATTAGCTGGTACCCATTCCGCTCAACAGCATCCATTGCAATTTTGCAAGTGTGGACTCTCGCATTGTCCTGCTGGAGCAGAATCCCTTTGGAGAGTTTACCTCGGCGTTTTTCACGGATCACAGTTCTCAGTTGGTCGAGCAAATTTGCATAATATGCAACTGTTATTGTACTTTTCTTTGCTAGAAAGTCCAACAATGCCTTGTGCATCCCAAAATACAGTTGCCATCACCTTGCCAGCAGACGATTGCGTTTTGAACTTCTTTGGCCTCGGAGACCCCAGCCCTACACTCTCGCGACCTTGAGCTTTATTCTCTGGCTCATAATAATGGACCCAGGTCTCATCTACAGTCACCAGATGTGAAAGGAAATCATCTTCCTTTGACCTAAACTGCTTCAACAATGCACTGTATACTGATGCTCTGGTTGCCATTTGCTCGTCGCTAAGGGATTTTGTGACCCAACGGGCTGTTAGCTTGTGCATACCCAAGCGATCATGTAAAGTTGTTGAAATGCTACCATATGTAATGTGTAATGCATTTGCTATTTCTTCCACCTTAATTCGCCTATCAGAGTGCACCAGATCCGGTACTTTGTTACACATTTCTTCATAGGTGGCATCTGATGGGCGTCCAGACCTGGTTTCATCTTCTAAAGACATTCTACTGCGTTTGAATTCCCCAACCCAGAATTTAACTTGTGCATACAATGGTGCAGAAGACCCATAAACATTGGTCAACTCACAATGTATTTCCTGACCTGTTTTCCCTTTCAAATACAAGCACCGAATTACAGCACGGTACTCAACTTTTGACGAAAAGCTTACTTTTGCATCGCTAGCCATGTTTGACATTCAATATCTTATGAGTGAATGACACGATAAGGGTGCAATTTTGCCCTCAGGCCTAAAACATGTATTAAAACAAGGGGTATAATAAGAATGACAAGTTCTGATTGAAAAAGCACAGCATACAAAGTATGCGGGATATACAAAGTGTGCGGGAGTATAATAAGAACGACAAGTTTTGGTTGAAAAAGCCCAGCATACAAAGTATGCAGGGGTATATTAAGAACGACAAGTTTTGGCTGAAAAAGCACAGCATACAAAGTATGTGCAGGCATTATAAGAACGATAAGTTTTGGTTGAAAAAGCACAGCATACAAAGGATGAGGGAGTATAAGAAGAACGACAAGTTTTGGCTGAAAAAGCACAGCATACAAAGTGTGCTGGGGGATAATAAGAATGACATTTTGGCTGAAAAAGCACAGCATACAAAGTATGCGGGAGTATAATTATAATAAGAACAACAAGCTTTGTCAGAAAAAGCACAGCATACAAAGTATGCTGGTATAATAAGAACAATAAGTTTTGGCTGAAAAAGCACAGCATACAAAGTATGCTGGAGTATAATAAGAATGACGTTTTGGCTGAAAAAGCACAGCATACAAAGTATGCAGGGGTTATAATAAGAACGACAAGTTTTGGCTGAAAATTACTAAACACAGCATTCAAAGTATGCAGGTATATAATAAGAACGACAAGTTTTGGCTGAAAAAGCACAGCAAAGTATGCAGTGGTATAATAAGATTGACAAGGTTTGGCTGAAAAAGCACAGCATACAAAGTATGTGGGGGCATTATAAGAATGACAAGTTTTGGTTGAAAAAGCACATCATACAAAGTATGCAGGAGTATAATAAGAACAAGTTTTGGCTGAAAAAGCACAGCATACAAAGTATGCGGGAGTATAATAAGAAACATAAGTTTTGGTGAAAAAGCACAGCATACAAAGAAATGTGGGGAATAATAAGAACAACAAGTTTTGGCTGTAAAAGCACAGCATACAAAGTATGCAGGGGTATAATAAAAACGACAAGTTTTGGTTGAAAAAGCACAGCATACAAAGTATGCTGGGGTATAATAAAAACGACAAGTTTTGGTTGAAAAAGCACAGCATACAAAGTATGCTACGGTATAATAAGAACAACAAGTTTTGGCTGAGAAAGCACAGCATACAAACTATGCAGGGGTATAATAAAAACGAAAAGTTTTGGTTGAAAAAGCACAGCATACAAAGTATGCTGGGGTATAATAAGAACAACAAGTTTTGGCTGAGAAAGCACAGCATACAAAGTATGCAGGGGTATAATAAAAACGACAAGTTTTGGTTGAAAAAGCACAGCATACAAAGTATGTTGGGGTATAATAAGAAAGACAAGTTTTGGCTGAAAAAAACACACAGCATACAAGTATGCGGGGGTATATTAAGAACAACAAGTTTTTGTTGAAAAAGCACAGCATACAAAGTATGCTGGGGTATAATAAGAACGACAAGTTTTGTTTGAAAAAACACAGCATACAAAGTATGCGGGGTATAATAAGGACGACAAGTTTTTGTTGAAAAAAGCACCATATCTGGAACTAAGCGCTTATGTCTTCCTACCTGGAGTAAGATCCTGAGCCTCATCGATCAGGATACAATCATACTGCCTTAGACTGGGGTGAGAGAGCTGGTAAAATTTAAGGTAGCCATCATGTGACATATTCACATTCTTATCTTTTAAATTCTTCATTCTGGTCCAAATACCTTCTGCATCTTCTACATATTGCTGCAAAATATTACAATGCTCTAAAGAAAACATTCATTGCTCCAGTTAACCCACTGTAGCCTGGAGACCCAAAAAAGGGGTAATTGGCAAACAGTGCAGATCCAGATCAGATGCCGCAGTTTGCAAATAGTTAAGCCATTTTTTTTTCTAGGAGTATCTAAATCCCGTAGTCTGACATAACTAACCTTGAAATTGGACATTTCCTATATACAGTGAGTGCGGGGGTTGGGGTATTCAGTCTAAAATAGATTAAAGATTTAATACAACATTAATATATGGATTCTTCACAAGGGACATGGGTCATATTCCCTGCCTGAGAAGTCTGTGCATCCTTTGCTTTATCGCTCTGGTGAACATAATTCTAAGGCAGGGAATATGACCCATGTCCCCTGTCTAGAATCTGAATCAAGTTTGTGATACAGCAAAGCTTTTATTGTTAGTCTTCATAAGTTATCTGTCATAATGTTACAGCATGCTGATTAAAGAGAGTGATGTCATTAATAATCTTTCAACATCACAAAGCAATTACATCACATTTGTAGACTTCTATTGCAGTTAGCATGAAGACACCAGCCTGAAAGATGAACAAAAATCATTTTTAAGACTTTCAGGTCTGCAATATGCAATCTGTCATGATCCAGACCATAAAGGTATGTATGGTCTGGTCAGGGTCTATACTGTTTACCAGATATTATTTAAAGGGAAAAGCAATGCTGATGAAGAATGTACCCTAGATGCAAGATTGTGACAAACTGTGCATTTTATAAAGGTTTGAAGATGATAAAACTGCTTTTATGGGCACCGTAATTTTGAATATTTAACGAGGCTTAATAATGTCATAAAGCCTTGAATAAATTGAATACAAAAAACCTGAATAAATAAGACTCGCAAGAATATTCAACCTTTATATTTGTAACTATAACTTCTTTTCTATGCATTTATGAATTTTGCTTGAAAACAACATAAATTTGTATCAGAAAGAAGATTTTATTTAATATTTTGAAATGTTTAGTACCTCATAAAATATTCAAAATGGTAGTGCCATTGATAATGGTTTTTAAATGAGCAGCGCCCTTGATAACTGTTTTGAAATTTTTAAAACATTTGTTACTGCAATAGTTTTTATACAATTTTGATCAAATTCACAAAAACAAAGCATGATTTGTAAAGATATTTCAGCTCAGATATATTCTTCACCAATCTTGTGTTTCCCTTTAGGCTGATAATACTGCCTAACTGAACAAGAATGTAACCATGATCAGATCTCCAGAAAGAGAAGTTACTACAGATCTACACTGTTTTCCATTCAGCCAACTCCTTTCAGGCTCAAAAACAACAGTAACATTTAAGGGGACTAAGTTTTGTTGTTGTTTTTTTCTACCATATTTTACAAGAGATACACAACTTTTGTAAATGTCCGTTTGCTTTCCTGCAAACTGAGTCTCTTTTGAAAAGTAGTCTACTCTAAAAGGAAAGAATTTGCTGCCAGGGAGAGCAAAGTCTTTCCTTTTAAAGAACAACCCTATTCAGAAAGGAGATAAAACAATTTTGATAGATTACCTACCCTGAAAGTGTAACCATTCCCCTTATATTTTAGGATAATTCTAGGAACGCCAATGATCAAGGCAATATAGGGGTAATTCAGGAATATGGATACACCTCAAAGGGAAACTACTCTTACATGGAATATTTGCCTCCCTTCCCACTATGAACTACTCTTAAAGGAATTTGCTCCCTTTGGAAGCAAATTCTTTTCTTTTAGAATCACCTCTATTTCTTTAAGTGTAGCCCCTACTTCTGAAAAGAGTAGCTCCCCCCCCCCCCCCCCCCCCCCCCCACTTTTTAAGAGTAGCCCCTAATTTTTAAAAGTTTCATATGCTGTAGAGGCAACATCCTGTCTGTAAAAATTCAGTTTAATTCAAGTCTTTATTACATACAGTTTAGCTATCCCTTTGACAAACTGATAGTAAATGCTCTGATGCATCATACATATCTATTTTTGCCAACTATTTTTGTTTTTCCTACCATTTTAGATGCATGGTCGATTTCCACTCTTAGACCCGTTTTCTCTTCTATATGGAAGTCTGGGCAGTGAGCTGTAGTTATAAATGGATCAGCTGATGACAGGAAATGATTGATGGTGTCCATCACAAACTTGGCCCGAACAAACAAATTATCTCCCTTTCTCGGTGGCAGAGCTTGTGTTAATCCATATACCGAGAGGTTTCCTAGCTTCCCTGCAGCTGAATACCTGGTTAAAATGACAAAATGATACATTATGATACATAATCATTAATGACAAAGAGATACTTAACCTTTAAACCTGCTGAATAAAAAAATCAGTGAATAGCAGGAACATTTTATTTCCTCCAGAAAACAGGACTTGGTATATCATATTTTTCCACACACAACAGCAAACCTTGTCTGAATGGCATCTTGTCTAAAAACTTGAACATAAAATTTCCCTAGACATGGCACTGCCAAAGAGTGGGGCTTGTAATAGATAAAAATTTGAATAAGGCCCCTTGCTTATAAAACTTATTTTGAGCTTAACTCAGCTGAGCATGAAATTTTCTCAGCTAATAAGTATGAAAATGCTAACAATAGTTGACTTAATATAAATAAAAGCAGACATCTAAATATTTTTTCTTATTTTTCACAGAAAATAATGCCGGATATTTCATTAAAGTTGTCTCTCTTAAGAAAATAAGGCTTGACATTTCATGTGTATGTTACTTTGGACAAATTTGTGTCCAACAGGGTTCCACAATATACCATTTGTTTGTACAGGTGGACAGGCCAAAAAATGGACAATGAGAAAGCAGTATACTGTCCCCCACCCATCTACACAGTTTGTAGGGGGAGGGGAAGGGGCAGGGTACCTTTAGACATGTGCACGCAGTGAAGATTCTGATCCGTGCTAATACAAGGCTGATCTGAATCTTTGCTGGGCACATTTTAGGTAGCCAAGGATGCAAAGTTTTTTCATGCATACAATGACTCATCAGACTGCTGGGATACACAGGCTGATTCAAGTCTTCACTAGTAGTATATTAGAAGGTATGTTTTCTTACATTGAGGCTCAAATTTACTTACCTTCTACCAGTTACACCAAAAGCTAATGCATGTCCTGTCTTGCAGGTGACGTTATGTGGAAACTTAGTCTTGGCATGCTCACTAACAGACCTGAAAAATGACAACAACACTGGCAAAATATCATAAACTTCGTAAGTGTCAAGAGGGTCATGAATACCCCCGGCCGGTGCAAATTCTTTCTTATAAAATATTTTAAAGTTTATGACAATGATATAAGGCAAAATATAGTTTACAATGTCAGTCTCTGAGTGACACTGATCTATCATCCCATCCACTTTTCTGGAGTAAATAGTCTTCAACACATGAATCAAATTTGCTGGACCATAAAATATACGTCAGTGACCTACATATACTTGAGAAGTTAATCTGAATGATGTTAATCCATTAAATAATCTAAAAGACATTAAGCAAAATCACTAGACCATGGAATATAGCTCATGCTGATTTGCATTTACTTTGCGGTCAAAGTTTGGGTCTTCAAGATGTAACATAAAATCATTGGACCATGAAATATGTCACAGTGACCTACATTACATTTAGGTCAACAGTAGGTCATACTGATTCATAATCCAAAATAATGATGTTCATACATCAAATGACATTCAAGATATAAGGCAAAATTATTGGACCATGGAATATAGGTCAAGGTGACCTACATTTATTATGATGTCAATCGTGGTGTCACACAGAACCAATATTCCAAGCATCACATTAATCCACTGAATAGTCTTCAAGATACAAGGCAAAATCACTAGAGCATGAAAATAAGGTCACAATGATCTTGACCTTATAACACCGAATGTTGATGTGATAAACATTCCTGATGCCCATCCTTCTTTATCAAGAAGTTGTTTGTATAAACAAACTGCAACATACTTCTTTATTGAGGCATTAATCCATGAAATAGTCTTCAAAATATAAGGCAAAATCACTGGAGCATGAAAATAAGGTCACAATGACCTTGATCTTATTACACTGAATGTTGATGTGATAAACATGTCTGATGCCCATCCTTCTTTATTAAGAAGTTGTTTGTACAAAAAAAAAACTGCAATATACTACTTTATAGGGGTGTCCTCGATTTTGACCTCTAGTCTCATCCTGGGCATGACCCAGGAGTTCATTGCTGTAGAATGGAAGAGAAGCCTCCCAGGTACCCCCATACCAAATATGAAAAGTTCTGATCAGTGGCTGCAGAGTTATAAGAAATACTTCAAAGTAAAACTTGGTTACAGAAAGGGTTAACAGATGGATGGACAGACAAAAGGATGGACTGAAGGACAGATGGACAAACGGAACCAACGAAAACTATATACCCCTTCAGCAGACTTTGTATGCCAGGGGTATAAAAATGTTATATTTAGTAGGCTGTATATAATGATGTTATTCCGGAAAAACAAAAAATTATGCTGACGTCAACAATGTGTAGAAGAAACACTAATTCCCTGGCAGTAATTTATTTCATATGGGCCATGCCATGCGAAAACATGTCTTTGGGCATTTGGGGACAGTAAAGGCCCAGATCAGCCATCACATGCACCCAGTCTGATCATGGCTTTGCTTTTCATTAACAGAATCATTGCATACTACAGAATATTTCAATGGAGAGCAAAGGCCCAGATGATACTTCATGCATCTGCAGGATGTGAATCCGTACATTTTGCGCATGCTCAAGGACACTTTTTCACCAGGCACGGCCCATCTGTACAAAACAAAAACCTCCGACCAGAGTGAGGCAGAGAAACAGAATGGTCCGGGACTTTGGTTTTTGCATATAACAGAGCTTGTTTTATTTTCCATCCTCAGAATCCAGGTTCCCATAAAGGTTTTACTGACCTTGGATACACTGAAGGTAATTTTGCCAGTCCTTTACATTTCTGATAAAGTATTCTGACCGGCACCATTCAGGAGATGAAACGAAATTCATCATAAACTAGAGGCCCAAGTGGGTCATAAACTGCTCACCTGTATTAGGCTGATCATGATATGTTACATTGTGTCATGGTGGCCATCTTGGCTATCAGATCAGATTGCCTTTAGCAATTCTAACTCGATGCCTTTCACCAAGTTTTGGCTCAATCCAACTTTAAAACCTTTCCAGAGCTGATAACAACTAAGATTTTCAAGAGTGAGACGGACATCTTGGATATTGTAACAAAATGGTTTAGCAATTCTGAATCTCCATGTTGCCTCAATGCCTCCAACCAAGTTTTGGTGACCATCTTGGATATCGGAACAGAACGATTTTTGCAATTCTGAATCTCTATGTCACTCCGATACCACCCATCAAGTTTCGGCTCAATCCAACTTACGATTAGGGAGGAGATGTTGTGTGAAGAATTTCAATATGGCCACTGTGGCGGCCATCTTGGATACTGTAACAAAACGATTTTAGCAGTTCTGAATGTCCAGGTCTCCCCAATGCCTTTGACCAGGTTTGGCTTAATCTGACTAACCGTTTGGGAGCAGATGTCGTTTGAAGATGTTCAAGACAATATCTTGGATATTGGAACAGAACAATTTTAGCAGTTCTGAATATTCATGTCTCTCCAATGCCTCCCAACAAGTTTCAGCTCAAACTGACTTACCGTTTGGGAGGAAGGTGGTTTTAAGAATTTCAAGATAGCTATTGGAACTGAACGATTTTAGCAATTGTGAATCTCCATTTCCCCTTGATGCCTCAAATCAAGTTCTAGCACCGACTAAAGGTTCTGGAGATGTGGTCTGAACAATTTCAAGATGGCCACCATGGTAGCATGGAATGCTAAGATTTTAGCAATTCTGAATCCCCATGTAACCCCAATGCCTCCCACCAAGTTTCAGTTCAATCCAACTAACGATTCTGGAAATGTCAGAAATGTGAAAAGTTAAGGACAGAAGATTGACAGCCGACAGACAACAGGCCACAGTATAAGCTGACTTGGAGCAAAGTTCCAAGTCAGCTAATGAGGCTTATCATGTAATCTGCAGGACTATAATTTGTCCTTCAAACACACTAAAAGCAAATAGAATGGAACTACAACAAAGTTGGTGTTTGATTGCAGAAAACTTCATAATAAAAGAATGCTTAATCCCAAGATAATAATTAGCATAAGAGGTCATAAGCAGTCAAGAAGGTGCTAATGACTCAGTGAAGATATGATGTCAGCTAATTATCTAACTCATGACACAAACTCAAAACAACAAAAAATTTGTTTTTTGGGGGGTTTAAGTCATTTTTAACAATCTATAAGTCATACCACAATCGTGTATGGATGTGGCAGGAACTTTTAAAGAGCTGCCTCATTGAAAAATGACACACCAGACACATATGATGTTCCACCCTGTCACACTGAACTAACACTAGGCTGACCAGTTGTACTTTCTTGATGCTGAGAGCCAAGTTAAAGAGCAGTTGCTCTGACAACAGAGCCACTATGCCGGCCAAAACAATGAACAAGTTGCTCAAGTACCTAGAGGTCTTCAGAGAACCTCACCACTGGTCTCTGAGGATGCTTATTCCCTGACTGAAATTACAACACTACTCTATACACTTACTTATTATATACAACCAAAAGGAATTTTTTGTCAGGTCTTAGCTGAGTGTATCTAACCAAGGTAGTCGTCTTTCCAGTTCCTGAAACAATGAATACAACATACTTACCCTAAACAGGTAGACAGGTATAAGCAAACAGTGTAGATCCAGATCAAACTGCTCCTTTAGGAGCAGTTTGATCTGGGTCTACACTGTTTGCCATTCCATTACATTTACAAACTTCATTTAGTAAGAAATTTTTTTAATTGAAAACTATGCATATTTTTTTCTTATTTTTGCATGAAAACATATATTTTGGGTACTCATTAGAAGTGTTCTAAGCAAGGCATTTCTATCAAGAATTCAATTCATATGTTTTTGCCCAGAGGTAAGAAGAAAACTGTTTTCAGTGCAAATAGAACAAGAAAAGGTTTTTTAGAAGAAAAATAGCCATCAGAGGAGATGGCAAATCCCCCGACCAAACCACCATTTCTAAATTTGTGTATTTCAATAGATATCATGTATATATTGAACGAGAGCAAAGTAAAAAGATGCAAGGATAGTATGAAATGTGACCAAAATAATAAGTGATGAAAACATAAATAGGTGTACTGTGAATGATTTTATTTTTGCATGTTCTTTTATTTATTTTTTTTTATTTTTGTCAAAATCATCTAATAATTACTTCTAATGCGATAATTTGTACAGGATACACAATATTTGCAAATACTTTCAATTTGTGAGTGTACATATTCAGAAATAATAGCAAAAATAAATGCCTTGTAAAGGTAAAGGAACTTGCTGTATGTTTATTGGGGTAAAAAATCAACAGAATAAAAGTTGTCCTTCCTGCATGCTACACACCCTCTTGACCTGATATATGACCCTACCAAAAATTATCAAGTTATCTCAAACAGTGTGGAAGTTATGGCCTGCACAAGATTTCGGCATCAGGGGAGATAAGTAAATAATGGAGAAAAGTGAGAGAACTCTTGAACATGACATGCCTACTGGTCCTTATCTATGCCTCTACCAAATATTATCAAAATATTTCAAACCACATACTCAAGGATTTAGCCTAGCAATTCATTCAGGGGAGGTAACTAGAAAACAACCACAGCAGAGGTTGTCTCTCTTGCATGTGACACACCTACTGTTCGATAGAAATGCCTCTACCAAAATTATTAAAATATGTCTAAGGGTATCAAAGTTATGGAACACACAAGATTTTGGCTTCTGGGGAGATAACTACATAATGAAGAAGAAAGTGAGAGTTGTCTCTCTTGCATGCGACACACCTACTGATCCTCCTCTTCAAATTAAATCAAAACAAAAGAAGGGGAGATAACTCCAAAAGTAAGAAAGCCAGAGTTGTCATTCATGTAAGTAACATGTCATCTTGTCCTGTAAAATTAAAATAATCTAAATGGTATTGGAGTTACAGAGCTGACACAAAATCAAACACAAAAAAAGAAGGGGAGATAACTCAAAAAGTAAGAAAGCCTAAGTTGTCAATCTTGTGTGGACTTGTTGTCTTGTCCTGTTCTATATTTCTACCAAGTATCATAAAAATATCCCAAAGGGTATTCGACTTACAAAGCGGACATGAAATCATTGCATAATCACTGTCAAATAAAACAAAGGGAGATAACACCAAAAGTAAGAAAGGCAGAGCTGTCATTCTTTTACCCGACATGTCGTATTGTCCTGTTCTACATTTCTACCTCTTACCATCAAAATATTCCAAAGGGTATTCGAGACAGAGCCGAAATGAAATCTATTTCAAACAAAACAAAGGGAGATAACTCCAAAAGTAAGAAAGCAAGAGTTGTCATTCTTATATGCGACACATCCTCTCGTCCTGTTCTACATTTCCATCAAGTATCCTAAAAATATTCCAAAGGGTATTTGGTTTACAGAGCGGACACGAAACCAATATATAATCACTGTCAAATACAACAAAGGGCAACAATGCCAAAAGTAAGAAAGGCAGAGCTGTCATTCTTGTACACATGTCGTCTCGTCCTGTTCTACATTTCTATCAAGTACCATTAAAATATTCTGAGGGGTATTCAAGTTACAGAGACAACATAAAATCTATTTCAAACAAAACAAAAGGAGGTTACTCCAAAAACAAGAGGCCCACGGGCCACGATTCGCTCACCTGAGTGACACAGCCACTGCAGACATGCAGATGTTATGCAACATTTTTCCAATCCTATCATCGCAACTAATGAAAATATCATCATTTGAACAGTTCTTAGTTTTGAAGAAGAATATATGGGCCTGACAGTCAATGGAGCATGATCATTTGAATAAACTATCAATCACATTTCAACAGAAGGATCAATGTGAAATTTGGTGGAAACTGGCTAAGTGGTTTCTGAAGAATCATGATTTTATACATGTAAATAGCACAGTGGCAGGGAAATATTATAAATATAAACCAGATGATGGCCATCTTAGATTTCCAATCAGACCAATTTTAACTACTGTTGATCTACAAGTCACTTCGATACTTTCAATATAAATGTATATGGCCCACACAAATAGGGAAGCAAATTTGACCTTGGAGGCAAAAAGGTCAAATGTCAACATAGAACCATCATTTGAGCAATTTTGGTAGATCTCCTGTCCCCCGTAATTTGTGCAAAGATTAGAACCCAGGGCTTATTTGGTTATGGAGAAGAAGAATTTTAAAGGTTTTTACCATATATGGGCATGGCAGCCATTTTGATCAATGGACCATACCCATTTTAGCAATCTTTCATTCTCCTGCCCACGGAGGCTCCGCATGAAATTTGAGCAACACTGGCCCGGAGGCTTCAGAGGAAAAGCCATTTGAAATTATCAACATTTTTTTCCATACAAATGTATAGGGCCCTTACAAATGCATACAGAAGCAAACTTGACTTCGCCGTAAAAAGGTTAAATGTCAATGTATGACAATTATTTTAGCAACTTTGGTAGACTGCCCGTTCCAGATGATATATGCAAAGATTCAGCCACAAGCCATCCTCGGTTTTGAAGAATAAGATTTTTAAATGTTTTTTCCCATGCAAATGCATGAGGAAGCAACTTGACCTTGCCGTAAAAAGGTCAAATGTCAATGTATGACCATTATTTTAGCAACTTTGGTAGACCCCCTGTCCCCGATGATTTATGCAAACATTCAGCCCCAAAGCATCCTCGGTTCTAGAGAAGAAGATTTATAAAGGTTTTTACCATATATGGGCATGGCGCCCATCTTGGTCAACGAACCGTGACCATTTTAGCAATCTTTTGTTCCCCCTATCTAAGGAGGCTCCATATGAAATTTGAGCAAAATTAGCCCAGAGGCTCCAGAGGAGAAGTTGTTTGAAATTCTGAACATTTTTCCCATACAAATGCATAAGGAAGCTAAATTGACCTTAACGTAAAAAGGTCAAATGTCAATGTACGACCATTATTTTAGCAATTTTGGTAGCCCTCCTGTTCCCGAAGATATATGCAAAGATTCAGCCATAAGGCATGCTCGGTTTTGGAAAAGATGATTTTTAAAGGTTTTTCCCATACAAATGTCAACGTCAACGTACGACAATTCTTTTAGCAATGTTGGTAGACCTCCCATCCCCGATGATTCCTGCAAAGGTTCAGCCCCAAGGCATTCTCAGTTCTGAAGGAGAAGATTTTTAAAGGTTTTTACCATACATGGGCCTGGCAGCCATCTTGGTCAACGGACCGCGACCATTTTAGCAATTTTTCGTTCCCCCACCCTAAGGAGGCTCCATATGAAATTTGAGCAAAATTGGCCCAGAGGCTCCAGAGGAGAAGTTGTTTGAAATTCTGAACATTTTTCCCATACAAATGCATAAGGAAGCAAAATTGACCTCACCGTAAAAAGGTCAAATGTCAATGTACAACCATTATTTTAGCAATTTTGGTAGCTCTCCTGTTCCCAAAGATATATGCAAAGATTCAGCCATAAGGCATGCTCGGTTTTGGAGAAGAAGATTTTTAAAGGTTTTTCCCATACAAATGCATAGGGAAGCAAACTTGACCTTGCCGTAAAAAGGTCAAACGTCAACGTACGACAATTCTTTTAGCAATTTTGGTAGACCTCCCGTCCCCGATGATTCCTGCAAAGGTTCAGCCCCAAGGCATTCTCGGTTCTGGAGGAGAAGATTTTTAAAGGTTTTTACCATATATGGGCCTGGCAGCCATCTTGGTCAACGGACCGTGACCATTTTAGCAATTTTTTGTTCCCCCACCTTAAGAAGGCTCCATATGAAATTTGGCTCAGCGGTTTCAGAGGAGAAGTCGTTTGAAAATGTTAACGGACGGACGCACGGACGGACGGACGACGGACGAAAAGTGATCACAATAGCTCATCCTGAGCAGAGCTCAGGTGAGCTAATAAGAAAATCAGCACTGTCATTCTTGAATGTAACACGTCATCTTGTCCTGTTCTACATTTCTACCAAGTATCATAAATATTCCAAAGGCTATTTGACTTACAGAGCAGACGCAATATCAATGCATAATCACTGTCAAATATAACAAAAGGTGATAGCATCAAAAGTAGGAAAGGCAGAGATGTCATTCTTGTAATCTGCCGGTCTATTAAAGAAGTATCCATGTAACATGAAACCATAGCCCAACAACATCTATGCCAACACTTAGACTAATAGGATTCACAGAGAAAAACAACACCCACCCCCCCCCCCCCCCCAACCACCACCACCAACCTCACCTCCAGTTCGGGATCAAATATTTACCTGGTACACTCTCTAATCTGAGCTATGATGCTTAATGTAAGGGAACAATCCAGACCCAGATCAGTTTATCCATCTCCTAGCCTGATCAGGACCTTGGTCCCGAGGTTATAGAACTTTTTTCATGCTCAACTCAGCTGAGCATGAAATTTTCTCTGTCAACAAATATGAAAATGCCAACAAAGTTGGCATTTTCACATTTATTAGCAGAGAAATTTTCATACTCAGCTATGTTAAGCAAGAAAGAAGTAATTTGAGATTTGGCTTTCTGCTGGCAGTCCACAGTATCTGAAAAGTTGACAGCTAACATAGAAGGCTCTGATCAAACACACAGATGCACAGGCTGATCTGGTATTTACTGTTTACTTAGCTTCTAAATTCATAGCTGCAGTTAAGACATGGTATCAGGAAAATATTTTTCCACCAAAACATATGCTGCTAGTACTCATTAGAAGTACCTCTGGCTTCTACTGAGCAGGGCTCAAGAAATTGAAAATTGCCAATCAGTCCAGTCTTTTTCAGCCGCATTTACTGAGTTTGCCGAGTCATTTTCGGTCACATTTACGGAGTTTGGGGAGCTGATATTCCAGTATTTTCCGTAAAAATTCTTAAAGAATTTCAGTTTTGTAATTTCCAAATACAGATGCTGGTTTATAATTATCATTAAGATCGATATACCAACCTTGATTACACTTGCTGAACTTACCTGTGCATAAGCATTACAACAATAAACGGCAATATAGCTCATTATTATCAGACATGTGCGATTTAATCTACTTTCACAACAACCCAGCACTCAGTCGGTGAACAGCGCAAAAGGCAAACAACCAGAATCTCTTCACATCATGGCAAATCACATTTTTGTGTTTGCGTCGTGCTGCAGCTCGGGGCTGCAGCTAGCTGCTACATTTTTCTTTCTTTCTATGGATCAGTTAAAAACAAGAAAAATGCCTAACAGTATTATGAACAGGTTTTTCAAAAGTCAATAAAGAGGTAAACCTGGGGAGACCCAATGTCCACCGACCTTGACATCGCTATTTTAAAGGACAGTTTTTTTTAAAATTCATCCAAAATTCAATTTTGGCTGCTCAAGCTTTCAGCTTCCGGGGCGATAAGTACCTAACACAAAAAGCAGAGTTGTCTCTCTTATACAGGGCATGCCTACTGGTCCTAATCTATGCCTCTACCAGATATTATCAAAATATTTCAAACCATTAAGAAGTTATGAAGTGCACAAGAATTTGGCTTAGGAATTCTTTCAGGGGAGTTAACTTGAAAAAAGAACAAAGATCTTGTCCTTCTTGCATGTGGCACTCTTACTTGTCTTAATATATGTCCCCACCAAATATTATCAAATTATCTCAAACAGTATGGGAGTTATGGCCTGCACAAGATTTTGGTTTCAGGGGAGATTACATAAAGCAAGAGTTGCCCTTCCTGCATAGAACACGTCTACTTGACCTGATATATTTACCTACCAAATATTATCAAATTATCTCAAACATTATAGGAGTTATGGCCGGCACAAGATTTCGACTTCAGGGGAGATAAGTAAATAACAAAGAAAGTGAGAGTTGTCTCTCATGCACCCTACATGCCTACTGGTCCTCCTCTTTATCCCTACCAAATATGAAAGCAATCCACTGAAGAATAAAGGTAACATACAACTTTGAAATAAGATGCCCGACGCCTGCCCAGACATCGCTATTTTAAAGGACAGATTTTTAAAAAAAAAACATCAAAAAAAAAAAACACACACACAAAACAAGAGGCCCATGCCACACAGCACTCACCTGAGTAAATTGCTGTAAGTTAATCAGGTCATTTACTCATAATTCACTATTAGCCTGTCAAGTTTCAAGGCTTGGCTTAAACAGTTTTTGAGATATCTTGCTTACAGGGTTAAAATGCTGAAATTTTCAAAGGGCCATAAGTAAAACCAGTTTAAACCCCAGGGGCTTGATTGGCAGGATTTATGTAGTGGACCACTTAACATTGCTACATACTAAATACATAAGCTGTGGGCCTGATGGTTTCAGAGAAGAAGATCTTTTAAGTTTTTTCCCATTATAAGTCTGTGGGAGTAAATGACCCCCAGGGCATGGCCAGTTTGGACGACAGGGGCATGGTTGGCAGGATTCATGTAGGGGACCACTACACATTGCAACATACTAAATATATAAGCTGTGGGCCTCATTGTTTCAGAGAAGAAGATTTTTTTAAGGTTTTCCCATTATAAGTCTACAGGAGCTAATGACCCCCGGGGCAAGACCAATTTAGACCTCAGGGGCTTCATTGGCAGGATTTATGTAGGGGACCACTAAACATTGCTACATACTAAATATTTAAGCTGTGGGCCTTATACTTTCAGTGAAAAAGATTCTTTTAATTTTTTTTTCAACTATAAGTCCATGGGAGCTAATGAAACCCCTGAGAAATGGCTAATTTGGACCCCAGGGGCATGGTTGGAAGAATTAATGTGGAAGACCACCAAACATTGCTACATACTAAATCTGTTAGCTCTGGGCGTCCTGGTTTCAGAGAAGAAGATTTTTGAATGTTCTTTAGCTACAGGATTCTATATAAACATATGACCCCTGTGGTGTGGTGTGGCCTGTTTGGACCCCAAGGGCTTGATTGTAGGATTTAAGTAGGGGACCACTACATATTGCTACATACTAAATACGTAAGCTGTGGGCCTCATAGCTTCAGAGAAAAAAACTTTTTAGGTGTTTCCCATTTGAAGTCTATGGGAGCTAATGACCCCTGGGACACAGCCAATTTGGACCCCAGGGGCATGGTTGGCAGGATTTATGTAGGACACCACCAAACATCGCTATGTACTTAATCTGTCAGCTCTAGACCTCATGGTTTTAATTTTTAATGTTCTTAGCTATATAGCTCTATATTAACATATGACTCCCTTGGGGTGTGGCCAGTCTGGAGCCAAGGGGCTTGATTAGCAGGATTTATGTAGGGGACCATTAAACATTGCTATACACTAAATATATAAGCTGTGGCCTCAAGGTTTCAGAGAAGAAGATTTTTTTTAAGTTTTTTTCCTTTATAAGTCTATGGAAGCTAATGACCCCAGAGTCTTGGCCAGTTTAGACCCCAGGGTCTTGATTGGCAGGATTTCTGTAGGGGATACCTAAACATTGCTGCACACAAAATATATAAGCTGTGGGCCTCATAGTTTCAGAGAAGAAGATTTTTTAAGTTTTTCCCATTATAAGTCTATGGGAGCTAATGACCCCTGGTGCGTGGCCGGTTTGGATCCAAGGGGCTTGATTGGCAGGATTTATATAGGAGACCACTAAACATTGCTGCATATTTAATATGCTAGCTCTCTGCCTCATGGTTTCAGAGAAGAAAATTTTTAAAGGTTATTATCTATATAGCTCTATATATACATATGACCCCCTGGGGCATGGCCAGTATGGAGCCCAGGGGCTTGATAGGCAGGATTTATGTAGGGGACCACAACGCATTGCTACATGCTCAAAATATAACCTGTGGGTCTCATGGTTTCAGAGTAGAAGATTTTTTTAAGTTTTTCGCATTATAAGTCTATGGGAGCTGATTACCCCCGGGGCATGGCCAGTTTGAACCCCAGGGGCTTGATTGGCAGGATTTATGTAGTGGACCACTGCACATTGCTACATATTAAATATATAAGCTCTGTGCCTCATGGTTTCAGAGCCAGTTTGGACCCCAGGGGCTTGATGGGCAGGATTTATGTAGGGGACCACTTTTTTTCCCATTAAAAGTCTATGGGAGCTAATGACCCCCGGGGTGTGGCCAATTTGGACCCCAGGGGCTGGGTTGGCAGGATTTATGTAGGAGACCACTTAACATAGCTTTATACTTAATCTATTAGCTCTCTGCCTCATGGTTTCAGAGAAGAAGATTTTTGAAGGTTCTTAAGCGGTAAGCTCTATATAAGCATATGACCCCTGGGGCATGGCCAATTTGGACCCCAGGGGCTTGACTGGCAGGATTAATGTAGCAGACCATTACAGATTGCTTCATATTAAATATATAAGCTCTGGGCCTCATGGTTTCAGAGAAGAAGTTTTTCCCATTATAAGTCTATGGGAGCTAATGACCCTTGGGGCGTGGCCTGTTTGGGCCCCAGGGGCTTGATTGGCAGGATTCATGTAGGGGGCCATTAAATATTGCTATATACTAAATATATAAGCTGTGAGCCTCATGCTTTCAGAGAAGAAGATTTTTTTTTTTTTTTTTTCCATTATAAGTCTATGGGAGCTAATGACCCCCAGGGGTGGCCAGTTTGGATCCCAGGGGCTTGATTGGCAGGATTTATGTAGGGGACCACTAAACATTGCTACATACTAAATATATAAGCTCTGGGCCTCATGGTTTCAGCGAAGAAGATTTTTTTAACTTTTTCCCATTATAAGTCTATGGGAGCTAATGACCCTTGGGGCGTAGCCAGTTTGGGCCCCAGGGGCTTGATTGGCAGGATTCATGTAGGGGGCCATTAAATATTGCTATATACTAAATATATAAGCTGTGAGCCTCATGCTTTCAGAGAAGAAGATTTTTTTTTATTTTTTCCCATTATAAGTCCATGGGAGCTAATGACCCCTGAGACGTGGCCAGTTTTGGCCCCAGGGGCTTGATTGGCAGGATTCATGTAGGGGACCATTAACTTTTGCTATATACTAAATATATAAGCTGTGAGCCTCATGCTTTCAGAGAAGAAGATTGCTTTAAAATTTTCCCCATTATAAGTCTATGGGAGCTAATGACCCCTGGGGCATGGCCAGTTTGGGCCCAAGGGCTTGATTGGCAGGATTTATGGAGGGGACCACTAAACATTGCTACATACTTAATATGTAAGCTGTGGGCCTGATGGTTTCAGAGAAGAAGATTTTTTTAAGTTTTTCCCATTGTAAGTCTATGAGAGCTAACGACCCCAGGGATGTGGCCAGTTTGGACCCCAGGGGCTTGATTGGCAGGATTTATGTAGGGGACCACTACACATTGCTATATACTAAATATATAAGCTGTAGGCCTCATGGTTTCAGAGAAGAAGATTTTTTTTAAGTTTTTCCCATTATAAGTCTATGGGAGCTAATGAACCCCAGGATGTGGCCAATTTCGGCCCCAAGGGTTGATTGGCAGGATTTATGTAGGGGACCACTAAACATTGCTACATACTAAATATGTAAGCTGTGGGCCTCATGGTTTCAGAGAAGGAGATTTTTTTTTAATTTTTCCCATTATAAGTCTATGGGAGCTAATGACCTCCGGGGCGTGGCCAGTTTCGACCCCTGGGGCTTGATTGGCAGGATTTATGTAGGGGACCACTAAACATTGCTACATACTAAATATATCAGCTCTGGACCTCATGGTTTCAGAGAAGTAGATTTTTTAAGTTTTTCCCATTATAAGTCTTTGGGAATTCACAATCCCCCCGGGGTGTGGCCAGTTTGGACCCCAGGGGCTTGATTGGCAGGATTTACATAGGGGAACACTAAACATTGCTACATACATGTACTAAATATATAAGCTCTGGGCCTCATGGTTTCAGAGCCAGTTTGGACCCCAGGGGTTTGAAGGGCAGTATTTATGTAGGGGACCACTCGACATTGCTACATACTAAATATATAAGCTCCCGACCTCATGGTTTCAGAGAAGATTTTTTAAGTTTTTCCCATTATAATTCTAAGGAAGCTATATCGCTGCATGGTGGCCATCTTGGTTTACAGACCATGACCATTTTTACAAATTTTCAATCTCCCTTTTTCAAGGATCCACAGAAAGTTTGAAGAAATTTGGCATAGGGGTTTCAGAGGAGAAGTCGTCCAAAGGTGTGAACAGATGACGGACGGCGAGTGATCATAATAGCTCATCCTGAGCCTTCGGCTCAGGGTGAGCTAAAACAGTGTTTCATGGTAATGCCGGGTAGAGGCTCAGCACATCCGACCGGCAGACTGAGCATGTTAAACTTACAAAGAACATTAAAATTAAATAAACAAATTACAACAGCGAGAAAAATGCATGATCAAGTGGTGTCCCTTTTTATATACTTACTGTAATAATATAACCCCAAGTGCAGGGACAGACAGGCCTGAGCAAACAGTGTAAATCCAGATCAGATGCCGCAAAACGCTTGGCTTCTGATCCACATCCATACTGTCTACCACTCATCCAGTAATATAAAAGATGTAGTAAAACAGACTTGCTGAAATTTTAGGACCAGTATGGTTTAGGTGTACCAATGCTTAAAATAAATATGCTAATAGTTGGTTTTGATTTTTTCACAAGTCAATTAAATGGGCAGTTACTTATTTTTGACACATGGAACAAGCAGCGTTGCGATAATGAACAGATCGTTCAAGGTGATTTCCTGTATACGGCTAGCATTACCTGTTGACAAAAGGTTTGGTTTGTTTTTATAGCTCCAGATAAGGTGTAAATTTTGAAGTCGCATTATTAGAAAACATGCATTATTATGGACCAATTTATTACATCCTTTTGAAGTGAAAATCGGTCCAGCCCTTCAAAAACTGGTCAGACTGAAGTACCGGCATTTTCTTGATCCCTGCTGATGAGTATCTACAGCATGTTTTTTGTGCAGAAACAAGAAAACATCCTAACTTTTCGGTCGAAAAAAAACTGCCTTATCTGGAGCTATGTAAATCCCTTTCTTTGTGATATTCAACTCAGCAGTATTACCTGCAAAAGCTACAATCTTTATAACTTCATCTGGTTTTGGCTGGTACTTCACAATCCTCATCTGTTCGTGAGTTAGGCGAACACTTTCTGATGAATCACTGAAACACAAGATCAACAATGAGAAAAGGGCAAATGTGGCGGTGTACACTTTCTGATGAAGCAATTGAAATACAACAAGATGCACCATGAGAAAAGGGCAAATGTGGAGGTGAACACTTTCTGATGAATCACTGAAACACAACAAAAAATGACAATTGCGAAATAAATATCAGGGTCATAAAATGATACTATAGCGTTTGAGTCCCTGTTAGAGGAGAAGTGTATGACAGGTTTCAAGGGCATAGGTCTTGGAATGGAGCTAAACACTATGGTTGGTGCAAAATATAACAAGGTTAGTCAACCATAAAATACAGGTCAGAGTCATTAAATGACATGGCAGTGTTTGAATCCATCCAAGGGAGAAAGAACATGCTATGTTATATATAATAGTAGATAATACAATTACAGTAAAACATCAATGACTCGAAAATTGATGGCTCGTTTCAACATGAAAACATGCCTGTATAATTTTGACCCCCTTAAACCCCACTTTTATATAGTAAAACTGGGGTTTACAGAGGTATACATTATGTCTGCTCAAAAACATAATTTGTGGGTACTTGTCAGAATGAGGTGGTTCTAACAAGTACCCACAATTTATGTTTTTGAGCAGAAGCATGAAAAATATCCAGATTTTTATCTGAAAACTTTCAGTTTTTGGTGATGAAATTTTCAATATATTTGAATAGGCCTGTTTTCATAATGTCTCATGGCTGATTCGAACTCCTTTTTGAGTCCCTAGGAAATTTCTTCCAAAAGGTCAAGAAAACAAATATTTAGGGAATTTTTCTTATTTTATCACAAAAATATATGTTGTGTGTACTCATTAGAATTGCCTCAAATTCTAATGAGTACACTCAACATACCATTATTTCATAGATGATCAAAAAAGAAATCCCTAAATTATCCCCATTTGCCTCCTGACCTCCCTCAGTGGCTTGAACTACTCATGTCTAGAACAAATTTCCAAGGTCCCAAAGATGTTCGAGCCATTGAAGTTTGACTATAATTAGAAATGGAGGTTTTGTTTGTGTTGAGGTTTTACGGCCCAGTCAACCCAGTGGGGTCATGTCCAGCGCGGTCAGTTTACCTAATCACACGTTTACTCGGCAGGCTTAGTCCTCTAAGCAGTTAACCAGTATTGTGCACATTCTTTCGCCAGAAACTGACAACTGCCCTTCTTGAATCAGCGGAAGGGAGAGAATGACCATAGAAAATATTTCATGATCAATCTCCACGAAAGAATGTTGCCGACCTCGGCGGGGGTTGAACCCATGAAATCCTGGTCTCCAGTCGGACGGCGCATCCAACTGAGCCACCGAGGCCATTTGAAATGGAGGTAAATGTAGTTAGAATCATGAACTATACAATGTAGTTCATGGTCATAAAATGATGCTGCCCCGTTTGAGTCTTTGTTTGAAAGTGTATGCCAGGCTGAAGATACAATTTGGATTGCATAACACCCTTATGACTCTAAACATATTAGAGATAAGAAATCCTTGGTGACTTATGCCTCTCTTACATGTAGGGGCCTGATAGGGGGTAATTAGATTTTATATCAGCAAATGATGAAGACAAAAACAGATAAGGTGGGCAATTTGGTGATAATTTGATGTTTTTTTCACATTCTATAAAATATATCTGGTTGTTATTCATAAGAATTGCCTGGCCAAGGCTAGTAAAACTTAAACAGAATATTTATATTTCAAATCATGACTTGAACACTGAAATACTGAAACATATTTTATTTTGCAATGCTACTTTTGAAGAAAAAATCAGTAACTGCTCACTTTTTATGAAGCAGGCAACTGTATGTGTTTTATAGACATGAATAGACTTACAAACTGATTGATTGTGTTGGGGTTTAATGACAAGTCAATCCTTGTGGGTCATTTTGTGTCCTCTCCCAAAGAAAAGGAGAAAAGAGATAGCAGATGAGATGAAAGAGAGGGAGGAAAATGAAAGAAAGTGAAGAAACAGAAGTTAAAACATTCCCCCTCTACCCGCACCTGCTGCAATGGTAAGTGGCATATGAATTAGGTAAAATGAAATACCATAATAGTCCTAAGAATTTGGACACCTAAAAACTTCCTGTAATTATCAAAAAAAAAATTTAAGTGCCCTTTTTCCATGTACAGATATGCAGGGGTGGGAATGATAATTCAACAAAACTGCTGAAAATGTCCATACCCCATACCCCCCCCCCCCCCCACCCCACCCCCACCACACACACACACACACACACACACAAATACCATATTTCAAAAGGTTGTGTCATGATCAGAACTTTTTATTTTTTCTAAAACATCATCAAAACCACTGAATTCAGCTAATCCGCTGAAAATTCTCACCCCTGGATATGGCCAAAAGATGCAGACAGAATGGCAAACAGTAAAGACCTTGATCAGACTGCTCCTTCTGGAGCAGACTGATCTGGGTCTGCACTGTTTGCCTAGACCTGTCTGTCTGAAAACTTAGAATCATTTTGGTAAATAATGTGAAGTGAGATAACAATTAGGAAAAATCAGAAAACTTTCTTATAATTCCATTATGTTTTGCTTTCATTAATAAATATTATTTAGTACTCCTTTGTTCTTTCATTGAGAACTCATAGTCTCAAGACAAAACATTTGCAGATTCAATTTGACTGAAGCTAAAATTATTAATTTTAAGACAGCAATGCAATAATTTTGAAGTGTTCTTATTTACTTTAGAAAATAAATGAATAAACAAATAAATGAATAAAAACTTTCAATTCTATATTTCTATTTTGGTTTACTAATTATTCAGAAACTGACTTAAAAACCATGATGGTCACAAGTGTTTGCACCCTGACAAATGGACAGACAGAAAACCTGACAAACATATCCCATCTGCTTATTTAAGCAGCTGTGACAGAAATGAAGTTTCTTTAAAATTTGCATGAATATTTTTTCAGGCAGAGCTCTAGGTAAGGTGTTATTTATTTTAGTCAAAAAGTACTGATATTTTTTTCTAATTTTTCCACAAAACCATGTCCAAAATATTGCCCCACCAAGCCATTGTAATGAGTATCCACAACATATGATTCTGTGGAGAAAGAAGAAAAATAGTTTACCATATTCATTCTAACATACACCCTGGGGGCATTGCAATTTATTATTTCTAAATGAGAGTACTGAGTCAGAATCTGGGCTAAATCGAAGATATTTTGATAGTCTCAAGTAAGTTTTGCATGTGATTTGTAATGCTTTTCTCCTAGAAAAGTAGGAAGGGGAGTTTATTAGGGATGGGGCTTACATTAGAATAAATACGATATCTGAATACCCAATTATGTTGAGCTATGCACATGTACCTGTATTTCATCAGTGATTGTTGGCCCCTGCTCTCAGTCATTATCATCTGCAGATCTCCAGTACTTGAAGCCGACGCATTCTCGTACAAATACAGAGCATAGAACAGTCGATAATGCATCCTGTAATACAAAACCTTTTCAGATTACTTCATACACTAGTTAGATTTTCACCATATTTTACAAGGCAGACAACTTTTAGGACTTCAACAGTGCTCCAGATAGTGTCTGTACAGCCATAAATTACGGATCTTTTTGCACCAAATACGGGTCAATTTGAAAAATAGCCAGTACCAAATACAGACGCATTTTTACCGATACGGTGCAGCTTTGCGGTAACCCTTAAGAGTGCAACATTGGTCTGTTTTTAGATAAACTAGCCAGAATCAAATGAGGTTCAGTGCATTAGATAAGCAGCATATTTTCCATAAATACCCAAATATATTTAATAAAGAAAACAATTAAAATCAATTTGTAGCACATCACAACATAAACAAAGTCAGTTGTATGCAAAACAATAATTTTTGTATGCCTATTCCCACTTTGTCAACCGCTAAAGTTTCACCCTGATACACAGCATGACTATTTCCCAACGCTAAACGTCTGCACATTATTTCTGCACATAAGAGTAACTGGTTTTCAGCATCATTGTCTAGAGAAGTGTTAACCACAAAGAATCGCAGGTAACCATTCGGCATTGGGGTTTTCCAAGACTGCAGAAACATGGCCTCCAGAAACGAGAAATGAGGAAAGAAATTGCAGAACTGCATCAAATAAAATTATTAAGCCAGTCATCATCATTTGATCCAACACTAGAGTAAATGCCCAGAGGGTCACGAATACCCCTGGCCGGCACCATTTCTTAATTATAAAATATTTTAAAGTTAATGACAATGATATAAGGCAGGATATAGTTTACAATGTCAGTCTCTGAGTGACACTGATCTATCATCCCAAGTACAACTTTCCTGGAGTAAATAGTCTTCAAGACATGACGCAAATTTGCTGGGCCATAAAATATAGGTCACTGACCTACACATACTTGAGAAATTAATCTGATGGTCACACTGATGCATTATACCAACTATGATGTTAATCCATTAAATAATCTAGAAGATATTAAGCAAAATCACTAGACCATGAAATTTAGGTCATACTGATTTATATTTACTGTGAGGTGAAAGTTTGGGTCACACTGTACCATTATATGTAAATATGGCATTTCGGTATCAAACAGTGGGAGATATACGACAAAAACACAGGGCTATGAAATATAGGTCACATAATCCCAAAATATGATAGTAATACATCAAATTGTCTATTGTCTTCAAGATGTAATATAAAATCACTGGACCATGAAATATAGGTCACAGTGACCTACATTTACTTTTAGGTCAACTGTTGGATCATACTAATTCATAATCCCAAATAATGATGTTCATACATCAATTAACATTCAAGATATGCGGCAAAATTACTGGACCATGAAATATAGGTCAAGGTGACCTACATTTGTTATGCTGCCAATTGTGGTGTCACACAGAACCAATACTCCAAGTATCACATTAATCCATGAAATAGTCTTCAAGATATAAGGCAAAATCACTGGAGCGAGAAAATATGATCACAATGACCTTGACTTTATTACACTGAATGTTGATGTGATAAACATGTCTGACGCCCATCCTTCTATAAGAAGTTGTTTGTATAAACAAACTACAACATACTACTTTAATGAGTCATTAATTCATGAAATAGGCTTCAAAATATAAGGCAAAATCACTGAAGCATGAAAATAAGGTCACAATGACCTTGACCTTATTACACTGAATGTTGGTGTGATAAACATGCCTATCCTTTTTTAATAAGAGGTTGTTTGTATAACCAAACTGCAATATACTACTTTATTGGGGTGTCCTAGATTTTGACCTCTAGCCCCGCCCTGGGACATGACCCAGGGGTTCATAGATGTAGAATGGAAAAGAACCCTCCCAGGTACTCCCATACCAAATATGAAAGTTTTTGATCTGTGGCTCCAGAGTTATAAGTAATCAAAAAACTTTGAAGTAAAACTTGCTTACAGAAAGGGTTAATGGATGGAATCACATCTGGACAGACGGAAGGACAGACGTACAGACTAACGGAACGGACGAAAACTATATACCCCTTTGGCATACTTCGTATGCCGGGGGTATAACTAGACTGCATATATGTGCAACTGGCCTACTAATACAGACTGTATATATGTGTGAGTTTAACATTAAGTACTCCAACTATACTACATATATGTGCAACTGACATACTGGTAAAGACTGCATATATGTGTGAGTTTAACAGTAAGTCCTCCAACTAGACTACATGTATGTGCAACTGGCCTACTAGTACAGATTGTATATATGTGTGAGTTTAACAGTAAGCGTGGCAACTAGACTACAAAAATGTGCAACTGGCATACTGGCACAGACTGTATCTATGATGTGATGTGATGTGATGTGATGTGATGTGATGTGTGTGTGTGTGTGTGTGTGTGTGTGTGTGTGTGTGTGTGTGTGTGTGTGTGTGTGTGTGTGTGTGTGTGTGTGTGTGTGTTACTTATTGTTTTTTTTTTTTTTTTTTATTAATTAAATTATACATACAGAAAATCAAAGTTTTTGTCAAATTTTATCATTTAGCCTTTACCACCCTCTGGGCTATTTTAGCAGATGACACACTGATGATACTTTTTCTTATTTTTCCGAGAAAACAGGATTTGACATTTCATGCAAACTGTCTCCATTGGAAATGTCACAACCAGTCTTCTGGGAAAATTAAGAAAAATATTTTAAAATGTCTGCTGAAATTTTACCCAGAGTGCTTAGTGTTAACTCATTTCCCTCTCAGCAAAATTAGAAGATGAAAAATTACTTCCTTATTTTCCCTTTGAATTAATAGAACTGAACCTTTTCATCCCTGAAGACCAATACAGATAACTTTGCAAACAGTGCAGATCCTGATGAGACTGCCCATAATGAGCCACCTTGTCAGGATCTACACTGTTTGCCACTCTGTTATTGATTTTTGACTGAAATCCCTATTTGCAACAATGGATGAGTCCAATTGAGAGATGGAAGAGTCCATTTCAGAAACTCAGAGGTGAAAGGGTTACCATTGTAAAGCCCTACAGTCAGTGAAAAATGGTTTTAAATACTAACCACTGTTAATATTCAAACAAAAGTTAAATATTTGTAAATTGATACAATCTGAACATGTTCAAAATACAGTCCAACCTGTACTTGCGGCCACCTTTATTCAGCGTGCACCAGTCTTTAACTGCCATTTTTGGGCCCCCCAAAAGATTTCCCATGTAAATGAACCTGTATTAAGCAAGCACCTGTCTAATGCAACCAACGGCCAGTAAAATTATCCGAAATTGCATAAAACCCTTGTTTAAGCAGCCAATATTTTGTGGCCATATCAATTTTTCGGCACTGCATTACGTCAGTCTAAAAGTTGGGAGTCACTTAGTCTACGCAAGCTGGAAATTTTTTCTGTGCGGATGTCCGCAATATTTCCATATGCAGGTCCGCAGTTGTCCGCAGAGAGGTCCGCGGAAGTCTGCGGACATCAGTGCAGACATCTGCGGACATCTTTGCGGACGTCTATGCGGACGTCCGCATGGATTGGTGCGGACGTCCGCATGGATTGGTGCGGACGTCCGCATGGATGGATGTGGATGTCTGCGGAAGTCCGCATGGATGGGTGCGGACATCCGCAGGGCCAGAGGATCTGTTTGAGTTGCTCCCCCTGCTGTGTAATAACCTGTTGATCATATGTGGTATTACATGATCATATGCCGTGTGACTTAGTTTTTAATGTTTGCTCTACATAATTTTTCATTATGCAAAAGCTATAGCTGTTCACAAAATTAGAACATGCAATTAAGATTTACTGCTGAAGACATCTCTGACTTCATGTAATAATTAGTTGTTTATAAACTTTACAGATTTCCAAGCAAATACAACTGATCATTTTGTATGTGGTTAAAGTTACTGGGAAGGGTCCCAAAATTTGAATAATGATGCAGTACAATTAAGATTTGGTGCAGTTAAAGTTTGGTTGAATAAGAAAGATTTGGTGTATTATAGCCAGTGTGTGTACTATAGCCACTTGCATATAAGTCAAAATAGCTGAATGAATTCACTGAAACTGTAAGAATAATAAAGCAAGATATTCTACCATTATTCTTCTTTAATAATGTACCATTTTATCAATCAATGTCTTTTACAAGTAGTGAGTTTATTTTTACAATTAAGAAAAAAACAAAACCAACTTACTTTGCTTTCAAAATATATCCTGACTGTCACAGTGTTTGGAATCCTAATTTCAAATTTTATAGCGTATTGATACATTTTTTGCAATTTATGAAACTGAGTCAAAACAGTGTTACATTTGTGTACCATAACACTTTTCTGGTAAATTAATTTGAACCAAATAAAAGTGCAGGCCTAAATTTCATTACTGTTGGTTAATTGTTTACAATTTAAAATGGTACTATTTTGTGTGTGTGTAAGGTTACTGTGTGTACATTGCCTGACATTCTTACCCATTTATTGTTCAAAATGTGTATGACAATATTTCAGAAGTCCGCAGATGTCCGCAAGAATTTTTGCGGACATATGCAGTTTACTTCAATGCCTAATCTTTTCTAAGTCCAAAATGTCCGCACAAGTCCGCAACAAAAAAATACAAAGTCAGAATTTTACACAAGCTTTTGCGGACGTCCGCAGGCTAACTTGCATAGAGCTGCGGATGTCCGCAAAAAGATAGCCCCAGCTGATACGGAAAAATGTCCGCAAAAGTCCGCAGGCTTTGACAGAGGCACGGACATCTGCGGATTTGTAGCGGACATCTGCGGACATACGCCAACTTCCGCAATGATTTACGCGGAAGTCCGCATATGTCCGCAGCATATGCCAGACCTGTTGCGGACATTTCAGGTACGGGAGCTGAGACTGATATTTCAGTGTTTAGTAAGACCCAACTGATCAATAGAGCTAAATGAACAGGTCTATTATTTTTATGTACTGGATCCCGATATAACAGGCTGGAGCTTACCCCAGTCAGTTTCTTCCCTAAGGGGGAAAAAAATGGACCAGTCCATTTCTTCCCCCCTGGTCCTTCCCCCCTACCACCCACCCACCCACCCACCCACCCACACACACACACACACACACACACACACACACGACTTCATTCAGCATAAGGAAAAAACTAGTTATATATGTGCAATTAATGGCAGCAAAGAACTAAATATGATAATTTAGATTACCTACAACAAATGGTGGTAATCATAATTTAATATTAATAAGCTAGGTTTTATCATTATGGTATAGAGCTCTGATCGCTTGGGGAAGAACTCACTAGAGTGGGAGAAGAAACTGACTAGTTGGTTTCTCACCCCCCCCCCCCCCCCCTCCACTCCCCCAACCCTCTTGGACTTTTTTCAGCATAAGGGTGAACTAGTTTATATGTGCAAATGAATGGCAGTATATTGTTACGAGGGTCCTGCAAAAAGTTTTGTCACTGGGTTCAGATTACTTCAGTGCTACGTTTTATCAAACATATTTTTATTACAAACCTTCAAAGTATTCCCTCTTTACTGAAACACATTTTTGTAACCTTTTTACTCAGTCGCGAAAAGCAGGTAAATAGTCTTCTTTTGGTATCTGTTGGAGGCACTGATAAATAGCGCTGCCAAGAGAACTTCTAGACATATACTTATTTCCAGAAAGTATTTTCTTAAGCCTTGGAAATAAAAAGAAGTCACAGGGACTCGGGTCAGGTGAATAAGGTGGATGGTTTAAAACTTTCACCTTTTCCAAAGCCAAAAAAGACTTAACAACCTCACACTTATGAGAGGAGGCGTTGTCATGTAAAAGGTGGACTCCTGATCATCCATTGCTTGGTCGTTTCTTATTGTAAAACTCTTTCACTTTCTTCAGTACAGAATTCTTGTAGAATCGGCCAGTGACTGTATGACCAGATGGACAAGGCACTTGAACGACTGGCCCACTTGAATTAAAGAAAATTGTGTACAAAATCTTTTTCGAACTTATGGTTCTCTTGGCAATACATGGGCGTTTTTGATCTTTTCGCTTCCATTGCTTATTATCAGCCCTTCTTTGTGGCTCAAACATGTGCACCCAGGTTTCATCACCTGTTAGCAAGTTAGAAATAACCCGACTATTACAGCCTTTGTATGAATCAAAAGTTCCCGGGCACATTTAAGGCGTTGTGTCTTTTGCTCTTCAGTGAGCAAATGAGGTACCCACCTAGCGCAAACCTTTCTCAGGTCCAAACGCTTTTTCTGAATTGTTTGCACACTGCCTTCTGATATGCCAGTACAATTAGCTATATCTTTGACAGACAATTGCGCATCCTGTTTGACCACAATCTTTACAGCAGCGATGTTAGCCTTGGTAACAGAGGTTTTAGGCCTTCCAGGACGGGTATCATCTTCAACAGAAAATTTCCCAGCTTTAAAAGCTTTAACCCACCTAAAACCTGTGCGCATTGAAATGGTCTGAGGTCCATATATACCACACAATTCATTTAATATCTGCTTTGAATCTATATTAAGCCTAATGCGGCATTTAATATAGCTACGAATTTCAGTCTTCTGGTCCATGTTCAAATGTAACAAGTAAATTGGTCAATGTATATGACTGCATCTATTTCAATTTGAAACTAGATCGGGCAGTTGATGGCACCCCATCGCAAATCCCCACGCTTCTGGCAGAAATTGCCCTTGTACCACAAAGCATAGTTTTAAGCAACCAGGCAAAATTCTACTTGTATGTTATTCTACTCATCATTCCCTTCAATTTGATATGCCACATGACCATGTTGCGAGAAACTTAATTTTTGACCCCGCCCCACCCCCCAAGTCCCACCCTAAAGGGTGTTCCTGGGGTCACAAAGTAAATCCCGTTCAATATGTTTTACATCTATCACTTCTGAGTATATGTGCACATTTTCGCATAAAAATCTTTAAAATTGACTTTGAAATTGGAAATTGTTAATATTTGACTTTTTGACCCCTCCCCAGGGCCCCTGGGGGCACGGCCAAAAATAAACGTGCTCTTGCACGCCCCACTTGTGTAAGCAAGCCACTCACTAAATTTGGTTGGATTCTGTCCAGCGGTTTGGGAGGAGATAACATAACGGACAGACGGACAGACAGACGGATGGACGGACAGATGGATGGAGGCGATAACAATATCCCCGACGCTTTTTCTTAAAAGCGTGGGGATAATAACTCGGTCAGTTGGAAAGCAATTTGCACAAAATAAACGGGTATCGTTAGCTATTCAACACACCATTCAAGTGCAGGGAAGCATTTTAAAATAAACCTGGGATAAAACCATGGAAGCCTATTAGTGACAGAACTTTTTGCACGACCCTTGTACATATGATAATTTAAATAGCTGGAACAATTTATCATTACCGCAAAGCACCTTGACTGGAGGGTAGGTGGGGAAGAAACTGACTAGTTGGTTTCTTCAACACCACCCCCCCCCCCCCCCCCCGCCCCCCACCCCCACAACAACTGGGAATTTTTTCAATATAAGGGTGAACTAGTTAAATACATGAAATAAATGGTGGTTAATCATATAATAAGTTAATGTTAATAAGCTAGATGGTTTTATCATTACTGCAAAGAAACGGACTAGGGTGGGGGAAGAAATCGACTAGTTTGTTTCTTTCCCCTCTCCACAACTCCACCCACCATCTTGTTTTCAGCATAAGGGTGAACTACTTATATATGTCAAATAAATGGCAGTAAATTGTTACATATGATAATTTAAATAGCTGGAACAATTTGTCATTACCGCAAAGCACCTTGACTGGAGGGTTGGGGGGAAGAAATTGACTAGTTGGCCCCACCACCCCCCCCCCCCCCCCCCCCCCCCGCACCACCTCTGGGAATTTTTTCAACATAAGGCTGAACTAGTTCAATACATGAAATAAATGGTGGTTAATCATAAAATAAGTTAATGTTAATAAGCTAGAAGGTTTTATCATCACTGCAAAGAAACAAACTAGGGTGGGGGAAGAAACTGACTCAGTTGGTTTCTTCCACCTCACCCACCCTCTTAGACTTTTTTTCAGCATAAGGATGAACTAGTTATATATGTCAAATAAATGGCAGTAAATTGTTACATATGATAATTTAAATAGCTGGAACAATTTGTCATTACCGCAAAGCACCTTGACTGGAGGGTGGGGGGGTAAGGAACTGACTAGTTGGTTTCTTCCCCCCGACCTCCTCTAGAAATTTTTTCAACATAAGGCTGAACTAATTAAATACATGAAATAAATAGTGGAAAATCATAAAATAATGTTGATAAGTCAGAAGGTTTTATCATTATGGCAAAGAGCCCTGATCGCTTGGGGAACAACTCACTAGGGTGGGGGAAGAAATAACTGACTAGTTGGTTTCTTCCCCTCCTTTCCCACCCACCCTCTTAGACTTTTTTCAGCATAAGGGTGAAGTAGTTATATATGTGCAATAAATGACGGTAAATTATTATATATAGTAGTTTAAATAGCTTGAACAATTTATCAGTACTACAAAGCTCCTTGACTGGAGGGTGGGGTTGTGGGGGGTGGGAAGAAACTGACCAGTTGGTTTCTTCCCCCTCCACCCGCTATCCCACCACCTCTGGGAATTTTCTTTTTCAACATAAGGGTGAACTAGTTAAATACATGAAATAATGGTGGTAAATGACCGTAAATCATAATTAATGTTAATAAGCTAGAAGTTTTATCATTACTGCAAAGAAACAAAGTGGGGTAGGGGAAGAAACTGACTAGTTGATTTCCAGTAACCATTAAAATGTGTACAAAATCCATTCAAAAAGAAAGTAAGGTAGTCGCCGCTGATTGTTTTGAACTGTATACAAATGTAATTTTGCAGGTCTAGATAAGGGAGGGTATCCGGTAAATATTTTTCTTATTTCTCCATGAAAACATACGTTGTGGGTACTCATTAGAAGCACCTCGGCGAGGTGCTTCTAATGAGTACCCACAACATATGTTTTTGTGGAGAAATAAGAAAAATGTCAATACTTTTGGATTGAAAAAAGTGCCTTAACTAGTGCTATGAGAGGTGCGAAAATTATATTTCCTAATGCAATGAAGAGTTAAACAGAGTGATGGGCCATGACAAGTCTTGCTAATCCTACTGTATTAACACTTCGAATGCTGGTTATAATTTAACCCTTGTCCTGCTGAGCCCGGATATACCCTGCCTTTGCAAACAGTGTAGATCCAGATCAGTTGGCTTCTGAAGAAGCCAAGTGATCTGGATCTGCACTGTTTGCCATCAAGTATGTGAATTTATAGCAACAATTCAGATCAAGCAATCTGACTGGCTGAAAATTAGAAGAGGGTGTGGCATCCTAATTTATTCAGCAGGACAAGGGTTAAGCAGACGACACTTTGAAATATTTTTTCCTTATTTTTCCTAGAAAATAGGATTTGATACTTCATGTAAATTGTCTCCATAAATTTGCATGAAATATCAGATCCTATTTTCTAGGAAAAAAAAAAAAGAAATCAGTTTGTCGTCTGCTGAATCTGTCAATAGCATGGCAAATGTTAATTAAGGTAAGTAATTTGAGTAAAAGGTGCGAAAATTTAATGACTGGGAAAAACGTCAAAGGTGTTTGTTTGTTTTGATAACCACATTTCTTTAGTTTCTGGAATGGTCCAGTAATGTGACAGGCAATACAACCACCTGATGAGTACCCTTGGTCAGGACCAAACAGTTTTTCTCAGGTCTCAGTCGAACCTCTATTAAGCAAGCACCTGTCTTATCCCATAGCCGCTTGCTTAAGACAGGCTGGACTGTACAAAGAAACAAAGAAAATAAAGATTTTTTTTTTTAATAAAGATTTTATATTTTTTGAGGTTTTACAGCCCAGTCAACCCATTAAGGTCATGTTGAGCTGGTCCGTTTTTATGCAAATCACACTTTTTCTGGGCAGTCTTGTGCACATTCTCCTGCCAGAAACTGACAACTGCTCTTCTTGAATCTGTGGATGGAAACTAGTAGCGTTTCCAGAGAAAATCTTGCTGGAAGAGTGGGAAACAGTATAGACCCTGATCAGACACTGCTTTCTGCGACATCTGATCTGGGTCTACACTGTTTGCTCAGGCTTGTCTGTCCTGATATTTAGAGTTTTTTTGGTAAATACTGGGACACTATAACTCTTTACCATACTGCTCCTAACTTTTGTCAAAAAAGTGTTGGATGGGTGGCAAAAAGTGCAGTTCGATAGAAAACATTTCAACCAACAAGAGTTTCAGCCAAATATTCAAGCATGGCGGCAAGCACTTCTTATTTGAAATTCGTGGATCGCTGTGCATTCTTTGGAGAAGAGTTGAGGTGAAACAATACACCTAAATTACAGTGCATCGATGTTCAGTGGTCGCAATTCGGTTCACGATTCTTTTTCTCAATCAATTCGGTTCACTCAAGTGTAAATAAACAGTTGTCAATAAGCTGCCAATGAGATTGGTAATTACTGCATGCAAAAAAAATATTTTTCTTTATTCAGATCAATTAAGGATAGTTGTACTGCTGCATGAATACTTTAGACAAGTTTTTAATGACTGTTATCAACAAAAACAATGAACTTATTGCCCAAAATCTAATTGTCATTTGTTTTTGCGACTTCCGCTCTTTCCCAAAAAGCGTTTAATTATTCATTCAATAAACATTCAAAACACTAAGGAAAATATTTTAAGCACTCTTTCACAGAATTTGCAATCTTTCATGCCATTTTGCAGTTGTGGTTTTCTAGAAAATCAATAAGTCTGACTCCACTTAATGAAAGGAACAGTATTCTGGACAGAACCTCAATACGTATTGTGAAGCAAGTATCGTGATACCTATCGTATTGTGAGGTGAGTGTATCATTGCAGGCCTAAAAAAGAAGTATGAAAATAATGAAAGCAGAGACTTTTATTATTTTTTCTCCAAGATTATCAGTTACTGATCTTTACAATGTTGACTGTTGTTGGTAGCTCTCATACAAGAAATACCCTCAGACCACTACATTTTGGAAGGAAACAGCCAACAACTAGTATACATGCTGTTGTGTTTTTTTTAAGCAGATTAACATTACACTGTAATATCCTAACTTTGTGGACAGGCAGCAGCATGTCTTGAAAACCAGTGTAAAGCCAAAATCAGTTTGCTCCTGAAAGAGCTTTCTGATCAGGGTCTCCACTGCTGTTCTGTCTGCATCTACTTTTATATAATGCTATATATATGCATGCTGTTTTAAGTTCAGGGTGATTACCATAAGACACTTAAGGCCCTTTCAAGAATATTTCACTTATATCGAGCCGATCGTTCATCAAAGGTTGGTGAAAACCGAAGAACCTGGGGAAAAACCACCTGACCATCTGTAAGGAGAACTTGGCTTTCCCACATGTGACCCAAGCAAGGCTTGAACCACAGCGGTAAGAAACCTAATGGATTAAGAGTCAACTCCAAAATTGTTATAATTTTTGTTTTTGAAAAGCCTGGGCAAGTATAGTATAGGCATTGTGTTACGTATAACTATGTTTCCACAACTCAAAGATGCAAGGGATTTCTTATGGCATTTGAAAAATAAAAAGAGTTTTCGGACTTTTATTATTCTTTTTATTCTGACTGGAGGAGTTTGAGCATTTTATTTTTATTTTTATTTCCTCTCCTACCCTATGTCTAGCCAGAATTTTCCCGAAAACCAGAAAATAAAAAAAATTCTGGCCTAAAAACATTGAATTCTCAGTTAACAAACAATATATTTCCAGTGGTTATTTTCAAACTTACCCATTCCAGACATCATTGCTCTTGGCGAGTTTAAAAGCATACATGAATGTTGCCACACAGTACAAACACTCGATTATTTCTTTTGATGTACACTGGGATACACTGACACTCAAACATTGAATCACTTCCTGAATATCATAGACACTCTGTGAGATTATCACCAAAACTGCTATTATACTCCAAGGGTTCGGCTCCTGAAAAGTTACCATATTTACCGTAAGTATTTGGACAGACAGGCCTGAGCAAACTGTGTAGACCAAGATCTCATCAGGGTCTACACTGTTTGCCAGTCATCCAGCAATTTATAGACACAACAACAGGTTGTACATTGTACTTGTTCAATTTTTAGAACAATTATGGTAAGGAGTTAAGGTGTCCAAACACTCAGGGTAAATACTCGTAGGGTTCAGCTCCTAAAAAGTTACATGTACTAGGAACTACAGCTGATTCTCGTTATCTCGACCTCGCCAGTACCTCGATCCTATTACTTATGTCAAACTGATTTCTAAGTCCCGATTATTTTCCCTATGTATTTATTGTATTTCAGCTTCGCATATGTCGAACTACTTTTATGTCGACACTTCAGCTATCTCGTCCCTGAATATATTTTTCAATTTCTACTGCTGCAACGTATCTCGAACGCGGATCATGACTGAGAGAAGGAAAAAAATGAAAGCCCTGGCGCCGCCGGTCTCTCAGTTAATGAAAATCATAATAGGCCATTGATAAATTAATCAATAGTTTAATTTTCTCCTTTGTCCAGGTAATTACAATCAACACAAACAATGTCTAAAATCCGCCATTATGAAATCACATGCATGTCGAGTCGGGCTCAACACCGTCTCCTGTCAATGACTTGTAAGATAAAAGGTGGTCCAGAATAGTGTTATGGAAGATATATAGTCAACAAAGTTTCTTTAATTTATTGTTTGATTATACTCTTCAATATTGAGCACTGTCCATCTGAATTGTATAGAGTCTTCAAGAAAAGTCAGTGTTCCGACTCAGATCAGCCTGCATTGATCAGGCTAGCTGAATCTTTGCTTGTTACTCTTTGGTCAGGCAGTGCTCTTTGGTAAGCCGAGATAAGGCTCATGCGCACAATGAAAAAGACAGTTCATAACAAGCTTTCTCCACAGAATCTAGTTTTCAATGCTGAGGGTATCGTTTATGCCAGGGGAGATAATCCAAATTCGCTTACAGCTGCCGCTTACTGACATTGTAAGCATTCTATGCATATGCGGAAACCAGTCAACTCTTTATCAAGTCATCTATGCGAAGGGAGCTAATCCAAACCAGTCCATCATGTATAGCTGTACTACCCGGAAACCAGTAATTTATTTATAGCTTATATGGAAATCCAAATTTGCAGGAATTAAAAGACAACAAAACACGGGAGAAATCATTAATATTTATTGATGATATAATTCCAAGAGATCCATTGCCTATCCTTAAACAAACAGTAACAATGCAAACTGAAGTACGCATCGGTAATTCGAACATCTCATCAGGTCCCGTGAAGTTCGAGAACGAGAGCCCACTGTAGTACGTGAACTGATGAACTGATTGAGATGTTACATGTACGTAGGAACCTCAGTATAACATGGTTCATTATATAGTATGTCTAAAGATTATTTAGAAATTTTTAACTTTGTCAGGGAGTGCCACTTTAGCAAGGGTTTGGTTATAGCACGGTTTAAAAATGGACCCCAATAATATTGTATCCAAACAAAAATGTATAGATTATATAGAAAATGACCATTTATGGTCAATGTTCTATGTAATCTACACATTATTGTTTGGACACATTATTGGGTTTATATGGTCATTTTTCTATATAATCTTAACATTTTTGTTGGATACAACATATTTGTTTAGCTAACAGAATTTGCTTTGGATCCCAGCAATAAAATGGTCACTTTTCTATATAATCTATGTATTGCTTGGATACATGGCTGTTTAGTTCACATGCTGTTTGCTTTGAATCCTAGTAAAAGTGTTATAAGATTGACTGAGTTGAGATTTTACTGCCTAGTCAACCCATTAGGGTCATGTCAAGCCCGTCAGTTTACCTGCTGCTAAGCGGTTAACCAGTACTTGTGCACATTCTTTTGCCAGAAACTGACAAAGGGAAAGAATGACTAGAAAATATTTCATGATCAATTTCCACAAAAGAATGTTGCCAAACCAGGCAGGTATTCTGATCACCAGTCAGTTGCACATCTGACTGAGCCATCAATACCGGCTCCTAGGTATTTGGAAAGACAGGTCTAAGATACACTGTAGATCAGATACCGCAGAGTGTTGTTTCTGATCAGGGTCCACACCGAGTGCCACTTATCCAGCAGCTTTTAGACAAATCAACCAGTAATAAAAATGACTTTCCAAAATTTTAGGACAACTATAGATAGCTATGGATAAGATGCTTTTCTCTACCAAAAAGTATGGATATTTTTCTTATTTCTCCACATAAACATATGTTGTGGGTACTCATTTAAAAACCTCACCAAGGCACTTCTAATGAGTACCTACATGCTATTGTGGAGGAAAATAATATGCGGATACCCCTGGAGCTATGCAACTTTGGGAAAAGAGTTAAAGTGTCCAATTATGTTGGGAAAATATGGCACTGATGGTTTTGAATTCTTTTAACCTTTAACCTTGTCATGCTGAATAAATTAAGATGCCACACCCACTTCTAATTTTCAGCCAGTCAGATTACTTGATCCAGACTGTTGATATAAATTTGCATACTTAAGGGCAAACAGTGGAGATCCAGATTAGCTGGCTTCATCAGAAGCCAACTGATTTAGATCTACACTCTTTTCTGAGACAGGGCATGTTGTGTTCAGCAAGAGAAGGGTTACTGTCCTTTCGACATCACTTGGAAAGATGTTTTTGCTTGGCGTTTTATTATAAATGAAAATACTTTGTTCTGATCGACCATTTCTTATCAGAAACCATTTGTCTTTTCTTATCCGAAACCATTTGCCTTTTCTGTTTCTGTGTTTTGTTCTCAAATATTTACCCTAAAATTAAATTTACAGCCAAAAATTGGTCTGACCTATGCATTTTCTATAGTAAAATGATTTTTTTCAATTTTTTGTCTAAGAAAATATTTTTTACTTTTCTTTGTTGAATTTGAATTATTGATGTTTCACAACAATACTGTGAAAATTTTAGAAAAATTGAATAAGCAGAACTTGTCAAAAATCTGCCTCCTTGTCACCTACCCTACAGATTTCTGCATAATTTGCATTCATTTTTACTATGGGAAAAAGTGAAAATATTTTTTTTTAAATTATTGACTAGAATAAATATTCTCGTGCATAGGTAATTACAACAAATGGTTTTGCATTTAATCATGATAAAAGTTTGCATTTACTGCTTCCTTGTAAAGCCCCAAGCAAAAAACGACTTTCTGAAAGATGTCAAAAGCACAGTAGTATGTTCAATAACAGTAGATATCTACTCATATGTTTTTTCTGATTTTCCCTGAAAAAAGGGTTTTCACATCTCCAGACTAAAGCAGTAATTAAAGGTTAACTTCTATTATTTTTGCACCTGTCTTCTGGGTACCATACCTACCCTAAATATTTGGGATCCTAAATGCCTTTCCATACTTTGGACACATTTATTGTTGCAAATAGAGAGTTGAATGAAAAATCAATGACAGAAAGGCAAACAGTGAAGAGCCATCTCATCTGGATCTACACTGTTTGCAAAGATACCTGTAATCATCTGCCAGACTAAAAGTTTAACACTGGTCATGCTGAATAAATTAAGATGACACACCCACAATTGTTGCTGTAAATTCACATACTGAATGACAAACAGTGCAGATCCAGATCAGCTGGCTTCTGAATCTACATGTACACTTTGTAAAGGTGGGGCATATCAAGGTTCAGCTAGGACAAAGGTTAAGATAACCACATAACATTTTGTTTTCCTTATTTCTCCATGAAAATGTGTTGTGGTACTCATTAAAAGTACCAATATGCTTCTAATGAGTACCCACAACCTGTTTTCATAGAGAAATAATAACAATATCAGTACTTTTCAATTGAAATAAGCACCTAATCTATAGCTGTGTAAAGGTGACTGGTGATAAAGTTATGCCGGAAACATTTCAGCCTCCTTTCTGAATTTGTGTCAATTTTAAGGACTCTTTGGCTTTCAGGTTAAAAATTCTCAGCATGTTTTCTTTCTTTCCATGAAAGTCAGACCGAATTTTTCGCCCAGGTCAGCTTTTTAAGTGGAAGTGAAAAATCTCGAAGGTAAATACATGATTGTAACTCTGACAAGATTACTTGCCTCCCTTCTCAAGGTAGGCTACTTTATAAAGTACAGAATTGGTCCCATATGAGATCAAATTCTTTCCTTAAAGAGTAGATTTCATCTTTTTAAAATTTCAAGTAAGGTAGGAGTCCAAAAATTTTGCACACCAAACTGTCTGATAAAACAGCACTTGCAAATGTGCAGACCAAGATCAGACTGCTCCTAAAGGAGCAATCTAATCAGGGACTGCATTGTTTGCCATTCTACTATACATCTTAAGAGACAATAGCATAAAAAGCAAAAATAAGACCAGAAAGGTATGAAATATAAAGTGTCTGAAAGTTTAGCATACTTACCATACCAAGGAGGCAACCCTGTCTGCAAAAGTTGTCCTTCTTTGGAAAATATAGGGAAAATCAGACATACAGTATTTATTCTAATATAAACCCCCTCTCTAATAAATGCCCTTCTTTTCTAGTTGAAAAGCTTTACGAAACACATGCAAAAGTTGACTTTTGACCATCAAAATACCCAATTTTAGGCCCAAATTTTTACACAATACTGTCATTTTAGCAGTAATAAATTGCAATGCCCCTGGGGCTTATATTAGAATAAATATGGTAACAATTTATGTTAAGTGGACTAGATACACGTTAGATTCTACACCATTTCTGCCAAAAGAGAAAACTTTTGAGACATCAGGGCCCAGTTGTTCAAAGCATCATTAGCTTAATGTGCTCGTTAGTGGTCAAAATGTTAACTGTTCTAGATCTAGTATGGACAATATCTAATTCACAGGTATTTTTGTTGAAAAAATGTAAGTAGCTTTTGCAAATGCAAAAGCTACTCACATTTTTTCAGCAAATATATTAGGATTTATGCCATATTTAATGATCAAAGTTTTAACAATATAACTAACTACATTGTTAGTTTTGAACAACTGGGCCCTGTTTGTTTTACAGCTCACCAAGCCCTTTCTGAAAAGAGGACTATTCTAAAAGGAAAAAAATACTGCTAGCCTTTTTCTTTCCTTTTAGAGTAGACCCCTTTTCAAAAGGGAGACAAAAACCAATTTGACAGAAATGCTGCCCCTGAAAGTGTATCCATTCAAGTTTACTAACCTCATTCAAGAGACAATCTTGAAGTCTCTCATCGATCAGAGCCTTGGCCCATCTATATTTGCTGTGTTTCTCTAAGCAGTGAAGCATGTTACCAGCAGTTACAGGTTTGAAGTTCTTCATATATCTGTGAACATAGCTCCAAATAAGACAGGGTATCTGTATAATACTTTTCTTAATTCTCGACAAAAAAGTATGTTATGGGTACTCATTAGAAGCGCCTAACTGAGCTTGCTGAGGCCGCTTCTAATGAGTACCCACAACATATGTTTTTGTCAAAAAATAAGAAAAACGTCAATACTTTTTGGTTGAAAAAAGTACTTCATCTTGACCTTTGTGTGTGAATCAACAATTACACAGTAACAGGGGAGTTGTTAAGAAGGAGCATTTGATGAGAATTCTGGGATAATGTACTCTAGTTCTCAGTGAGGCACTTCTAATGAGTACCGACAATATATGTTTTTTTTTGTTTGTTTTTTTTTTTGAGAAATAAGTCTTAGTTATACCATGGTTCATGCGCATGTACGATGCGATAACGCACGAGCGTGAGCGAGTGCATTATCGCACGTACATGCGCAGAACCATGGTATAATTGATTTATCACATTTGCATGCATGTAGACCATCTACATCGCGAGATATTTCATGCTGAATGTTGGGAATTTAGGCCACTATGTGATAAGTCTTAGTTATACCATGGTTCGTGCGCTTGCAAGATGCGATAATGCACGAGCGTGAGCAAGTGCATTATCGCATGTACATGTGCAGAACCATGGTACATGTAGAACTGATATTTATCACATAGTAGCCTGAATTCCCAACATTCAGCATGAAATATCTCGCTATGTAGATGATCTACATGCATGCAAATGTGATAAATCAGTTATACCATGGTTCTGCGCATGTACATGCGATAATGCACTCGCTCACGCTCGTGCATTATCGCATCGTACATGCACACAAACCATGGTATAACTGGGACTTATCACATAGTGGCTTAAATTCCCAACATTCAGCATGAAATATCTCGCGATGTAAATGGTCTACATGCATGCAAATGTGATAAATCAGTTATACCATGGTTGTGCGCATGTACGTGCGATAATGCACTCGCTCACGCTCGTGCATTATCGCATCGTACATGCGCACGAACCATGGTATAACTAAGACATAACATTTTCGTACATGTGCACCAACCACATCAGGAGATACTTCATGCTGAATGTTGGAATTTAGGCAACTATGTGATAAGAAAAATTATCACAGAATTAGCACCAGATACTCCTCCTTAGTGCTTAGCATGTCTAGAAAAATTTTCAGCAGACAACACTTTGTCTCCAGCAAAAGTTCACTGTGATTGTGTGACAGCCAGCTAAACAACTGGATCATTGATTGGGATTTAAAAGACTGATTAGAGTATAAATTGTAAATTTAAAGTGCTGTATTTAACCAAAGAAACAAATCTATTCAAGTTTGCCTTACATACTTGTGATGTCTTGTAAACAGTCTGGTAGGCTTTGATGGTTTCCATTCATTAGAAGCCTTTTACAGGTACATGTAACTGATTTGTAAATTGAAAACTAGTGTTGTAGCATATCTTACATATTTTCTGTTGAGTATCATTCTTGCTTGCTCAGATACAGGCCACAGAAATAAGTGTAGTTTGGATAATAAGTAGCAAAAAACTTGGAAGGGAAGGCTGGAAGATATTTTAAAACAAGAGGGCCATGATGGCCCTGTATCACTCACCTTAATATCATAGCACTTACAGAACCTGACCTAGAAATGATCTAGGGAAACATTCTGACCGAGAATCATGATGATTATATTAACAAGTAAGACAATTTAGCATGCCTAATGAACTATGAAATATAGTTCAAGGTTAAATATGGATGACTGCACAAGAGAGGCCATGCTAAGATGTATGTCTGTGCAAAGTATCACTGGCTGTTGGACCAATACTTACTGAGAAACTGACTTAAATGCAAAACCTTAATAAAGTCAGTGGACCATGAAATATAGGTCTAGGTCAAATATGGATGACTGCATTCAAGAGGCCATGCTAAAATGTATGCAAGTGCCAAGTACATGTATCACTGCTGTGGGACCAATAGTCACTGAGAAACTGACTTAACAGAACAAGAGGACCATGATGGTCCTATATCGCTCACCTGATCAAACAGATTTGCATACTTACTGTTTAAGATTCAGCCAAGTTCACTGCTCTAAGATTTATGTATAAATTTTACAGCCCTGCCCCCACTCCCCCCCAACACACAAGGCCATGTTTTTTCTTTTTAACACATCATGACTTGACTTAATCTTGAAAGGGAATATTTCTGCCAAGTTATTTTGAAACTGGTCCAGTGGTTTCTGACAAAAAGATTTTTAAAGTGTTTTGTATCGCTATAAAGCCCAACCCCCTATGGTACATTTTTTTTTTTTTTTTTTTTTTGATGAAACATGACAGTTTGAAGAAACTTGGTAGAGGGTAACCAAAGGAACATTCCTGCCAAGTTAAATTACAAGAGGACCATGATGGTCCTATATCGCTCACCTGATTAAACAGATTTGCATACTTACTGTTGAAGATTCAGCCAAGTTCACTGCTCTAAGACTTATGTATAAATTTTACAGCCCTGCCCCCCACCCTCCCCCCCTCCCCCCCCCCCCCCCCCCCAACACACAAGGCCATGTTTTTTCTTTTTAACACATCATGACTTGGCTTTGAAAGGGAACATTTCTGCCAAGTTATTTTGAAATTGGTCCAGTGGTTTTTGACAAAAAGATTTTTAAAGTGTTTTATATCGCTATAAAGCCCAACCCCCTAAGGGCCATTTTTTTTTTTTTTTTTTTTTTTTATGAATCATGACAGCATGAAGAAACTTGGTAGAGGGTAACCAAAGGAACATTCCTGCCAAGTTAAATTAAAATCAGTTCAGTGGTTTCTGACAAGAAGATTTTTAAAGTTTTCTATTTAGATCTATAGGGAAAATAAGCCCCACCCCCTAGCAGCCATGTTTTTTGACAAATCAGGATTGCTTGAACATTCTTGGTAGAGGGTTACTAAAGCAGGGCCTGACAAATCCATTGCCCAGCTGCTCGGGACAAGTCCAAATTTTGGCTGGGCAAGTGATTTTTTATTTCACTTGCCCAGAAAAATGTATAGAATATATAGGGAATATTGTAATTCCAAGCCTTTTTCAAGATGCTGTGGAATGCCGGGCAAGTGGCTGAAACTTGGATTTGTCAGGCCCTGCTAAAGCATTATTGAAATCAGTCAGGAGGTATTTGACAAGAAGAATTTTAAAGTTTTCTATACAGATATATATGGAAAATAAGCCCAACCCCCTGGGGGCCATGTTTTTTGATGTATCATGAAGGCTTGACCAATCTTGGTAGATGGTCACCAAAGCAACATTCCTGCCAAGTTACATTGAACTCGGTCCAACAGTTTCTTAAAAGAAACTTTTTAAAGTTTTTTTATATAGATACATAGGGAAAATAAGCCCCGCCCCCTAGCGGCCATGTTTTTTGACGAATCATGATTACTTGAACAATCTTGGTACAGGGTCACCATGGAAACATTTTTGTCAAGTTATAATGAAATTGGTCCAGTGGTTTCTGACAAGAACATTTTCAAGTTTTCTATAAAGATATATATGGAAAATAAGCCCCCCCCACCCCCACCCCCCCCCCCTGGCAGCCATGTTTTTTGACAATCCAAATGGCTTGAACAATCTTGGTACAGAATCACAAAGGAACATTCCTGCAAAATTATATAGCAATTGGTCCAGTGGTTTCTGACAAGAAGATTTTTTAAGTTTTCTATATAGATATATAGGGAAAATGAGCCCCGCCCCCTGGCGGCCATGTTTTTTGACAAATCCAAACGGCTTGAACAATCTTGGTAGAGAGTCACCAAAGGAACATTTCTGCAAAATTATATGGAAATCGGTCCAGTGGTTTCAGACAAGAAGATTTTTTAAGTTTTCTATATAGATATATAGGGAAAAAAAGCCCCGCCCCCTGGCCGCCATGTTTTTTGACAAATCCAAATGGCTTGAACAATCTTGGTCGAGGATCACCAAAGGAACATTTCTGCAAAATTATATTGAAATCGGTCTGGTGGTTTCTGACAAGAAGATTTTTTAAGTTTTCTATATAGATATATAGGGAAAATAAGCCCCGCCCCCTGGCGGCCATGTTTTTTGACAAATCCAAATGGCTTGAACAACCTTGGTAGAGGATCACCAAAGGAACATTTCTGCAAAAGTATATGGAAATCGGTCCAGTGGTTTCTGACAAGAAGATTTTTTAAGTTTTCTATATGGTTATATAGGGAAAATAAGCCCCGCCCCCTGGCGGCCATGTTTTTTGACGAATCCAAATGGCTTGAACAATCTTAGTAGAAAATCACCAAAGGAACAGTTCTGCAAAATTATATTGAAATCGGTCCAGTGGTTTCTGACAAGAAGATTTTAAAATTTTCTATACAGATATATAGGGAAAATAAGCCCCGCCCCCTGGCGGCCATGTTTTTTGACGAATCCAAATGGCTTGAACAATCTTGGTAGAGGATCACCAAAGGAACATTTCGGCAAAAGTATATGGAAATCGGTCCCGTGGTTTCTGACAAGAAGATTTTTAAGTTTTCTATATAGATATATAGGGAAAATAAGCCCCGCCCCCTTGCGGCCATGTTTTTTGGCGAATCCAAATGGCTGGAACAATCTTGGTAGAGAGTCACCAAAGGAACATTTCTGCAAAATAATATGGAAATTGGTCCAGTGGTTTCTGACAAGAAGATTTTTAAAGTTTTCTATATAGATAATATAGGGAAAATAAGCCCCGCCCCCTGGCGGCCATGTTTTTTGACGAATCCAAACGGCTTGAACAACCTTGGTAGAGGGTCACCAAAGGAACATTTCTGCAAAATTATATGGAAATGGGTCCAGTGGTTTCTGACAAGAAGATTTTTTAAGTTTTAGTTAAAAAATCTATTTTTAGCTCCTGTGACCTAGATATGCAACAGACCGGAACCATTTGAACAACTTTGAAAGAGGACCAACCAAGGATCATTCCTGTGAAGTTTGGTCAAATTCCAATTAGTGGTTTAGGAGGAGATGTTGTTTAAAGATTGTGGACGGACGGACATACGGACAACGACGACGACGGACGGTGAGTGATCACAATACCTCAACTTGAGCCTTCGGCTCAGGTGAGCTAAAAATCATTCAGTGGTTTCTGACCAGAAGATTTTTAAAGTTTTCTATTTAGATCTATAGGGAAAATAAGCCCCACCCCCTAGCAGCCATGTTTTTTGACAAATCAGGATTGCTTGAACATTCTTGGTAGAGGGTTACTAAAGCATTATTGAAATCAGTCTGGGGGTATTTGACAAGAAGAATTTTAAAGTTTCTATAGAGATATATATGGAAAATAAGCCCCGCCCCCTGGGGGCCATGTTCTTTTGACATATCATGAAGGCTTGAACAATCTTGGTAGAGGGTCACCAAAGCAACATTCCTGCCAAGTAACATTGAACTCAGTCCAACGGTTTCTTAAAAGAAGATTTTTAAAGTTTTTTATATAGATACATAGGGAAAACAAGCTCCGCCCCCTAGTGGCCATGTTTTTTGACGAATCACGATTACTTGAACAATCTTGGTACAAGGTCACCATGGAAACATTTTTGCCAAGTTATAATGAAATTGGTCCAGTGGTTTCTGACAAGAAGATTTTTCAAGTTTTCTATAAAGATATATAGGGAAAATAAGCCCCACCCCATGGCAGCCATGTTTTTTGACAATCCAAATGGCTTGAACAATCTTGGTACAGAATCACAAAGGAATATTTCTGCAAAATTATATAGCAATTGGTCCAGTCGTTTTTGATTGATTGATTGTGTTGGGGTTTAACGACACGTCAACCCTTGAGGGTCATTTTGTGTCGTCTCCCAGAGAAAGGGAGAAAAGAGATAGAAGAGAGAGTAGAGGAGATGAAAGAGAGGGACAGGGAAGAAAGAGGAACAGGAATGAAAGTGAAGAAACAGAAGAAATAAAAACATTCCCCCTCTACCCTTACCCACTACAAGGATAGCAGGCCTTGCCCAACTGTAAGCCAATATCAGTTGGACGCCCCAGTGATGTAAGATACACAGCACCTTCGCACCACCCGACCACCCCCTGGTCCAGTCGTTTCTGACAAGAAGATTTTTTTAAATTTTCTATATAGATATATAGGGAAAATGAGCCCCGCCCCCTGTTTCAAAACAATGTACAAATAAAAATAAAAAAAAAAGATCTTAGTAGAAAATCACCAAAAGAACAGTTCTGCAAAATTATATTGAAATCTGTCCAGTGGTTTCTGACAAGATTTTTAAAGTTTTCTATACAGATATATAGGGAAAATAAGCCCCGCACCCTGGCGGACACGTTTTTTGACGAATCCAAATGGCTTGAACAATCTTGGTAGAGGATCACCAAAGGAACATTCCTGCAAAATTATATGGAAATCGGTCCAGTGGTTTCTGACAAGAAGACTTTTAAAGTTTTCTACACTGATATATAGGGAAAATAAGCCCCGCCCCCTAGCGGCCATGTTTTTTGACGAATCCAAATGGCTTGAACAACCTTGGTAGAGGATCATCAAAGGAACATTTCTGCAAAAGTATATGGAAATCGGTCCAGTGGTTTCTGACAAGAAGATTTTTTAAGTCTTCTATATAGATATATAGGGAAAATAAGCCCTGCCCCCCCTGGCGGCCATGTTTTTTTGACGAATCCAAATGGCTTGAACAATCTTGGTAGATGATCACCAAAGGAACTTTTCTGCAAAATTACATGTATATTGAAATCGGTCAAGTGGTTTCTGACAAGAAGATTTTTAAAGTTTTCTATATAGATAATATAGGGAAAATAAGCCCCGCCCCCTGGCGGCCATGTTTTTTGACGAATCCAAATGGCTTGAACAATCTTGGTAGAGGATCACCAAAGGAACATTCCTGCAAAATTATATTGAAATCGGTCCAGTGGTTTCTGACAAGAAGATTTTTTAAGTTTTCTATATAGATATATAGGGAAAATAAGCCCCATCCCTGGCGGCCATGTTTTTTGATGAATCCAAATGGCTTGAACAGTCTTAGTAGAAAATCACCAAAGGAACACTTCTGCAAAATTATATTGAAATCGGTCCAGTGGTTTCTGACAAGAATATTTTTAAAGTTTTCTATATAGATATATAGGGAAAATAAGCCCCGCCCCCTGGAGGCCATGTTTTTTGAAGAATCCAAATGGCTTGAACAATCTTGGTAGAGGATCACCAAAGGAACATTCCTGCAAAATTATATGGAAATCGGTCCAGTGGTTTCTGACAAGAAGACTTTTAAAGTTTTCTACATAGATATATAGGGAAAATAAGCCCCGCCCCCTGGCGGCCATGTTTTTTGACGAATCCAAATGGCTTGAACAATCTTGGTAGAGGATCACCAAAGGAACATTTCGGCAAAAGTATATGGAAATCGGTCCAGTGGTTTCTGACAAGAAGATTTTTTAAGTTTTCTATATAGATATATAGGGAAAATAAGCCCCGCCCCCCCTGGCGGCCATGTTTTTTGACGAATCCAAATGGCTTGAACAATCTTGGTAGAGGATCACCAAAGGAACAGTTCTGCAAAATTATATTGAAATTGGTCCAGTGGTTTCTGACAAGAAGATTTTTAAAGTTTTCTATATAGATAATATAGGGAAAATAAGCCCCGCCCCCTGGCGGCCATGTTTTTTGACGAATCCAAATGGCTTGAACAATCTTGGTAGAGGGTCACCAAAGGAACATTTTTGCAAAATTATATGGAAATCGGTCCAGTGGTTTCTGACAAGAAGATTTTTTAAATTTTTAGTTAAAAAATCTATTTTTAGCTCCTGTGACCTAGATATGCAATGGACCGGAACCATTTGAACAACTTTGAAAGAGGACCAACCAAGGATCATTCCTGTGAAGTTTGGTCAAATTCCCACCAGTGGTTTAGGAGGAGATGTTGTTTAAAGATTGTGGACGGACAAACGGACGACGACGACGGACGGTGGGTGATCACAATAGCTCACCTTGAGCCTTAGGCTCAGGTGAGCTAAAAACTCAAGAAAGTCACTGGACAATGAAGTATACTGTAGGTCATAAGTGACCCAGTTCCAAACTTGACCAAGAAAGACAAATATTTTGAGCAAGATTCATGGAAATCACTTCAAAAATGTGAACTCAGATTGTTAACAAGGTCTTCCTTTGATTTGGCCCTGTGACCTAGCTTTTGACCCCAAGTGACCCACTTTCAAACTTGACCTAGAAATCATCAAGACAAACATTTTGAGCAAGATTCATGATGATTACCTAAAAATGTGACCTCTAGAGTGCTAACAAGATTTTCCTTTGATTTGGCCTGGTGACCTAGTTTTTCAGCCAATTGATCCAGTTTGGACCTATAGATCTAGAAATCATCAAGACAAACATTTTCAGCAAACTTTGTGATGATCACTTCAAAAATGTGACCTTTTGAATGTTAACAATGTTTTCCTTTGATTTTATCCTGTGACCTAGTTTCTTACCCAAAATGACCCAGTTTCAAAGTCTACCTAGAAATCATAGAGACAAACATTTTGAGCAAGATTCATGTTAATTACTTCAAAAATGAGGCCTCTAGAGTGTTAACAAATTTTTTCTTTGATTTGGCCTGGTGACCCACTTTCTGACCCCAAGTGACCCAGTTTCAAACTTGATCTAGAAATCATCAAGGCAAGTATTTCGAGTAAAATTCATGGCAGACGATTATTTAAATAAGATATTATAAAGGCAAACATATTGGTAAAGTTTCATGAAAAACTGTGGCCTCTAGAGGGTGAAAAAGGTTTTAAAGAAATCAGACCTAGAGACCTAGTTTTTGACCCAGCATGATCCATATTCAAATCTGAACAAGATATAATTTAAAAAAAAAATTCTGGTAATGTCTCATGAAGACTGAAGCAAAACTGTGGCCTCTAGAGGGTGAACAAGGTTTTATAGAAAACTGACCTACTGATCTATTTTTTGATCCAACACGACTCACATTCCTACTAGACCAAGATATTATCAAGACAAACATTTTGGTAAAGTTCTTTGAAAATTAAAGCAAAACTGTGGCCTCTAGAGGGTGATTAAGGTTATAAAGAAATTTGATACAGTGATCTAGTTTCTGATCAGACATGACCCATATCCAAGGTTGGGCGGCAAATTCCACCCCCGGTATTTATCAGTGGCATTTGCCGGTATTTACCGGTCTGGAAAATACTCCTCAAGTGGCAAATACTGGCAAATACCGGCAAATTGAAATTTTTTTGGCCTTAAAAAACTGCAGAAGTCTTTAAACAAGTTGCATTGAAATAGTATAAGCAAACTAGATGAGTAAGAATGTTAAAATCATTAATTATATATTTGATTGAGTTGGGGTTTAACGACATGTCAACCCTTGTGGGTCATTTTGTGTCGTCTCCCAGAGAAAGGGAGAAAAGAGATAGAAGAGATGAAAGAGAGGAATAAAGAATGAAGAGGAACAGGAATGAAAGTGAAGAAATAGAAGAAATAAAAACATTCACCCTCTACCCTTACCTGCTACAAGGATAGCAGGCCTTGCCCAACTGTAAGCCAATATCAGTTGGACGCCCCGATAACGCAAGATACACGACACCTTCGCACCACCCGACCACCTCCATTAATTATATAAGGTTACCACTCTGAAGAATAGAAGAAATCTCAATATAAACATGTAACACTGCCAAAAAGTGAATCTAAGACAAAAATTTTGTAATTATTTAAGCAACAAATGGTCTTTAATTAAAAAAAAAAAAATCATGTAGGCCTTTATCTCAATAGTAGAAATTCACCTGTGCACCTGGCCACTGACATTTACCATAATGACCCTAAGTTTTTGTGCTGGCAGACCATGTCAAAAAGAGCAGACCAAGATCATACTGAACAGTCTGATCAGGATCTTAAATGTTTGCCAGGCCAACTGCATCTTTTAAACACACTTCTGTATGGTAAAAGTGGTAATCGGAAAGAAAGTATCAGGAAAAAAAGTATCGGAAAAAAAGTATCACTTTTGAGTAGGAAAAAAAGTATCCGGAAAAAAAGTATCAGTTTTAACCAGATTCGCCTCTGATGTTACAATGAGATGATGATTAGGATCCTTTTGTATGTTTACTAGTACTTTTCAGTTTAATAATAAATTTTGCAACCTATCTCTGTAATCCTTACCTTATAAAAGGGCTTACAAATTGTGATTTTTGTGATAAACATGCAAATTATCAATCAAAAATAAAAATCAGAAATAAAATCATTTTAACAAAATATGAATGTTTGCACTTACTTGATCAAAGGGTACTTTAAAGACCATTTAAGATTATGTCTGCATATAATTGTTTTGTTTAGCAATGATAATTTCAAACAAACTCATTAAAGTCAATAATAAATTAACAAAACAATCAACAAACAGTAAACAATTTAATTACCATTGACCTTTACCATCAATCAGGATTAACATGATTATGATTGGTACCAAAGTTTGGTACTGAATTATCAAAGCGCAATTAAAAACCTTACCATCAGTCAGGATTAACACTGAATTTTGGTACTGAATGATCAAAATGCAATTAAAGATTAATTAGGATGACATTACATAGCCTTTTATCTATCCTTTGTACATGAAACTGAGACTTATTTTTTTTCCTGATACTTTTTTTCCGGATTCTTTTTTTCCGATACTTTTTTTCCGGATACTTTTTTTCCTGATACTTTCTTTCCTACATTCATTCAAACTTGACTATCATCCAGACAAACATTCTGGTAAAGTTTCATGAAGATTGAAGTAAAACTGTGGCCTCTAGAGGGTGAGCAAGGTTTTAAAGAAATTTGACCTAGTGACCTAGTTTTTGTCCCGACATGACCCATATTCATATTTGACCAAGATATCATCCAGACAAACATTCTGGTAAAGTTCCATGAAAATTGAAGCAAAACCTAGCTATTTTTGATCTACAAGTCGCCCAGATACCTCCTCCCAAGTTGTCAGTTGGCCTTTCCATTCAGGAGAAGTTCACAATAGATTTTCAAGATGGCAGCTGGGGCTACCTTGGATTTCAGATTGGAATAATTTTAGCTATTTTTGATCTACTAGTCACTCAATTACCAAGTTTTGAGTCAGTCATTTCCATAGTTTGGGAGGAGTTGCTGAAACTATGTAAAGCTAACTGACGGACAGATGGAGGGTGGACAAAAAGGGGCAGCAAAAGCTGACCTGGAGCGAGCTAAAAATACTGTACTAGACTGCTAGGAATCTAAGAAAGAGCACTGGTTAATTCCTTACCTTATCAGTGCTATAAGATAATTTGAAGGGGCTGTCATCCCATTCTCTATCATGAGCTTTTGCACATCAGCACGACTAGTTCCAATGTCCTTCTTCAACTTGTGGTAGAGTTTTTTCCATGGTACAAACTGAATATAAAACAAACTAGATTTTTTACAGAATAAAAACTGGAGCTGGGGTGATATCCTCAATGCATTGATACTTGTATATCATAGTTTTTGTGAAGATACTGTATCGTGATACTGATGGTTATTATCTGTACTTCATGATATCTGCATAATGCATTTTTGATATATAATGATTTTTAATGAGAGATTTATGATATTTTCGTATTTTTTCCAAAAAATAGGCTGCCATATCATGCAAATTGTCTCCTGAGGAGACAAGTTGGAGGAAACAATTTGCATGAAATGTCAAAGCCTATTTTATTTGAAAAATAAGTAAAATATTTCAAATTGTTGTCTGCTGAAATTTTTTACCCAGCATACCAAGCATTAACATTATACTCATATATGTTATGACAAATACAGAAGAAAAAAAAAAACAGGGTTAAAGTACACGTATCATGATACAGTATCAACACTTGATATCGAAATAATATCATGATACTTTTTTTTTCTGATGTTACACAGCTCTATTAAAAATGTATCCAGGTAACACAGATATCCCATTTTATGCCATTATAAGCCAGAGGACTTGTTATGGAGGAGTATTTAAAGATAATTCTGGAATAATTTTCTCCAGCTCGCCATATAAAAAATACATACAATGTGGTGTCTGGATGTGTGTGTGTGTGTGTGTGTGTGGGGGGGGGGGGGGGTGTAAGATACTGTGTAAGATACTGTGTAAGATACTGTGTAAGATACTGTGGCCTGGGCAGCTTGCCCCCATCCCCACCCCCCACACCCAGAAAAACCTAACAAAGCCTTATTCAGAAAGATATTTCTTTTTAAATTAAAATCTTTATGATAGAAACATGGAAAAACTGATTTTTTATGTACGTAAGATTGGGTCAAAACTGTGACCTTGAAAGTGTTAATAAACTATTTGTTGATGACAGACGATGGCGGACAGAGGGTGATGATGGATCACAATAGCTCAGATGAGCTAAACAGTTGCAACCTAAAACCTCCTCTCAAACGAGGCTGAAATCTGACTCAAAGCTACATGTATATTTAGAACCCACCACAAAACCTGGCTTGCAGAGCAAAGCTATACAAGTGATATATTGATATATTTGGAAGAGAAATTGTATACTAAAATCTCAGCAAAATTCGGAAATGAATTTGAAAATTACTTCATTAAATATTGGAACAGATTTTTAGTAACTGTTTCATGCCCTGGACGAGATCATTAGACAATTTAATGGAACTATACTAGCTGAAATAATAAATCTATATGTTTTTCTTTGGGAATAAAATACAACAGAATTACTTAAATGATTTTGATCAAACGGTTTAATGTACCTGTGCATTGAACAATTTTGACCGATTTTTAATGCAAACTTTAATCTTACACCAGATAGCATGTCCACAGTGGTGTTTTAACATAAACAGCCAACACTATTTCTCAATAAAAAAAGTTTGACACCAAAACCGAACTTGTGTTTTTTTTATTTCTGCTAGTATACATAATATTTTGAGCAATTTACATGTAGTGACACCAACTTCACCACATACATGTAGAATATAGTCGTAATCAACTACCATTCGCTGATGCTTTAATTCAAAAGATAAGATATGGAAATTGAGACAGATGTGTATTATAAACCAATGAAATTATATTGCTATCACATTTATGAATTGACTTATGCTGTCTTAACTCATTTAATTGAATTAGTCAATTAAAAAGACTAAAAATAGAAACAATAATAAAATGGCTGCCAACCTTAGGTTAATTAAAAAGACCAACAAGAAATTTGCCAGATGGCTATGTTGCCACTGCTAGTAGTGTTCAAGAAATGGAGCTATACACACAGACTAATCATTGTTCAGCCAAGTATGAAAATGATCAGTCAATAACAGTCTACAGCACTGGCAGAGTGCATCATAGTGGATGTGTGTATGAAGTTTCGTTAGCCTATAGACCTTGGTGTTCATGAAACGGAGGTAAATAATTATTTAGCCAAGCATTAAAAGTAAGTCAAGGTCAGAAACTGTCAATTGCAGTGGGCAGGGGGCATTATGGCAGATGTCTGTATGAAGTTAAATGAGGGTAGAAGCCTCAGGATAAAAATAAACAGGGCTAAACACACAGACTAAACATTGTTCAGCTAAGTGTGAAAGGTAGGTAAAGATCAATAACAGCTGATGGCAGTGGGCATGGTGTGTCGTGGCAAATGTTTGTTTGTTTGTGTTGAGATTTTATGGCCCAGTCAATCCAATGGGATCATTTCGAGCGCGGTCAGTTTACCTAGCCACACGTTTACTGGGCAGGCTTAGTCCTCTAAGCGGTTAACCAGTATTGTGCACATTCTTTTGCCATAAACTGACAACTGCCCTTCTTGAATCAGCGGAAGGGACAGAATGACAATAGAAAATATTTCATGATCAATCTCCAGGAAAGAATGTTGCCGACCTCGGCGGGGTTGAACCCGCGACCTCCTGGTCTCCAGTCAGACGGCGCATCAAACTGAGCCACTGAGGCCAACCATGGCAAATGTGTGTATGAAGTTTCATTAGAGGCCTCGGTGTTTGAGCAACGGAGCTAAGTGCACAGACTAAATATTGTTCAGCCAAGCATGAAAAGTAAGTCAATGTCAGAAATGGTCACTGGCAGTGGGCAGGGTGTGTCATGGTGGATGTGAGTATCAAATTTCATCAGTGTAGACCCATACCAAAATTATTTTCAAAAGAGGTACATAAATATGTACCTATTTTGTACTTTTTATGTGACTACAGGATTTAGGCACACAATAGGTATACTAACTATACTTATTTTGTACCTGACTGAGAACTTAGAAATTTTTAATGTGCCTTATGTGTGCTTATTCAGATTAGGCATTTTTCATTGTGCCTGTCATGTACCCATAAAAACTTAGAATTTTTCCAGTGTGCTTATTGTGTACCTAATTTGGACTTTGTCATTTTTTGATGTACCTTTTATGTACCTATGAGAATTTAGATTTTTGCAGTGTATCTATTATGTGGCTAAATTTGAGAACTTTGAAAATCAACTTGCTACTCAAAAGAACTTAAGTCATTTTTATGTGTGCCTTTTTTGTGCTTTTATGTGGACTTAGCATTTTTTTTGAAGAATGAAGATGAACTAAACAAAATTTAAATATTAAGTGTGCACTGTCAAAAAAGGACAAAAGTATGGAAATGCATGCCTACATAATACTCCTTTACAAATTTTGTCTATAAAAAGTAGGTTTGTTTGTGTTGAGGTTTTACGGCCCAGTCAACCCAATGGGGTCATGTCGAGCGCGGTCAGTTTACTTAACCACACGTTTACTGGGCAGGCTTAGTCCTCTAAGCGGTTAACCAGTATTGTGCATTCTTTCGCCAGAAACTGACAACTGCCCTTCTTGAATCAGCGGAAGGGAGAGAATGACCGTAGAAAATATTTCATGATCAATCTCCACGAAAGAATGTTGCCGACCTCGGCGGGGGTTGAACCCGCGACCTCCTGGTCTCCAGTCGGACGGCGCATCCAACTAAGCCACCGAGGCCGGCCTATAAAAAAAGTAAGATTTTGAAGTGCAATCAAAAAATAGTCAGGAAGCCCAAACATTTATATACAGTCGACTCTCGTTATCTCGAACTTCACGGGACCTGATAAAAATGTTCGAGTTATCAGTAGTTCGAGACAACCAAATTGTGACGTCATAGGTATGACGACTGTTCGCCTCTGTTCGCTAAAACGTGGTTGGAAGGCACATGTATATGGCAATTTAAATAATTTACGTGTACTTCAGTTTGCATTGTTACTGTTTGTTTTAGGAGATGCAATGGTTCTCTTGGAATAATATCATCAATAAATGTAAATATTAATAAATTTCAAACGTCTCTTGTTGTCTTTTAATACTCCTGCAAATTTGGATTTCCATGTGAGCTGCAAATAAATTACTGGTTTCCGGGTTGTGTTAGCTATACGTTATGAACTGGTTTGGATTAGCTCCCTTCGCATAGTCGACTCGATAAAGAGTTGACTGGTTTCCGCTTTTGCATAAAACGCTTACAATGTTAAGCGGCAGCTGTAAGCTAGTTTTGATTATCTCCCCTGGCATAAACGAACCCTCTCAGAGCGGCAAACTGTAGATCCTGCTGAGAAAGCTCGTTATGAGCCGTCTCATCTGGACCTACACTATTTGTGCGGGTATCCGTATCAGCCTACAGGGTCGGAAGGGTTAACATCGGTACCCACGTGTGATTCGTCTATTTGAGGCCGTGCACGACAACTCCTATTAGAAGACTGTGCGACTGTCAAAGACTCGGATCAGCCTGTATGCCCACGAATTTTCCATTATACACATGAGCCTTATCTGGGCTTACCAAAGAGCACCGCCTGACCAAAGAGTAACAAGCAAAGATTCAGACTTAGCTAGCATGTTCAATACAGGCTGATTTGAGTCGGAACCTGTCGCGCACTGACTTTTCTTGAAGACGCTATATCATTCAGACGGACAGTACTCAATAGTGAAGATCATATCTAAACAATAAATTAAAGAAACGTCGTTGATTAATCTTCCATAACACCATTCTGAGCTGCTTTTTATCTCACAAATCAATGACACGAGACGGTGTTGAGCGCCGCGTGTCAAACCCGACTCGACACGCACGTGATTTCATAATTACGGATTTTAGACATTGTTTGTGTTGTTTGTAATTACCTGGACAAAGGGGAAAATTAAAATATTGATTTATTTATCAATGGCCTATTATGATTTTCATTAACTGAGAGACCGGCGGCGCCGCATCTTACATTTTGTTTTCCTTCGTCATGGTCCGAGTTCGAGATACGCGGTAGTAAAAACTGTGAAAAATATATTCAGGGACTGAAAATGATGGACGAGATAGCCGAAGTGTCGACATAAAAGTAGTTCGACATACGCGAAGCTGAAATACAATAAATATATAAGGAAAATAATCAGGACTTAGAAATCAGTTCGACATAAGTGATAGGATCGAGATAAGAGGGGTCGAGATAACGAGAGTCAACTGTATGTTCATCATATTAAGATCATAATCAGAAGTAGTTCCACGGGGTAAAAAACATGCGTCCGGCGGACTCGGCTTTGTGAATTTTTATGAGTCCAGACCCTGAGTGATGCGTCCCAGGATGCAGGATTCTGCGTCCCCGAGAACCCTGCACCTGCGTGTGCATTTTCAATGAATCATTCAGTCGGTGCAGGCAATACACAATGAGGGAAGGGGTCTCAAACCGGTGTCAGTCGCATGCTTTAATTGCTCGATCGCTGAAGTGTGAACTGCTCACACATGTTTAACTACCACTTGCTTAGCAAATAACGGTACTGTGGCAGATGTGAAAAGCATGCGGTTGATTACTACTATTCTTTTAAGATGCTACCGAAGGTACGAATAACACTTGGCCGACTTTAGACTTCGGTCAAATAATCCGATCATAATTAGTAGTCGTCCCACATGAAAAAAACATGCCTCTGGCCGACTCGGCTTTGGGAATTTTTAGGAGTTCAGACCCTGATTTATGCATCCTGGAATGCAGGATTCTGCATCCCCCAAGAGCCCTGTAATCCTGCCAAATTGGGAACTGGAAATATTGCGACAAAAATGATCATGTCACCTATGGCAGTAAAGGAAGTCCTGTTACGAAAACAATAATGTTAGCTTATAAAGGTTAAAATGGGTGTACAACATTAAGCATGTCAGCCCGGTAAGCAAGAAATCCATGGTTTACATTCCTGGTTGCAGTATGACTGATTTTTGTACGCTGATATCATTTATATCTACCTTTTCATCCGCAATAATACTGTTCCATGTTAGGCAAACTCTGTTGCTGTTAAGACACAAATCTAGCATTGGCAACAGACAAAATATATTTTCGAGAACCTCTGGTGGCAGCTGTTCAAAATAATCTATGTCAACTTCATAAGGATAATGTCCCGATCCAAGCAAACCATATTTATCATTTTCTTCACATGTATTTTCGATGTCAGAGTTAAATGCTGCATTCAAATCAAAGCTATCAGTTTCAAGGCTATTTCTTACTACAAGATCATCAACTGAGACTACAGGTTTTCTGTCAATATATTTTGATTTAGTGGCAGCTTTTGATTTGCTTGGTTTTGTATGTTTTGGCAGACTATTCACATGTTTTTGAGCTTCAAACAATTGTTTGACAACTGTGTTATCTTTAATATTACATGACTGAGATGATTTTGAAGAGTCTTGTGAAGAAACAGGACTACTGGATGGACTGTTGCTGATATAAATTGTTGCAGTATCACTTAGTTTTTTAATTGGAGAGTACATAACTGACCGTCTTGGCACAATTTTTTCTTCAGTGTTTGAACTACACATGTCACTTTTGACAACACTTTGATCATCTATAGAACTGACAGTAGAAGGACTAGACTTCATGAAGTTCAGTATACTGGACTGGTTTATTAACATGCCCTTTTTGCCCAAATTGGGTTTAACTGAACTAGCTTTCTGTTTTGCAACAGGAAGTGTTGAGCTACTTTTTCCTGTAATATCGTACATATCTTTAGCTGAAACAAAACCTTGTGAACCTGGAATGTCTTGCAAATGGTTTAAACTAAAATGTTTTGTAACAAATTCTGGCTCATGGGCTTTGATACATTTTTTCCGTTTTCTATGAACTGGCTGAAGTTTACTGTTCACATCTTTAGAAGAGTTTCTTGTCAAATCTTTGGGGTGAGAAAGAGCAGCACTTCCGTCTTCTGAGCAAGTGTATGTGAAACATTCACCTTCTGACATATGGATTTTCCTTTTCTTATGCGTCTGTGGTCCAAAACAGTTTAATGTTTTTTCATCTGTTTCAGAAGTTCTTTCCAATGAAGCAAACGACGGATTTGTATCTTCAGTGTCTTCAGACCCACTTCCGTCACCAAGCCGGTTCATTTTAAGGCTGTTTAACACTTTTTTTTCAGTCGCTATTTTCTTTCGTTGTTTTCTGTATACAACTTTCATTTTGTGACAGCCGCTTAAGATGTTGTCTAATCATATATCACGCATGGTATCATGATATTGTGGATTCCTGTCTCTTTAATAAGGTATCGCTAGTGTTTTTAGACAGATATTTACCGCAGCAGTCACACTTTTTTGTAATGGACCAAAAGACAGAAAAATATACTATATCTGAACACTTTATAAGGATATAAGGACTCCCCCTTTCTTGGAATTAGACTGCTCCACGGTTGGGTATGAAAGCCACGGCTGAGCTGCCGAGCCGTACCGTATTTGTTCTAACGCATTCATGATACTTATTTTTTTATGCCCCCAACTTCGAAATAGTTGGAGGGGCATATTGCTTCTGGGACGTTTGTGCGTGCCTGTGTGCGTCCATCCGTCCGTTACCTCAGCGGGCACATGACGTTTATACAACGTCGTCTCAACGTCGATGCAACGTCATGACGTTGCATCGACGTTGAGGCGACGTTGTATAGACGTCATGTGCCCTCTGGGACGCGTTTTGATGCATAGCATAACTTCTGAACCGCGCATGCTAGGGTTTTGAAATTTTATATATGGATTCTTTATGAAAAAATAGCTGATACATATTTTTCTCATCAGGATTATGCCCCTTTCCTGAGTTATGGCCCTTTGAAAAAATATAGATGAAATTTGTCAGCAAAATATCTCAAAAGCTATTGAAGCTAGAGCCTTGAAACCTGGTGAATAGATTGGTTTTGATAAGTAGATGACCTGATTAACTTTTGAATAAATTCTAAAAATTACTTCATGAGTTATGGCCCTTTATAACTTTGGGCATTTTTACATTGCACACTTTATGATGCATAGCATAAGTTTTGAACTGTGCATGCTAGGGTTTTGAAATTTCATATATGGATTCCTCATGAAAAAATAGCTGACACGTTTTTTTTTTTTTTTTGTTTTTTTTTTTTTCTTATCCGGATTATGCCCCTTTCCCTGAGTTATGGCCCTTGGAAAAAATATGGATGAAATCTTGTCAGCAAAATATCTCAAAAGCTATTGAAGCTAGAGCCTTGAAACCTGGTGAATAGATTGATATTGATGAGTAGATGACTCGATTAACTTTTGAATAAATTCTAAAAATTACTTCATGAGTTATGGCCCTTTGTAACTTTGGGCATTTTTACATTGCACACTTTTTGATGCATACTATAAGTTTTGAACTGTGCATGCTAGGGTTTTGAAATTTCATTTGTGGATTCCTCATGAAAAAATAGCTGACACATATTTTTTTTCTTATCAGGATTATGCCCCTTTCCTGAATTATTGCCCTTTGAAAAAAATATGGATGGAATCTTGTCAGCAAGCTATCTAAAAAACTGTTGAAGATAGAGCCTTAAAATTTGAGAAATAGGTTGGTAGCGATGAGTAGTTGACATGATTAACTTTTCAATAAATTCTGAAAAGTACTTCTTGAGTTATGGCCCCTTGTCATTTTGGTCATTTTTACATTGCACACTTTTTGTTGCATAGCATAAGTTTTGAACTGTGTATGCTAGGGTTTTGAAATTTCATATATGGATTCCTCATGAAAAAATAGCTGACACGTATTTTTTTCTTATCAGGATTATGCCCCTTTCCTGAGTTATGGCCCTTTGAAAAAATATGGATGGAATCTTGTCAGCAAGCTATTTCAAAAACTGTTGAAGCTAGAGCCTTGAAATTTGAGGAATAGGTTGGTAGCGATGAGCAGATGACCTGATTAACTTTTCAATAAATTCTGAAAAGTACTTCTTGAGTTGTGCCCCCTTGTCATTTTGGGCATTTTTACATTGCACACTTTTTTGATGCATAGCATAAGTTTTGAACTGTGCATGCTAGGGTTTTGAAGTTTCATATTTAGATTTCTCATGAAAAAAAAGCTGACACATATTTTTTTTTTTTTTCTTATAAGGATTATGCCCCTTACCTGAGTTACGGCCCTTTGAAAAAATATGGATGAAGTCTTGTCAGCAAAATATCTAAAAAAACTATTGAAGCTAGAGCCTTGAAATTTAAGGAATAAATTGATAGTGAGGGGTAGACGACCTGATTAACTTTTGAATAAATTCTGAAAAGTATTTCTTGAGTTATGGCCCTTTGTCATTTTGGGCATTTTTACATTGCACACTTTTTGATGCTCAGCATAGGTTTTGAACTGTGCATGCTAGGGTTTTGTAATTTCATGTATGGATTCCTCATGAAAAAATAGCTGATATGTGTTTTTCCCCATCAGGATTATGCCCCTTTCCTGAGTTATGGCCCTTTGAAATACTATGGATGGAATCTTGTCAGCAAAATATCTAAAAAAACTATTGAAGTTAGAGCCTTGAAATTTAAGGAATAGATAGGTAGCGATGAGTAGATGACCTGATTAACTTTTGAATAAATTCTGAAAAGTACTTCTTGAGTTATGGCCCTTTGTCATTTTGGCATTTTTGGACACTTTACACACTTTTTGATGCATAGCATAAGTTTTGAACTGTGCATGCTAGTTTGAAATTTCATGTATGGATTCCTCATGAAAAAATAGGTGACCCATATTTTTTTCCTATCCGAATTATCTTCCATGTTAGAGTTATTTCCCTTTTAATAAAATAACATTGAAATCTCATATATTTGTACTGTTGTATGTCATGGGCAAGCAGTGTTGGAGTCAAGCAGTGTTTGAGTCAGGCAGTTGGGGGCATAGTGTTTTACAAACACCAGCTCTAGTTTAATCTTATATTACCATATGTGACCCGTCACGCGAAAAGGGACGTTCTGGGAATTTTTGACGAAAATCAGTTATTAATAATTTCAAATATGTTAGTATTTTAGAAACAAATTGACACCAAAATAAATAAAATACTCCTAAGGGTTTCAGATTTACATTGTTTTAAACATAACATAGGTACCCTAAACGTAATAACGTCACAGAATACCAATTCGACATCATATGTTACGTCACCAAATTGTTACCAGTAAAATAACAGGTAATAACATCTAAAAGGCATTTCAAAACAATAATAGACTGTTGTCGTCTGCAGCTATGGAGTTAACCGATTTTGAGCCTCGTGGCGAGAAACCCTGTAAATTGCATGTACGAAGAACAAAAGGCGCGACCTGATCAGCATGCGCATCTGCAGACTGATCAGCGCCTTTGTTGTTCGCTTTTCTGATAGTATGATTGCTTAGGCGACTGTATGCCAAACCAGTTCATGCCACTTAAGGGGTTCTGAGACTGAGCAGGCTGGTTTTTGTCTCGCCTGATTGGAAACCCTAAAGACCGGTTTTTACACCAGGTTCTGAAGCCGTCAAACGAAAGTGATGATACTTCGTCAAATTTGAAATTTTCTTGAAATACTTCTCCAGAAATATCTTCCATTTTCTAACTGTCACAATAGAGTTTTCCGGCTTGGATCAGTTATAAGCTGCGGTATATTAATCTTCTTGGTTGTAGATACTAAAACTACTTCCGCTAACTGTGAAACAGAACTTATATAGCTATGTTTGTATTTCAATTTAACCAAACTGAAACACAAATCTGGACCAAATCTCGTATGGTATGGCAACATAAACGACAGCTCAATATTTGAATATAAACCCTTCAATGTTCTATAACTAAGGTACAGGACAACAGCATTGTTCTTATTTTGTCCACGACAATTATCACAGTGGAGATTTAGATCATTGCATTTAACAGGGTTGTCAGAATTGAAATAATGATGAAGATAACTCACAGTCTCATTTGCACCCTTGCCAGTAAGCTCAGCTTCATCAATGAGGTAATTAAGAACTTGCTTGAGTAATGATTCGGAGCAAATTCTAAACAGATGGCATTTCCGATGAGTTTTGAAATATAGGTCCGACTTGCTGGGGGCTGTGGGGGATAAGCATATTTTGGGCATAATTAAAGGAAATGTGTAACGCTCCATCTAGCACATCATCTGAGTTCTTTTCATCCTCTGTCAGAGAATTCCAGTATGTACTTGAATTTTCACATTGCAGCTTGTAATAGTCACGACATTGCAAGGGCTAAATACTACTCTTGTTTGACAAGCTGGGCACTTTTCTCAGCTTCAGCACAGTTGACAAATTTCATTATTAAATTGTTATTTTGCTGACATATTTCACATTATTAAATTGTTATTTTGCTGACACATTATTAAATTGTTATTTTGCCGACACATTTCACTTAGGGGTATACAATATTTTCTTATTTCTGCTCTAAGACATAGGTTGTGGGTACTCGTTAGAACCGCCTAAATCAGGCGGTTCTAAAGACCACCCACAATCTATGTTTGGAGTATTAATAAGAAAAAAAGTCATCAAAAATGATAGGGCGTAAAAGAATAGCTATGTTTCCGCTAACATGCTAAAAAAATTGGTCGGTAGGTAGGAGAATTGTTTCTTTTTTATTATTTTCTTTCTATTTTTTCTCCAGAAAAGAACAAGGTCGGGCCTGTAATTTTATGAAAATACAGATATTTTGTTGAGGGTCAGTGCTTTACTTTTTTATTTTGCATTTTTACTGATAAAAAATAGCAGATTCAGGTGTTTGAAACAGGGTCGGTCGGGTTAGCGAAACACGCTATTTTTTTACGCCTAGTTTTGGAGAAATGAAAGAGTGCACTGTCACAAGGGTCCATGTATTTTCGTAATGAGGTAAGTAGCTTGTTTGGACGGAGACAGACTATACACACATATCAACAAATGAAATGTTCGCTAGGTATTAGTTTGTCACTTGTTGCCTGAATGCCGATTCTAATGATACTTTTAAACATAATTTCCCCTATTTACTGGAAATTGTTTATGAAATATTCACAATTGTTAAAATGCAATAAAGTGTACATTTAATGTGGAATGTTTCAAGTCTTCTGTTTTTAATAGTTTTGCAATACATTCTTAAAAATAATATAAAGGAAAATAACGTGAACAAAAAAATAAAATAAAATAAAATAATAATAATAATTCCGGTAGGTTTGAACGCCGGACCGCGGGATCTGAAGGCGAGATACGTATCCAATATACTACCAAAGATGACTTGGTTCTGTTTTTATAACTGTATATATGATAATAATCGATATTAAATTATGACGTAGTGCTCACGTATCAATTTTAATTTGGTAAGTGAATGGGGTGCTTGTGACGTAATAAGGTCGTTAAACACTTACAAAATCGAAATTTATGTCCCACGAAAACTATGTAATTGTTTAAATGCAATCAAGTGTGCATTTAATGTGGAATGTTTCCAGTCTTTTTCAGGCAACAGATCTTTCACGGATGCGGAAGACAACTGCGACATTTTTACTGTTTATTTTTTAAATTCCGCCGCGCATGTCACTCAAACAAGGGACAAAACTCGAATAGGAACACTGAAAAAAACAAAACATTTTAATGGCCTTGAAAAAAGAAGGCCATTTCGCCCTATTTAAGTAAATAACGAAACCAATGTAGACACAACATAATCCAATTATGACGTTAGCGTGAACATTATTTTCGAACGTCATTTACGTTGAATGACGTAATTTCCCAGAAGGTCCCTTTTCGCGTGACGAGTCACAGTAATATACTGTCTTCACAATTAAAATTTGTATAATTACTTGCTTATTTATGACTTTATATCCAACTTTCCATTCAACAGGGGTATGAAAGCCACGGTCGCGAAAGAGACATGTTTCGGCCAGTTTGTGAACAAATGGCGATGTTTTATAATCTGAGCATTTGACAGAGGTTGCAAAAAGATATTTAAATTAAAATTACTTTGAATCATTATAACATTCAGAAACTGTTTATATATCCCACTTTTCTTCTTTTTCCTCCAAAAACGAGGATCGGCAGAATCTAAAAAATAGAATAGAGATAAACTAAACGAAAATAACCGACACGGTTGAAAGGGCCTAAAGGCTTAAGTGATCTAATAATAAAGTCATTTATGACTCCACATCTATAACAAATTTGATAGTTTTCCCATTAATGCTGGTCATCATACTGTTATTAGATGTAAATTTTAAGTTTAGGCCCTTTCAATGCTCTTGCCTTCCGTTTCGGTTAATTTCATTTAGTTTGCTCTGTTCTATATTTAGATCCTGCCGATCCTCGATATTTGGATGAAAAAGAAGAATTATGGGAAACATAAACAGTTTCTGCATGTTATGATGATTCAAAGTTATTTTAAACATCTTTTTGCAACCTCTGTCAAATACTCCGATTTTAAAATATCGCCAAAAAAATTTATCTCTTTCGCGGCCGTGGCTTTCATACCCATGTTGAATGGAAAATTGGATATAAAGTCATAAATAAGCAAATAATTATACAAATTTTAATTGTGAATACACATTTTACATATATGGTAATATGTGATTAAAAGAAATAAGTATCTTGAACTTGTTTGAACAAATACATGAAACTACTATATCAGGCTCGGCTTTTTCGGCTCGGCTCGGCAGCTCGGCCGTGGTTTTCATACCCAACCCTCTCCACAGTTCGACAAATTGCTATCGTAAAGATTGTTGTACGAGGTCCTGTGGAGCAGTCTACCATGGAATTCGTTAACTGGTTTCCTGAGTACTATATAGAGCTATAGGATGAGGAAACCAGTCTACGGAAAACAGCAGTTACCCTAACATACGAATAGAACTCCTTTTCTCGAAAAGGACTTTTTCTACGAAAAGTCGGACCTGTTTTGTGATAATATGAGACGTGAAACTAGTTTGTTATTGAAAAGTATGTTTTATTTCATGAAAAAAAATCCCCAAACGGACCATGTTGCTACCCGAAACCCTGGGATAGCAACATAAGACTCTCGAAAATGATTTTTTTTTTTTTTTTTTTTTTTTTTTTTTTGTCTTTTGATAGGTAAGTTTATACACATTTATTTGTTCTAAATTATTAACATAGTTAAAGTTTTATGTTAAAATTTTCAATACAACATCAACAAACGTATATAACAATGGGAAAAGTATAAGTATAATGGAAAGTATGGTTCGTAACAGTACAAGAATTCTACAGGTTAAGTTTCTCAAGTTATTCTTAGCAAACCAGAGTAGAAGTACAAACAGTTTTAGGGAAATGGGTGCACTTTCAGGGGAGACAACTCTTTTAAACATTTCGCCTCCCTTCTGAAAAGGATTATTCAAAAAGGAAATAATTGCACCCCTTGTCACAGTTTTCCACTCAGAGTATATCCCTTTCCAGAAGGGATTTAGTGTGCAAGAACCCATACAGGAAGTCACAAAAGTCGTCTCCCTTCTGAAAAATACCGGAAAATCTACCACGTGCATAAAAAAAAATCTACCACGTGCATCAATTTACCTTCAGATACTAACACTGGAGGTATGACTGAAAGTAGAACTATGGGTATTTTTATGAGCTACTATCCTTTCTATAATGTGTTTTATTTTTCCAATTATAGCCAGTATATTTACATGTAATTATATTATTTTTTGTTTAATAATTTACCCATTGCTTCTTCCACTGACAGAGAATTGTACCGACCATCTCTGATCTATCATTAAAATTTAGCCATTTCAGTGCAGTTACCAGTGGTTGTTGAGGAGTATTTGATCATAATTCTGATCCAGTTCTCCATAAAACACATATGTTATCTGTACTCATTAGAAGCGCCATGCAACATATGTTTTATGGAAAAATAAGAAAATTATCCCAGATGGGGCCAGCATTATCAAATACTCCTCCTTAACACTCTTTCAGAAAGTCTTTCTGCGTGGCGCTTTACTGAGAAGGAGTAAATTTGCCAATTTTTGTCACGATTCAATGCAAACATTTTGTTGTAACTACCTACATATACGCACCAAATGTGTCATTCTACTCATCGGTTTTTTAAACCATCGAAAATTACTATTTTGCCCATAGTTAAAATGATTGCAAATTATGCAAAAATCGGAAGGGTGGGTAGTTTGGATGCAGGCTTTCAACATGTTCATTTGTTCAAAATTTCTGAAATTTTCACAATATTGTTATGGAACATCAGTAATTTCAAATCAGTGCAGAAAGCAAAAAACGTTTTATCATTATTTTTCTCAAAAACAGAAATCCAGTTTACTATACAAAATGCATAGGTCAGACCCATTTTGATCGTAAAATTAATTTGAAAACAAAGCAGAGAAACAAATAGTTCCTGATAAGATATTGTCAATCAGAAATGAATCTTTCTATTCAGAATAAAACACCAAGCGAAAAATGACTCTCCGAAGGAGGCAATAAAAAGCAGATCATGCAAAAACGAGAACGTCACGTATGTGCGATGAACAAAGACCTTAACTTTGGACACTTCTTACTTGGTTTCCTGGGCATCAAGTGCCACTCGAAAAGGGATCTACTCTAAAACGGTAAAGTCTTTTACGGTTGACCACTTTTCACAGAATCAAGGCAAAACAATTTTGACCCTGGGCATGTATCAGTTCCCCGATATTGTTTTGATAAAATGGGGTACGTAGCTTATCTCTTGATTGGTAAGGTTATGCATATCTATTTGTTCTAAATTATTAACATAGTTAATGTTTTATGTTACTTAAACGTTCAATACAACATCAACAAACGAATATCAGCCAGCCCACGAAAAAAAAAAAAACAAAACAAAAAAAAAAACAACTTAAATACGGCCTGTGCGACCAGCGAAGACTCAGATAAGCCTGCGAATCCACACAGTCTGATCAGAGTATTCGTTGACCCATGTGCCTTCTACAGTCCCCGGGCTATCTAAAGAGGGATGAACAAGAGCCTTGCCATATTGGGTGGATGTACATTGTCGTGCATTTGCTCATATAACAATGGGAAAAGCATAATTATTAAGCATAACGGAAAGTGTGGTTCGTAACAGTACAGGCTACAGGTTAAGAACCCCAAATTACTCTTAGCATAACCGAGTAGAAGTACAAATAGTTTAAGGGGAATGGATGCAAATTTAGGGGAGGCAACTCTACCAAACATTTTGCTTCCCTTCTGAAAAGGGGCTTATTCTAAAGGAAGAAAATTTGCTCCCCTTCTTTTCTTTTAGAATAGATCCCTTTTCAGAAGGGACTTAGTGTGCAAGAACCGATACAGGAAGTCAAAACAGTCGTCTCCCTTCTGAAAAATGGTGGAAAATCTACCAGGTGCATAGATTCACCTCCAGATATTAACATAGGAGATATGACTGGTAGTCGAGTCATGGGCATTTTATGAGTTGTAATCATTTCTGTAAATTATTTATTTTTTCCTATATGATTTACCCATTACTTCTTGCATTGACAGAGAATTGTACTGCATGGCCATCTCTGATATATCATTAAATTTTGTCATTTCATTACAGTTACCAGTAGTTATTGAGGAGCATTGGGTGATCATTCTGGAATAAGTTTATCCAGTTCTCCGAAAAAAAATATATGATGCGCAACGTGGGAAAATTCCCGTATGTGACGTGCGAATAGCGAAAGTACAGACGAGCATGTGCATCCATGCGATCTGATCTGGACATCCTATGTTCGTCGACATATACTACAGTAACTTTCGGATCATCTGCATTCCACAGCCCTAGGACTTTAGGCTATAGTAAGGCAACGAAGGATTAGCGAAAAGGACTTCTGTTGTTACGACTTTTTATAGTTACGGAAAGGTTCTGTTCCTTAAGACAAACATTTTGTAATGCCATATGCTCCAAGCTAGAAAATAGCAGGAAATCATTACTAAAACCCGGCATTTAGCTGCATGGATAATCTAGACAGATTAAGTACATGTATCTCAAGAGTAGTAAGGATTATGACTTAAATGTACTTTGTCATATATGAGCTCTATAATGAAAGAAATGTGTTAGTTAATAATCGGTTAAACAATAATTAGTGTTGTTAAGTATGTTAAGTGTATTTACGGTATATGCATACAGGTGGACATAATCTACTGTAATGGTCATGAATTTTTGGACAGATAGGTTTGTGCAAACAGTGCAGATCCAGATCGGACTGCTCGTTCAGCAGCCTGATCGGGGTCGCCACTGTTTGCCATCTGCATCATTTAGACACATTTGTGAATTGCAAAATGAAACTGTACAAAGTTTGGGATGATTACAGTAATATTTTTGGTTCGTCCAATTTTTAGGATGTTTACGGTATATACAAGTGTGGTAGGGGCGTTTTCGTGCGTCTATTGGACAGACTTGCTATTTCACAAAATCAGTCAAGCGAATCGTATAATTTTAAAGCCGGCGTACGGACAAGTCTGACAGACATACGCACATCGAGCGACCCAGAGTACGACCAGTACCGTGTCTGACAGCATTCCTGTGGATCGTACAGGAAGGTCCGATCACTGGGATATGATGCAACACAAGAAATATTCAATTTCCACAAATTTAATGATTATGACTTATAAAGAATTTCACGCGATGATGTGATGTGGGATGGAAAATAGACTCTTAAGAAAACTAATAACAATACTCTTCTTCCAATAAAGGACTCGCGAAAAGCTTATATTATTACTATGTTATGAAACGGATCGGATTTTATGGACGATGATGGGTATACTTCATTGATTATAGCGCTATACATAGACCACGAACCTGGTCCATTTAAGAAAACTTGAGTCATAAGCCATAAATACTGACAACTTTACCGAAGCTGTTTAACAATAATGCCAAAATCACTTTGAAATATTATTTAGCAAACTCGTTCATGCCATTTAATCATAAGTACCGAAATTAATAGTATTGGCCCTCTTTGCACTTTAGGTAACCCAAAACACAGCGACTAACCGTATTGGACTCTACCTGTAAAAACAGGCCTCTATTATTTTTCTTGACGCATATTTTAGATACATGTACAATGATTTTCACTTCAGTAAAACAACACACTATGGAATATGTCAGAAAAATTCTTAGACAATTTAGAATGTGTATTTTATGCCATAAAACTTTTCTTTTTCAATAAGTACATGTAAGTAAATAAAAAAAGACTACGTATCTGTCTCACTATTTTTTTGTGTTTGACGGTACAAGTCCAAAAATATCATACTTCATCTACAAAACCTACGTGCTGCCGCATTTGCTCTTCGGTCTCGATACGCTATGCCTGAATAGGGGACAGATTGACCAGCTATCAAGATATCATATCCAGACACTACGTAACATACAGTCTTTACCTCAACGTACAGCTACAGCATCAGTCTATATGCTCATCGGCGCTTTGCCATTGGAAGAGAGCTCCATAAAAGACAATTAAGTTTGCTACACAGTGTTATAACCAGTAAAAACGCCAATTTGAAAGAGTTAGTGCAAAGACAATTAGCTTATTCATTTGACAATCAAAAAAGTTTCTTTACTAACGTGAGAAGTATACTCGAGCTCTATGAACTACCATCTCTGTCTCAACTTGTATGCAGTGAAATCAGTAAAACTCAATGGAAACAGCTCTGTGCCAAACATGTTAACTCATACTGGTCTAGAAATTTAGCGAGTGAAATCAAAACCAAGAAAACCTTAAAGTATTTATCCGTGAACAACCTACGTATTGGTACAACGCATCTGGTACGGAGAACTATAGATTCTTCAGTATCCGACGTCAGGAAAGGAGTGGTGAAAGCCAGAATCCTAACAGGAACTTACATACTACAGAAGAACAGACAATCATTCAGTAACGGTTCGGTGAATGCTGTGTGCCCCCATTGCTGTCTTGAGGATGAAGATCTGCTGCACATGCTGGCTCGTTGTCCAGCATTCTATGCTATACGTTCATCTACTATACACAGAGACATTATTGTTCGAAACACTAATCGGGACAAATGGAAAACCCATTTTAATGACTGGTCAGTTATACTGCAAACACAAATATGTGCTGAGATGGTCACGAAAACATTACCGGCCATTAAACCACTAGAAGAGGAGATAGAGAGACTATCAAGAAACTGCTTCTACAAGATACACATGCACAAACTTTGGTTAGATAAAGTACGGGAATGATGGTTGCCCACATTGGACAGACACTAAAATATATAAAGAGTTTTTAGCACAGAAGTTTTAGCCCGTTTTTTTATGAGTTCTGACTGTTATTAATTTTTACAAGTTTTTAAACATTTTACTCTTGTGGATTCAAGAGGTGCTTCTCAAGGAGGAGGATTATACACACAAAGAAGAAGAAAGAAGAAGTTTGATCCAAAGAAGCAGATAAAGAGGGCATTTGATGATAAATTAGCATATAAGCATAAGTATCTGTATTCCTCCATCAAACATGTGAGAATTCATTAGAACTGCCTTGGCGAGGCAATTCTAATGAATAACAACAAGATATATTTTATTGAATAAAGAGAAAAAATATCACAAATCACCCACTTTATTTATTTCCCTGTCTTCACCACAAACTGCTGATGCCTAATTACCCATTATCATGCGTCTACCTGTAAGGGTAGCCTAAGTCACCAAGGATTTCTTATCTTGCTTTGCTTAGAGTCATTAGGGTGTTATGTAATCCTAATTGTGTCTTTAAATCCGCCGTCGCACGATTGTGTGTTTCAATGAAAAAAGTGCGCTAAAATATGTTGTAGCTTAGCTGTGCTTAAAGAAAACTATGGTATTTAAGATTATATGCTCTACCCTCTACGTATACATACATTACTGTTAGTATTCTTAATATCCCTAAGTGTCACGATCAGGGTCGACACTGTGCCACTCATCCTGGAATTTTTGACGAACCAACATGTACGTGTAGTAAATAGACTTGTTCAAAGTTTAGTACAAGTACGGTAAAGGAGTTCAAATTAACCCATTTATGCCTAGCGTCACATAAAAGGGACAGTGGCAAACATTATAGACCAAGATTAGACGCCGCAGAACGCAGACATTTCTTAAAACATTGTGATGATAAAAATCAAACAGCCATCTCTTCTACTGGAAAAAGACCGGTCCAAAGAGTTAAGGAGGCAGCGTCCACACGGCATAATATGGTATAAAGTGTCCCTATATTTAGAGTAAATAGGGTATTCTTTTATACACACGTATTTGACTCTATCTGTGAAAATCCCACACTTCGGATTTTTTTTTCAATGGTTGGGAAAGCAACAGATGTTTTTGTTTGTTTTTTATGGTGGGGATGGGGTTGAGGAAGCAACAGAAGCTATTTCGGGAAGTCATTTTGTATAAAAAAAAAAAAAAAAAAAAAGTGCATCAGGGGGATTTAATACTAAAACCCTTATCTGTGCTGTCGACGGAGCCAGTGTGACTTTTGTTATTGCCTGTCGACCGAGCTGATACAGCTTTCAACTCAGTATGTATGTTTACTGATCAGGTCCGTCGACAGGACAGGTGGAAAAATTGGTTTTACACCCGTGACATGCACGTGCATAATTTAGGACGTCCATTATGTTGCGCAAGAAACTAATATCCTCTCCCTTGATATGTTTCGCCTGATGTAAGCGCATACAACCGTCATATACAAAGGATGCCAATTTAATAAACTATCTATCTAAAGATGAATGATCAAACTTGTCACCTTCCTCAGGCTGGACCGTCCGCGAGGCCGAGCGATTAGAACTCCCAAGTCTTATCACAGGATCGCGGGTTCGAATCTCGCTGGACTCGGAGGCGCCGGATACTTCCCTAACTTATGAAAACAGCATTTCATTGCAAAGCTCCTTTCACGACCATCCTTCCATCGTCCCGAAATGACTGAAATATTGTTGAAGGGAGTCAAACCCAGAACTCGTCCACCCATCCTGAGGCTGGTGATACCATTTCTTTGTTAAAGCGAGAAAAACGGTTAAGTCGCACATTGGTCAACTCGCTACTTATCAGCTTATTTGTTCCGGAAGTTAATTTACCCTAGTCGACTCGCACTTCTTACCGTTTTGCACCTCGTTCTTTCATAAATTCGCACCTCTACTAAACACAGGGATAGTTATTTTATTGTCTAATTGTTGTTATAGGAAGTTAGAAAGTAATTCATTGCGTACAATGGCCACGGTGGTTAGCCCCGGGGCAGAGGCAGACAACCACTTGGGAACAAAATTTTGATGACACAAGAAAAGCTTTATCATTTTGACCGTTTGTTGCAAGTTTAAAAATCAATCTAAGTACTTTAGATTTAAGTGGAAAAAAAAAACGCTTTCAAACTTTTTTCAAACAAATGATTTGCAGTGTTCTGAATTACCATTAAAAAAACAGTACCACGCCAAGATATTTGTACTTCTCTACAAATTCCGAATTGTATATCATAAATTTCAACGATTTAGTGTCTATATTTTACCCTCAGAGATTTTACCATTAATAAAACGAATTACTTAAGTTTTTTTTTTTCTTTTCTACATTTATTTTAAGCTTCTAGATATCACAGTACATTTGCAAAGAATCAAGACAGGATTGTAGACCGTCTTATAACTTTCTGACGACAACAACACTTAATCGGCAGCATAGACAATACAACTGAGTCTTGTGGAGTTTAAAGCAAGGATCTGAAATGGAAATGTCAAATATTTCATTTAATTCATTGATGCAAACATTGAAAAGGAGGGTACTTAGTCCGTCTCCTAGGCATTGTCTTACGCCTTTTTCATATTTGCCCATAGTAGAGAACAGAAGATTGTCTTTCTATACTATGAATTTGGAATTTGAGTACATGTGTTTAACAACTTTATAGAAGTTGCCACCAACGCAATTTAACATTTTTCTTAAACAATCCTGATCGCCAAACACGACTGTGACAATGGGCCATGAGAATTCTGTGAAAGGTCTGAATTTTCACGGTTCTGTGAAAACCAGGAAACATAATATGCTACAGCACCCCACAACACCCCCCCCCCCCCCCCCACACACACACACACACACACACACACACACACACACAAACACTCACATAACTGTGAGCATTTATATACAATACAATAATAATGACTAAATGTTCTGAAAATCACAGTATTTTAGTGGCAGAAATTCATGGCCTTTTCACAGATTTGTCACCAGGTTTTCAGTTGGCACCTCTTAACGGTCTATTCACTGATAAATTCATCTCAGATTTTCATGGTTTTGTTATTGTTCATTTTCACAGCCTATCATGTCTTTCCAGCGAAAACTTCCGTGAAAGCCACTCAAAATTACATCTAGATTTTCACAACCTCTTCATGGCGCCTTTCCCTAGTAGTTAAACTGTATCAAAGGGTTTTCGTACGTTTGTTCGATTTGTGCTTGTTTGGATGTGTCGGTTTCCTCTTCCTCTTGGTGTCTGGGGAGGACTCCGGTTTGTGATTGTGGCACTCCCTGGACTTTTCTCTTACCATTTTGTTATAGAAAAATCTACAAAACATGCAGAAATTCTTCTCTTGTACTTTCTAAGTATTTATTCAAAATAGTTCTAATTGTATAAATATGATGTTATCCTAACCGGATCTAAATCCTGCCTGAAATTCATAAAATAGATTATTATTTTCCAGATAAGTATTCAGTCTGCACTCTAGCAATGAAGTGAATAATTTACCCAAACAACATATCAAGCTGAGACACCGATAATCATTACAATCATAAACATTATTTTAAGGCAAAAATGACACCAAGGAAATATTCCAGCTGTCTGGAAAAGTTCCAGCTGCTAAAATTCTATTAAAAAGTTTAACTGTTGATAACAGGAGTATCTCACTGCCAAATCTAATTAATTCATTCAGCATTTGGTCTAAGCCTGACTGCTTATTATTTTTAAGTTCATATATCCCCTGTCGTACTTCTTTACAAGTGAAGAAGTTATACAAGGGGCAATTTGTACTTAATTCAAGCTCTTTTAATCCAGTTTCTTTGTTTTGTTCCGACTACAGTTCGGAGAGATAATCAAAATAACTTGACATCTGTATTGGGTTTGTTATATTTGCATTGGTTGTCCAAAGTTTTATAAAACAATTTTTAATCATGCTCATGTAATGATTCCAGATGACTAGCAATTTCCTTGAAAAAAAAAATTTTTTTTTGTTTCTTTTTTTTTCTTCTATTTATATGCATGCCTCAAGCTGTGAAAAGCCATATTTAATGAAGATTATCTGAATTCATCTGCAGTTTTGTGTGTGTGTGTGTGTGTGTGTTTTTTTTTTTTTTTTTTTTTTTTTTTTTTTTTTCCTAACACTCTTAATTCTCTTTTCATGTAAATCAAATTACCATTGAACCGTTTTCTTTTAAAATCCCCACCACCCGCCCACCCTTATACGTCTGAGCCTTTTTAAAAGTACAAAAAGTACAATACTTAAAAGACACAATGGTCAGATAATTCAGTTGGAGGCATTACATTAATAAAATTAAAAGTAGTAAATCTTCAGAGAGTAGTATGTAATCAATGGAACCGCTTCCTCGAGGACCATAGAAAGTTCTATATCCCATAGAGTCACCAATAAGTCTGCCATTTAGTATAGTATTTAGAAGTTAAGCTTCAATGCAAAAAATCAGCAAGTTTTTACCTTGTTCATTCAATATTTCATCTACTTATTACGTATGGGAAAACTGATACTATCCTAATAATAAGTTGCTAAAATTCCATCGTCAACCCGGGTAGTATGATTAAATTCAACCAAATCGTTAAGTCTACACGTTCTAGCATTAAAACTACACATAAGAATTATTTTTGCTTTTAAAGAAAAAAAAATGAATATTTTCTTTTAAATTGATAAAGAGTTCATCATTTACTGGACATGTAGCCTTGACCTTGGATGAGTATACATTATGCATATAAATATATCTGACTGACGATTGAAAGCAGTTTTGTTACTTTAGATTTTTTTTAACTGCGCCCGTGAGAAATAAATTTTCTTTGATGTAAACTATTATTCCTCTAGACTTTCTACAATTACGTTTAGTACCATGCACGTTAGCTGCCTTATACCCTGGGAGAATTATATTTCATTCTGTGCCGGTCCAAGTCTCTGTTATACCAATGATATGAATTTATAAAAACATTCATTTTTATTTATTTTTTTTTTCAAGAGCAAAACCATTAACATTCCAACGAGCAAAATTATCATATTGTATGGAAAAGAGTGAAGAAACAAATTTCATGTCATTACGTAAATAACTAATATTTCGTAACTTACGAAATAATGATATATATAGATGATATTCAAATGTTTGGAGTGAATATGACTTTTATTTCATCGAGTGAAGTGAAAAAATGTATATTTCATGAGTGCCGAAGGCACGAATGAAATATACATTTTTTCACTTCACGAGATGAAATAAAAGTCATATTCACGACAAACATTTGAATTTTCTTTTTATTATATACATCACTTTCGACAGAAGAGATGCAAATCTTGCATTTGCAAGGGAAAGTCTGACACGCAGTTTTGTCCCTTGGAGCCATGACGTTTTGTTTTGTTTGGTGACGTTAGATATGACGTCAGAAACGCGCATTGGCGTGTAAAAATAAAATAAAAAGAAAATTTACTCTTTTTCAGTGAAAACCATAAAAACTTTCATCTCGTGTAATGAAAACATAAATATAAATAAGAAAAAAGTAGATCCAGATCTTCTATTTTTCACTGCTCAGAGGAGTGAAAATATAAGTTTTATATTTTCACTAGTGAAAATATAAAACTTATATTTCACTAGTGAAAATATGCATTTTATTTCATGAATAATTCTCTATATTTCATTACTTTGTATATAATAAAATGATATATTTAATTATAAATCAAAGCCATATGATTCTAAGAGCTACTATTCCAAATAAATAAATCAATACATAAGGTAGGACTACAAATTTAATTAAATGTATTTAACTGCATGCTTATTATGGTAATTGTTAAAGTTACTTTAAGTGTAATATATATGTAAAACAAGTGAAAACAATGTACCAGAACAGTTATATCTATAACACACACACACACACACACACACACACACACACACACACACACACACACACACACTTCAAAACAGGCAATATACTCGTAAGCAGTCAGCCAATTGTTGATCCACAATGCACCATTGACCTTATGCATGTTGTCAACAAGTAAAACCCGGGGCTAAAGCACTGAATAGAACAGAATAGTAATATGAGAAGGAATAGAAGGAATAGAAGAGGAAATGGTTTTTCATCAAGAAAGAAAGAAAAAGGTAATATTTGCATTTGGATAAAAAAAAAAAAAAAGGCGCCAGGAGCACATTTGCCGTAACTGGATCAGAAATCATACGTAACACGAGACCGGTAGGATGAAATACGATCTTGAAAAACCATGGTGTTCTCAATCATCACATATCCTTTTACTTGCCACCGCTCTCCTGATGCACCACCCGTCAATAAAATGCCTAGTTTCTGTGCAATGGCAAACGAATACGATATATCTTCTTTTGAACTACATAGTACATGTTTAACCTTCACTGAAACGGTGATGTATTTAAGATATGAGCTGGAGTTTTACTTGTCGCCAAAACGGCAAAATCTGACAACCCTTGCATCGGGACAAAATACTGTTTGTTCCGTATTCTCTTAAAGGACTACAATTCTGGTCTGATTATATGGGAGACTAAATAAGAAGTTGAATTACATCGCCCGATTTTTGGATATCAGCGATTGTGCCAAAAAGTCAGCCTTTTTTCAACTGACAACTACTTTCAACGGCACCTAAACTGACTTTCCACAACTACCTCCGGAAGATCTCACAACACGGTGTTGCGCATGTGGAGATAAGCAGCCGTATTTTAGTCTTTTTTGTTGTTTTTTTATGAGGTAAGTGAAGTTACCTGTTGGAAACATTAATTCAGAGATACGATAAAACATCATTTCATGTTTGATCCAGTTCAAAAACAAGAGACTAACTGAAATTTTGCAGGCTGCCAGGTGCCACATTTTATGACCATATTAATGTCATGTATCAGTTTTTAAAACTTTTCTTGGATAAAAATGTTTATTTTTGAGGAATATTGATCCTTTAAGAATAAGCTAAAATTTTACAGAAAGAAAAAAAGGGTAATTATTTACAGATCAGAGCAGTTCAGACCCCGCTCCCCACAACACACACCCCATCATAACCCTCGTAGATATTACGACTTGCGAACCTTGTGTATTAGTAAATAAAAACGAGTCGCAGCATAAGAAAACGTACCTTCTGACAAGAAAGCCCAATGAAGACTCGTATCAGCTTGTGCAGTCTGATCAGTCTTCGTTATACGCATGAAGAAACTTTCCTCTCTGGCTATCCGAAATGCACGCATGGGAGATTCTGATCAGACTGAGCGAATGTCGCACATGTCCAAAAGTATGTGGTTTATTTTTGTTGGTGTTGTTTTTATTTTTATTTATTTTTTTGTTTTTCTGACGTTGCGGCTCAAATTTTTCTTGCAGAAACCTAGGTTTTCAACGCTTAGAATGCCGGGAAAAACTTTCCGCAGACGATGTTTTGATTTTTGTTTTTATATTTTCCCCAGGAACCAGGCTTCGACATTTCATGCAAATTGCCTCCTGAGGGGATAGTTTGCATGAAATGCCAGTCTATTTTCTGGTAAAAAAAAAAGAAAATATAATCTATTTTGTCGTCTGTTGAGTTTGCCCAGACAGTAGTAAAGGTTTAAAGTTACAAAGGGCGGTATGATAGATACTGATAGTGTGGAAGGTATCAACCGGCGTATCCGCGGAATCTGCTCCGTTTCATCAAGAAAACACGCCTATATAATGTTGACCCCTCTTAAACCCCACTTTTATATAGTAAAACTGGGGTTTACAGGGGTAGACATTACTTTTCTAATTTAACCTCAAAACATAGATTGTGGGTACGCGTTAGAACCGTCTCGCCGAGGCGGTTCTAACGCGTTACCACAATCTATGTTTTGAGCAGAATTATGAAGAATATCAGAATTTTCAACTGAAAATTTTCATTTTTTAATGGTAAAATTTTCAGTATATTTGAATATGCTTGTTTTCGTTATGTGACCCTGTGATATTTTGTTGTTGAAATTATAATTTGTATTGGTCATGCAGCGTCTACCCTGGGTCCGAACGTCGAATCCATGTACTTTATAGTCTTTTGTTACGCGAAACAGTCCATTTATTATCGTTTAACGCTTAGCATGCTGGGTAAAAAATTCAGCAGACGACATCTTAATTTATCACTTATTTTTCTCAGAAAACGATCTTTGACATATCGACGTTTCATAAAATGTCAGACCTATTCTATTGGAAAAGTAAGAACACTATTTTAAAACGCCGTCTGTTGAATATTTGGAGGATAAAGGTTAAAGTTGGCTGCATGCGTTTACGTAAACACAAATAAACAACGTCTTTTCACTATTTTAGCCTCAACGTCAGAAAACGAACCTTCGGACATGTAAGCTCAGCGAAGATTCAGATCAATCTGCGCATTAGCGCAGTTTGATCAGTATCTTCTGGGGACATTAGTCACATTTTGGATAACCAATGATACAAACTTTCTTCAAGAGTGAAACTCTGATCAGACTGCGCGGATGTTGGGCACACATGTCCGAAAGTATGTTTTTTGACGTTGTGACTCATCATATTATAATAATTATTTTATTGATAGCGTTTAAAAAACGACCTTAACTCTTTCGGTGCCAAATTTCAGACGACATTTGTCGTCTGCTTTTTTTTTATTTTAACAAACACGTTTATATGTAAAGTTGAAAGACTGAATGTCAAACAGCGTAGATCCAGATGAGACGGCTTATTGAGCCGTCTCATCTGAACCTATGCTCTTTGCAAAAACCTATTATTATCGCCTGTGGCAGTGAAAGAGTTAAAAAACATTGACGTACGCTATTTATGCTTGACGTATTGTTAACGTACGAGTAAAGAATGATAATAAGTTGTTTTGCACGTTCTGTGTTGCTTGTGTTTTTTTCTTTTTTCTTGAAAGTTTACACCTGAGTGACTGGGTATGATCCTTAGACGACACATGAACACAGAGACATAACTTTAATGATGACTGGTGATGATGAAGACATCGATGATCACTGGATGATATCGATGATCGCTAAATGATATCGGTGATCGCTGGATGATATCGATGATCACTGGATGATATCGATGATTACTGGATGATTCGATGATTGCTGGATGATATCGATGATTACTGGATGATATCGATGATCGCTGGATGATATCGATGATTGCTGGATGATATAGATGATCGATGATATCGCTGACCATTGGATGATATCGATGATCGCTGGATGTTATCGACGATCGCTGGATGTTATCGATGATCACTGGATGATATCGATGATCACTGGATGATATCGATGATTACTGGATGATGTCGATGATCACTATGATGTCGTTGATCCCTGGATAATGTCGGTGGTCCTTGGATGATTCGATGACCACTGGATGATGTCGATGATCACTGGATGATATAGATCACTGGGTGGTGTCCATAATCACTGGAACATATCACTTTTGACTACTCTTAAAGGAAAGAATTTTGCTGAGTAGACCGCTTTTCATAAGAGATGCAAAAGTATTTGTGACAGAATTGCCTACCTGTATTTTTTACCCAGTCGCCCTAAATTTAAATGAAAATGTATTGACCACAGAAAGGTAAAAGTATGGTAAGGGATTATGGGGACCCAATACACCACCATCTCTTATAACACGATTGCTGGGGTCTAAGGTGAAAACTGTGTTAGCTAAACAATCCTGTTAAAGGTGAACAGTCACATGATTCACAATTGGTAATCTCAAATGTTTTGATTACCTCTGTCGTTCACTTCGAGGTTTGTTATACAAACATTTTACTTTTTAAGTGGATTTCAGAAGTGACACCAAGTGCAGAGTACCCGGCCTTTAAGGCCCTTCTTTTGACTTTGTACAATTTTCTCTGGAAACCTATAGTTTTCTTGAAATCCACTACAGACTGTACATGAGCGACTTGGTAGGACTCGCACTTTTTTTCAATCTATCGACGAATCCGATACCTGTAGAAAATCGTCTGCCAGTGCTTGAGTATTGTGTTGCTATTCTTTATAAAGAAAAGTAGACTAAAAAGGCGGATGATAGGAATCACAAGATGTGATAAGAGTCGCACTTGAAACCGCGACTGTTAAATAATAGAAATCACAGTTCTTTTGGTGGGGCCGTTTACAAGGCATTGGCCTCAATTAAGAGGACATTATATATATATATTACACCTGCTTATTTGGTCAAATGATTTATTTTAACAGTACAAAAAAGTAAAGGCAATTTAATAACTTTTCAGCAAGGGGTGAACCGATAAATGCGGATTCCTCCGATGCATCCAAGACAGAATCCAAACGTCCAACCAAGAGTACAAAATACTGTGACACTTGAAAGATCAAACCCACATCAAAACGGAATTATGATCAGATACGTTGTTCACTATGTGCCCAGTGGTTTCATGAAGCTTGTGTTGGTATAACTGAAGATGAGCCAGTGGGAATTTGGCTCTGTCATACATGCAGGGAAATACCAACTTCACTAAAACAAAATGTAAACTCTATGAAACTTGAAATAAATGACCTTAAGGTTTGCACTCAGAGCATCCTGAAATCTGTTCAAGACCTTTTTGCAAAAATTGACAATAGTTTTGTAGGTATCAATGACCGAATAACAACCTTAACAAAACAGATAAACGGTAAGGACTTGTGCATCTCAGAATCCATTGAGCAACTTCAAGTTTCGACTAAAACCCTAAAAACTTCCCTCGATCAAAAGTCCTGCCAAATACTGAATAAAACAACAGCAGTCCTGGATAAGATAAAACCAAAAACTGATGACTCTGTGAAAATTGCAGAGGAACCCAAAATCTCAAGCAATACAATCAACAAGACTGAGACAACCAACGCCAACCAAAGTGCTTCACAGAAGAAACAGTTCAAGAAACCTCAAGGAAAGACACAACAGAAACTCTTAAACAACACACATACAAAACGCAGTGCTCATAGCTCAATAGTGTTGAAACAAGTACAACCCCAACGATCCCAACCAACTCTGAATACAGATGACGAGACCGATCATATAGACCTGACTGAAAGCCCGAGAAAACCTATAAAACAACCAACACTTCTGATTGGCAGCTCCATCCTGAAACAAGTGCAAACAAATGAACTAAACGGTCATACAACTGTGCGCGCTTTCCCAGGAGCAACTATAACAACCCTTAAAGACAAAATTAAAAAGTACAATATTGATGAGTGTAAAACCATCATTCTGCATGTCGGTGGTAATGATGCTGACCAAGGTGTTGACATAGACAGCTTCTGTGATAATTACATCGCACTACTAGAGAGCCTGGCGTCTGATGACCGTCGGATCATAGTATCAGGACTCCTACCGAGGAAGACAGCTAATCTTGAACCTTATAACGAACAACTCAGGTCTCTATGTGCTGAAAATGACATTGAATTTGTAGACCACTTTGACAGTTTTCTTATTGCCACGGGTGAAATACCTGCAAATTATTTTTGGAAATACAAAGTGCATTTAAATCAACAGGGTAAACAAAAACTTTTGTCGAACATCAACAATGTATGTAAAATCACCAATGTTCAGGAACCTTTACGACCAAAGAGACTGTTTCAAGGATCTCGACAGGGAGCTAGGCCTCTTTACCATAAGGGCTCTCGCTCGATGTCGAGATTATGCCATATCTGCAAAACAAACAACCATAGTACCGAGATATGTTGGTACAATGGGAGGAACATTGGTATGCCGGGTCGATTCCCCCAATAGGAAATAAATGGGCGCGTGAAACTCTTATTACCAACAGATAATAATATATCAATGAGACTGCCCCCAGACACAGAAAACCATTCACCACAACAACAATGTGAATATGATGAAACAATTATCATACCACAAGAACCTTCGCATCCCCGTGATCCTTCCCTTGCTAACACTTCTTCTTTGTCCAATCAAAACAGTACACCAAACGCTCATACCTCTGATCCTACCTGCTTGATGCCTAACACCACAGGTAATACCACTTTGGACTTGTTATCCAAATCAAAAGGGTTGCATTTTTGTAATCTTAATGTTAGGCACATTGTCTCTAAATTTGATGAGATACGCATTATCATGGCTAACAAGACATGCCCATACATTCTGGGTACATGTATTTGTGAGTCATTTTTAAAACCGACCATCTCTGACAATGTGGTGGCGATCGACGGATTTGAGATTCTTAGAAAAGATAGAGCAGAGACCAAAAATAAAACTGGTGGTGGTCTACTATTATACATTAGAAACACAATTAAGTTCAAACGCAGGCCTGAGTTTGAAACATCTAGCTTAGAAACACTTTGGGCTGAAATCGAGCTACCAAATGCTAAACCTTTTCTCTTATGTACAGTTTACAGGCCACCCGATGCAAAAAGCGAATGGATCGACTTGTTTGAGGTAGAGCTTTCTATAGCACAGACATCTGGTCTTGAATTCCTTCTCATGGGTGATTTTTATATTGATTTGAAAGCTCATACGAATAATAAATGGCTAAACCTTATAAATCTATTCGATTTAACTCAACTGGTAACAGAGCCAACAAGGGTAACGGAAACTACCGATACGTTAATTGATCATGTATATACGACTCATCCAGAGAATATTGTACGTTGTTTTACTTCTGCTTTATCTTTAAGCGATCACTTTCCCATTTGCTTTACACGAAAAATAAACTCAAAGCTTCTAAAAGACAAACATACTACCACTACTTATCGCAGCTACAAGCATTTTTTGAAAATAAGTTTATATCTGATATTGCTAACAATTTGGATGCGTTTGCGGCAGATAAATCAAGTATAGACGAAGACCTTAACATCTTGTATTCATTCCTTTTGAAACACTTGAACAATCATGCTCCAATTAAATCCAAACGCGTAAAATCTAAACGTATGCCTGATTGGTTTACTCCAGATATAATTCAAATGCAATCTTTACGAGATAAAACCAAACGATTAAAGCAACGGAGTGATCATAGAAAATACCGCAATAAAACAAAACAACTCATACGACAAGCAAAATGTAAATATTTTTCTAATAGCATAACAAATTCAAAAGATACCAAATCCTTATGGAAACACCTGCGAGGCCGGCCTCGGTGGCTCAGTTGGATGCGCCGTCCGACTGGAGACCAGGAGGTCGCGGGTTCAACCCCCGCCGAGGTCGGCAACATTCTTTCGTGGAGATTGATCATGAAATATTTTCTACGGTCATTCTCTCCCTTCCGCTGATTCAAGAAGGGCAGTTGTCAGTTTCTGGCGAAAGAATGTGCACAATACTGGTTAACCGCTTAGAGGACTAAGCCTGCCCAGTAAACGTGTGGTTAGGTAAACTGACCGCGCTCGACATGACCCCATTGGTTTGACTGGGCCGTAAAACCTCAACACAAACAAAACAAACACCTGCGAGACGTGAATAATGGTGGCAAGACTGCCTCCAGTAATTTGCCTGAAAAACTTATAATCGGAAATGAAACCATTACGGAGTCTGTAGCTGTTGCGAGCAAACTGAATAAATACTTTGCTTCAGTTGCCGAGCTCTTGAATGAAAACACATCATTCGGAAGTTCATTAGACTTTGACACCAATAAAATCAGCGATTTTGTTGATAGCAAAGTGCCTACAAACACACAATTTACAATTCCATTTATTACCCCCGAACAAGTTTTATTACATATTAATACCTTAGAGGCTTCAAAATCGACGGGGCTTGACGGCATAGGGCCAAGGATCATCAAATTTGCTGCCCAAACATTATCGCCCTCGACTGCGATGCTTATCAATAAAAGCATTGCGACCGGCCAGTTTCCTTCTCAAATGAAATTGGCAAAGGTACTTCCAATTTACAAAGGTGGTGAAAAGTCCGACCCCTCAAACTATAGGCCAATTTCTATCCTGTCCACTGTTTCTAAAATTTTCGAAAAGCACGTGAACAAACATCTTATGGCATGTTTGAATAAATACAAACTTCTACATGACTATCAATCCGGGTTCAGGCCAAAACATAGTTGCCAAACAGCTGTAGTCAAACTCATTAATGACTGGATGAAATGTATTGATAAGGGTGACTTTGTTGGAGCCCTTTTTATCGATTTTCGGAAGGCTTTTGATCTAGTTGATCACTCCATCTTGCTGAAAAAACTTGCATGATACAAACTTAACCCTTCTCCCATACAGTGGTTCAAATCATATTTATATTCTCGACAACAAGTAATCGAGAGTGATAAAGGGTTGACGGATTTCACCACCGTACAATCTGGTGTGCCTCAGGGATCAATATTGGGCCCGACCTTATTTCTCATTTTTATCAACGATCTTCCGCTTCATATCAAAAAGTGCTCCTCTGATTTGTATGCAGATGACACGACGATTCACACGCATGGTAATGACATAGATGCTATTGAAGAAGATCTGCAAGGAGAATTCGGTAACACAAAAACATGGGGAAAGATAAACAAAATGAATGTTCACATGACCAAAACAATTTGTATGCTAGTTGGCGCTAGAAAGCGCTTGAACCACTCTCGACCTCTAAATATTATTGCTGACGATGTCAACATTCAATCCGTTAGTAAACAGAAACTCCTTGGTGTTTATATCGATGAACACCTTTCTTGGTCTGCCCATATAGACCACTTATGCTCCCTTATCTCATCTAAAATATCTCTATTACGCCAGTTAGCAACGTATGTACCGAACATATTCAAAAAGTTTACTATCAGGGGTATATTCTTCCTTATATTGATTACGGCTCTGTTACCTGGGGGTCAGCCTCTGCAACTAATATTGAACGCATATCCAAACTGCAAAAAACGCGCTGCTCGAATCATCCTGCGAGCAGATTACGATACCCCATCATGTTCAGTCAGCTGGGATGGCTGTCAATTCCGGACAGACTTAAATATAATAAGGCTGTCTTGACATACCGAGCAATAAATAATTTATCCCCTGAATATATAACACAACTTCTAAAATCAGTATCCGAGGTACACACTCTTAACCTGAGGTCATCAGAAAATGGCTCACTTTATAAGCCGAAAGCATTGACAGCACTTTTTGATGGCTCTTTTTCGTGTTCCGCACCAAGACTATGGAACGCTCTACCTCAAACAGTAAAAACATCGGGGTCACTCTCTACCTTTAAGCAGTCTCTTAAAGCAACATTTTAACCCTTATAAAATGTCTTTAAGTATGATTTTAAATGATATACCATGTGTAAAATTATCGCTGAAACCGTTATTGTAACTGAATTGAAATGTTTTATGACCTAGCATAATTGTTTTAGATATTGGTTTTATGCGCTCGTCAAATCTTAAAGCACTTACAAAAACTGTGATAACATACAGATTTGTCTTTGATATAATTAAGTGCCATGTTTGGTTTTAAATCACTTGCACATACCTGTTAGCACTTTTTATTTGACAAAAACTTTATATAAGCATTCACTTCGCTACAGGCTACTTTTATCCCATGAATTTCTTAGCTGTTATTTAAGTCTTGTTGTATATATGTATATAATTTTTAGTTAGCGGACCGCAAGGTAGAATAGTTATTTATAGCTAATTGTTCATTCTCTTTAAACATTGTTTAAATAAATAAATAAATAAATAAATATTAGACCACACATGGATTTTTTATTACTTATCTTATTGGACTAAAATTAAAAATCTGGAGGGTTGCATTTCTGAAAAGTTTTTACCATTTACAAAGTTTGGGATGGACGATTAACCACGAGACAAGAGAGGGTTTAGATATTTCCATTATTTTCTTGGAAAACCGGATGTCCATCTCATAACTTCTTTAAATGAAAACGTATTGTACCAGAAAAAATATAGGGTGGAGTTCAGGTTTTCCGGAAATAATGTAAAGGTCATGTATGCGGTGATTCAAGAGGCATTTCGTCGTAAATATGCAGCAACTACTAATAAAAGTTATTTATTTTGGCATATCGATTTGTATTTCACAAACACTATAAACAGGTTGCCTTTAAGAGATTTATATTAAACGATTTTTTTTTTCTAAATGTAAGAATACAAAATGGGCCAAATCGCGAGTAAACCAACACAATGATTTGTGCGTCCTTAGCTACCCTTGAGCGCATAGCGAAGACTCTGATTGGACTTGGCAGATGTACAGCATAATCTTAGTCTTCGCTGGGTGCACAGATTATTTTGTTTGTTTTAACACGCAGAGGCTAAACGGTTATTTATAGCTGCGCTATTCATGTCGCTGTGATTTCATAGTGCTGTGCTGTAAAACCTGGACTGGGACATTGGCAAACCGTACAAACCAAGATCAGACACCACAGAACGCGGCGTCTGATCAGAGTCTGCACTATGTGCTTAAATTATAGGATGTTAAGAATTAAATGAAACACTCTAAATTCTCCGTCCAGGACCATTTTCCCAGCCTACACTCAGAGACAATTCACCCACCAGTGCTGTCAGTGCTTTATTGACATTTCTGGCGACTTTCTACACTTGGCTGGTATAGAGTATACCTGAATAACAAAACGATATTTCAATGTCTTTTTTGGGGGGGTATTTAATTGTGCGCTGTACTAGCCAAGAGTTGCAAGATGTTAAAAATGCTGCACCAGTTTCCCAAAATTGAATGTCTGTTTTAGCTCAGAAAGGGGCCATTCAGAATAACGAGTACCAAAAAAACGTAAACTACAACCATTCTTCTAAATGATTACAGGGAAAGCCAAGTGATTAACAGACTTTGATTTTTCAGCAAATTTTAGGCATTCTTGGTGCATGGCGTCCTTTGCAAACTTTTCTCATGATTTAACGCAAAATCTAACCATAGGCATACTCTTTACGCACATTACGTATGTGCGTATTAAACGTAACAAAAATATTTACAATAAAGTGACAGCATAAATATTTTGCCTCTTAACTTTAGGGGCTGCTTTAAAGGAAAGAATTAGTTCCTCTGGGGGCAGGTCCTTTCCTTTTAGAATAGCTCCCATTTTAGAAGCTATTCTAGGCATTTTTGTTTTTCAAGATTTTTTCTGGGTGCGCATAGAAATAATTCCATTCTAGCTACGCCGCTACGCCGCTGGTAACTACATATTCGCAGGAAGTTTTATTCTATTCATTAGTTTAAAGATCGAATATTTCCATTTCTATCTATAATGCAAAAACTGACAGGGTAATTACATGTAGATTACAGGCAGGTTTTCTACAACCTTCTCTTATTCAAATTTTCTAAAATTTTGACAACATTGAGGAGGAAAGCAAAAATTAAATTCCAAAAAATAAAATGAAAAAAATAAATAAATAAATAAAAACAACTCTTACAGAAATTTTATAGGTTAGACCAAATTTTGACTAAATTTGATTAATAGTGTGAAACAAAAACAGAATGGACATAGGGGCTGCTAACATAGGGGCCGCGCCATGCGAAAATGAGTCTTTGAGCATATGCGGAAAGCGAAGGTCCAGATCAGACTGCGCATCCGCGCAGTCTGATCTGGACCTTCCGTATCCGCAAACAGAATTATTTGACACTTAGAATGTATCAATGGAGAGCAAATACCCAGATCAGACTTTGCGCATGCGTGGAATGAATCTGAAACCATCACAAAAATACGCCTATATAATATTGACCCCCTTAAACCCCAATTTTATACAGTAAAACTGGGATTTACAGGGGTATACATTATTTTTCTTATTTCTACTCAAAACATAGATTGTGGGTACTCGTTAGAACCGCCTCTGCGAGGCGGTTCTAGCGTGTACCCACAATCTATGTTTTGTGCATAAATATGAAAAATATCAGTTTTTTATCTGAAAATTTTCAGTTTTTGGAGGTGAAATTTTCTATATATTTGAATAGGCATGCTTTCGTAATGTGTGCAATTTGAACATGCTCGAAAACACCTATGCGCTTGGCGCGGCCCATGTGGTTAGTCCGAATAAAAATATAAAACACCAATCAAGGAACTATTTTTTCTGAAGTGATTTCGAAAGGACAATAGGTTCGGTTATCACTAATGACGGCTCCAAACCAGCGACCCAGTCTAGGATTGCTTAGACAACAGCATCAGGTTAAAGCCATGATAAAAGTGATATAATTCTCGTCATCCTTTATGTGGCATCTGGACTGCGTTTAGTAAAGCAAACCACTCGCGAGAGTTTTTATGGTCCCATCTGCCGAAGGCAGTAGTGGGGCTATAGCTACGTCCGTTTACATTGACATTTACGTCCGCGTTTCTCTTGGAGGTCATAACGAGTACCATTTACGCAAGGAAGCTAAAATTTAGTATGCTACTTACCCAGACCAAAACTAACCCTTTGCTAGAGTTGCCCTTGGGTAAAATGTATAACAGGTCAAACTTGGGTATCTTTTATACTTGTATACTGTAAATTGAATTTGGTATGCTACTTAGGTCGTAACTTCTTACGCTAGAAAGTTGAAATTTGATATGCTACTTACCCAGACCTAAGTCTTCAACTCTGTGTTATAGTTGCCCCTGGGTCGTGTCTAAGGGCCAAAATTTATAACAGGTCAAACTGTAACTTTTATGCTAGGAAGTTGAAATTTTCGTATGCTACTTACACCCAGACCTAAACCTTCAACTGAGCTAGAATTGCCCTGGGTTATGCCCTGGGTGGGGCTAGATGTCAAAATGTATAATAGGTCAGATTTCACGTTGACAGTTACGTCTGTGTTATAGTTGCCCCTGGGTCGTGTCTAAGGGCCAAAATTTATAACAGGTCAAACTTAGGTAACTTTTATGCTAGGAAGTTGAAATTTTCGTATGCTACTTACACCCAGACCTAAACCTTCAACTGAGCTAGAATTGCCCTGGGTTATGCCCTGGGTGGGGCTAGATGTCAAAATGTATAATAGGTCAGATTTCACGTTGACAGTTACGTCCGCGTTTCTCATAACTTGGGTACTTTTTACGTTAGGAAGTTGTAATTTGGTATGCTACTAACACAGACCCAAGCCGTCAACTCTGTGTTAAAGTTGTACCTCTGTCTTGCACAGGGGTGGAGCTAGAGGTCCAAAGGGCAGTCTAATTTGTGTAATATGGACACATGTCTAGTATGTTCAAGTTCATCTCTCAACAACCGCTTCAGAAAGCGTATATATTTGAACCGTAGGTACCCTGAATGGTCGGCTTTTATTCTATGACATAGTCGCCAGGGTCTATGCCCCTGGGTGGGACTAAAAGTCAAAATCTAGGACACCTGTAAAAAAGTGTTACTGTTGTTGTTGTTTTTCTTTTATGAAAATAACTTAGACAGTACTTGGCCAGACATCGGTCCACCTTGTGATATTGACTAGTATGTCATAAAGGTCAGCATGACCTATACTTCACGGTCCAGTTACTTTGCCTTATATCCTGAATATTTTTCACCGTCCAGTGATTTTACCTTATAGCTTGAAGAGTATTTCATGTATAAACATCATACTTTCGAATTATTAGTAAGTATGGCCCGAAGTTTGACCTCAAAATAAATATAGATCCCAGTGACTTTGCCTTATATCTTGAAAAGTATTTGCTGTCTCAGCATCATACTTATATATTATGAATTAGTGTGACCCGAGGTTTGACTTCAAAATAAAATTAGGTCACAGTGACCTGCATTTCACCTTATATCTTGAAGAGTATTTTATGAGTCAGTATGACCCGAACTTAGACCTCAAAATATATGTAAGTCACAGTGACCTATATTTCACAGGCCAGTAATTTTGCCTTATATTTTGAAATGTATTTGATGTATAAACCCCAAACAAATGGATAATTATGAGTCAGTATGACCCGAAGTTTGACACAAAACTAATATCGGTCACAGTGACCTATATTTCTTGCTCCAGTGATTTTGCCTTATATCTTGAAGAGTATTTGATATATAAACATAATACTTATGGATTAAGAGTCAGTACGACACGTAATTGGTCAGATTTTACTTTGACACTTACGTCCTCATTTCCTATGAAGGTCATAACTTGGGTACCTTTTATGTTAGGTTGAAATTCGGTATGCTACTTACCCAGGCCTAAACTTTCAATTCTGTGCTAGAATTGCCCTGGATTATGCCCTTGGGAAATGTCAGAATGTATAACAGATCAGATTGAACATTTTGAAAATAGTTGTTGCCATTTGGGCAACGAGCAAAAGACGGGCGGGGGGGGGGGGGGGGGGGGCTGGGGGCGCATTTGTGTATTTTGGACACGTGTCGCGTTTAAAAATATTTTGCATCTTCTGAACGATTATTGTAAACCGGTCTTATGTGACATCAAATTAGAGAGTAGCCGTTATTCTCGTTGACGAAACTTGATATTAGATCGAATTAATTTTATCATTTGTTATTAATTTCATAATGGATCGCATGTATGATATCAACCCAGTAGACATTTCCATATTTTTGTAACGAACAAGCATACAAATGTTTTATTACATAGGCCGCCATTTTGGTTTTGCCAAATGACAGCTTGAGAATACAGTCATCTCTCGTTACCTTGAATTCCAAGGGACTCACTGAAACATTTCAAGACATCCGTACCTCGACATATCAGAGTTGAGAGAGTGAGGAAAATAATAAATTGAACAACCACATTTAACAAATGAATATGTAATTTGACTCCTGAAGTTAGATATATATATATATAAAATAATGTGGAAAAGAGGAGGAATTGCTCCTTAGGAGCAATTTCTCCTCTTTTCCACATTATTTTGTTACCTGTTGTTATAGTTGCATGTTAAAACAGGGATCAGATTTTCACTTCGAGATAAGCGGTCATTCGAAATAAGCGAGTTCGAGATAAGGAGGTTCGACTTTAGTTATAATCGCATATTTCCAATCGTAAACAAAGAAAAATATATTTTGTTTCTTCTTCGTAGTACGACGAAAAAAACGAAATAAAAATTCAAACGTGTACGAATAGACAGCAACAAGCTCATTTCAGGTCGAATGGTCAAATTGGGGCTCCTACGGGAAAACCCACATTGCTACATTCATTCTACACAGTACTTCCCATTTTTTTATTTCACTATGTTACCAATAGCACAGTTCTCTGCTGCAAAAGTGTGACTTTGAATAATAATAATAAAAAAAGTGTGGTGGTGGGGGAGGGGGGGGAGGGGAAGGGTGAATAGTTATATAACCCCACTAAAACCCCGTAAAACTGGAAGAAAACCGATGTTCTCCAAATGCACACACATTTTACAAAAACAACCTCAAACAGATACGCCGGGCTCCAGCCCGGCGTAAATAAGCCATAACGTGAAAAATGTTCCTTCGAACGCAATTCAGATCTTCCTGCACATCAAGATCAGTCTAGGCTGGCGCTCCTATGATATTCCAGGCTCCTAGACAACAGAGACTCTGGCCAAACTGTGCAGATGCGCAGAATGATCCTAGTTTTTTATGTACGCATATGAAGGACGGTGGATTTTCTTACCATGAGATTAAAGGTAATCTTTGCAACTCTGGGCAAAAATTAGCTTACGACATGCTCGGAGACAATGTACATGAAATGTCAAAATATTTTTTTTTTTTTTTGTGAAAAATAAGAAAAAAATTAAAGACAATTTGCATTGAATTTCAAAGCTTAATTTATATGAAAAAATAAGGAAAGCGCTTTAAACATGTCGTCTGTTGTATTTGTTTACCCAGCATGCTTAGCGTTATGCTTTATAAAAAGAATAACGTGGTTATCACCGGGATTGCGTCAAACTCATTTTGATATATACCAACTGTTCAAGTCATTAAATGACATCATTACGTTAGCCCTCTAGAATTTAACTGTTAACAGAGGACATTCTTATTGTTTTATCTTTGCTTTATTTTGCGCATAAACAAATACTTGACATTTCTTACATTAAAATGTCAAGCCATATTTTGCGTACAAAACATAAGAAAAAAAAAAAAAAAAAACAAACAAACAAACGTCACATCACTCACTTGTCGACTGCTTGTTTAATACTTAGCATGCTGGGTAAAATTTTCGGCAGACGACATATGGAAATAGTTTTCTTATTTTTCCAAGAGAATAGATTTGGATATTTCATGCAAATTTTCTTTAGTGGAGACAATTTGCATGACATGTAAGAACCTGTTTTCTGAGAATAATAACAAAAATATCATCAATGTGTCGTTTGCTAAATTAGCCCAGAGAGTGGTAAAGTTAAATTATTCAAAACATTAAATGTTAATTTTGCAACAGATCACTATTTTTTCCGTCAGCAAATAACCAACGTCAGTTGAAAGGCTACATGTACATTTGTAATTGTGTGAAAAATAAACAATCTTTTTCCTTTATATGATATCGCACAGACTTGTCTGTTGGGTTCACTCCGAACACTTTGCATGCTGGGTAAAAATTTCAGCAGACGACATTTTGAAAATATTTTTTCTTATTTTTCCTAGAAAATAGGATTGCAAATTGTCTCCTGACCCTGCCCCTAGCATGGTAAGTGTTAATGTGCCCTGTTATGAGAACATATACAGATAACGAATGCAAATACATGTACACGGTCCAGCTTATTCATCGAACAGTCTGACTACCCATCCAGGGATGGCCCTAAATACATTGCGCGGATACTTGATAAAGGTTTGTTTAATGACTCGTTAACCATTGTATGCCATTTTGCGTCGTGTCCCGGCAGACATAGAGCAGGAACATGATACAGCTAGGAGATGAAAGGAAAAAGAGAAATAGAGGAGGACAAGAGACAAAGGACGAATGAGGTAAGAAATCAATAGAAGAGGACGGGAGAAAAAAGCCAATGCAGAGAAAGAGAGAAATACAGGAGGACAAGTGAAAGCGCCCAATGAAAGAAAAAGAAAGAAATAGAGGAGGACAAATCAGAAAAAAACAATTAGGGGAAAGAGAGAAATAGAGGAGGGCGAGAGCAAAAAAGCCAATGAGTGAAAAGAGAGAGATAGAGGAGGACAAGTAAATAAGCCAATGAGGGGAAAGCGAGAAATAGAGAAGGACAAGTGAAGAAAAAAACAATGAGGAGAAAGCGAGGAATGTAGGCGGACAGGTGAAAAAAGCAATTGAGGGGATAGAGAGAAATAGAGGAGGGCAAGAAAAAAAGCCAATTAGATGAAATAGAGAAGTAGAGGACAAGTGAAAAAAGCAAAGGAGAAGAAAGAGAGAGATAGAGGACAAGTGAAAAAAAGCTAATGAGAGGAAAGGGAGAAATAGTGGAGGGCAAGAGAAAAAAAAAGCAAATGAGAGGAAAGATAGAAATAGAGAAGGACCAAATAATAGGAAAGGGAAAAATGGAGGAGGACAAGAGAAAACAGTGACTGAGAGGAAGGAGAGAAAGAGATGACAACAGAAAACAGCGAAACAGAGGAAAGAGAGAAAAAAGGAGGACAAGAAAGAAGCGAATGAGAGGCATGAGAAAAATAGAGGAGGACAAGTGAAAAAAAAAAAACGAATGTGGGGAAAAAGAGAAATAGAGCAGGACAACTGAAAAAAGTGAATGCGAGGAAAGAGAGGAATAGAGGAGGACAAGAGAAAACGGCCAATGAGAGAAAAGAAATAAATAGAGGAGGACAAGAGAAAAAAGTCAAAGATTGGAAAAGAGAAATAGAGGAGGAGAAGTGAAAAAAAAAAAACGAATGAGGCGAAAGAGAGAGAGAAATAGAGGAGGATAAGAGAAAACAGCAAATGAGAGGAAAGAGAAAAAATGAGGAGGGCAAGAGAAAACAGTGAATGAGAGGAAAGAGAGAAATAGAAAAGGATAACAGAAAACAGCGAATGAGAGAAAAGAGAGAAATAGAGGAGGACAAGAAGAAGCGAATATGATGAAAGAGACAAATAGAGGAGTACAAGAGAGAAAAAAAAAAACAATGAGGAGAAAGAGGGAAATCCCGCCAAGAATCATCAAAATATTCCGTAGGATATTCATGTTACAGAGCAGAGACTAGAAATCAATTCAAACGCAAGAAGGGGAGATAACTCGAAAAGTAAAAAAAGCCGAAGTTGTCATTCTTATATGTGACATGTCGTCTGATCCTGTTCTTCATTACTACCAAGTATCATCAAAATATTCCAAAGAGTGTTCGACTTTCATAGCAGACATTAAATCAATGCGTAATCAATGTCAAAATAACAAAGGGAGATAACAGCAAAAGTAAGATACGCAGAGTTGTCATTCTTGTAAGGAACACGTCGTCTTGTCCTATTCTACAGTTCTACCAGGTACCAGCAAAATATTCTGAAGGGTATTCCAGTTACAGAGAAGACGAGAAATCTATTTCAAACAAAACAAAGGAAGATAACTCCAAAACTAAGAAAGCCAGAGTTGTCATTCTTGCACGCGGCACATCGTCTGGGCCTGTTCTACATTTTTACCAAGTATCATTAAAATATTCCAAAGGGTCTGACTTACAGAGCGGACACGAAATCAATGGATAATCACTGTCAGACATAACAAAGGGAGATAACACCAAAAGTAAGAAGGGCAGAGTTGTCATTCTTGCACGCGACACGTCGTCTGGTATTGTTCTATATTTTTACCAAGTATCATAAAAATATACCATAGGGTCTTTGACTTACAGAGCGGATACGAAATCAATGGATAATCACAGTCAGACATAACAAAGGGAGATAACACCAAAAGTAAGAAAGGCAGAGTTGTCATTCTTGTACGCGACACGTCGTCTGATATTGTCCTACATTTCTACCAAGTATCATAAAATATTCCAAAAGGGTCTTTGCTTACAGAGCGGACACGAAATCAATACATAATCACTGTCAGACATAGCAAAGGGAGATAACGCCAAAAGTAAGAAAGGCAGAGTTGTCATTCTTGTACTAGACATGTCGTCAGGTCCTGTTTCTACATTTCTGCCAAGTACCATCGAAATATTCCAAAGGGTATTCCAGTTACAGAGCAGACGAGAAATCTATTTCAAACAAAACAAATGGAGATAACTCCAAAAGTAAGCAAGCCAGAGTTGTTATTCTTGTACACGACACGTCGTCTGTTCCTGTTTTACAGTTCTACCAAGTATCATAAAACTAGTCAAACGGGTCTTTGATTTACAGAGTAGACACAATATCAATGGATAATCACTGTAAAATATAACTAAAGGGAGATAACACCAAAAGAATGATAAGCAGAGTTGTCATTCTTATACGCAACACGTTGTCTGGACCTGTTCCACATTTCTACCAAGTATCATAAAAATATTCCAAAGGTCTTTGACTTACAGAGCGGACACGAAATCAATGGATTATCATTGTCAAATATAACAAAGGGAGATAACGCCAAAAGTAAGAAAGGCAGAGAGTTGTCATTCTTGTACGCGACACGTCGTCTGGTCCTGTTCTACATTTTCTGCAAAGTACCATCGAAATATTCCAAAGGGTATTCGAGTTACAGAGCAGACACGCAATCTTTTTCAAATAAAACAAAGGGTGATAACTCTAAAAGTAAGAAAGACAGAGTTGTCAATCTTGTATGCGACAGGTCAACTCGTCCTGATCTACATTTCTACCAAGTATCATCAAAATATTCCAAAGGGTATTCAAGTTACAGAGCGGACAAGAAGTTTGACGCCGACCCTGACGCCGACGCCAAAGGGATCCGTCCCAAAAGCAATATGTCCCCTTTGGTAGGGGAGGGGGGGCATAATTAACCGAATGGGGAGAAAGTGAAAAATACAAGAGGACGAGAGAAACAAAGCGAATGAGATGAAAGAGAAAAATACAGGAGGGCAAGAGAAAAAAAATTAAAAAACGCGAATGAGAGGGAAGAAAGAAATAGACAAAGGCGAGAGAAAAAAGGCGAATGACTTTGCAGAAGTAGAAGAAAAACTAACATAACCGCTTTCCCCACCCTTCCGTCCCAACAATGCGGAAGCACAGATTGACATGGCCCTCCATTGTCCACATATGCAATAGCGCCCATTTTGGACAGGACTTGTGCACTATATCCTGCTACTTGTTTTTGTTAATGATGGGCAAATGTTCTTGCAAGAATGTTCGGTCAGTGAATACCCGATTACCCAGTCTACCCTAAGTAATCGGACAAATGTGTCTCAGCAGACAGTGTAGACCCAATTCAGATCAGACGCCACAGAACACTGCGTCTGATTAGATTCTACACCATTTGCCCCCCCCCCCCACCCCCCACCCCCCCCACACACACAGAGACAGAGACCGTACGCAGACGCACACAACACACAGACACACACAAACACAAAACACACTCACAATCAACACACATACACACATAATACACACAACGAACACACATACACACACAACATATAATGCACACACAGACACGCACACATACAACACACGCACAACAATTACACATCTCACCGCGGGGCTTCTAATGAGTACCACAACATATGTTTTTGTAGAGAAATAAGAAAAATATTAGTGCTTTTCGGTTAAAAAAAGCTCCTTATCTGGAGTTATGGCTACCGCTCCCTTTCTAATGGCAAACGTGAGACAATTTGAATAAAATGTCAAACAGCATTTTTAGCTCGCCTGAACAATGTTCACGGAGAGGTATTGTACTACCTTCGGCGTCGGCGGCGTTGTTGGTGTTGGCGTCGGCGTTGGCAACGGCGTCCACAAATTGTAATGTTTTCTTCAAAGTTTGTAAGATCTCATTCTTTCTTAACCTTATCACCGATTTGATTCCTCTATGGTATGATTATACATATTGGTCCAAACTTTTGCGCAGTACCATCCCTACCACCCAAAGTTTTTTGGACCTCATTATGTTTTTTATTTGATTGAAAGCGAGAGTTCCGGCGAGCTGTCCTGTCTGGCGACAGGTCTTGTTTTCCTGGGTATAATAAGAAACTGTTTTAAAGGAATGGCTACACCTTCAGGGGAGGCAACTCTATCAAAATGGGTTGTCTCCCTTCGGAAAGGAAGTCTATCCTTAAAGGGAAGAATTGCTCCCCTAGGGAGCAAATTCTTTCATTTTAGAGTAGGCTCATTTTCAGAAGGCGCTTGTTCTACAAGAAAGCCAACATGAGTTCAAAGAAGTTTTTTTTCTCTTGTACATAATGGCAGAGAATCTATCAATTGCATGCTTGATAAAGAGTACAGCAGACGACAGTTTGAAATATTTTTCTAATTTTTTTCCAGAAAATAGGCTTTGCTACTTCATGCAAACTGTCTCGGAAGCGGACATTCTTTAGGGAAAAATATGATCAGTCTGCCGTTTGTTGAATCAGCCAAGGCTTAACATTATTGTCTGATAGGTTAAATATCAATATCATTTTTTCTGATTCTGGAGAAATGGATTCGTTGTTACTACTTACTAAATTATGCACGTTTATTTACAATTAATTTGGATCGAACGGGAGAAAATGTACCCCTTGACATGAGCTCAGAGCGAAGACTCAGCCTAACCTGTGCATCCGCGCAGAATGCATCCACGCCATAGCATTCATTGTGAGCTCTGTGGGAACCAGTGATCCAACGCTTCAGCTGGTTGACAGTGAAAGCTTTGATCGCGGATGTGCAGACTGATAAGAGTCTTGCCTGAAGTTACATTTCGCACATTCCGATTCATTTGAAGCGGTGCATGACAAAAGGTTCCTTATGGCATACATCACGAAAACATGCCTATATAATTTTGACCCCCTTAAACCCCACTTTTATATTGTAAAACTGGGGTTTACAGGGGTATACATTATTTTTCTTATTTCTGCTCAAAACCATAGATTGTGGGTTCTAACGAGTACCAACAATCTATGTTTTGAGCAGAAATTTGAAAAATATAAGAATTTTTATCTGATTTTTGTTTTCAGTTTTTTTATGGGAAAATTTTCAGTTTATTTGAATGGACATGTTTTCGTAATGTAGGCGGCCAAAAAACACAAACTTTCTCAAGATCTTCTTCATCAGTATGTAGTAATTAATGATTTTCAATGCTGACACTAAAAGTTCTACTTGGTCTGCGCAGTCTGAACAGGGCCTTTACTATCCGTATATACCATAAGTGCCTTTTCGTATGATATGGTTCATTGAAATACGCATGTTTATGCGTTGATGTTAATTGCTTTATGATGTAAACTTACGGTTTCATTAAAAACAATGACGTTGTCAGCCAGTGACAAGGAAATTCATCTTACTTCATCTTTTGATTGTCATTTTAATAGTCCGGGAGCCAGTGTTCTAGAAATTAAAGTTAATTGTCACAGGCTGAGAAAAATGGGCTCGAAGCCTAGAACTCCGGATTACGGTTCCGATGCACTACCGACCGAGCAATTCCGTTTTCCCTGCGTCTTGATATGACTTAAATGATTCTGAAAGGGACGTTAAACACCAAATCATCATCATCATCATCATCATCATCATCATCCTGCTTACTTAGATTAGTACTGGGTCTCTAAGTCGTCTTTAGGGTGGCTGAGAAACGTTTTAACACTTTTTCATGCTACGAGATGCGGTCCCGGAGCCACACTGGCCACCAGATATCACCTAGGAACACCATTCCGAAGCTTTACCGACTGAGCTATACGGCCGCCACTGTCACATAATAAACTTGAAACCAACACCGAGGAATATTGTATGAGAATGATCCACAGGGCATGACCGCCTGAAAGCCCTTCTCTTCCTAGCATTACTGCTAAGGAATCTACGCGTACATGTATAAATCAATAATGTACCTGAAAGAGTGAATAAGCTAAGCTGATAGTATTAAAGTTGCAGCCACTGCCTTTACTACTACTGATGTGTTTTCGATTCACTTTTCAAAGGGAGACCACTGAAACAGAGGAGAATTTGCTTCCCTGGCCCCGAGGTTATAAAACTTTTTTCATGCTCAACTCAACTAAGCATGGAATTTCACTTGGTCCTAAAACTAAAAATATCTACAATTAAAACTTTTTTCATGCTCAGAAAGAACCTTTAATTTTTTGTTTTCGTATTTTAAGATTTATAAGCAAAACAAATTTCATGCTCAGCATGAAAATGTACCTTCTGGTCATAGTGCTCTCTCTTGCTGACGTATCAATTCATTTTACCTATAAGGGAATGTATTCACGTTAAGGAAAGACAACTTTGATAAAAATATTTGCTTTGCCTCCCTTCTGAAAAAAAAAAATGTTGCTCTAAAGGAAAGAATTTGCTTCCCCTTGGGGGCTAAAGTTTTCGTTTTAGAGTAGACCCCTTATCAGAAACTGATTTGTGTACAGAAAAGAAAATAGAAGGTCACAAAAATTGTTTCCCTTTTAAAATAGCGGAAAATCTACCAGGTGTAGCCAGTTCAAGTCTTTCAAATTTTCGGTCAGATATTCTTGAGCAAACAGTGATACTCAGGTCTAACATATGTCAGAACTGATCAGGCCCCGTGGTTATAAAACTTTTTTAATGCTTAACTCAGCTGAGCATGATTTTTTCTCTGCTAATTAATAAGAAAATTCCATCAATAGTGGGCATTTTCATATTTATTAACAGAAAATTTTCATGCTCAGCTATGTTTAGCAAGAAAGACTTTGCAATTGTTAGTAACCTGAGATTTATTTGCTGGACAAATTTCATGCTCAGCTGATTTGAGCATGAAAAAGCTTTATAACATGGGGATCAGGCGTAGCATTGTTTGTCATTTCACAATTATTTACACATGTCACTCAACGTGTTCAAATCACTGAATGTGTTTGAATGTGTTCAAATTTGAAGATAAACAAAGATGTCAGCATATTTAAGGAAATTATGACAACCAAAGCAAAACCGTAATAACCCTAAGTATTCGGACGGACAGACAGCGTAGAACACGGCGTCTACTCAGGATCTACACTGCCACTCATCCAAGCGGAAATATTTTAAAAACATCAACAGGTAGTAGAATGGACTATTTCAAAATTTAGAACAAGTATGGTAAGTAGATGTCCTAATACTTACGGTAATACGGTACATTAATGCATATGAGGCTAAACTTTAGAAAAGCAGCTTCGGCCATGTGCGTCCAGTGAAGATTCTAATCAGATTGCGCAGTCTGATCAGAATCTTCAGTGGACGCATTTTGAATAGCCAAGGATGTAACTTTCCCCCATGCGGTCAACGAAGAAATATAAGACTGCGCGGATGCGCAGGCTGATTCGAATCCTCACTAGGCCGGCACATATCTGAACGTGCGGTTTCTGACGTCACGACTCATATTGTTTTCAGTGATATTATTTGAGCTCGTATGTGATAGGCCCCCTGTCTACAGCAACATAGTAATAAATACGCCTCTCTGACTTGTAATTAACAATTCAAAATCGTTCTTTCATCCTCAAGAGTTGATATATGTCCTAACCGGTGTTTTAAAACTTAATATTCTGTATGAGAATTTTAAACTGCTCATGGTAAGCTTTTTGTATGTTTGTTTGTTGGACTGAATGCACACGATAGATTCTTTGTGATTTGTGCAAAGGAGACAATCTTTGTTACTCCGTCTGAAAATGGGTCTGCTGTAAAAGGGAAGTACATTGTATTTGCTTCCAAGTCCTGTCATAAGTCACAGTACTAAATAAGCCAATTTTATAATAAAAAAAGACTATTAACGTACATCATACCCTTGATGTTGCTTTTGGTTCTATTTTGTTTTTGTTTTGTTTTTACATGCAGGTTCTCCAATAGAAAAATCTGGTTATTAGAACGATGAACGTCGGCGGGCGAGCGTCGTGTTTCCTTTTCCGGAGCATACATCCGAAACAGTTTGATTCTTGGTAGGATGATAGATAGGGAGAGGCGGAGTGTTATTATGTACAAGAATGACAACTCTCACGCTTTTTGTTTTCCAGTTATCTTCCCTTTTATATGGACTTTTTTCGTTTTCAGTCCATATAGTTCGGACACCGTTTGAAATATTTTAATGACACTTGGTAGGATTATTGAATAATGCGAGGCGGAGTGTTGTGTACAAAATGACAACTTTCATCCTATTTACTTTTCAGTTATCCGCTTTTATATCGACTGTTTTCGTTTTCAGTCATTAACTCGGAAACCTTTCGGTTTGAAATATTTCACCGATACTTGGTAGGATAATAGAATAGGGCGAAACGGAATGTCATTCTCCCCTCATATGTATATATTTTATTGAACTATCTCTTTAAATCAGCTTGTGCATTTGACATCTACAATACTGTAAAACAACATTACATTTTCTATATCATTTCAACTATGGATTATTCATTTAACCCGAGAATTCCACAGACAATTTGTGTAACTTGCTTTTCAAATAATATTGGATAACCTGGTTTTCATGGAGTTTCCACGTTTTCTTGTTGCAGTTTTTATTTATCTTGATATCCGCTAATTCTAAGCCAATTAAACCATAACATTTTCACCATATAATACGGGAATGAGGAAGTTTTAGTTCTTGTGCATATTAAGGCAGATGTATTGCAATAAAATGAACAGTTGCTAGACTTAAAAGTAAATTTAAAAGCTGACTTAAAACCTGCAAAATTCTAAAATCCGCTTGATAAGGCCAAACAAAAAAATTATGCGTGTTAGGATAACATGTCCGAAAACCATAGGTAGAACATGGTGGGATTTTTTTTCTATTTATTATTATTATTATTATTATTATTTCTTGTTTTTATAGAATTATACCAAAATTACCAAATATATTCGGACTCAGTACCATAATTCATATAAAATTCTACCAAGTCTGTTTGACTAACCTTTGATGTATCTAAAAAGTACTGATAGAATTTCAAACATTGTAGACCCTGATCAAACTGCTCCTGCAGGATTAAGGTCTACATTGTTTGCTCAGACCTACTTGTCTGAATATTTAGCATAGATATGGAAGCATACATATATTATCTCTATATATTCTTGAGAAAACATGATAAAATGCTAGGTTATATATATATATTCTTGAGAAAACATAATAAAATGCTAGGTTATATATATATTCTTGAGAAAACATGATAAAATGCTAGGTTATATATATATTCTTGAAAAAACATGATAAAATGCTAGGTTATATATATATTCTTGAGAAAACATGATAAAATGCTAGGTTATATATATATATATATATATATATATATATATATATATATATATATATATATATATATATATATATATATATATATATATATATTCTTGAGAAAACATGATAAAATGCTAGGTTATATATATATTCTTGAGAAAACATGATAAAATGCTAGGTTATGTATATATTCTTGAGAAAACATGATAAAATGCTAGGTTAGATATATATTCTTGAGAAGACATGATAAAATGCTAGGTTATATATATATTCTTGAGAAAACATGATAAAATGCTAGGTTATATATATATTCTTGAGAAAACATGATAAAATGTTAGGTTATATATTTATTCTTGAGAAAACATGATAAAATGCTAGGTTATATATATATTCTTGAGAAAACATGCTAGGTTTCACCAGGAAAATTAGGTAAGTAGGGATACCCTAAACACACACACACACACACACACACACACACACACACACACACACACATTTGTTTCTTTAGCCTTAGACTTCTACATACCCATGTTTTCACTACGTATTATAGGGGGGTGGGGAGGGGACATGGGAATACATTATTATAGACTACTCACTTTGTTATTATTTTTTTCTTACTCAGATGACAAAGACCAAGAGTGGTTTGCGGCCACCATCTGTTTTATTCTGGACCTTGACGTCATTATGTCTGCTCGTGCATACCACTTTTGCCCTGGATTTTCAAACCCTCGCCAAACAGGCCCGTGCAAAGGCCGTACAGGAGTTACAAAAAAGAAAAACGGCAGCAAGTGAAAGATTAACAACAACGACAACAACAACGAGCAGACCAGGAGCTCGTAAGTAAACTTTTAACCTTTACTGGTCTTTGAACTAATTCAGCAGACGACAAATTGAAGATACCTATTATCATTTAGCCAAGAAAACAGGCTTTGACATTTCATGCAAACTGTCTCCAAAGGAAACAATTTGCATGAAATATCAAAACTTTTCTGAAAAAGAAACAAGAAAAAAAAAAACATCAATTTATTGTCTGCTGAATTTTTAACAGACAGGCCAAATGTTAGTTCCCTGAAAAAAGTGTCTTCGACCCTTTATCTTAATTTCAATTAAGATTTAATGGCCCTGTCAACAATATTTCAGTCATGTCGGACCGTCTCCCAGAGATAACTAGAAAGAAAAGAAGAATGTGATAGATTAAATTAAATAAATCCCCAAATTAAATCCTACCTTGCTTCATATGAGTCAGGAACCTCTCTTCTAAATGATAATGATGACAGGATCCAAGCTTCGACAATTTCAGCAAATGCTAAACCACCAAGATACCCACCCTAATATCTGTACACACAGCGACTAAATTCTTACATTTAGTGTGTTGTTTCTTTGTGCACTCGTAGCAGGGCGTTCCCTAGTTTGGCTACGCTGTCTAAAATGGTGCCTTGATGCGTATCTCAGACAATAAATGTCCAGAACAATCTGAAATCACACGAAGTCTGTCTGATCAAGGACTTCCCTGTCCGCTCAGAGATTATATACTATAGAGAGTGCGTATCAAATGGAGATAATGAGCACGATCAGATTGTATGAGCCACGCCAAGCAAAATGTGCCTTCGGGGCATGCGCGGACAGCGAAGGCCCCGATCAGACTGCGCGAATCAGGGCCTTTGCCAGAATCATTGACTACAGAATGTATCAATAGAGAGCAAAGACCATGATGATACTTTGCGCATGTGAAGGCTGATGTGAATCATCAGACTGCGCAGACTCAAATGGACTGTTTCGCTTGACTCGTTCCATAGATTTACCCTTTCGTTTAATGCGGTCCGGTTCGAATATCCGTGTCCATCATTAAATGTGGCGACTGTTAATAAAACAAACACCCTCTGATTATCTTCCGTTGAACCCCTTGACCAATTTCGATGAAACTTGCTTGTGTTATTTACTTGGGTTATAGATAACACCTCCGGGAGTCAAACAATTTGCCATGGTCTGATCTATACCAAAAAGTAAATATGTAGCACGGTTTTCATTGTATGCACCAAGGCATGGACAGAAATATACCGACTGTGGCATATTTCTTACATAGAAATATCGTCTCTCTGCGTGCATTTTATGCGTCAGAAAAGTAACCGTCGAACGCCGCTAGATTATGAAATTTAGACAAATGTAACATTTGATAAAGGACTGACGTGGATTGACGTCGATGACGTCAGAAACGTTTTGTGCTCAACGTTAGCATTTAGAATACCCTTCATTAATTCTACCTCCAACAGTATTACAAAGCATTGTACTAACAAACCTGCAATAGTAATGGTATCGCAAAAGGGATTTTCTCAAAAAATTATAGTATAGCAATAAGGATTTTCTCAATAGTAATTGTATAGCTTTAATCATTTTTTGATGGTAATTGCATTGCAAAAGGGATTTTCTCGATAGTAACTGTATCTCAGTCGGGATATTTTCAATATAAATAGTATCGCAAAAGGGATTTTTTCACTAGTAATAGTATTTCAAAAGGGATTTACTCTATAGTAATTGTTTCGCAATGGGGATTTTCTACAAAGTAATTGTTTCGCAGCATGGATATTTTTTTATAATAATTATATGACAGTAGGGTTTTCTAAAATAGTAATACTATCGCAGTAGAGGTTTTCTCAATATTAAGGATATCGCAAAGGGGAATTTCTCAATAGTAATAGTATCGCAAAAGGGATTTTCTCAAAAATTATTGTAAAACAACAGGGATTTTTTCAGTCATAGTATCGCAAAAAGGAATTTCTCAATGTTAATAGTATGGCAAAAGGGATTTTCTCAATAGTAATCGTATTGCAAAGGGATTGTCTCATTAGTAATAGTATCGCAAAGAAATTTTTGCAATAATAATAGTATCGCAAAGGGATTTCTCAGTAGTGCACGAAAAGGATTTTCTCAGTAGTAATAGTATCTCAAAGGGATTTTCCCAATAGTAATTATATCTCAAAGGGCTTTTCTCAATAATGATAGTATCGCAAAAGTGAGTTTCTCAGCAGTAATAGTACCGCAAAGGCGATTTTCCCAATAGTAATAGTATCGCAAAGGAGATTTTCTCAGTAGCAATAGTATAGCAAAGAGATTTTCTCAGTAGTAGTAGTACGCAAAAGGATCTTTCTCAATAGTAATAATACTGCAAAAAGGATTTTCTCAGTAGTATTAGCATCGCAAATAGATTTTCTCAGCAGTAACAGTATCACATAAGAGATTTTCTCAATGGTAATAGTATCGCAAAGGAATTTGGCAGTAGACATACTAATAGTATAGCAAAGAAATTTTCTCAAAAGTAATAGGATGACAAAGGAATTTTATCTTTAGTAAAAGTATCGTAACAAGGGTTTTCTCAGCAGTAATAGTATTGCAAAGGGATTTTCTCAATAGTAATATCATAGCAAAATGGAATTTCTCAAGAGCAATAGTATCGCAAAAGAGGTTTTCTCAAAAGTAATAGTATCGCAAAGGAATTTTCTCAATATATGTAGCAACAGTATTGATAATGCATTTTCTCAACAGTAATAGTATCGCAAAAAAGATTTTCTCAATAGTAAAAGTATTACAAATGGATTTTCTCAATAATAGCATCACAAAGGGGATTTTCTCAGTAGTAATAGTGTCGCAAAAGGGATTCTCTCAATAGTAATAGTATTGCAAATTGATTTTCTCAATAACACTCGTATCGCAAAAGGGATTTTCTCAGTAATTATAGTATTGCAAACAGTAATAATATTGCAAGTGGATTTTTCTCTATAGTAAAAGTATCGAAAAGGGATTTTCTCAGTAGTTAAAGCATCTCAAAGGAATTTTCTCAGTAGTAATAGTATCGCTAAAGGATTCTCTCAGTAGTAATAGTAGCGCAAAGGGATTTTTAAATAATTATAGTATAACAAAGGAATTTCACAGTGGTAATAATATCGCAAAAGGATTTTCTCAGTAGTTGTAGTATCGCAAAGGGATTTTCTCAGAGTTATAGTATCACAAAGGGATTTTCTAGTAGTTACAGAATCGCAAAGGGATTTTCTCAGTAGTAACAGTATCACAAATGGATGTTCTCAGTAGTTACAGTAACGCAAAGGGATTTTCTCAGTAGTTATAGTATCACATAGGGATTTTCGCAGCAGTTAAGGGATATTCTCAATAGTAATAGTATTGCAAATGGATTTTCTCTGTAGTAAAAGTATCGCGAATGGATTTTCTCAGTAGTTAAAGTATCACAAAGGGATTTTCTCAGTAGTAATAGTAACGCAAAAGAATTTGTTCAGTAGTAATAATGGCGCAAAGGGAGTTTCTAAAGAGTTATAGTATCACAAAGGAATTTTCTCAGTGGTAATAGTATCGCAAAGGGATTTTTTTCTCAATAGTTACAGTATCACAAAGAGATTTTCTCAGTAGCTATAGTATCACAAAGGCATTTTCTCAGAAGTTATAGTATCTCAAAGGGATTTTCTAAGTAGTTACAGTATCGCAAAGGGATTTTCTCAGTAGTTACAGTATTATAATGGGATTTTCTCAGTAGTTATTATATCACAAAGGGATTTTCTCAGTACTTATAGTATCACAAAAAAAATTCTCAGTAGTTACAGTATCGCAAAGGGATTTTCTCAGTAGTTGCAGTATCACAAAGGGATTTCCTCAGCAGTAATAGTTTCACAAAGGGATTTTCTCAGCAGTTACAGTGTCTCAAAAAGGTTTTCTCAGTAGTAATAGTATTGCAAAAAGGATTTTCTCAATAGTAATAGTATTGCAAATGGATTTTCTTTATAGTTAAAGTATCGCAAAGGGATTTTCTCAGTAGTTAAAGCATCACAAAGGGATTTTCTCAGTAGTAATAGTATCGGAAAAGGATTCTCTCAGTAGTAATAGTAGTGCAAAGGGATTTTCTAAATAGTTATAGTATCGCAAAGGAATTTTCTCAGTGGTAATAGTATCGCTAAAAGATTTTCTCAGAAGTTGTAGGATAGCAAAGAATTTCTCAGTAGTTATAGTATCACAAAAGGATTTTCTCAGTAATTACAGTGTCGCAAGGGATTTTCTCAGTAGTTACAGTATCGCAAAGGAATTTTCTCAGTAGTTACAGTATCACAAAGGCATTTTCTCAGTAGTTATAGTATCACAAAGGGATTTTCTCAGCAGTTACCGTATCGCAAAGGGATTTTCTCAGTAGTAATAGTATTGTCGAAAGAAATTCTCAATGGTTACAGTATCAAGAACAACAGTAGTCAGTCTTCAATCTGAATAAAATATGTAGCAGATGAGTTATTTTCGTATATAACTAGAAAACCATCTTAGCATGATTTGCCAATGGTTTTGTATTCGTACGATAAATGAGTGCCCATAATAACAATAAATGTATGTAAGATCTCGAACCTTCCCAGCGGGCTTGCAACTTTGTGACAACGTCGCATGAAGATCGTATAAACGCCAAATGCCTGCTGGATTAACAACTGTGCTTGTTTAAAAAAATACAACATCAAAGCAAAAACATTTACCCCATTATTTATGCGTATTTTTTACTGAAAAAGCTTCAAATACTCGAACGATAAATTACACCAACTACGTACTGTACGACGCTTCCATTTTGAAAGTAAAAACAGTTTGGCCTAATTGAGTGTCGCTGATTGAACTCTAGTGTGTTTTTCCACACTTTGTGCAACATGTATGTGGTGGTGTATGCGACATGACCAACATACATTAGTATACAGTAAAAGAGGGGGAAGAGGATAAGAGGGTCAGAAATTATGAGGAAGACCACGTGCTGTTTTTTTTTGTTTTGTTTTTTTTTTGTTTGTTTTTTTTTTTGTTTTGTTTTGTTTTGTTTTGTTATAAACTACAAAAAAAGTTTGTTTCTTACATTTTAGCTGTAGTAGCAGAATCTGTAGCTGTCAGCAGTACAAAGCAGAAAACGACTTCAACAGCGGAAAAATTCGGCAAAGTGCACGGTGCACGACGGGTCTCCAAAAAATTCGCCGAAGCTTCTCAGATATTTGGAATCGCCTCGAATTTATTTCTAAAAGGGTAGGTTCAGTTTATATGAGCCGGGACATGGCATTTTCTACAAGACTGCATATGTACCCAGCTAAGGCTTAGATCAGCTTGCACATTTGCGCAGGCTGATCATAGTGTTCGCTGAAGCCGCATTTAGACCCTTAGCTACCCACATAGTGCCATGTAAAAACTTTGTGCCCCGGCTCATGTCTCTGTCTTTTGGTTTATATATTCTTTTATTCAGCTGAATCTTAAACGGTGAATAGGTTCATCCATGCACATGCGCGTTAACCCATTGTAGTCTGGAGACCCCCAAAAGGGTATCTGGTAAATAGTGCAGACCCAGATCAGCCGCCGAAGAATGCGGCGTTTGTTCAGGGTCTCCACTATTTGCAAAAAGTGCAACCATTTTTCTCTAGAAATATCTAAATTTCATGGCTGCACGTACCTAAAATTAAAATTGAACTCTTCCAACATATAGTGTGGGTGAGTTCATTAAGTCTACAATGTGTTAAGGCCCTGTCATGTGACGCACCACATTGTACCGTAGTTACCCTGAATATTCGTGGCAGCTTAGTTCCTTACCACCCTTACACTGAAAACTGGGCAAGTCAATAATACTACAATGTGGCAGAGCCCTCTATCTAAATAATCAGGGTATATAAGGTATTAGAAACTGCATACATACGAGTATATGACGCTTGGGCCCGATATATAAAAAAAAGTAATATAAAAAAAAAAAGTTTTTTTGTTTTTTTTTTTTGTGTGTTTTTTTGTTGTTTTTTTTTTTTTGTTTTTTTTTCGAGTTTTCTATTTATAGACTATAGGTCCCGATAGGAAATGCTTTTTTCCTACTCGGTTTCCGTTTTTCCCCCAACATTTTTCCGGGACTTTAGACAATGACTTTTCCTATAATCATTTATGACGTCATTAGAGGAATTTCATTTGAAAAATTGTTGGTTCTTTGTATTTGTATGCACAAAATGTTGCGTCAGTTGTTTAGGAATAAACTTTTATATAAATAAGTAATACCTTATAGACCATAGTCAAACAGGAATTGCTAATTAAAGATTGAAGACTCTGGTCAGGCTGCGCGGCTGATTTGAGTCTCCGTTGTGCTCACATGTCAAGGGTATGTTTTGGCACCTGTCAGAGGGTATGTTTTTGCGCGTTGACATGTTTATGTTGTTCATTCTTTGTGTTAAAATGACAGGAAAAAAACTACAACTTTATAAAAACCCAGTAGTCATGTGAAAAAGTATCTTTGTGATGTATGCAAACAACGATGGTCCAGACCAACTTGGCATCTGTGCAGTAATACTCAGTGTATTATAATACACGTAAGTATTGGAACTGGTAGGCTTGAGCAGTGTAGACCCGAATCAGACGCCACAGAAGGCGACGTATGATCTGGTCAATATTGTTTGTCACTCATCCAGCATTTTTTTTTTTTTCAAACACAAACATGCAGTAAAATGGATTTGTTAAAGGTTTAGGAGAAATCTGTTAAGAAGTTGTGGTGTCCCAATATTTAGGGTAAATGTCTGATATTCCCACGCCCCCCACCCAGCCCCCATTTTAACCATGACATCACATGGACGTAAAGGGGTGACTGGCAAGGGTGGCTTAATAACAAGTAACGCCTCTGTAACAACAGTTAAATACCAAATGTTTGCTTAAGGGTGCTGGATGCACCATGCCGCGACGTTATAAAACTTTTTCATACTCAACTCAGCTGAACATGAAAAGGGTTAATTTTAATGTGGCTGATTTGTGTACGACGTCATAGTTGTCCCACTGTTTAAACAACGAGGCCTATCAATATGGCATTTGTTTAAAATCTCTGTAGTTGTGAAAATGTTTCAGATAGTTTTCTTGCATAAGTTATCGCAGTAAACGTTTGTATTCCTGAGAACTGCTGTGTCTGACTATAACAAATTAGCGTGACATATACACAAAACGGTACTTATCCAGACTTGTGATAGCAAACCTGCGTTTTGAGGAACAAGGGAGTATTTACTTTCATGGAACAAGGGAACATAAGCAAATATTTTAAGAAAATAAGGGAATAAGACTTATTTTGTGAAACATGGAAGATGGAAATTTCGAAAATAACTTTTCGGTTACAAGGGCACACGGCCGATTACTTTTAGGGATCAAGGGACCATGGTATCCCCCTGGGAGGGCCTAAACTCTCCCTAATATGTAGACGTCGCTCAGACAGAAGGACAGACGGACGGATACATACATACATACATATGAAATTACGTACGTAAGTACGTACGTAAAAACATACATACGAAAGTACGTACGTAAGTGCCGGTCTCGGTGGCTCAGTTGGATGCGCCGTCCGACTGGAGACCAGTAGGTCGCGGGTTCAACCCCCGCCGAGGTCGGCAACATTCTTTCGTGGAGATTGATCATGAAATATTTTCTACGGTCATTCTCTCCCCTCCGCTGATTCAAGAAGGGCAGTTGTCAGTTTCTGGCGAAAGAATGTGCACAATACTGGTTAACCGCTTAGAGGACTAAGCCTGCCTAGTAAACGTGTGGTTAGGTAAACTGACCGCGCTCGACATGACCCCATTGGGTTGACTGGGCCTTAAAACTTCAACACAAACAAACAAACAAACGTACGTAAGTACGTACGTAAATACATACATATACATACATACACCATAAGTACATGTGGTATATAACTATTTAGACAGCCATGTCTGGGCAAAAAGTGTAGACTCTGATCAGACGACGAAGAACGCGACGTAGGATCAGTGTCTATAATGAATCAGTGTCTATACTGTATGCCTCTCGCCGAGCAGTTAAAGACACATATACAGGTTGACTGATACTGAAAAGGACTGGATACACTTGGTATTGCAAACAGGAGACAACTTTTGTGACTTCCTGTTTGCTTTCCTGTGCTGTAATCCCCTTCTGAAAAGTGGTTTATTATAAAAGAAAAAGAATTGCGTCGCTTTCAGAAATTCAGAGTAAGACAGATCTCCCAGCTAGCATTCTTTATAAATCTATAGCGGGCCGTTATCGGCCCGTCAGGTACACTGACGGGCCGATAACGGCTCGCTATAAATTTATAGAGAATGTTTACCGGGGAGCTCTCTCTCTCTCTCTCTAAAAGTCAATGTATCCGTTCACTTAAATGCCAAGCGATAAAGTGCCTTCGAACATGCGCAAAATGCGCAGATTGAGATTATCCCGCGCATGCGCAAATTATTACCCGGGCCTTTGTCCTCCATTCACACATTTGTATTATCCGATGATTCTTTTAGCGTATAGTTAATTAAGGCCCTGATCAGACAACGCGGATGTCTGATCTGGGACTTCGCTGTCCTCAAATGCCTCAAGACATGCTTTCGCATGGCGCGGCTAATGATGTGTACAAGATTGTTTTGGTTCTCCAGTATTCGCAGGTAACATAAGGATCAGTTTTATGTTATGCCTCGTAAAGTTTTATGCAATAACGTGGGCTCTACATATGCCCAGGATGGATTTCACGTGTTATTGTTTGTTTGTTATTGTTCTAATATTTCGTAAGAATTTTATTTTACATTTCGAGTAAACACGCCTAATTGCGTATACATTGTGTAAACAGTGGAGATTCAGCTCCACGCAGTCTATCAGTCCCCCTTGTCTACCTGCAGCAACATCGGACCGTCGGCTATCTACAGAGCATGAGCGAACACTCTTAACCCTTGTCCTGCTGAATAAATTAAGATGCCACGCCCACTTCTAGTTTTCAGCCAATCAATTTACTTGATCCGGATTGTTGATATAAATTCACATATTAATGACAAACAGCGCAGATCCAATCAGTTGGCTTCCAAGCCAACTGATCTGGATCTACACTGTTTGCAAAGGCAGAATATATCCGGGTTCAGCAGGACTAGGTGACTAAGTGATCTGACCTTTACCTGAGCGCCATCTACCCTAAGTATTCGGACACCTTAACTATTAACCATACTTCTAGCGTTTCAAATATTCTATTTTACTACCTGTTGATGTGTTAAAAGGCTGCTGGATGAGTGACAAACAGTGTAGACCCTGATCAGAGTCAGGTTCTGCGGCGTATGATCAGGGTCTACACTGTTTGTTCAGGCTTGTCTGTCCGAAAATTTGCCTTAAACAGGGTATTGTGTTTTGTTTTGTTTTTCTAGAACCAATACAAGTGCTAAGGGAATTACTGCATCATCGTCTTTAGCTGTTGGGTTCAGTGAGGCGCTTGTTGGAGTCTGTCCTATCGAACCCCTCTGTTCTCATTTCGAACCCTATAGATCAATCGATGGCACATGTAACAATTTGTTTAACACACTCCAGGGCGCAGAGTCCACACCCCAGCCACGATGGTTACTCGCCGACTACAGCGACAGTAAGTATTTTACCCTACGTAGGAGCACAGGCAGGTCTGAGCAAAGAGTGTAGACCTAGATCAGACTCATCCGCGTAGTATGGTGATTTTGTGGGATATGCACCTGAACATCGTGTTGCTTTTATGGCATATTCTAACAGCAAAGACGCATGTTTCGACCCCCGCCGGGTCGGCAACATTCTTTCGCGGAGATTGATCATGAAATATTTTCTACGGTCAGTCTCTCCTTTCTGCAGATTCAAGAAGGGCAGTTGTCAGTTTCTTGCGTAAGAATGCGCACAATACTGGTTAACCTCTTTGAGGACTAAGCCTGCCCAGTAAAAATCTGGTTAGGCAAACTGACCGCACTGAGCATGAACCCATTAGGTTAACTGGGCCTTAAAACTTCAATGCAAACAAACAATTATACAAAATTACTCCTGTAAGAACCTATATCTTCCGCTGACGAGATGAAATAGACTCAGTTCATATACATACAAGAAAACATTTATGCAAAGCATGAATACGCCGGTAAACTAATCTGTCATGCATTACTTAGCTCCCTATAGATCGTAGTATAGTAAAAAAATGTTATAATTCATGAAAGGTTGTAATTATATAAATTATCGCAATACCCAACGATAAAAACATTATAGACGTTATCAGGGCTATGTAAAAATAATCAACTATGATCATCTGTTTTCTAGCCCCGCATACATAATTACATGTCGCCATCCATAGCCTAGGCCGAACATACTAAATCCGAAATCATCTATGTAGCAGTGTTTCGTTCTTTTCTCCACTCATAACGTTTTCTTTCGGCCCGAATCTTTCCATGCTTGAATATCAAATTAAACTGTACTATTAAACCAGCATATAATCCGTTCGATTTGAGAATGCATATTTCCAGTCGTAAACAAAGAAAATTATCTTTTGTTTCTTCTTCGTAGTACGACGAAAAACAAAACGAAATGAAAAAAAAATTCAAACGTGTACTAATATTGACACTAACAAGCTCATTTCAGGTCGAATGGTCAAATTGGGGCTACTACGGGAAAACTGCTCATTTCTCTTTTAAATGAGCAAAACCCACATTGCTACATTCATTCTGCACAATACTTCCCATTTTTTATTTCATTATGTTACCAATAGCACAGTTCTCTGCTGCAAAAGTGTGACTTTGAATAATATAAAAAAAAGTGGGTGGTGAATAGTTATATATAACCCCACTAAGAGCCCCATAAAACTCGAAGAAAGCCGAAAAACCGATGTTCTCCAAATGCATACGCATTAAAAAAAAAAAAAAACAAAAAAAAAAAAAAAACTCAAATACATACGTTGGGCTCCAGCCCGGCGTAAATAAATGCCAGTAAAATGTACTTAAACCATTTTATCCCTCAGTTTCTTAAATAGATTCTTCCATCTCTGCATTTCGACACATTCATTGCTGCTGTAAGAATGGCAGCTGAAAATCAAGAACAGAATGGCAAACAGTGTAGGTCCTGATGAGACGGCTCATTATGAGTCTATAGGGCTGAAGGATTACATTTATGTCAATTCGTATGAAACTAACGAAAACCATTAAACAAATTCTAATAGGAAATAAATAGGCGGTACCTATGAAACGACCTTAAGCATTTTATGTACTTTCTTTTTTCATCAGGTTTGCATGAGTGTGTCACCGGGTAAAGGTATATGATACACTTGTACTACCTTGTGGTGCAAGCCGGTTTTTATAGCGACGTGGTAGAGTGGCCACCTGTCACGCGGATGGCCCGAGTTCAATCGTTTTGTTGTTTTTTTTCATCTGTTACAAGTGTATAAATAAATATTTTATAGTAAAAAGAAAATATGCATGTGCCCCGAAATATTATTTTTATAGGCTTATTTCGTCAAAAATAAAAAACAAAAAAACTTGATCTCATTTTAACTATACCGCGAACAATCAGCAGATCGCCAATCAACAGAAATCACCGCATATCCTACCTTTATCATGGTGTCAGCGATAAATTCTTCTCCATGCATAATTCTTGTTATGCGCTGTAGGAATGTAATCCATTTTTTACGGCAAAACTTCAGTATTTACACTTAAATACGCGAAAATGTTGTTTAATGCGAGAGAAGTCACAGATTAAATATGGCGGCTAAAATGCAGATCAGTCACGCATTCATCCGTGTCAATGTCGTAAAAATGTATCCTTCTATTTCATTGGCTGTACGATTCATTACAGCCAATGAGATCGCTTGCGGCGGCTGACTGGCTTTCCATGTTTGCAGCGGAGCGTATCTGATCATCATATTTTTCGGAAACCAGACTGGCAACGGACATAAATTAGCGTTGGTTTTCGGGTTCAACATTAAGCCGATACATTCCGCTGTAGATTTAGGAAACCAGTGAGCCGCCGCATGCGAACTCTTCTGCATAGTATGTGAGAGATTCACGATACCTATAGTACGAGCTTAAGCTTCGCAGGCCGCTTCAGCTCGTTATAAATAGTACATAAGTATTTTGTTCATAAAACCTCAAAAGTTATGGAAATTATTGAACTCCTTATTTTAGTTTATCAGTCAGAAGAACCGAGGAAATACGGTGTAAGTGGTCATCTTTTGTCGGGTGCCCGAGACATTAGCAACGCTGTACATCAAGGATATGGTCCTGAAAGAAAGGACCCCACCCTTTCCCTCTTTCTGATGACGTTCGGCCAGCTTCTGAGCCATGATATGAGCCTCACTCCAATTACAACTGGTAAGTAAAGTGGAACCTCTACTGACAGTCACTTCTCAATAACGGCCAACTCCTTATACTGATTTCACAGTTTTATTTTACATTTAACATATCTACGAGTACACACACATCCCTATAATAGCCAGTTTTATTTGTTCGCGATAGAGGCTCATTTATAGAAGTAACACTGTATTTTATCTACCAGGCCTATCGAAAATGTTTCGTGCATATGCGGGGAGCGAAGACCCGGATCAGCCTGTGCGCATGCGCACAGGCTGATCCGGGCCATCACTGCCCGCTTTGTGGCACTGGATCCTGCAGAATGTATCAAAGGAGGGGGTTGTCTATGTGCCTGAGGATATGTATGATGAGCCGAATCTATGTTGGTTTGGTTTGATTGTGGGGCAACTCAGCACATAGCAAACTCAGCACATAACCAACTCGGCACATAGCAAACTCGGCATTTAACCAACTCGGCCTAGACAAACTCAGCCCATAATTAACTGATTAGTTCAATTATCTATTGTTATGTTGAATACTTTAATCCACCGTTACAAACAACCAATTAAAGTTACATTTTAATTTTCAATAACTTACGTGGCAAATATTTTAGTGTAAATGTCATGCTTATCCGCTAAAAGCAAATATCAACTTTTATATATATAAAAAAAGCAGTTCTAACAGGTACCAACAATCTATGTTTTTTTTGTTTGTTTTTTTTTTGTTTGTTTGTTTTTTTTTGTTTTGTTTGTTTGTTTATTTGTTTGTTTTTTTGTTGTTGTTGTTGTTTTTAGTATTATCATTTTTTTTTCCAGCAGAAAGAAGAATAATGTTTGACCCTGTAAATCCCAGTTGTACTACATAAAAGTGTTTTGTTTTGTTTTTTTGTTTGTTTGTTTTTTTTTAAGATGGTGGGGAACAAAATTATATAGGCGTGTTTTCGTGATAAAACCATAAAAACTTGAAGAGAAATTTTCAGATGAAAAACTCTGATATTTTCCATATAATAATAATAATAATCATAATAATAATAATGATAATTAATAATAATAATAATAATAATAATAATAATAATAAAGCAATATAAATTTATCTTTCTAAACTTTTCCTTTTTAAAATATTATCTATAAAAAGTATAAATTCTTCTAGAAATAATAGACGCATAAATGTATAGCTATATGTGCCGAGTTTGCTATGTGCCGAGTTGGTTATGTGCCGAGCTGGTTATGTGCCGAGTTTGCTATGTGCCGAGTTGACCCGGCACCTTTGGTTTAAACACACTATTTTATTTGTTCACTTACATGTAAACAAACAAATACAGTATCAGATATCAGGATCTGATAGTAAACTATAAGTATATACGGATCATTTCCTGGTTTACATAGAATACATTTTCTTTTGTTTGAACAACGGAATGACAGTACACCAATCAAATGTGTAACTGAGAGAGAGAGGGGGAGAGACAGACAGACAGACAGAAAGAGAGAGAGAGTACCGTTCCACAGCATTTTACATATATATTACATGTATTTTACATATACATTACATTACATTACATTACATTACATGAATACAATTTCAAAGATGCATTTTCGTTTGACATTGCCCAGTAAATGAACTCTCGTGAAGGGATGGACCTCTAAGGGACATAACACATGCTAGATTTTTTCTGCCATTGTTTACACGGCAGACAACTTTTGCAACTTCATATTTGCTTTCTTGCAAATCAACCGTTGTAGAATCATCATTAGCTCTCAAGGCAGACCGTTTCTCCCCATTTCAGAAGGAAGGTGAAACACATTTGAAAGCAATGTGGCCTGGCCCTCAGCATATATATAAACAGCAACGACCCAAATCAGACTAAAGAAAGGTTTGGTTCTTTGGAAGCCAGCGTGTTGTGTAAACAATGTAGATGCCCAGCGGGCACACAACGTTGAAACAACGTCGAATGAACGTCGATGCAATGTCATCTCGTTGCATCGACGTTGATGCGATGTTGTATAAAAACATGTGTCCGCTGGACCAAGTCCTTTTTACTTTTTTACAAGGCAGACAATGTTTTGTGACTTCCTGTTCACTTTGATGCAAACCAAGCCCCTTACGAACAACGATTCTGTTTGTAAAATTAAGAACTGTTTTCAGAGGAAGCAAGTTTTCTCCCCTTTAGAGTAGGGTCCCACTAAAAGGTGAGCCAGAAGCAGTTTTGAACTGAGTAAAAATTCATCAGCACTAAGCATGTAAACAGTATACCAACCATGTAAACAGTATACTAAGCATGTAAACAGTGCACTAAACATGTAAACAGTATACTAAGCATATAAACAGTATACCAAGAATGTAAATAGTATACCGAGCATGTAAACAGTACACTAAGCATGTAAACAGTATACTGAGCATGTAAACAGTGCACTAAGCATGTAAATAGTATACTGAGCATGTAAACAGTGCACTAAGCATGTAAACAGTATACTAAGCATGTAAATAGTATACTGAGCATGTAAACAGTACACTAAGCATGTAAACAGTACACTAAGCATGTAAACAGTATACCAAGCATGTAAACAGTGTACTAAGCATGTAAATAGTATACTGACCATTTAAAAAAAAAAGTAAGAGAAAAGTCCAGGGAGTGCTACAATCACAAACCGCAGCCCTTCCCAGACCCCAAGAGGAAGAGGAAACCAACAAATCCAAACAAGCACAAATCGAACAAACGTACGAAAAGCACTAAGATTAGCTCTCTCTTCCCCAAGCGAGGTAATGGCAATGCTAAAAGGACTGAAAAACACAAGAACAAAATGACACAAGGTAAGACATAAAACAAATCGCCTCGTAGAATAAACCACAAAGCAACAAAGCGGGGGAAGGGAGGTTTAAAGCACTTTTACAGCTAGCCAACTTAACCCTGGGTCCCGATGCTACTCTTGATACAGAAATACATAAAAATTCGGTTCGCATAAAGGCTCCCAACTCAGTCAATGCATCAAAGCGAAAACATAAAAATCAAATTAATCACTATAATAAACAAAGACGAGTACTCATGGCAAATTCTACTGTATGCCAGAGTAAATGAAAACCAATAGTTGAACCACGGCGGGCCAAGCCAAAGACATATTGTCAAGCCCCAACTAACTGGTTAAAGTTTTACGAAGAGGCCGTCATTGAGTCTGAGGCCCGAACCGTCGTGCAATTAAAAGAGTGAAGCATAGCCGTCAACAATGACTGGGCTGACAACTAGGCATGCAGTCTGCCGCATAATATCTAGGCTATAGCCAATTCTTTTATAACGGTTAATAAGTTTTCTGAATTGCTCCGAAAAGTTATATTTTCCTACATTTTTTCTAAAACTGTACACTAAGTCACCGTAAAATTCTGGGTCCGATATACCTTGTTGCAGAAGTGTTTTCAGACTGACGCTATATTTTTCTACCAAGGCGATAATTTCGAAAACGCCTTACGAAGTTTAAAATAACGATAGCCCTGCCTAAGAAAAGGCTTTATTACGGTAGTTAAAGTCACTAAACAGTACACTAAGCATGTAAACAGTATACTAAGCATGTAAACATTACACTAAGCATGTAAACAGTATACTAAGCATGTAAACATTATACTTAGCATATAAACAGTACAATAAGCATGTAAACAGTACACTAAGCACGTAAACAGTATACTAAGCATGTAAACAGTATACTAAGCATATAAACAGTATACGCACTGATCAGCTGCTCTTTAAAAACCAGTGTGGTCTGGGTCTTTACTGTCCGTTTGCACAGACATTTCTGCAAAACTATTAACCCTTGTCATTCTGAATAAAGATGCCATGCCCACTTCTAATTGTCAGCCAATCAGATAACTTGATCCAGGTCGTTGATACAAATTCACGCGCTTAATGACAAACAGTGCAGATCAAGTTCAGTTGGCTTCTTCTGATCTCGATATACATTGTTTGCAAAGGCAGGGCATATCTGGGTTCAGCAGAGGTTAAAGGCTATTTGTTTTGTCCTTTTAGATTTTGACGATTCAGCCATACAATGTTGCAGCGAAGGTACAATGAACATGCACCAGCAGTAAGTTTCATAAACTCATCTTACCATGCTACGCTTCGCATGCTGGGTAAAATTTTCAGCAAGAGACATTTTGATTTTTAGGCTCATATGTGACCTAACACTCTCAGCCTCTGCATGAAATAATGTACATGCCTTGAAGCGATGATAAACCTCACGAAACGATTATTTTATCGAATCATTTGATTCAGCTTTCACCGTGTGCATTTTAAAATATCTTTATAATATGATCTCAATCTGTAAGTTCACGTCAAAGTCAAGTTTTAAAACCAACGAAAATCTGTTCTACTTAAAATACATGTAACAATTTAATAGAATTAATGTGTGCATTGCGCGAAGGTGCTTCCTAAGACCGGATAACACAAAAAGTTCAGTACAACTCCTAGCACTGTGTGTAAAAGTTTTAGCAGGCAACATTTTGAAATATTTTTCTCCCAGGAAACAATTTGACATTTCATGTAAACTGTTTCCTTTTTGGAAACTATTTGCATGACATGTCATTTGCAGTGTTATGGGAAAATAAGAAGAAAAAATGTCAGTTTGTCATCCGCTGAATTAGCCCAGAGAGTGATAAAGGTAAATTAAATCGGTGGAGCTCTAGTACAATGGTTGGATTATGTAATAGACTAAAGGTTGGGTTACAAGCTTGCGTAACTCCAGATAAGCTGAAAATTTTAAAGTGAAATATCTGAAAACTTGAATTATGATGAATTATGATTTCATGCCTCCTATGGTCTTCTAGATCTGGGCAGGCTGGTTTGTCTCACATGGTCTGACACCTCTGAAGACAGGCTCTCTCATATTGATAGGTTAAGATCGTGTTTTTCTGGTCACATGTTTGCCCGAACCGAGTTGAAAATCAGATAGCAAAAAAATATGACGGACTTTTTAGTAGAAGTTCTCAACGTCAGAAGATAAAATGAAATTTTGTTTGCTGTGCGTTTAGCCTATTTAGGACTAACATTTAGACAAAGGGAAAGTGTTGAAACTGGCAACAAGTGTGCAAAGTGACAAGACCTTTTGGTCGACCTAACCAAGCCACAGAGCATTCCTAAAATGTTGAACCAGTGGCAAGTCAGAATATTAAGATGAACATACTTGAGCCCCAAAAGAAAATGGTGCAATCAGGCGTCCTAGGAATTTAAGGATTGCAGTTTATATTCTGGTATGTCTAAATGACGATGGCTCGTACGGTTGTGAAATTAGATAATAACTGCGAATCCAGCGTTATATAGAGTGGGATGTGACTTTGACAGGGAAATGGGCAAAGTTTCGGGTGTAGAGTGGACTTCATGTTAAGAACCTTTGTTATAATATTGAAACAAGGATAGCTTTTAAAAAGCTAGAAACGGCCCGCATAGCATATGACTTTCAATTTGTTGAATTCAAGACGAGTTGTGTAAATAATAGGTTTATTTGTGGTTTGCTGATAAAGTACGTAAATGAATGTCCTAGATCTGATACTTGGTCAGAAACAAACTCTGATGCAAATTATTAACAAAGTCATTGAATTTATATCATGCCTGAATTCCGGTGGACATGTCTTAGTTTATTAGTAATCCAAGTATCAGTATGTAGGTGAGAAAAGTGGACCAAAACACAAATTCTTTACAGGAAAGTTTGCGGACTTCCAAATACGTTTGAAGCGTTCAAGGTTTTCACGGTTTCTAAGCAAATTCCTATCGTATATTCGGCGCCCGTGAAAGGGCCGAAAAAAGTTCACGATTTACTTCATATATCTATTCATATGCATTGATGTAGCAAGCGTGTTCCTATCTTATTCCTATCTTGTTTCCGAAGTATTTAGCTGTACCATTATACGTATTTGAATGTTACATTTTGCTTGAGTGCACCGATGGAAAACTGAAAAAAAAATAAATAAATAAAAAAATAAAAAGCAAGAACACATCTCGTTTTGGAACAATATCTATCATTATACCAAATATTAATAAAGTCCATCATAAGGTTTGGAGTAATGAGGTCTTAAACCAAAATCTGAAACCTGAAAATTTTAAGTCTGTGAACTCGACCCTAAAAAGTACGGGCATGGGTCCTGATGACATTTTCAGACCAATATCTATCTTCATACAATATGAACTAAATGCATCATGAGGTATGTGAGTAGTGAGCTCTTAAAAACTTTAACTAAAAACTTAAACGTCTTTGCAAGGCAAACGCTGTGGTGATTGCTATAGTTCTGCCTGAACGAGGCCAGCTAATAACAAGACCATTTTACTGTTTGCTGATGTGTCCCAAAGATTGGCAGGCGAGCTAATAGTAAGACCATTTTACTGTTTGCTGATGTACGTGTCCGAAAGATTGGCTGGATGAGTAGCAAACAAGGTAGATCCAGATCAGATGCCACCTTCTGTGATATCTGATCTGGGTTTACATTTTTTTCAGGCGTATATGTCTGTAATTTTGGGGTAAATGTGATATCCACCAATTCTGTAAGCACGTAGCAAAGGCTCTGATTAGACTATGTAGATGTGAAAACTGATCTGGGAATTCATTATCTGCATATGTCATAGAGACATCATTCTGCCTGTTGTTTTGTTCGGTTTGGTTTGTTGGCCCAGTCAACACTATTAAGGTCTTGTCGAGATGGTCAGTTTTCCTAACTACACTTCTTCTTGTGCAGGCTTAGTCCTCTAAGCGGTTAACCTGTATTTGTGCACATTCTTTCGCCAGAAACTAACAAATGCCCTTTTTGATTCAGCGGAAGGCAGAGAATGACCATAGAAAATATTTCATATTAAATCTTCAAGTAAGAATGTTGCCCGACCTGGCAAGGTTTCACTCCGCTACCTCCCAATCACCAGTCTGACACTCATCCGACTCTCAGGCTGGCGGCAAGGCCTAGCACAAACAGGAAATAATATTGCTAAAATTCTTCTTGGTTAAGATAAACATTGTGTATTTCAACTTGTGGCTGTTCATTTATTTTCTGATCATACAGATTTGCTGAGTGCATGTACATGGGGCATAACTCAAGCTAACATAAACCTCATCATAAGAAAATATGCTTTACACCCAAGCTCCAGCTAAGAGAAGTATCTAAACAATCACTTTCTTATTTCTGCACAAATAAAAAAGAAAAAACATGTGTGTAATCATTAGAAGCACCTCACTGAGGCGCTACTAAAGGGTACCCACAGCATATGTTTTCGTGTAGAAATAAAATATCACTCCTTTTCTGTTAGTGGGTACTCACAACATATGCCAAATATCTGGTGTTTTGCTTACACCATATGTAAACAACGACAATTCAGATGAGCTGCACAACTGAGCTAACAAAAAACTGACTTCTAGCACACTCTCTGCCAATTCAGCAGGCAAAATATTGGTCATATTTATTTCTTCTTTTCCCAGACGGCTGGATTTGAATTTCTGTGCAAATTGTCTTTAGAATGTTTTCTTTTTTTCCACAACAGAATTTGGCAGTCGATGCAATGTCTCTTTAGAAGACAATTTAAGTGAATGTCTTTAGAAGACAATTTAAGTGGAATGTCATATTCCATTCTGGTTCGGAAAATAAGAAAATTCGTCACAAATTTGTTGTCTGCTGAATCTTTTACACAGCATGCATAGTATTAAGGAAACTCTGTTTCAGAGAGAAAACAACTTTAGTATTACTACCTAATGACCGCCTTCATCTGGAGGCGTCAATAAAATATCCAGCCCTTTTTTCTGGGTAAAACTATATAACAGGTAAGTATAGTTAAAGCTCCTAAAAGCTGAAAATAAGTTTATCTTAATATACCCTAGTAGACTATAACAGGTTAATATGTTAGAACTATTAACTTCTTTTTATCTCCAAAGCAACAAGATATTCTATAAACAAACTTCTAGCCTGACATATGAATACAGAAGACATTTTCTTACTTCTCCATGAAAACAGTACCGATAGATGGCATTTCATTAATCTTTCCAATGCTTCACATTCCGGGTAAAAATTTTTGCAGATGAAAATTTGAAATATTTTGCTTATTTTTCCGAGAAAACAGAACTTGACAATTCATGCAGATCGTCATCAATGGAGACAATTTGCATGAAATGTCGAATCCTGATTTCTGGGGAACATAAGAAAAATATCACCAAATTGTTGTCTGCTGAATCAGCCAAGAGTGGTAAAGGCTCCTCCCTTGGCAGAAATGGCCGAAAAGTCCACTGAGGCATTTCTCTTAAAGAACGTTTTCATGGACAAATAAGAGAAATATTTAACTAGATACATAGCTCCAGACATAATCAGTTTGCCAACCGTAAGTATGGCTATTTTTCCTATTTTTCCACAAAGACATATGTTGTGGTATTCATTAGAAAAGTGCCTTGCTGAGGCAATTCAAATGATTTCCAAACGCATTTTTTATGGAAAAATAAGAAAATATGAAAATATTATTGGATACCCCTTCTCATTTAGAGCAATCAGGATACCTCTAATATCAAAAGCTCGCTGTTTCAAAACTATTTGCTTTGAAGATGCAAAGATCTATTTTCAGTGAAAAATATATCCCACATTTTGCCATCTGCTATTATCAGGCAGAAGCTTAAAACAACTATGAAGGCTATAAGCAAATATACTTCCATACATTAGAAATCAGTGTATTGTGGTTTCAATATACTTATCTCTGCCGAATTACCTTTCATTCCGCGAGCTGACACAACCCGTATTGTTAGCTTTTTTCAGTATTTAGATTAACCCGTTGCACCATTGGAGTTTTCCTAAAATACCATAGCCTTGATTTGCTTTGAAAGAGCAAAAGCCATTGGTGGAGCTAAAGTCAGCGCGGCTAAAGTCAGCCAATGGTTGAATGCGTTTAATAAACACAGGTTTCCAGTGCCTAGTGGAAAGAATGAACATGCCGAAAACCAACCATCTCCATACTTTTGGAGCTTCAAGATTTTTTGCTGTTTCTAAGCAAAATCCTATCGTATAGTCGGCTGCCCGTGGGCGGGCCGAAAAAATCATTTACTGATTCTTTGTCGCCTATCTTCTTTTTTGAAGGTGCTTCTTGTTTTAAATGAGACAAATAACATTAAATTGCCTGTTGAATTTTCCCATATGGTAAATAACAAAAAAGCATTGCACTGTTGTTTTGCATATAGAGTGGTTGACGTTAGACACTTTATTTCGACATATCCGTTCTGAACTCATCTATTTCTGCACACACACACACGCACAAAAAAAAAAACAAACAAACAAAAAAAAAAACATTATTTCGACGATGCCCGTTTCGCAAAATCTTAGGTAAATAGGCACACCTGCGCTGATGTTCAGAAGGGCTAAATGTTCTTTCGCCCTTGAAGTCCCGTGTGACGACGCCTTGCGTTTACCCCATTTTAGTCTGGAGACCACCAAAAGGGTAATTGGCAAGCAGTTCAGACTCAGATCAGGGTCTACACTGTTTGCATTCAATACAAAAAAAAAAAAAAAAAAAAAACATAATCACTGTGATAAAAACTAACCAGACACTGCTAATGGAAATAGACTAGTCCAAAGGGTTGTGGTAGAAGAGGCCACTCTACGTAAATGGGTTCCACTGCACTCTACGTAAATGGTTGGTCTTTGTTACGAAGCATGTACGTTTCTAAAGACAACTGTGTCAAGATAAGGCATACTTTAATTACTCTAAATATTCGGACATTGAAACTGCTTGCCCAGGGGCGGATTCAGAGGGGACACGGTCGGGTAAGTGTTCAGTTGACTCCTCCCTCTCCCAAGCACCCCCACCCGCCCCCTACACACACACACCTTTTAACTCAAAATTTGATGTTCATGGGAAATTTTGAATAAATTTGATAAATTTGGTGAGTGGCAAACCGTGTAGACCCTGATCAGACGCCACATTCTGCCATAATATTTAGGGTTATTTACGGTAAATCCTCTAATCATGAGTGCTAGCGTTGTTCCCAGATAGATTATTCTTTTCTTTAATGGAATAACAACAAGGAGAAGTGAGGTAATTGAATATTACAGTAATAACCCTAAGAATTGGAACAGACAAGCCTGAGCAAACAGTAAAGACCCAGATCAGACACCACAGAACGCATCGTCGGATCAGACTGTGCACCGTTTGCTATTCATTAGTCATATCTCTTGGTAGTTTAATGGAAAGTTTCAAATTCAATCCATTTAATCCCTTAAAAGGGTCATTGGCAAACAATTACAGTCAAACCTCGATGGCTCGAACACCGATGGCTCGTTTACCATGGCTAATTCGAACTCGTTTTTGAGTCCCTACGAAATTCACCCAATAGCTCAAGAAAACAAATATTTAAGGAAAGTTTCTTATTTTATCGTGAAATTGTATGATGTGTGTACTCATTAGAATCGCCTCATCGAGGCGATTCTAATGAGTACACTCAACATACAATCATTGTGTAGAAAATCGAAAAGATTCCCCTAAATTATCGCTACTTGCTTCCTGAACTTGTGCCATGATTAATCCTCAGTGGCTCGAACTACCCATGTCTCGAACGAATTTCCATGGTCCCAACTTAGATGTTCGAGCCATTGAGGTTCTACTGTAAGTTCCAGATCAAACGCCTCAGAATGCGGCGTCTGATCAGGGTCTATACTGTTTTATTAAGTACAGGATTTCTATAAAGTATTTGATAACAAAAACTAACCAGACACCCCTTATATAAGAAATGGACATGTCACATGAGTTAAGGCAGACGAGTTCATTCTGCGTCAGTGTTAAGTAAGGTGATATAAGATGCCCACTTGTTAGAATAAATGGTGTAAAAATGAAAATGAGATTTGGCTAGTTATTTTTCATATGATATACTACGTGGGAAAAGGGGCTCTTAGGTGATGTGCTAACAGAAAAGGTCCAGAACAGCCTGCGCATTATTGCAGTCTGATCTGGACATTATCTGTTCGTCGACATATACTATAGTATCCATATAATGGGGGTGAATACGCCGGCTAACCTAGGCCTGCGTTGTTCGCCAATTACATAAGGACCATTTTCTGCGTTGTGCATCACTTGTATTGCTACAAGCTCTTTCTGTACTCTTTTTCAGCCCAGAATGTTTCCCTATTACAATCCCTGGCTACACTGATCCCTATTTTCCAGCCAGTTACAACTGTATGAACTTTGTCCGATCTACTGCTGCCATCAATACTGCATGTATTCCAGGTAAGAGCCTTCAAAATAGATCAATAAAAACACCTGTAAACTTTTGTATTCATTTTGCGAAGGGATACAGCGCCCTTCGCAAAATGAATACAAAAGTTTACAGGTTTTGCGCTGAAACATGACAGAAATTGGCATAGTTCTGGATGAAACGCCATGTAAACAAAAAACAAACAAACAAACAAACAAATAATAATAATAATAATAATAATAATAAAAACAAAAACAAAAAAAGGGAGTTTTTGAAAGATGTCAAAAACGGAATAGTCTCCCTACTACACTTTAGACGTCTTTCAAAAACTCTTTTTATTATTATTATTATTATTATTATCATTATCATCATTTGCTTCTTTGATTGTTTTTTGTTTACAGGGCGTTTCATCCAGAACAAATTAGCCAACTTCTGGCCAGTTTCAGCGCAAAACCTTTAGTCGTAACTACTTAAAACACCAACAGTTTTAAAACGTTGCAATATTTTCATCTATCCATAATAGAAAAGGTTGTCAATTATGCAAAAATAGATAGGGTAGATAGTTTGTTTGCTGGTTTTCAACGAGTGATTGTTACAATATCGCTGCGGACCATCATAAATACAAATCAGTGGAGAAAAACATAACATATTTTCTAATAAACGTTGTTTTCTGTTGTTGTTTTTTTTCTTTGTTTGTTTGTTGTTGTTTTTTTTTTTCAAAAGTTCAGAACTGTATGTATGATCAGACAATATGGCCCTGCGCTGACCATAGTGCATAGTGCAGACGACCTGGCCCTATATTTGGTGATAATATATTGGGCGAGCTTTCAAAGCGTTGTTTACTGCATGGGTGGGATCAAATATGTAGTTTTTTGTTGTTGTTTTTTTTTAAACACTGTCGATGACTGTAGACTATATTAAATCGTTATTCTGTGTTACCAGTGTCTCTTCACATAATCGATAATATTTTCGTCCTCAGAAAATTGAACTGTACTTACTTGGAAAGGCAAATCATACTTACAAGAGTATTTATTCACAATCTGTCAAATACAGTTGGCATTGTTTGTTTGTGTTGAGGTTTTACAATCCAGTCAACCCAAAAGGGTCATGTCGAGCGCAGTCAGTGTACGTCACCACACTTAAACCTGGCAGGCTTCAAAGCGGTTTACCAGTAGTGTGCACATTCTTTCGTCAGAAACTGACAACTGCCCATCTTGAATCATCGGAAGGGAGAGAATGACTGTAGAAAATATTTCATGATCAATCTCCACGAAAGAATGCTGCCGACCCGGCGGGGGTCGAACCCGCAACCTCCTGATCATCAGTCGGACCCGCATCCTACTGAATCCACTAGGCCGGCAGTTGACTTTTTTTGTATGTGTGTGTGGGGGGGAGGGGGGGTGGGGGGGGGAGGGTAACTACTTTTATATAGCATAAATAGCTATACCATATTTATGAATATTACGACTATAGATTTTTTACGCCGTAAAAAAAGACTAGTGAAATGGTGTCATATAGGTAACTGTCCCCCACAACGTAAATATAATGGATAACGCCGATAAATCACCTCACCTATACTTTCTTGCGTTGAAATAAACTCGGTTGTAATTGTATAACATGTTCATGTTAAAGGCTACTATCCCAAAATATGTATAAAGCAGACAAAGACTTTGTTGGTACATGTACAAAGAAAGTGTCTGAATATCCCTCGAAAGTCCCCACCGATGCTCAAGTTCATCACAAAACTATACCTATATAATTTTGACCCCATTAAACCCATTTGTATATAGTGAAACTTGGGTCTACAGGGGTATACATTATTTTTCTTATATCTGCTCAAAAACATAGATTGTGGATGTTCGTTTAAACCGCCCCGGCGAGGCGGTTCTAACGAGTACCCACAATCTATGTTTTGAGCAGAAATATGAAAAATGTCAGAATTTTTTATCTGAAAATTTTCCATTTTTGGTGGTGAAATTTTCAATATATTTGAATAGGCGTGTTTTCGTTATGTTGTAAAACCGGACTAGTAACCATATTGGAGGACCCATAATAACCCAAATGAGACAGCACATGATGAAAGGGTACTTATCATATTGGCGACCAGCAAAGGCTCAGGCGAGCCTGCACATTAGCGAGCATTTGCTGTTCGCAGACGAGTAGCAGAGGCTTTGAGGAAGCTTCAGGAAAAAAATCTATATGTTTGGCTCCATTAGGGACCTTCCTATATATACTTAAAGAATCACAAATTGGATCCTCTAAGTGCCCTTTTCTCGCTTAACGGCCCAAATGGACTATTCCATTTTCAAAGTGGAATAAGTCCTTTGTCTGAGAAAAGAAGACTGAAAGTCCGATACAAGGTAGAAAACGGGTACATGTTTGATAATACGGCTTATTATAAACTGTTTGATCAGGATCTACACTATTTTGCGAAAACTTTACTCGGTTTGTGGAATCGAAACTTTTAACCCTAAAAGCGCTAATCACAACTTCAGCAGACAATATTATTTTTATTATCATTATCATCATCATCATCATCGTCATCATCATCATTTTTTTTAATTTATTTTCTGTTTATTAATTATTATTATTATTAATACTTCAAGAGAAAATAAGGTCTGGTATCATGTGATTCATCTGCCTGGCAGACGATTCACATGAAATGCCAAGTCTTATTTTCTCTGGAAAACAATGAAAAAATAATAATATGCCATTTGCTTCAATTTTACAGTGCGCTTTAGGTGCTAAAAGATGTCTATGTCAAAAAGTCGCATTTAGTATATTTTTGGCAATTTTGTATTTATAGATCAGCGACAACAGGTGAATCTTGTAACGTCATATATTGACGGCTCCCAAATTTACGGATCAACGCAGGAAGAGCTAGACATTCTTAGAACTATGGTCGGCGGTAAGTTGGACGCAACACCAGAAAACGTCCCTTCAAAGATGTGCGCCTAGCGAAGATTCAGATCATCCGCGCAGTCTGGTCCGACTATTCTCGGACCGCATTTTGGTTCAACGATGTAAAGTTTCTTCATGCGGACACGGAAGACACTGATCTGATTGTGCGGATGCATTTATTCGTGTCTTCGTTGGGCGCACGTGTCAGAAGGTAAAAATAGATTTCTCACTTTTATATGAAGCGCAGTGTTGAAAAGGGGTCCTTATACCATATGATGCTCAATGTGGAGAAAAAAACAACAACCTTATGTTATAGGCGAAAAGCGAAGGTCCAGCATGCGTATTTGTGCAGTCTAATCTGGATTTTCTCTGTTCGTCGACATATACTACCGTCTATTGATAATGTAAACCGGCAACGAAGGCCCTCAGAAGCCTGCGCGAATGCTCAGGCTGATCAGGGCCTGCATGGTCCGCAAACAGCATAAGGGCCTTTTTCCTGTGTTGCGCATCAAATCCGGCCAGGGAGACCACAGATTAGGTTAGGCACAGTCTGTTAAACTGTCTGTCTGTCTGTCTGTATATTCTACAATATATAATTTTGTAAAGATATAGACCAGACTATGCAGATGCACAGGCTGATCTGAGCTTTCACTATTCGGCTTAGAATAGAATAGAATGTTTTATCATCCAATTATGGACCCTTCCGGTGTATTACAGTGTGTATATATTTATGCATGGAAGATATCATGTGATAAGAAAAGGAGGCAACAAAACTTCACAAATATTTCACCACACACACGCACGCGCGCGCGCCGGCGCACGCACACACATACATTTCAGACACACACACGCACGCATGTACACATTGTCACACAAGGTGTAAATTATCGAAGTATAGCAAAAAGGTCGTTTTCTATGTTGATCGTCACTTATAGGCCACTCCAATTGAAAATGGATACCATACGTACCATATTGAGTATTCGGACAGACAGGCCTGAGCAAACAGTGTAGACCCAGATGAGACGCCGCATAACGCGGCGTCTCATCAGGGTCTACTCTGTTTGCCACTCGTCCAACAATTTTTAGACATAACAACAGGTAGTAAATTGTACTTGTTCAAATTTTAGAACAAGTATGGTAAGGAGTTGAGGTGTTCGAATACTTAGGGCAAATACGGTATTAACTTATTTTCGATCAGCCTAGATCCTGATCAGCCTGTAGTCTTTAAAGCACATGCATTATATTAGCAATCAGATTAGACTCTTATCAACTGCTTAGCCGAGTCTACACTGGTCGCATATGTCATAATGTTATCAAATTGGAGGGTCAAATTTATTGTTACATGCATTTATATTTCTCTACTAGAATAGAACTATTTTGGCCACAAAAATAAATATAGGTTTTAAATAAATGTCCTGCAAACCCGCAACGTAGCAACAGAGTTGTTTCAGTGTCAGTTTTCATAGAAACGACGTTTTACGCCGTTAATATTTACTCTGTTTGGGCTGGCATGTATATACTTGTATATTTCTTAGCAACAGCTCAAGGAAAGTCATCGTTTAACCAAAAAAAAAAAAAAAAAAAATGACACGTTTCCTCATTTCTCCACAAAAATATACATACGAGTTACTCATCAGTTCTATGCGAATGGCTTCTAATAAGCACCCGCAACATCTGTGTTTTGTGGAGAAATAAGAAAAATACATTGGCTTTTAGAGTGTTATATCCCTTTCATTGAGATTTGGGGTGAAACAAAGCATTCTCCTACATCTTTGTTTGAAAAACATTTTTATTTTATCGAACCAAATTTTCAAGTTTTTTTTTGTTTTTTTTTTTAAGTCTTCCCTTCTGCCAACAGCCCTGGACAAACAGTGTACACCTAGATCAGACACCGCGTTCTTTGCCACAGAACGCGGTGTCTGATAAGAGTCTATAGTCTTTGCCACTCATTCAGCAATATTATTCACATCAACATGTAATAAATCAGACTTCTTAAACTTTTATTACAAGTGTGGTTTGGAGCACTGCCATAGGCGATAATGATAAGCTTTACAGCAAACAGCGTAGATCCAGATGAAACGGCTCATAATGAGCCGTCTCATCTGGATCTACACTGTTTGGCATTTAGTCTTACAACTTCACATATAAACTCCTTTTCAAGCGATAGATTATCAAAAAAAAAAGAAAAGAAAAAAAGAAAGAAAGAAAAGAAAAGGAAAAAGCAGACGACAAATGTCGTCTGAAATTTGGCACCGAAAGAGTTAAGGTGTCCTTATATCAAGAGTACATACGGTTCTTTTCTTCATCCTTTCCTCCCTGCAGACCCAAACAGATACCTTTGCAAACAGTGCAGATCTAGCTGAGACGGCTCGTAATGAGTCGTCTCATTTGGATCGACACTGTTTGCCATTCTGTTATTGATTTTTGAGACAAAATTTCTGCAGTAAACCCTTGTTACATTAAAGTGAATTTGCTGTTGTAAAGAATCGTTAATGGACAGATTAATATGTAAGGAAGACCTTGATATATTCTTAAATCCTCATAGAACATATGTTTTGAATATTTGTTAGAATCGCTTGAGTGAGGCTATTCTAACGAATATCCAAAACATATGTTGCTTGAAGTTTATGTATAGGGATCACCCATGGTTTTTCATGCATTAATATCTGCCGGGTCCCGAGGAAGCTGTTTGAACGCGAGGCCGGTAGGCCGAGTGTTCAAATATCTTCCGAGGGACTCGGCAAATGTCACTGCTATGAAAAAACCATGGATGATCGTTGTTCTTGCATAACTTACGATTCCAACGGCAAATTGTGACGAAAACGCCCCAAAGCGCCATATAAACTCTTCAAATGCGACGGAAAACCAACATGGCGACTAGTTCAGAATTTTGTTCAAAATGACGCCAATTGCTCAATGACCCTCTGATGTCATCATAAAATTCTAAAATGCTACGCTCAGGGTGATAACATTACGTCGCTCAACGTAACGTAAACAAAGCAAGGCCCATCTTGTGATATCAAAAGTTCAAAATCCATGTTCAAACAGCACGTGAATTTCATGACTTGAACATGGGTTTTGTTGTATGAACACGGCCTCAGGTCCATTCAAGAATACCTTCAAAAGATTTTATGTAAGAATGCATATTCTTGCATAATTTTTCAACAACTGTCACCTCTTGTGCGAAGGTTTGCGAATTTCAAATTGTCATTTTAACGAATTTTGTTGTTGTATCAAGTGTCGGTATAAAGAGGGTTGATTTCAGAGATGTGTAGACTTCAGAGATGGGATAATACATTTCAAAGCCTTCAAGATCAAATGACAAAGATTTAGAGTCCTGTGTTTCTATTATAGCCTTTATAACATTGTTTTAAGGATCATGATGCAAAAACCGCATGCAAAAATTCTAGTTAGTTCCCGAGTTATAGCGATTTGAACTTACGCAGTTTTGATCTTCTTTCCAAACAATTTCAAACAACTCATGAGGCTCTATGACGTTTAAATGGTCATTTATTTTTTTATATTTATTTATTTATTCATATATTTATTTCTTAGATAATTTAAAATATTAAAACTGGATTTATGATCTTTAAAGTGTCAGTTATCGTTGTATTTTAGTTAAAGACCTGTATCTTCTTTTTTTTTTTTATAGAAAACTCATCAAACTTTTAAATAAGAACCACAATATTTGCGGTTTTTAAACTTGATTTTAAAAAAAGTTTAAATTTTATCTTGTGATTTAATTTGACAAAAATACTTTAAAAGTGGCTTACAATTTCACTTAAATGTTTATCCAAACATCTATATTTGGTGTAAATACTATACTGTAACAAGCTATAATTTGGAATTTAGAAAATTTAATTCTAAAAAGAAAATCAAATTTCAACCGTGCAATATGGTTTAAAACTATAAAACATTATTTATTGCATTAATAAAAAATTACATTGTTAAATATCATAAAACTGCAAATTTCAAAAGGAAATTTACATATATTTTGTTTTAAAGTTTTAATCGAAATTTAATAAACTCAAATGACATCACAGATTGTTGCCTAGTAGGATATAAATATAGCATTGTGGGTTATATTTCTCAGTTTATAACAATGAAGTTGTGTTTTTTTTTATGTGAAAAATGCCCTATTTGACTTTCCTGGCATAATTCGCAATGGTTTGGATTTTTTTATGCGGTTTTCTGCAAAATTATTCCCATTGGCAGCTCTTTTCGTATATAGCAATTTCATTGAAACAGTAAAAACTTTGTCATTTGATCTTTATGAATGAAAGGTTATTTCTAGTAAACTGTGATATTTTTATTTTCCAGTAAACTGTGATATTTTTATCATAATTAACAGGAGAGTTGAAAGTGGAAATTGGTCCACAGATGGAAATAAATCTACCAGAAGATCCGGCTGCAAATTGTGATTTGCTAGCGACCGGTGATTACTGTCTTTTATCAGGTGAGTTTTTTTTGTTTTTTTTTTATGCCCCCAACTTCGAAGAAGTTGGAGGGGCATATTGCTTCTGGGGCGCTCGTCCGTCCGTCACGCTTTTTGATGAATAGCATAACTTTAGAACCGTGCATGCTACTGTTTTGAAATTTCTTATATGGATTCCTCATGAAAACATAGCTGATACATTTTATTTCGTGACAGGATTATGCCCCTTTCCTGAGTTATCGCCCTTTGAAAAAATATGGATATAATATTGTCAGCAAAATGTCTAAAAAAAAACTATTGAAGCTAGAGCCTTGAAACTTGATGAAAAGACTGATAGTGATGAGTAGACGACCTGATTAACTTTTGAATAAATTTTAAAAAATACTTCTTGAGTTATGGCCCTTTGTAATTTTGGGCATTTTTACCTTGTCAGCAAAATATCTCAAAAACTGTTGGAGCTAGAGCCTTGAAATCGGTGAATGGATTTGTAGTAATGAGTACACAACCTGATTAACGTTTGATTAAATTCTAATAAATACTTCATGAGTTATGGCCCTTTGTAATTTTGGGCATTTTATCTTGTCAGCAAAATATCTCAAAAACTGTTAGAGCTAGAGCCTTAAAACTTGATGAATAGACTTGTAGTGATAAGTAGACAACTGATTAACTTTTGAATCAATTTTAAAAAATACTTCTTGAGTTATGGCCCTGTGTAATTTTGGCCATTTTTATCTTGTCAGCAAAATATTTAATAAAATGTTAGAGCTAGAGACTTGAAACTTGGTGAATCGATTTGTAATGATGTGAAGAGGACCTGATTAACTTTTGAATAAATTTTGAAAAATGCTTCTTGAGTTTTGTTCCTTTGTAATTTTGGGCATTTTTACCTTGTCAGCAAAATATCTCAAAAACTGTTAGAACTAGAGCCTTGAAACTTTATGAATAGACTGGTAGTGATGAGTAGACAATCTGATTAACTTTTGAATAAATCTTGAAAAAATATTTCTCGAGTTATGGCCCTTTGTAATTTTGGCATTTTTATCTTGTCAGCCAAATATCTCAAAAACTGTTGGAGTTAGAGCCTTGAAACTTAATGAATAGACTGGTAGTGATGAGTAGACAACTTGATTAACTTCTGAATAAAATTTTGAAAAATACTTCTTGAGTTATGACCCTTTGTACTTTTGGGCATTTTTATCTTGTCAGCAAAATATTTCAAAAACTGTTAGAGCTAGAGAATTGAAACTTGGTGAATTGATTAGTAATGATGAGAAGATGACCTGATTAACTTTCTGTAAATTCTGAAAAATATTTCATGAGTAATGGCCCTTTGTAAATTTGGGCATGTTTCCCTCGTCAGCAAAATATCTCAAAAACTATTGAAGCTGGAGCCTTGAAACTTGATGAATAGATTGGTAGGGATGAGAGTAGATGACCTGATTATGCCCCCAATTTCGAATGAAATTGATGAGGCATATTATTTTGCCTTCGTTCGTCGTCTGTCCGTTCGTCACGCTTTTTAGCTCACCATGAGCACGAAGTCCGTCGTCCGTCGTGCGTCGTGCGGCGTCAACAATTGCTTTAGAAGCCTACTCCTTCTATACCCCTGGGCCAATTGACTCGATACTTGGTAGGAAGCATCGGGGTGACTTGTAGATCAAAAATAGCTAAAATCATTCCGATCGGAAGTCCAAGATGGCCGCCATGGCCGCCATCTTGAAAATCTATTTTTCGCTTCTTCTCCTGAACCGAAAGACCAACTGACTTAAAACTTGCTAGGAAGCATCGAGGTGACTTGTAAATTAAAATAGCTAAATTCGTGCCGATCGGAAATCCAAGATTGCCGTCATGGCGGCCATCTTGAAAATCTATATTTCGCTTCTTCTTCTGAACCGAAAGGCCAATTGACTCTAAACTTGCTGGGAAGCATCGGGGTGACTTATAGATCAAAAACAGCTAAAACCGGGCCGATCGGAAATCCAAGATGGCCGCCATGGCAGCCATCTTGAAAAGCTATTTTTTGCTTCTTCTCCAGAACCGAAAGGCCAATTGACTCCAAACTTGCTAGGAAGCATTGGGGTGACTTGTAAATCAAAAATAGCTAAAATCGTGTCGATCGTAAATTTAATATGGCCGCCATGGCGGCCATCTTGAAAATCCATTTTTCGCTTCTTCTCCTGAACCCAAAAGCCAATTGACTCCAAACATGGTAGGAAGCATTGGGGTGACTTGTAAATCAAAAATAGCTAAAATCGTGTCGATAGTAAATCCAAGATGGCCGCCACGCAATGGCGGCCATCTTGAAAATCTATTTTTCGCTTCTTCTCCTAACCCCAAATGTCATTTGACTCGAAAATTGGTAGGAAGCATCGAGGTGACTTGTAGATCAAAAATAGCTAAAATCGTTCCAGTCGTAAATCCAAGATGGCCGCCATGGCCGCCGTCTTGAAAATCTATTTTTCGCTTCTTCTCCTGAGCCGAAAGGCCAACTGACTACAAACTTGGTAGAAAGCATCAGGGTGACTTGTAGATCAAAAGTAGCTAAAATCATGCTGATCGGAAATCCAAGTTGGCCGCCATGGTGGCCATCTTGAAAATCTGTTTTTCACTTCTTCTCCTAAACCCAAAAGCCAATTGACTTGAAACTTGGTAGGAAGCATCGGGGTGACTTATAGATTGAAATCGGCTAAAATCGTTCCGATTGGAAATCCACAATGGCCACCATGGTGGCCATCTTGAAAATCTATTTTTCACTTCTTCTCCTGAACCGAAAGGCTTATTGACTTTAAACTAGGTAGGAAGCATCAGGGTGACCTGTAGATCAAAAATAGCTAAAATCATCCCTATCAGAAATCCAAGATGGCCGCCATGACAGCCATCTTGAAAATCTATTTTTCGTTTCTTCTCCTGAACCGAAAGGCTTATTGACTTTAAACTAGGTAGGAAGCATCAGGGTGACCTGTAGATAAAAAATAGCTAAAATCATCCCTATCAGAAATCCAAGGTGGCCGCCATGACAGCCATCTTGAAAATCTATTTCTCGGTTCTTCTCCTGAACTGAAAGGCCATTTGACTCGAAACTTGGTAGGAAGCATTCGGGAGACTTGTAGATCTAAAATGGCTTAAATTGTTTGGATCGGAAATCCAAGATGGCCGTCATTGCGACCATCTTGAAATTCTTTTTTTTTTTTTTTTTGTCGCTTATTTTCCTGAACGAAAGGGCCAGTTGATTTGAAAATTGGTAGGAAGGATCTGGATGACTTGTAGATCTAAAACAGCTAAAATCGTTCCAATAGGAAATCCAAGATGGCGGCCATCTTGAAAATCTATTTTTCCCTTCTTCTTCTGAACTGAAAGGCAAATTGACTCGAAACTTGGTAGGAAGCATCGGGTGACTTGTAGATCAAAAATAGCTCAAATCGTTGCGATAGGAAATCCCAAATTGCGGCTATGGTGGCCATCTTGAAAATCTTGTTTTGAACTTTTTCTCCTGAACCGAAAGTGCAATTGACTCAAATTTCATTGGAAGTGTCGAGGTGACTTGTAGATCAACAGCAGCTAAAATCATTCTGATTGATAATCCAAGATGGCTGCCATCTTGTTTATGTTTATTATATTTCCCTGCCACTGTGCTTTTTACATGTATAAAACCATGATTCTTCAGAAACTACTTAGCCAATTGCCTCCAAATTTCACATTGATCCCACTGTTGAAATGTGATTGAGAGTTTGTTCAAATGATCACGCTCCATTGACTGTCATGCTATATATAATATTCTTCTTCAAAATTAAGAACTGCTTATTTGATGATCTTTTCATTAGTTGCAATGACAGGATTGGAAAATGTTGCATAACATCTGCATATCTGCAGTGGCTATGTCACTCAGGTGAGCGGCCCGTGGCCCGTGGGCCTCTTGTTTGTGTATGCCATATCTTAAGAACCCTGCATGCTAGGGTTTTGAAATTTTATAAATATGGGTTCTCCATGAAAAAATAGCTGACCCGTGTTTTTTTTTTTTTTTTTTTTTTTTTTTTGTCCGGCATATTTGTTTTTTAGAGTTATGCCCCTTTGAAAAAAATCAGAATTAAATCTTGTGAGCAGGATATCTCGAAAAGTATTTAAGCTGAATTCTTGAAATTCGATATAGTGAGTGGAAATGATGTGTAGATTACCTGATTAGATATTGAGAGAATTCCATGAAAAATTGATATACGCTCGTAGTTACTGCACTTTGCGGTTCTGCGCATTTCGACCTTGTCAGCAGGATGTCTCAAAAAGTACTTAAGCTAAGGTCTTGAAATATTATATGCTGACTGGGGATGGTGTGAAGACTACCTGATTTGATTGTTAGGGAATTCTATGAGAAATTGACGCAGTTATGTAGTTCTAGGAATTTTGACATGGTCAGCAAGATATCTCAAAATATGTTTAAGCCAGAGCCATGATATTTGATAAACTGATTGGGATGGAGGAGGAGATCACCTGATCAAATTTTTAACTAATGAAATGAAATATTGTTGGAGTTATGGCCCTTTGCAATTTCTTGCCATTTAATGTTGTGGCTTTATTGTGTATAGCAGGAGTTTAGAACCATGTATGCTAATGTTTTGAAATTTCATATATTGATTCCTCATGAAAAAATAGATGACCCGTATTTTTTTCTTATCCGTAATATCTCGTATTTAAGAGTTATTACCCTTTTGATAAAATAACATTGAAATCTTGTATACTTGTACTGTTGTTAACGTCATGGGCAAGCAGTGTTGGAGTCAAGCAGTGTTAGAGTCAGGCAGTTGGGGGTATAGTGTTTTACGAACACCAGCTCTAGTTTTTTTCCTTTGCAAGCTCGTTTATTTGGTCGGTTGGTTGGTCGGTTGGTTGTTGTTGTTGTTATTGTAGTAGTAGTAGTAGTAGTAGTAGTAGTAGTTGTTGTTGTTGTTGTTGTTGTTGTTGTTGTTGTGCATTAACTTCTCAGTTTCCTATCACCGCTGTACGCTAAATCAATGATAGCTTTCTTTATTTCAGATTTTCACAGCCAAATAAGCTCGACAGGAGGACTGCTTTCAACTTTGTAGACACATGCGACTTTAGTTAGCCACCCCTTTTCAGCTAGAAATGCTTGTTTATAAAAACAAATTCCCCCAACTACATGCTTGCACTTACACAATGCCAATCTCAGAAAAGGAACATAATTCTCAAAAAAAGTAATCCGATTTTTTTTTCAAAAGTTATTCTACTCCCTCAGCACCAGTATATTTGTTGAAAAAAAAATCGAATTGATTTAACGGGAGTTATATCCCTTATACTTGTGTACAGTTGGCCTTAGTGTTTTAGAAACAAACATTTCAAAAAAAAAAAAAAAAAAAAAAAACATTTCTAGTTTTCAAGGGAGAATACGTCGTCCTGTTTGTCTTCCTGCACATTTTTTGTCTTCCTTCTTAACCGTTGTCCTGCTGAATAAATTAAAATGCCACGCCTACAACAAACTTTCTGCCAGTCAGATTACTTGATCCAAGTTGCTGATACAAATTCACATACTGGCAAACAGTGCAGACCCTGATCAGTTGGCTTCTTCAGAAGCCAACTGATCTGGATCTACACTGTGTGCAAAGGCAGGACACATTCGGGTTCAGCAGGACTAGAGTTAAATTAAAAAGGGTTAAAAGGAAAGAATTTGCTCCCAAGGGGGCGTGGAGAGGGCAAATTCTTTACTTTTAGGATAAACCCCTTTTCAGAAGTTACCTCCCCCACTGAAAGCGTATCAATTCCCCTTAACTTTTAGGATAAACCCCTTTTCAGAAGTTACCTCCCCCACTGAAAGCGTATCAATTCCCCTTAACCCTTCCATCCTGCAGACCGATACAAATACCTACGCAAACAGTGTAGATCCAGATGAGACGACCGATAATGAACCATTTCATCAGGTCTACACTGTTTGCCAGTGTGCTTATTATTTTGAGTAAAAACCCTATTGACAACAATTGATATGACAGTAGTATTGGCCACCTAATACAAAGACGGAAGAGTCTACGACAGAAACTCAAGGTGAAACGGTTAAGTTTGACCTATACAACCTTTATCTATGTTTTGGGCAGAATATGAAAAATATCAGAATTTTTTTATCTCAAAATTTTTCTTTATTGGTTGTAAAATTTTCAATATATTTGAATAGGCGTGTTTTCGTAATGCATTTCAGGTGATGTCCGTGTTGACATAACACCATACTTAAGTATGCTCTCAACGGCCTTCGTTAGGGAGCACAATCGCCTTGCCCGCCAACTTGCCTATATTCAGCCTCAATGGGATGACGAAAAGATTTTCCAGGAGACGAGAAAAATCGTAGCGGCTGAGATACAACACATCACATACAACGAGTATCTTCCAATTATGCTTGGAGGCCCTTACATGTCATATTTCGGACTTTTTCCACAAGTAGATGACTTTGACTATGTTTACAATGCAACGATTGATGCCTCAATTGTGAATGTTTTTGCCGCGGCAGCATTCAGAGTTGGCCATTCCCAAGCGCCTAATCAGGTAAAAATGAACAGTGTGATAAATGGACAATCTTACCTTCCCAGACTATTGGAGGAGACATACTTTAGACCAAATATGATCCTTATGCAGCATGGTGCAGACAGAATAGCCAGGTATGCTGCCACAGCAAAGTGTCCTAGAACTGACGGGTAAGATTTAAATATTTAAATACATATATACCATCACGAAAACATACCTATATAATTTTGACTCCCTTGAACCCCACTTTCATATAGAAAAAAAAACTGGGCTTTACAGAGGTAAACATTTACTTTTCTTATTTCTGCCCAAAAACATAGATTGTGGGTATTCGTTAGGACCGCCTCGGGAAGGCGGTTCAATAGAGTACACACAAGCTATGTTTTGAGCAGAAATATGAATATCAGATTTTTTTTATCTAAAAATTTTCCTTTTTTGGTTGTAAAATTTTCAATATATTTGAACAAGCTTGTTTTCGTAATGATAAAGTTGAAAACAAATACCGGTATAAACAAGTTATTACACGTCAAAACTAATTAATTACTTGAAAACACACTTATTCTGCTTTCAATTTTTACTTAGTCTAGTGATTCATTTTTTCTTTCTTCTTTCCTTCTAAGTGCTCAGCTTATCTTAATCATCTGGGCCCAGTTGTTCAAAACTAACGATGTCGTTAGTTAACGATTCGTTAAAATTTACATCAAGTGATATGCAAATATGCTGAAATTTTTTGCTGAAAAAATGTGAGTAGCTTTTGCAGAGCAAAAGCTACTCACATTTTTTCAGCAAAAAAATATCAAAATATTGTGTATTAAATCTGCTAAAAGAGTTAACGAAATGACCCTTAACGAGCTTGTTTAGCTAACGACGCTTTGAACAACTGGGCCCTGGTAAACACAAAAGCACTTCCGGACTGTTCTTGTAGATTTGCTTTATTTTAAGTAGAGCAAAATTTTTGTCAGTTAAAGTTTTATGTCAGTTTCTGTCAGTGTTTTATTGGAAATATTGATAATTTGTACCTGGTTTTATAAATTTATACCGAGATATAATAATATAACAGTGCTGATAATCAGAGAAAACTGAGCGCTTTCGGTCGCTATCGGCCTTCTTCAGAGTTTTAATAGAATTTATCTACATTTTGGGGGATTAATTGCAGAAAAAATGTAAATTGATATACAGACAACCCTCTTTATACCGATACATGATACAACGACATATTTCGTTATAATGACAATTTCACTGTCACAAAACCGTCGCTTAAGAGGTAAAAATTAGTCACAAATCATGCACGAATATATTTAATACTTTAAAGAAACATATGTTTTGGATATTTGTTAGAATCGCCTCAGCGAGGCAATTCGAACAAATATCCAAAACATATGTTCTGAGAGGAAGTAAGAACAAACCAATACCTTTCTTACATATCATTCTGTCCATAAAGGATTCTTTACAACAACGAACTCATTATAATGGCAACATCTTTGGGAACAAATTCTGTCGTTGTAACGAAGGTTCACAGTATTGTGCTACTGTAATGGCCAGCGAATTGATAGTGAGTATTGTCTGACAAATTGAATGCAAGTAACTAGTGTTAGACCCATTGTACAGACAACCCTCTTTATACCGACACTCGATACAACGACAAAATTCGTTATAAAGACAATTTGACTATCACGAAGCCTTCGCTTAAGAGGTAACAATTAGGCACAAAATATGCAAGATTATTGTATTAAATACTTAAAAAAAAACATATATTTTGGATAGTGAGGCGATTCTAACAAATACCTAAAACACATATACTGTGAGGAAATAAGAAGAAAACAAGACCTTTCTTACATATTAGTCTGCTAGTATTCTAGACAAGCCTAACATTTGGAGATTGATCATGAAATATTTTCTACGGTCATTCTCTCCCTTCCGCTGATTCAAGAAGGGCAGTTGTCAGTTTCTGGCGAAAGAATGTGCACAATACTGGTTAACCGCTTAGAGGACTAAGCCTGCCCAGTAAACGTGTGGTTAGGTAAACTGACCGCGCTCGATATGACCCCATTGGGTTGCCTGGGCCGTAAAACCTCAACACAAACAAAACAAACTGTCCATCACGAAATAAGCGTTTTTACTGAAAGTCGCCATACAATGCGGGTTGTGCACTTTACCAAAAGGTTGATTTATAGCGTTATTTGAAACAAAATGATTTTTCGCGATACGTTGTAGAGGAAGTTAGGCGCCGGCATTTTCAAATGGCTCCATGGACGTAGAGTAGTTTTCTAGTACACTGATGGAGATTTTCAAAAAATATCAAAGCCTGTGGATTTTCCAAGCCTGTAGTGTAAAACTTCCATCTAATTACAGTGAAACCTCAATGAATCGAACTTATTTGGGACCATGGAAATTTATTCGAGGCATGGGTAGTTCGATCAACTGAGGGTTAATCATGGCGCCATTTCAGAGAGCAAATGGTGATCTTGTAGACAAAAAAGTAATGGTGAGTGTATTCATTAGAATTGCCTCGATGAGGAGTTCTAATGAGTGCAAACAACATTCAATTTCATGATAAAACGAGAAAATTTCCCTTAATATTTGTTTACTTGAGCTATCGGAAGAATTTCGTAGGGACTCAAAAACGAGTTTGAATCCTCCAAGGTAAACGAGCCATCGATGTTTGAATTATCGAGGTTTTACTGTACAGGGAAACTTATGAATACCTATAACGAGATGTCGGTGCCTGTCATCATCTACAACTTTATTACAAGAAAGTTTTTAATAGTTATCGCGAAAAGATATAAATTTGATTGTTTTATTTAACATTATTTTTGTTTTGCTTTTTTTTAAGTTTTTCAGAAGTACGAATTTTCAGCTTGCCATTATACCAACGTATGTTCATTAAAAAATTGAGCCGCAACGTCATAAGAGGTACCTTCTGACGTGTGTACCCAACGAAGACTCATATCAGCCTGTGCACATCACGAAAACACGCCTACGTAATGTTTACCCCCCCCCCTCCCCTTAAACCCCAATTTTATATTGTAAAACAGGGGTTTACAGGGGTATACATTATTTTCTTATTTCTGCTCAAAAACATAGATTGTGGGTACTCGTTAGAACCGCCTCGCCGAGCCGGTTCTAACGAGTACCCACAATTTATGTTTTGAGCAGAAATATGGAAAACATCAGATTTTTTATCTAAAAAAAGTTTCATTCTTCAGTTGTAAAATTTTCAGTATATTTGAATAGGCTTGTTTTCGTAATGATCAGCGCAGACTGATCAGAATCTTTGTTGTCCGCATGAAGACACTGCATCCTAAGCAATTCAAAATGCGCCCAGAGAAAATTCTGATCAGACTGCGCAAATACCAGGCTGATCTGAATCTTCGCTAGGCGCAGATGTCCGGTGTAGGTTTTAACACGGTAAGGCTCATTTCTCGTTACAGCACGTTAGAGCAGAGTGTTAGGAATAAGCTTTTCAAGGACAAGTACGACCCATATGACACCCTTGACCTTGCGGCTCTCAACATTCAGCGCGGTCGTGATCATGGGCTGCCATCCTACAATGAATACAGAAAATTGTGTGGTCTGCCGCCCTACCATACGTGGCAAGATGCGCTAAGAATTGATAGCGATCATAGCGACAGTGATGTAGCCAAGCTCATGAATGTTTACAGGTATTTTAGATTTACGGTGTGGCTATTACATACAGTCGGGAAAGCTGTTGCCAATTGGCAGATGTCTGGCAATAGGAAATTATTCCTGAATTTGCTACTGCCAGACGTGTTTTATGAGATTTGTGCTAAAATGTATTAATATGTTTACAGAAGATGCAGAAAGTACGCATGTCGCTCGTAAATGACGAGAACTTCGACTGTGATTGAGTGAAACTTTTATGTTCCACAAGCTTTGCGTTTTGGTTCTATCGATTCTGGGGGAAACTTATAGACATCGGGAGCTCTTTAACATTTCAATTTAGCCCATATAGATATCAAAACTGACTGTTTGTCTTAAAAAAAATGTTTCTACGACTCGAAGTCTGTTTAAAAGCATTCGGATACAGAAACTGAAAATACTTTTACTTTCGATTCTTAGTCTTATGGAAATTTAGGGGGAAACAAGATTGGGTCACTAGAAATTTTACCATACAGAGACAAAATACATTTTCATAAATTCACACGTTTCCGGGTTTTTCGGCACGGAAGCCGGTATTCCAAATGCTCAAAGTGAGAATAATTCCTTTTGCTGACTGGATTAGAATGCGATGATCAAAACAAAATTTTAATTTGCATAATCATAAGGTCTTTACTTTATATACATTTCAAACAAGTAGATTATATTATCTTTCTTAATGGGTTATAACTCGAATTATTTCGCAGTTTGAGAAGAAAATATTTCATGATGAAACGAAGTTGATGGTAACGGGATGATGCCGACTTTAATGCTCTTTTGGTAAATATCCAAAACTGAAATGGCAACAGGGTAAAATATTTTTTATGCGCTCCTCTGAAAGGAACGACGGGGTTGACTGTAATGAAATGATGATGTGAAATCTTGAGCCTTTATGTGTCGTCTGTAAGTGGGCGAACTGCGCCATCCGCCATATTGTTGTCGCACCTGCTTTAGCATGGGCGACTTAGGCGTGCAAGTTTCTGTCCGTTCGTCCGTACGTCCATCCGTCAACATTTACCTAGGGTGTTTTGTGAGCGCAACTCCTCTTACAGGTTTGTACCGATCGTTTTGAAACTTTGCATGTGTTTTTTCCATGGTATGAGGATGTGCATGTGGTTTGGATATAATTGTTAGATCATTTTTGTTACTTTTTCTACATTGTGAACTTAGTCATTCTTAACCCTCAATATATAGACAGTGGGTACCTCTTGTGAGCGCAACTCCTCTTACAGTTTTATACTGATTATTTTGAAACTTTGCATGTGTTTTCTTCATGGTATGAGGATATGCATGTGGTTTGGAAATAATTGTTAGATTATTTTTTTGTTACTTTTTCCACATTGTGAACTTTATCGTTTTTCTCCCTCAATATTTAAACTTTTTGTACCTCTTGTGAGCGCATCTCCTCTTACAGTTTTGCTTCGATCGTTTTAAAACTTTGTTTGTGGCTTCTTTATGGTATGAGGATTTGCATGTGATTTGGATGTAATTGTTAGATTATTTTTATCATTTTTTCCACATTGTGACTTAGTCATTTTTCACCATCAATATATAGACAGTGGGTACCTCTTGTGAGCGAAACTTCTCTTGTAGTTTTGTGCCGATCGTTTTTAAACTTTGCGGGTGTTTTCTTCTTGCTGTGAGAATGTGCTTGTGGTTTGGATATTTTTGTTAGATCATTTTTAACACTTTTTCTACATTGTGAACTTCGTCATTTTTTCATCTTCAATATATAGATAGTGAGCACAAACTCCTCATACAATTGTATACATTTTTTTTAAACTTTACACGTTTCGTCCATAGCCTAAAGATGTCAATGTGCTTTTAATATAATCCTTGCATTAATTTTTGTCACTTTTTATTACTTTGTGAACTTTGTCCTTTTCTGATCTCAGGTGTACAGATAGTGGGTACCTTGTGATTGCAACTCCTCATACAATTTTACACCGGTCTTTTTGAAACGTTGCACATGTTTTCTCCAGGGTCTGCAGATGTGCATGTGGTTTGGATATAATTTTGAAATTTATTTTTGTCAGTTTTCTACTTTGTTAACTTTGTCATTTTCTTACCTCAGATTTTATGAAAGTGTATATAGATAGCGGGTACCCTTTAACCCTTAAAGCGCCGATCACAACAATTGTCGTCTGCTTTATCTTCTGCCTGTTACTTTTAAAGTCAGTGTTGCAAACAGTGTGGACCCAAATCAGACTTTAGAGCAGTCTGATCTGGGTCCTCACTGTTTGCCGGTATGCAAAAAATAGGTTTGAAAAGTTTGCAAGAATATTCAGCAGACGACATAAACAGACGACATTTTCAGATGCAGTTTTTCTTGGCGCTTTAAGGGTTAAGCGCAACTTCTCATGCATGAGCATGTGCTTTCGATGAAATTCCTGTATTAATTTATTCTACCTGAAACAAACATTACTTTTTTTCTGGGGTGGGGGCAGGGGCGGTGTGGATGGGGAGCGGGGTGCAGGTGCGACATCAAGTTCACCGAAGTTCGATCTTTTTATTTGTAACGGTTAATCGGTGCGTAATGTAAAAATCGGCGAGGGAGATAGTAGTTTCCAACAAGCGGAGTCAACAGAGATATCTCTTCTTCAACCAAAAATACAGATAACTGTATTTGAAATGCAGATATCTATATTTAATTTAGAAATTTTTATCTGCATACAGAGATATCTGTATTTGAAATTCAAATATCTATATCACGGACGGAAATACAGATATCGGCATTTCAATTAGAGATGTCATTAATTACAAAAAAAAACAAAAAAAAACAGATATCTGTATCTGTCAATAGAAATATCTGTATTTGAATTGCAGATATCTGCATGAAATGGGTAAAACATAAACAGATTGCCATAGATATCGGAATGCTTACTTGATATTGCATATTCTAACACTCCTCGCCTATATAGCCAATGGTTAAACTCAGTGATTTATTCTACAACAAATCACTTGGCGGGAGCGTTCGACGCTATCTGGCGCCGTTCTGGCGTCATTTTGACACTTTGCTGAAGTCAGTCTTCGGTTCCACGACGTTAGACTGTGCAACGTCGTTTTCTCACGTCAACAACGTAAGAAAGCATGTAAATGTCAGCGTTACAGTCAAAACTGTTGGCGGGATTTCTTTATTCGATGGAAGTTGGAAGAATCTGAAGGATACAATTACTTTTTCGTCGTTTACTATGTGTTAGAATCGAAATAGATCAGCTCTTGTGCGTGATTTGTTGAGTAATAAATCACTCATGATTTGATCTACTTTACAACTGACCTCCATATTACTCAACAAATCACTGCTAGAGCTGATCTATTTCTTACCTCACAATGTCCTCGGATGCCCTCGAATAATACGGTTGCTTTTGATGACGTCTTCAGGATAGTAATGAAGTCACGCCAAAAGTTGTCAAGCATTTGTGCTGGCTCTGAATTTTAGATAATAAAATGCCTATTTTGAGACTTCAAACAACTGAAAATGATGGCAAGATTTATAACTATAAAATAAAAAGAGTTATTGCACAGATATTGGTGAATATCCCATGTTGGATATCATTGCAATAACCCTGTACAGAACAGAGATAATGCGTGGGTACCTTAAATAAGCAGTCAATATGTGATAGAAATGCGGGCGATGGCCCAGAACACGAAACAGATTTGCAGCCTAGACTAGTCAATTCGTTCTCAATTCAGTTCGCACTTAAGTCAATTCGCTCTCATTTTGGTCAACTCGTACTCATTTTTCGGTCAATTTGTACTCATAAAATTTCTCTTCGGTCGATTCGTACTCATTGGTCAATTCGTTCTAATTTTAGTCAATTCGTTCGCACACTAAAATCGACTAATTTCGAAGGAAATATAGAAAGAAAACAAAAATGAAAACACCCAAAAATAAAAGAAAAGAAATATTACATGAGAAATCAGTTCACGTTTCTAGATTTTAATCTTTGAAAGAAAGATAGAAAGAAGGAAAAACTTCAGCAATATAACATAAATAAAACAACATAACTTAATAAACAAGCAGTTTTTTGGGTGTTTTTTTTCAGGAATTGCCAACAAAAGTTGTTGTTTTTTCTTGTTTTTTTTTTTTCTTATTGTTTTTTATCTCACGTTGACAAAGAAATCGACTTATTCGGAAGAAAATCAAGAAAGAACAAGAGGCCCATGAGGGTCTGAATCGCTCAAATATATGTTGTTGTTTTTTTCTTCTCTTTTCTTTCTTTTTCTACAAGTTTTTTTTTTTTTTTTTTTTTTTTTTCGGTTTTCATCAGGGTTGATGTCTAATACAACTTCTCTGTGCAAGTTTTAATAGAACTGAACGAAAACCCGTGGACTTAATCGCTTGAAAGAACAAAATAATAAAACAATTAAAAGGTCCCTTTTCCCATAATGTTTGGTCTGAACAATATTTTATTCTTTCAATTACATGGATATCGGTTTCACAACATATAATGTGTCAGGATTAGACGGTAACCTTAAAGCTTATACATGTCATTTCCTGAATCATAGAACATGAACAATACTCGTATAATAAGAGAGAGAGAGAGAGAGAGAGAGAGAGAGAGAGAGAGAGAGAGAGAGAGAGAGAGAGAGAGGGAGGGAGGGAGGGAGGGAGGGAGGGAGGGAGGGAGGGAGAGAGAGAGAGAGAGCATTTTGCAATTTCAACAATACTAGGTACAAAACACTTAATAATATGTTTTTGATATGGTAAGCTATTAAAATCTCCAAATTTATTATTAATGATTACGGACAGTCTCAGTATGAAGGTTTCAACTGTAGCAAGTTCTTACAACATATACTTGTACATCATACGCACAGCATTATGACATTTTACTTTGAAAAGAGAGAGTGTCAATGTTCTTTGTAAAAAAAAAGGAAGAAAGGATGTTGACCGATCCCAGTTTGTGCTCTCAGCGGGTGTCATTATAATAGATAATTTTACTATAAGCTATATGACTTATATTTGTAGCATGCATTATTATTAGCTATTGCATAAACCGTTTGGATTTGATAATAAAGTCTTGTATTTTTAAGAAAAGGAGCTCGTTTTCGTTATTTGGTGCATTTTCTTTTCCAAATTATAAGTCGTGAACATTGTGTGTTGGTAGTAGATCAGATAGGTATCTGCTCCTGACATCTGTATACTTAGGGCATGTGTAGAAAAAATGGAATGCACTTTCGAATCCACCATAAGAACACGACGGACTAGGTACGATGTTTTTACGGAAAAGATCCGAGTTGAGTGAGCTGCATTCCATTCGAAGCCTGCCCTGAAGTATCTGTCCTATTCTAGATCCAGCATTAAAATATTTAGGTGGCTCCCTCAGATCCCTATTTAGCCGGCATTTGAAGAAGGAAGCTGTGCTGGCTTCTTTGACATTATCTGGAAGGTCGTTCCATGCTCTGATTGTAGAAGGAAGAAAATAGTTGAAGAGGAGATTAGTATTTGCATGAACAGACCGGATATCGTTTGCGTTTCAGAGACTGTAAGAAGTGCGTTCTTGTACAAGAGGCGGTTAGAGATTTCTTAGGTAATCTGGGACGAGGCTATTAACGATTTTATATAAAAAAAAAATAACTAATTTGTGTTTCTGTCGTCTGTCGTGAAGTGATTCCCACCCTAGGTCTGCTAGCATTTTTTCAATGCTGCAGAGTTTTGTTGCACCTGATACGATTCTGGCGGCTTTATTATGAATGGACTCTAACTGCCTTTTGCAGTCGTTTGAACTATTGTCCCATACAAAGTCGCTGTATTCTAATAAGGGCCGAACGTATGCTGTGTATAACTTTTCAAGAGCTAGCCTACTAATTTTAAACTTAAGCGCTCGTATAATATAATGTTCGGCGTATTTTTTTTTTCATTTTCATTGGTATCAATTTTTACAACGATACAAAAAATCTGTGCAAGTTTCGAAAGAATCGGATTAAAAATGTGGATTTTATCGCGTAAATGAAAATAAAAGTTCACGGACGGACAGACGGGAACCACGCCATGACATCTAATCTGAATCTAAGCTAAAAACGAACGAAAAAAAATCATAATTTAACGGAAACTAATGAAATTAGAAATTCTAATAATTTACTTTTTAAGATTTTAATCTAAGAGGAATGAAAGCAAGTAAAACTAAATATTTACTTCCATTATAAATACCAATTATTCGTTTCCTTTGATTGCGATATATAATTATCGTGTGCATAGAAATGTAACAAAAGTACATGTATTTAAATAAATACATTGGATTATTGCGTCGATCTTCTTCTGCTATCAGGAATATAACAGTTTGGACCAATTTGGTTGTTGAAATTTAAATGTTCATACAATATCTCGTTATGCAATACATAGTAACAACAGGTCTTATGAAATTGTCTTTTTGTCCGATAATCCAGAATATTTCTGTTACTGATCAGCAATTGTCATATGAACTACAGACAGACCTGACGTGTTAGGCAAGCGCCTATGGGAAAAACAAATATTGGTTGCTTAGCACATGTAGATTTCAAGCACTTTGCATTTAATGGGATCTGAAATCGTGACCTTTTCAGACAAACTGAATATGACATACAATTCGCATTGCAAGTTTCACTTGTCAGAAAACTCACATGACAAATTTCTTATTGTATGCTTAGATGGACTAAAAATCGCCTTTATACAAATTATATAATATACTTTTATTAATGTTTTCTCCACCCTCCCCCCCCCCTCCACCCACTGTATTTTAAACGGAATTAACTTCATAATCTTGTCCAAAATAACCTCTCTAATTCTAAATGTTCGTCCAAACAGTCGGACGCACGGATGGGTGGGGTCATTCATGCTCCACTGATTTTGAAGGCGGAGACACGAAACTGTCGCGCGGGAATGCGTGCAGATGTAAACTATTGGCATTTGTCACTTCTAATTACGTCATTTATGCACCATTAACACTGAACGATGCATATATCCTAAATAGAGGTCCTAAAATGAGAACGAACTGACTAAAACCATGAGTACGAGTTGACCAAAATGATGGTAACTTGACCAAAATGAGTACGAATTGACCGAACAGTGAGTACGAATTGACCAAATCGATGAGTACGAATTGACCAAAATGAGAACGAGTTGACTTGAGAACGAACTGACTTGAGTACGAGTTGACTGGGAACCCGACTAGCCAGGGTCTGTCCTATTTACGTGTGCAATATTTGGTCTGTTAAAGTTACAACGTAATTAAAAAGTGTCACAGGTTTTATTTAAACATATAACACTAAACCTACATTTTGAAATGAAAGAAATTCTTTAAAACGAAAGAATATAGCGAAAAACAAAGATTACTTTTTGAAAATAACGGATTAATCATTCGTTTATTCAAAATATTACTTTATATATTCAGTGTATGATTGGTTCGTTGAAACAGTCCCTAATTCGAAATAACGAAATGATCAGTCAGCAAATATTTTAGATTCATTTAAACGAAATAATAATTTGTTACCAAGAGGACATTAGCTCTAATCAGTAGAACTAATTACGTATTTGTAAAACGGTATTAATGGTTCGTTTAACACTTCCCGTGTTATGGGCAAATTGAGCAGACGACAAACTGATATTTTTCTTATTTTTCCTGGAAAATAGGATCGGTCAGTTCATGCAGACTGTCTTCTAAGTCAAAGAAGTGTCAAATCTTATTTCATATGGAAAAAGAAGAAAAAAAATGTTTCAAAATGTCTACTGATATTTTTACCCAGCATTCAAAATGTTAGATGGACCAATTATTTTCATTAAACGAAACGGTAACCCTGATAAAACGAATTATATATTTATAAACATATACCGCATTTACCCTAAGTATCCACAGGCCTTAACAAACAGTGTTAGCCCGTGATCAGACGCCGCAGATCAGATGCCTACACTGTTTGTAGCTCTCCAAGCAGTTTTAGACATGTCAATAACCCAGCTAGCATTGTATATAAATCTACAGCGGGCCGTTATCGGCCAGTCAGCTACCCTGACGGGCCGATAACGGCCCGCTATAGATTTATGTAGAATGCCTACTGGGAAGTAGACCAATATACGTACTTGTTCAAGGATTAGAAAAAAAAGTAAGGTAAGATGTTCGAATATTTAGGGTAAATATATTTTCCTTTGCCACCCTCAGGGCTAATTTAACAGACGACAAATTAGTGTGTGTTTTTTTCTTGCTTTTTCCAGAAAATAAGAGTTGACATTTCATGACATTGACGTTTTCCAGAAAACAATAGTTGACATTTCATGCAAATTGTCTCCTGACGATTTGCATGAAATCAGAATCCTGTTTTTCTGGGAAAAAAATAAGAAACGTATTTTAAAATGTCGTCTGTTGAAATTTTTACCTTATACATCAATGTAGTTTTTTTTTTTTTTTTTTTTTTTTTTCGTGGCAGCGATCCTGGGGATATTGATGTTTTCACTGGCGCTATAACTGAAATACCAGTTCAAGGTGGTCTAGTTGGCCCTCTTAATGCCTGTCTGCTTGGAAACCAGTTCCGGAATCTTAAAATTGGAGACAGGTTTTACTACGAAAACCCTTTCCTAGTCACGGGGTTTACCTTAGGTGAGTTACTCTAGTTAATCGCCGCCATTCAACCTCTATCTCGGACCCGTATGTGGAGCTATACATGAGCAGGCGATTTTTCCCGATTTCGTCTTTTTTGTTTTAACCTCCATCAACGTCCGGCATTGCAAAGCTTTGTTTTAGTGACCTTTATAACACCACAACCTCTTTATAACACTATTGTTGGGGTCCATAGTATAAACCGTGTTAGTTAAACAACCGTGTTATATCGAAACAAAAATGTATAGATTATATTGAAAAATTATGGTCATTTTTCAATATAATCTATACATTTTTGGATCCATCTTTGAACCGTGTTATATCCAAAACCGTGTTATAAGGAACCGTGTTATATAAAGGTTGAAGTGTACATTTTTTTCTTAATTTCTGCATTTTCAAAAGGAATAATGCCATTGATAAGAAGAGCATATTTCTCAAACCATTTTTTCTTTACATTATGAAAGGAAAGAATGTAAATCAAACGTCACGCCTCATTTTCAGTGAAAAGAAAGTAAAAAAATAAAAAATGTGGAAATATACTCAGCAGATCAAAGGTCAAAACAATTGGTAGTCGCTGTTATTGTCCAGTGGGCACATTACGTTTATACTATAATGTTATGAACCAAGTAATTTTATATTGGCCCTGTTACAGGTCCGAGGTCTGCTGTATTGGCCCTCGGCCTTCGGCCTCGGGCCAATACAGCAGATCGAGGACCTGTAACTGTGCCAATATGAATTGCTTGGTTAATAACAATTTTATTAATTAACTTCAATAGTAATAATAATAATAGTAATGACAATAATAATGATAATAATTTAGGGAAGGGCATATACGTAACTTAATTCATGACAATGTTGTTTATGAAAATTCTAATTTTTATTATTGATGTCGCCAGTGTGATGATAGATGTCCAATAATTAATAGCGCTAATTGGAAACATAACTGCGTCCAAACATTTAGAACATTTACTGTGTTTGTGACACAAAACTACCACAGTCTAGTATGCCAACTGACACCGAAATTGACAATCATCAGTTGTAGCGAAATGGACATGGTTTTCCTTAAATAACTCAAAGAGCAGAAGACAACATTGCACCAAAATGTCTTTTTAAATTGTGCTTAAATTGATTTAAATATAGGAAAAAGACATGATTTTCTGAGTTTTAAAATACGGTAAGCAAAACTAAAAGTTCTGTTTTAGTCACTCCAGGCAGTTGGACTGTGTATCCGCTAACATGGACCATGTACCGTTTAACATGGACCATCTACTATCGCACATGGACCATTCATACATACAGCTTGTACAACTGAACATGGTCCATGTACCATCGAACCATGTACTATCAAAGATTTTGTGTAATAACTTCAAAACAAGTGGATGACCAACAGGGCCAATACGAGAAAAAAACAGGGCCAATACAGAATTTTCCGTATTGGCCCTGTTTATTTCGTATTGGCCCTGTTTGTCATCTGTATTAAGCAGGCTGTTTGGGCAATATTCTCATAGTTGATTTATAAAACGTTATATAAATTCTGTTAGGTAATTTAGATTACACAGAAAAGTCAATCTGACCTAAAAATACATTGCAGCCAATAGTCACGTATATACCGTAAGTTTTCGGACAGAGAGGCTTAAGCAAACAGTGTAGACCCAGAAGAGACGCCGCAAAACGCAGCGTCTTATCAAGTCTACACTGTTTGCCACTCCTGTAGCAATTTTAGACACAACAACGGGTAGTAAATTGTACTTGTTCAAATTTTAGAACAAGTTTGGTAAGGAGTTGAGGTGTCCGAATACTTAGGTTAAATACGCTACGCATGATCCAATGTCAAGTTAATTTTGGTAACTTATTGACTGACTATAAGTTAGAATCTACGTTACGAAAACATGCCTATTCATATACTGAAAATTTTACCACCAAAAAATGAAAATTTTCAGATAAAAAAAAAATCTGTTATTTTTTCTTACTTCTACTCAAAACATAGATTGTGTGTACTCGTTAGAACCGCCTCAACGCGGTTGTTCGCGGTTAGTAGCTGGATGGGTGACCGCGGTTCTTGACTTCGTGGAAGACCCGGCAAACGCATAGGCACACGACAGAATATTCGTGTTTTTTTTTTTGTGTGTGTGTGTTTTTTTTTGTTGTTTTTTTTTGTTCGTTTTGTTGTTATTGTTGTTTTTTGTTGTTTTTTTGTGTGTGTGTGTGTGGGGGGGGGGGGTTGTGTGTTGTTGTTGTTTTTTTTTTTGTTTTTTTTTTTTTACTGATTATGAGATCTGGAAATATCCTCTAGCTCACTGTCAAGTTTCAATTCGACCGGTTGCGAAATAACAAAGACATAAACATCATATACCTATAGATAGATTCCAGTTTAGCGGTCCCCGGAAGTTCCTGTATTCCTTTGCGCATGTCCGGCGTTGCTACGCGCACCGTAAGCAATTCGGAAAATGGCCGCCATTTTGTTTTCAGCCACTTACGAGACTATCGAGAGCCATATTTCAGCTTGGCAAAGTTGCGAGACTAGCGAGAGCAGTATTTCAACTTGGCGAAGTTGTTTAAAGACAACAACATCTTTGTAGTTCAATGGGGTGGTAGGGGTTAGAGAAATAAGTGAAGAAGCAGCTCTCAGACATGAAAACGTTAATAAACAACATAAAGTTACCTCTAAATGTCACCCGTCATCGGCGCTTGAAGCTAGATGTGTTTATCTGTATGCTGGAAAGGGTATCCTGACTACTTCTGCTGGCTGTATTTGAGGAGTTTTCTCTGCTTTTCTTTTCCTGTATGCCTGAATTTCCTCATCTGTAGGCTCAAAGCTGGGTTGGTATAATTTCTTTATAAGCTGCAGGAATTCAAGAAATGGGTCTTCTTTGTCAATCAGAAACTGCTTTCTTACACAATACTGGGCAAAGTAAGTGTCATACAGACTTTGTTGTTCCATGTTTGGGTAGGACTTCTTTAAAGCACGCTTTCAATAGTATTTGTATGGGCACCTGACTCGGGGCCAACAAAGTTCACAGAGTGATTCACCGTAAGATGGGAGAAACCTTTACTGTTTAGGGAGCTGTATGCTTTCCAGCAGTCAGAAATAACAGTTGTTCCTGGCAAAATATTTTCGCTGATAATAGACACCAGGGTGTTGGCAGTTCGGTCAGCTACACACTTAAAGAAACACTGAGTCTCCTTGGTGTCTCTTTGTATTCCCCCCCCCCCAAAACCCAAAATGCCATCTACTCTTCTTCCCTTATGAAATTTCCCTCTTCCAAATTTAGACTCGTCTATCTCCACTACTTTACCAGGGCCTCCTATCTGTCGACTATATACTTCCAAGATAGATATACAGACTTCTCTTGAAAAATTGTACCAATCGACTATCGTTGTATGCGAGATGCCCAACTCGTGTTTAACAAATTCCTGTTCTGCTCTGTAAACCCAGAAGTAGGTAAGGAACACGATTGTTTCAAGGGAACCAGGATCCCTGTCTAATTAACACCTTCTTACCACATGCTTTGTTAGAACAACCCCAGCAACACTGATCAGTACTGAAAGGCGAGTCCTTTCTCAGGCCAAACCGACCTTTATCACAAAATTTACATGAAACACCGCTCAATTCTAGTACCAAACCTAACTGAAATAGCCATTGTATAAGATTTTCAATATTTTCAGTAAGCTTAAACAAATCTCGCAGCCTTAGAGGCATTAATTAAGCCGGTTTTGTGCTGAGACGCTTTTGACAGCTCTTTGTTTACATTGGAAACTGTGCGCGTGCTTCCGGTTACGTCACCAATGTCACATGATCCAATCAACTGTTAAATCAAAATAAATCGGCCGTCCTTTTGAAGTTTGAACACAGAATCAGTAAGTACCTTTCGGTATTACATACTGAGAGGTATTAACATAAAATTTCACGACAAACACGATTTTGGGGTTATTTTTCCGTTTTGTTGCCTATTATTCTACATCCATTTTCTGGGGACCGCTATACTGGAAGTCTTCCGTGTTTTATTGTCTATGGGAGTGACATTTTGCCAATAACTTATTTCATAACCGTACGACTTGAAATTTGATAGAAAAGTATTGACAGGCTAACATTTTATAATATATAAAAAAAGAAATCACAAATACACAGTCGTGTGCCAGTGGACAAACGCTACAGAAATACTAAAAAGGCCGTGCAAAGCTGCAAAAGCTGGTTTACTTGGAGAACTTTTACAATTTTGTTTTGCGCACCCTTCGGTCGCTTAAATTAGATTGTCTTATTTCTCCAGACATACTGTAACTTATACGAAATGGCCGAAAATAAAGCACGGCTAAAGATATATGGACTGTTACTTAATTTACTTTAGTGAAACGTTTGCATGCTGAGTAAAAGTAGTTCAGCTCAGCAGACAACATTTTGGAATATGTGTTTTCTTGTTTCTTTTCTTTCTTTTTTTTTCTTGTTTTTTTTTTTTTTTTTTTTTTTTTTTTTTTTTTTTTTCTGTTGGTTGGCAGAAAATAGGACTCAAGTGTCAAGTGACCAATTTCCTTAGTAAACAACTGTATGAAATGTTGGCCCTAGTTTTCTGGGAAAATAAAAAAAAAAAAAAAAAAAAAAAAAAAAAAAAAAACATCAATTTGTCATCTGTTGATTTTGCCAGAGGGCGCTAAAAGTTTCACAACTTTTACACAGCAAGTTGGTGTAGATCCAGTTAAGATACTCTGCTACCTAACGCAGTGTCGTGACTTTCACAATGTAGATCCTGTCTATGACAGACCCGTGAAGACGCTGAACATACTGGGTTCCAGACCCACTACGCATATTACGCATGTGCGTAAACTGCGTATGAAACATATCATTATTTGCAATAAAAATACATCAACTAACAAAATACCATGTTTTTTTTGTTTTTTTTTTGTGTGTTTTTTTGTTTTTTTTTTTTGTTTTTTCATAGAGACTGCTCTAAAAGAGTTTACCGTTTCCAAGAAAAAAAAAAAAAAAAAAAAAAAAAAAAAAAAAAAAACGGAATGAATTTGCTTCCTTTAAAAGCAATTGCTTTCATTTAAAATAGGGAGCTGTGCATGCGCATTTGAAGAACCAAAAACCGGAAACTATAAGATCCTTTTCTCATGCGGCGGCTTATTTCATTTTTCAGAGCAACTTAACAGTATAAAGGGTATGACACTGGCGAAGATTATCTGTACTAATATGAACACACAATACGTTCAAAGAAGAATTTTCGAAAGAGCTACAAATATGTACGTATTACCTGAACAGACTGCCCCAAGTGTAAAGGTGTCTGCTTACATTGTGGACAGCGAAGCCCCCGGTTAGCCTGCGCAGCCGCACAATCTGTCCGGGTCCTTTGCTGTCCGTTAACAGAGTTATTGGATATTGTAGAACGAATCAGCAAAGACCCTGATGAGGTAGTGTTGACGCCGGCAGGAACGCCTCGTCCGTCTTCCAGACGGATCGCATTGAGTTATCTCCTTCGGTGATCCGCAAGAGGGCGTCTTTAGCGCAACCATTCAAGTTCGATAATAGCTCGGTTTTTATCGTACGGGTACATTATATATTGGTACATGCGCACCCACTTGGAAATGCTAGGCCCCGGCTCTTTTGTTGATATGTACTCGTATATTTATATTAATATCTCCATAGGTAAATTGCTAAGACATAGAAAAAAATATCTCACCTGTACCGTTCAATGGTCCCACAGATCAGATCTATGTTTTTGTGGAATGTGATAGCAACTTGAGTCAGCAACAGATCCTGGCATTCGTGTCCTCTTCACTAATGAGCTCCCGCATCACCCCCCCCCCCACCCCCGGCCCATCCCCCCGCCATGTTTTTTGGGAAACAGGGGAATAAGGCCATTTACTTCAAGGGAACAAGGGAACAAACGTCTAAAACTGAAGGAACAACAAAGGCAATTTTGGTGAACAGGAAACATGGAAAATCAAGATTTTGATTTTGGTGAACAAGGGAAAATATCGATTTTTTTTTTCAGGGAAACAAGGGAACAAGTAACCGCCTCACCCCCTCTGGGAGGGCCTCACCACTACACTATGAAATACATGACATTGCCCGCCATGCGAAATCCAAAACAAAAATCCTATTCAGGGTTACAAACTGGAATGACCCGCCGTCTGTTTGTAGCACTCCACACAGCAAAATAGTTCCCTTTAGAACCGTTACTGTATGGGATTCTCCTCCTCAAGGAACCTCATGCGGCCTAGAATAAAGAGAACAATGCAGTACTTTTTACCTTACACTGTATACACCATCAACTCTGTACATTCTTTTTTAGACAGAACTATTTTTTCAGGGTACCAAGACAGTGTGACCTAAATAGTATAGTCTGGTTCCTATATACATGTAGATGACAGGAACAATCTACAAGTAACCGTCTAATTTGTAATTTGTATTTTCTCTTTGTGAGAATTAACCCTTAAAGCGCCAAGAAAATCTGCATCTGAAAATGTCGTCTGCTTATGTCGTCTGCTGCATCTTCTTGCAAACTTTTCTAACTTACATTTTGCATATAGGCAAACAGTGTGGACCCAGATCAGACTGCTCCTGGAGCAGTCTGATCTGGGTCCACACTGTTTGCAACAATGACTTTTAAAGTAACCGGCAGAAGACAAAGCAGACGACAATTGTTGTGATTGGCGCTTTAAGGGTTAAGTGCTCCTTACTCAATTTAACTTGTTAACTTGTTAAGACGCTGTTTTCTAACTCTTTGGGTGCCAAATTTCAGACGACATTAAATTTTGTTACTCGTATATGCTTTTTTTAACAAACTACCACTTAAAAAGAAGTTTATATGTAAAGCTGAAAGACTGAATGTCAAACAGCGTAGATTCAGATGAGACGGCTCATTATGAGCCGTCTCATCTGGATCTATGTTGTTTGCAAAAGCCTATTATTATCGCCTGAGGCAGTGAAAGAGTTAAAACAAATGAACTGTGCATGTCATTGTCAGATTGCGCAAGCGCACAAACAGGGCTGAAGATGTATACACATGCACAAAACGCCTTTGGGAAAATCGGTACATATCTCAAGATAAGGTACTCTTTCAGGCAAAAATACTGATTGTTCTCTTAATTCTCCACGAAAACATATGATATGGTACTCGTTAGAAGCGCTTTATCGATAAGCTTCTAATTAGTACCCACAACATGCGGTACGTACACATCTGATCCAGCAGATGCGGTAATTTCATGTAGAAATTAGAAACAATATTTATGTGGACACAGCCGCTTGTCTGGATCTGTGAGGGTATCTTTAGTTGTTAGTTTTTCTTCCCTTTACAAAGGTGTAGTGGGGGTGGGGGGGAGGGGGAAGCACTCCAGCAGAACAAGTGGAGGATGAGGTTACTCTTGAACAAAAAAGAAAATGTGCCTCTTCCCTGGAACAAATTATTTCCTTTACAGACTCGCCGTCCTTATGTGTACATTGTTCACTCATTCAGCTAATGAGCCACAGTGTCAGAAAACTTACCTTCGGATATTTACAACCTGTGAAGATTCGGATCAGCCTGCGCATTAACCCGGTCTGATCAGAATCTACAATGGGCGCAGTTAAGATAGCCGAGGATGCAAAGTTTCTTCATGCGGACAACGAAGACTCTAATCAGGCTGCGCGGATGCTCAGGCTGATTTGCCTTCGTTGGGTGCACATGTCAGATGGTACGTTTGTGTCTTTCATATTTGTTTTACAGGAACCCTTTTGTAGATTGTGCCACTCTCCCTGATATCGATATTTATCAGTGGTGGTCCGGGTACCAACCATTCATAGGACAGCAGCAGTTTGGCGCATCGACATCTGATCCAGCAGCCGTTGAAGCTGCCAAGTCCCTACCACCTTCCCGCTCCCCAGCGCCAAGTGCCAAGGCATCCGTGGACAAGTTCCTTATACCTTCTGCTTCTATAGCTCGAACGAAAAAAACGAGCAGCGAAACCACCACTACACCTACACCCAAAGGGAGCGCTAAAAAGAAGGGGCGTGGAAGAAAGAAATGGGGCCATAAAACAAAGAAAGGCGGAGGCAAGAGAAAGACCAAAAAGCAACGTAAAAATAAAAAGGCACGAAAGAACAGAAAGTCTCGTGGCAATTAAAAGCAAAACAGAACTGTTAATTAGTTTGCTTATTTTCTATTTTTTTTTTTTTTTTTTTTTTTTTTTGTAAACTAGAATGCTGTATGAGCACTGCATCTTTTTTTCAGAATCAGAATATTTTACTGGTGATACATCAATAGACATTCATTCACCAGGGATTGTGCTTTAAAAGAAACTAATACACTTTTAGGGGCGGCAACTCTGTTCAAGTTGTTTTGGCTCCCTTTGAAAAAGGAGTCAACACTAAAAAGAAGGAATTTGCTCTCCATGGGGAGACCCCAGACCGCAGCGTCTGACCAGGGTCCGCATGGTCTACATATTTGTAATTTTGAGCTGCATCAGAAATAAGGATGCCATGACACCAATGTAAAATGGGCCGCACCATACGAAAACTTGTCTTCGGGCATATGCAGACAGCGAAGGCCCAGATCAGACTGCGCATCAGGGCCTTTACTATTCGCTGACAGAATTATTGGATATTACAGAATGTATCAAACGAGAGCAATGGCCCGGATGAGACTTTGCGCGTGCGCAAATTGATGTCAATCCGCTCATTTTCCGCATGCTAAAAAGCACTTTTTCGCTTAACGCGGCCAAAAAAAATACAAAAGCGGGACGACGTATATAGGATCAGCATTCAGTGCAGTCTCTTCAGAGTCTTAACTGTCCGCCTGAAGAAGCATGGGATCCATGGCTATTCACAAAGCGCGCAGCGAGGACTCTGATCAGACTGAACAGATGGGCAGGTGTATCCCAGTTTTCGCTCTTTGTATAAAATTCCTAGATATATTTACATGCATTTTCTTGTTTTACGCTTACCATTATTCTGAAGTTTTAATGTTTGATTGAATAATTTGTGCGTGTGCGTGCTTGCGTGTGTGCGGGTGGGTGGATGGGTGTATGTGCTGCGTGCGTGCGTGTGTTAGAATGGCTGAGTGCGCACACTTACATATAAGCTAGTACATGTGATTGATTTAATTTACTTTGCAAACAGATAAACTTTTATTAATATTTGTTATTATTGTGTGTTTGTTATTGGTTCGTAAAAGAAGTAGAATAACCCTGGACATAAAACAAAAATCTAAAATATTGACTTTGGGAACAAAGAACACACCAAAGAACGAAAATCGGAGACTCGGATTTATAAATTTGTTCATATACAGCTATGTAGTTGGCGAGACGGTATACGCCCACTAGCTCCGGCCACAACGACTGAGAAAGTGGTATTGAAATTAGATACACTATATCTAAAACTGTGAACAGTCGCCGACGTTAACCTATCCTGCTGAACCCGGGTATGTCCTGCCTTTGCAAACAGTGTAGAGCCAGATCAGTTGGCTTCTGAACTGATCTGGATCTGCACTGTTTGTCATTAAGAATGTGAATTTATATCAACAATCTGGATCAAGTAAAATGATTGGCTGAAAACAAGAAATGGGCGTAGTATGTTAATTTATTCAGCAAGACAAGGGCTAATCGAAGAAGTGTCCAAGACAAGAATACGAACCTTATAGGAAATGGATGCATTTTCAAGGGAAGCAAATCTCTTGTTAAATTGCCTTCACCTCCTTTCTGGAATGGTGTCAAAAGGGTAAAACAATTGCTCCTTGGAAACAAATTCCTTCCTTTTTATAGATTAGACGCTTTTCAAAGGGAAGCACTACAGTTGCTGTCCTATAAAACTTCGGAAAATCTGCTGCATATTAAGACCACTTAACCCTTCTCTTGTTGAACACGACATGCCCTGTCTTAGCAAACAGTGTAGATCCAGATCAGTTGGCTTCTTCATCCAGATCAGTTGGCTTCTGACCTGGATCTGCACTAGTTGTTGTTAAATATGTGAATTTCTATCTAAAAACCCGGAATAAAGTAATCTGATTGGCTGGAAATTAGAAGAGGGCGTGGCATCTTAATTTATTCAACAAGGCAAGGGTTAAACGGCGGTATTCACTGTGTAGGCCTATATTATCATTTTCATATAACAGAAGCTGGGTACCAGAGACTAGTTTCACAAAGTCTTTTCTTAGGTAAATTTAGCCTCTTGATGGAGCAACAACAGTCACTTGCAGGCTATAGATAAGAATAAAGCATACATGTACACGTGTACATATACAGTGACAAATTCATTTGCTACATGGAGTTCGGTAACACACTACTGTTTTGACAAAAGTATCCTTTCATCAAACACAGAGGCGGATTCAGAGAGGTTCGCGGGGTCCACTGAACCCCCTTTTGACTCAAAACTTCATTTTCATAGGACATTTAAATACAGTCGACTCTCGTTATATCGAACTCGCTTATCTAGAATAACCGCTTATCTCGAAGTGAAAATCTGGTCCCTGTTTTAACACAGAGATCTGCCAACAGGCAACAAAATATTGTGGAAAAGAGGAGAAATTGCTCCTTAAGAGCAATTTCTCCTCTTTTCCACAATGTTTTCAATATGTCTCTTACTTAGGAGTCAAATTAAAGATTCATTCTGTTAAAGGTGGTTGTTCAATTTATTGTTTTCCTCACTCTCTCAACTCTGATATGTCGAGGTACGGATATCTCGAAATGTTTCAGAGAGTCCCTTGAAATTCGAAATAACGAGAGTCGACTGTATTTGATAAATTTGGGATACCGTATTTACCCTAAGTAGTCACACCCCTTACTCCTTACCTTATACTTCCTTTTATCAAGCCATTTTACTACCTGTGAATGTGTGTAAAATTCTGGGTGAGTGCCAAACGATGTAAACCCTGATTAACTCCGCATTCTGCGGCGTCTGATCTGGGCCTACACTGTATGCTCAGACCTGCCTGTCCGAGTACGCAGAGTAAGAACGGTAATTTTATCAAATCAAACCCCTCAGAAATCATCTTGGATCGGCCCTGAAACCTCCCAAAAACCTGCAAGAAATATGTATTCAAGACCTGCTAACCTATAGTCTTTAGACTCTATTAACACTTAAAGCGCCAATCACAACAATTGTCGTCTGCTTTCTCATCTGCTTGTGATTTTAAAAGTCATTTTTAGGAGCAGTCTGATCTGGGTCCACACTGTTTGCCTGTATGCAAAAATAGGTTCAAAAAGTATGCAAGAATATTCAGCAGACGACATAAACAGACGATATTTTCAGATGCAGTTTTTCTTGGCGCTTTAAGGGTTAAGACTCTGGATCTCCGCGAGACAAAATCTATATTTTCAGAGAATATGCATGCGAGCAATAAAGAACCAAAGTACCCAGCGATGCCGTATTATTACATTAACAGTTTGTGATATTGACTTATAAGAAGAAAAAAAAAAACATTTATCTTTGTAGCCGTTTTAGCTAGACCTTTGTAATCCATGCCATTTTCACTATATAATATGGAAAAAGATGGCGAGTTTGGAAACTAAGTATATGAAGACGGATTTATTATGTACACACGGTCTAGGAAGGGCTATTGTACTACCCCGGGGTTGGAGTCGGCCTCCACATTTACGCTAAAGATGTTTCAGACATATTTTCCTGGTATTATGATAGATATTGGTTTTATTCAGCAATACCCGTAACCACGTCTACGAACTGAAGGTCAAGGTCCCAAAGGGATCTACCCATTTACCTTAGAAAGCGGACTTGCTAACTATTACGGACAATTCATTTTTTACATGAAACAACCATTTTTTTTTAAATATATTAATAACCCCATTTTGTATCATGTCACGCTCCACTGAAAATCCAGTTAGATTATATAATGTGGTAATTATTAATAAAACGAGGAACTGTAATATATATAATAAATCTTTGCAACTTTTATGGCTTTTTTAGTCTTTCGTACCATTGTTGCAGCACCTAATGCATAAATGGCAGCAACTGTTGACTTTGGTGCAAAACAAGGTAAAGAATTGATACCAATGACAACAACTTTTCACCTTTTTTTTTTTTTTTTCGCCTTGTAAAACATTATTGCACCAAAGGCAGCAACGGCATCGTGACAAAGGGAGATCGATTCATTCAGCACTGTTATAGCCTGTTTATCTATTGTTTGATCAGGAGCTTTAGTTTTTAAGCAGTTCTGAATCGTTATGTTGGAACCCGTGCGTTTCAGGCCAGACAAAGTAAAACGTGATTCTAAAGTTTGGACTGGGAAGTTTCGGACCAGAAAAAGGGAAACTTGTTTTTAAATTTGAGACCGGGACGTTTCGGATCAAACTAAGTGAAACTGAATCTTAAATTTGACTGCTACGTTTCGGGTCAGATAAAGAGAAAATTAATACCCAAAGTGGGACCTGGGCGTTTCGGATCAGAAAACGTGAAACGGAATCTAAAATAGGACCGGGACGTTTCGGGCCAGACAAAGTGAATATGATTCTGTAGCCTTGGGATATGATCATATGCACTAGAAAAAGCATCGCTCGTGTCGGTTTCAAAGTCTTCATGGCATAGACTTGTTATGATAAATGTACTGAGGATGTGGCGCCATGCAGACCAGGCACACAAACGCAAGTACCTTTATCTCTGAGACTGTCATCTACCTCCATACTGTTCTATTCTTTCATACCAAAACCCATTCCTTCTGTATCCTACTCCATCCTACTATCCCACAGCCAAACCCTACCATAAACATTCCTCGTCCTCCATTATTTTGTTCGGGGCGAAACGACTAGAAAGGAAATAATATCGGGGGCGAAACGACTAAGGTTGAACATAGAGACGAACCGACTATACAAATAGTTACCAGTATTTATTGATCAGAGCGATCAAAAGAAAACAGTTCCTTTAAAATATGAGTTGGGTAATAAAACATCTATATCATACCCTTCTGGGCGACGGTCAACACTATCAGCTCCGAGGTATTGTGGACCAGCTGATGGGCTATTGCCCGAGAATGGTATTTAATAGTTGTATAATATGCTGCCCCTTTTACATCCTGAGGACATTTGTAAAGATTTCGTCTTAGGAAAACGAGTGTTCTATTTGCCTTAGTACGCATGTTGCTAATATGTGTATTCCATCATAACAAGTCATGTGTGATTGTTAGACCCAGGTATTTGAAAGAATCCGCATTTTCGAGGACCGTTCCCTCTAAAGTGTAAGACGCCTCAATTTTATTTGTTCTATTCCTAGTTAACTGCATTTTACCTCGTATGTTACTACTTCCGTAAAGCTGTTAATTGAATACGTGTAACAATATCTAGGGTAGACGGAGCTCCCCAGCCCTGGTCGGCAATCCATAGCTCCAGTTATCTTGACACTATGTTACCTCTGGATCCAGCTAGGTCAGGACGAGAGAGTGAGGTTGACTCTGCGCGCCTCTCCCTTACTATAATCTAATTCACAGCACATGTCATCATTATCATCAACACAGTCACAGCAAGCACACATATGCAAGCCACATAAAAAGCTATGTGACGACTGGCGAGCGGCGATCCAGCCGGTAAGGACCCACTCGAAACTGTAGTTGCGGACCTGCACAGAGGCGGCTTGGTTTTATAAGGTCACTCTCCTTGAGAACGAAGTCGTATGGGGAATACGGCAGCCGAACTGAGTGACTGAGCAGCAGAACTTTTTAGGATCGCCCTGCTCATCCCCTTAGCATGGGAAAGGCGCTAGAAAGGCTGCCCTATACAACTGTCAACTTCAAAACTCCTGGCTGGTTAGCCGCGATCAGCGGGGATCCCACTTATCGGTCGAACAAGAAGACGAAGGTGATACCTTTAACCATTGGCGCATGGAATGTGAGCCCTCTAATAGACAGTGCTGGCTCTGACAGACCTCAGCAAGGAACAGCTCTAGTTGATAGAGAACTTAACAGATACAAAGTCGAGATTGTAGCTCAAGGTGAGACAACTGACTGTATGAGCCTTATCATGGCTTTACAAAGGAGTAATGAGTTATACAGAACTATAAAACACCCTTTCAAAAGGTACAAACCAACTCTAAAATATAACCAACAATTCACGTTGAACTGTATATTTGTTCTACTATTCAGTAATTTCGCTCTTTGGCTTTTGGCGCTTCTCCCTACATTCAGGGACACTCATCAAAACCCGGGTCCAGATTCTGTCGACAGCCTATCTGACTAGCACACTAAGTTCTAACAGTTCATTTGAATAATTCAGCAATCATCTGAGTATCATGCATCTGAATATACAAAGTCTTCTACCCAAAAATGACATGAGTAAAGCAGAAGCACATGTATATGGCGTACTAGTATTTTCTGAGAGCTGGCTAAAACCTGAAGTTCAAAATAATAGTGTTTCTATTGAAAATTTTATGCCGCCTCACAGAACAGACAGATGTGACCGCGCGGATGGCGGTGTTATAGTGTATGTCAGGTACTCCTTTTCATGCAGACGTCGACATGATTTGGAAATCAGAGGCCTAGAAGCCGTCTGGGTTGAGATCCTAGCAAAAACCAAGAGGATCCTCATCGGAGGGTTCTACCGACCCTCAATAGTAACAATGAGTATTTTAATTTGATATCTGAAAGTGTCGATAGAGCCCACAACACAAATATAGCCGCTATATTAATCACGGGAGATTTTAATTTCAATATGAATTCAAATAATTATAAAATGGTGGAACTAATAAAACAATACAATTCATAAATGAACCCATGCACTTTACTGAAAGTTCAGCTTCACTAATCGATTTGATATTAGTACGCAATAAATCAAATATTTTAACAAGCGGAGTTATTGACTGCTTGAAGAAGTCCTGAAAATACAGTAGGGTCTAAAATGCATGGGCCTATTAACGTGATATTAGTCGAATCCACATTTATGGATGACGTTGCACATCGGCTGGATGCGCGCTCGTCTGTCATGTTAAAAGAATGATTGCCATTAATTTCTCTCCCGCCATGCCAGCTACTTCAAGGCAGGCAATTGTCAGTTATTTGCTAAATAAATAGCACATTGCCTGGTAGGTTAACCAAGAACATTACGGTTAGGATGACTCAGTGCGCCCCAAATGACTTTGAAAGTGTTGAAGAACCTTACCACCCAAATGCAACAATAACAGTTCAAACTCAGGTCCGATTACCAGTCGTCACCTATTCAATAGCTAGCGCACCAGAAAGACTGTCTTGTTTGACATGGTGATTGAGATATGCCATTGTCGGGATATGCGACCAGGTAAGATTATTATATCAACTAAATAGTGTATTAAGTCATTGTTTAGAGATAACGCTGTTGTTATGCCCTGCCATTTTCAAAATCGAGGGGGGGGGGGGGGGGGGGGGTTTGGGGGTGGCATATAGTATCACCGCTGTCCGTACGTACGTCCATCCCGTACGTAACACAAATGGTTTCCGTGCTATATCTTTTGAAAGAATTGGTATTCTTGGAAAATGTAGGTCAAGTTCGATTTAGGGTAAAATCCACCAATTATTTTGGGAGTTATGGGCCTTTTACAACTTTGAAAAATTTTCAACTTTGAAAATGGTTTCCGTGCGATATCCTTTGGAATGATTGGTGTATTGGATTGAAAAGTTATAGACAGGTATATAATCATAAAATGTAGGTCAAGTTTGATTTAGGGTAAAATCCACCTATTATTTTGGGAGTTATGGCCCTTTTTCAACTTTGAAAAATGGTTTCCGTTCCATAATTTTTGAAAAGATTAGTGTATTTGATTCGTATTTTATACACAAGCATATAATTATAAAATATAGGTCAAGTTCGAATTAGGATAAAATCCACCAATTATGTTTGGAGTTACGGCCCTTTATCAATGTTGAAAAATGGTTTCCGTTCGATATCTTATGAAAGGATTGGTGTATTGGATTGAAATTTTATACAGGTATATAATCATAAAATGTAGGTCAAGATCGATTTAGAGTAAAATCCACCTATTATTTTGGGAGTTATGGCCCTTTTTCAACTTTGAAAAATTGTTTCCGTTCCATAAATTCTGAAAAAAAAATAGTGTATTGGATTCATATTTTATACACAAGCATATAATTATAAAATATAGGTCAAGTTCGAATTAGGGTAAAATCCGCCAATTATTTTTGGAGTTACCGCCCTTTATCAATGTTGAAAAAATAGTTGAAAAATGATTTCCGTTCGAGATCTTTTGAAAGGATTGGTTTATTGGATTGAAACTTTATACACAGCTATATAATCATAAAATGTAGGTCAAGTTCGATTTAGGGTAAAATCCACCAATAATTTTAGGAGTTATGGCCCATTTTCAACTTTAAAAAATTTTCAACTTTGAAAAATGGTTTCCGTGCGATATCTTTTGAAAGGATTGGTGTATTGGATTGAAATTTTATACACAGGTATAAAATCATAAAATGTAGGTCAAGTTTGATTTAGAGTAAAATCCACTTATTATTTTGGGAGTTATGGCCTTTTTCAACTTTGAAAAATGGTTTCCGTTCCATAACCTTTGAAAAGATTGGTGTATTGGATTCATATTTTATACACAAGCATATAATTATAAAATACAGGTCAAGTTCGATTTAGGGTAAAATCCACCAATTTATTTTTGGAGTTATGGCCCTTTATAAATGTTGAAAAATAGTTGAAAAATGGTTTCCGTTCGATAGCTTTTGAAAAGATTAGTGTATTGGATTCAAATTTTATACACAGGTATATAATCATAAAATGTAGGTCAAGTTTGATTTAGGGTAAAATCCACCAATTATTTTTGGAGTTATGGCCCTTTTTCAGAGTTGAAAAATACGAGGGATGTTCGAAATGAATTGCTTATTGTCCTCTAGCTCGATATCCACGTGGGGCACGATAAAAACCAAAACATACCTGTATAGGGCTATTCAATATCTACACAATGGTGTATAAATGTACATGTTACACTAAGTGTAAGACATAAATTTTGCCATTTGAATACACGCAGTCATTGACCATTGCAGTAAAAATGGTTGGTAGAAGCGTCGACAAAAAAGATGAAATACGGGCTTACATCAAAGCTCGCTCAAAACTTGGTTGTTCTTTGAAGAAGCTGATGACTGAAATTTCTACTGCTTTTGGACCTTTTTGTGTGTCTTATGACACAGTTCGGCGGTGTAAAAAGAAATTTGAGTCTGGTGTAGAGTCCATCAAAAATGCACCGAAATCAGGTAAGCCAAAATCTGCATCTCGTAAAGAAATCGTTTCCAAAATAAAGGAAATCATTGAAGGAGATGCCAGATTTACAGTTTGTGATATTGCACAAAAGGTAGGCATATCACTATCAACGGTTCACCTTATTTTGAAGAAGCATTTGAAAGTCAGAAAGATTTCTGCTAGATGGGTGCCACATCTGTTGACTGACGAGCAAAAGAGGCAACGGGTTAAAGTAGCCAAAAAGCTGCTTCAAATGTTTCCAAAATATGACAAAAAGCAGTTTGCCAATGTCGTCACAGGTGATGAAACCTGGGTCCATTATTTTGAGCCCGTCAGAAAGGTTAGCAATAAGATCTGGGCCACTAAACACAGCAAACGCCCAATAATTGCCAAACGTTTTTTTTTAGTACAAAGAAGGTTTTGTATGCAATCTTCTTCTCTGGTGAAGGAATCGCAATAACAATGCCAGTGAAAAAGGGCAAAAGCATCACCGGAAAGTACTACAAAGACGTAGTACTGAAGAAACTGAAAAAGTATTATCAGAAACGATGCCCTGCCACTGGTTTTAAACATGTCCGTCTTCTACATGACAATGCCCCAGCTCATACCTCCGCAATAGTGACGGCGTTTTTGAAGAAAGAAAAAGTAACTGTTTTGCCTCATCCCCCGTATTTCACAGACCTTGCCCCATGTGATTTCTTTTTGTTTCCGAAATTGAAAGCATTCCTTGCTGAGCGGAAATACCAGTCCCGACAGGCACTTGGATCTGCCATTCATCAGTACCTTATTACTGTGCCCAAATCAGCGTACCGTGACGCCTTCAAGAAGTGGATACATCGGCTGAAACTTTGCATTTCTAGCCACGGGGAGTACTTCGAGGGCATGAAATGAGTACTTTTGGGCTAACTTGAAATTTGAAGTCTCCAGATAGAAATAAGCAATTCATTTCGAACATCCCTCGTAGTTTCAGTTTTATAGCTTTTGAAAACTTTAGTGTAGTGAATTCATATTTAACACACAGGTATATCATCATAAAAAAGAGGTCAAGTTTCAATTAGGGTAAAATTCAACCCATTATTATAGGAGTTATGGCCCTTTTTCACATTCAGAAGATGTTTTCCTTCCGAATTTCTTTTAAAAAAAGATTGATTTGTGTATTGGATTCTCGATTTAGGGTAAAATCTGTCAATTATTATGAGTAATGGCCCTTTTTTCAACTTCATATTTTGCAAAATGCCTGCGTATGGGTGAGGGTGGCCCTGGGCGGGGGCATCCGTTTCATACTGACACATTTCTAGATTTGTCTATTTCTGCTTACTTCTTAAATACTGAAATACCCTTAATGTGTAACAAGCATAACAAACCTATTCGAATTACAATATTTACTGTCCTTTTGACATCACTCGACAGACATTTTTTTTTAATGAAACCATTTTTGATCTGATTGATCTTATCAGAAACCATTTGTCTTTTCTGCTTCTGTGTTTTATTCTCAAATATTTGCCCCGAAAATTAAATTTACTGCCTAAAATTGGTCTGACCTATGCAATTTCTATTGTAAAGTGAATGTTTGGATTTTTTATCTAAGAAAATAGTTTTTATTTATTTTTTTTCTGAATTTATTTTATTGATGTTTTACAACATTTTTTTAAAAAAAGTTCAGAGAAAATGAACAAGCGGAACTTGTTGAAAATCTGCCTCCAAGTTACCTACCCTACAGATTTCTGCATAACTTGCATTCATTTTCACTATTAGAAAAAGAGAAAATATTCGATTAAAAAAAAAAAAAAAAAAAAAAAAAAAAAAAAAAACGACAAGAATAAAACGTTTTATTCATAGGTAGTTACGCCAAATGGTTGTTGAAAGCACAGTAGTTTCAATAAAATAGTTACAGATCTTGATATTGGAATTAACGCCCCTTGTCCTAAGGATTCTAAATGGGTCGTGGCACAGCATTTCACATGATTGCATGCGCGCCCGGCGAGGACTCAGATCTGCCCGCGCATCCGGACTGTTTGATCAGTCTTTGCTAACAATTCAAAGTGTCTTTAGGCAGACAGCGAAGACTCTGATCAGACTGCGTAGATTCGCAGGTTGATCTGAGTCTTCGCTGGGCGCACATGTAATCTTATAGGAAATACTGTGTTCCGGCTCAGATGCTGTTACCTAGCAGCTGGTCACGTAATTAATGGACAATTTTAAATTGTATTTCTCAAACAGCAGTTATAACACTAAACAATCGTCATCATCAGTACTCTCAGTACTTTGATATTTTTTTTTTTTTTTTTTTTTTTTTTTTTTTTTCTGGAAATAGTGCTTGTCAATACATTTTATATTGCCAATGCCAACGTATAGGAATTATTAGTAAATACCAAAAATAAAATACAATGTCACAACAACGTCGCCACTGGTTGAAAGTTAAAGGGAATGAACCAACTGTCAGGCGAGTTGCTCTGTCAAAATTGCTTTGCCTTTCTTCTGAAAAGGGGTTAACCCTGTTTAAAGGAAGAAACTGCTACCACGGGGAGCAAATTCTTTCCTTTTAGAGAGGACACCTTTTTCGAAGGAACTTGGTCTGCGGAAAAGCAAATAAAAAGTAACAAAAGCGAGCCTTCCTAACCCCGCCCCTCCCCCACGCCCCCCCCCCCACCCCCCCCCCCACCCCCGTATACTGCTGCCACGGGGAGCAAATTCTTTCCTTTTAGAGAGGACACTCGAAGGGACTTGCTCTGCGGAAAAGCAAACAAAAAGGAACAAAGGCGGGTCCTCCCCCACCCCCACCCCCCACCCCACCACACACACACACACCCTTTGTAGAAAATCTACAGTGTATACTACATCCACCTTTAAATGAAGAACCTCGATAATTCGTTTTGGACAAGAACACGAAGAAGGGTCCTTTTGCTATACGCGAGCAGCGAAAACCCAAATCAACTTGCGTATTCACGCATTCGACCTGCATTGAATTTCCTGAACAAGTAGGCAGGCTGATCTGGCTCTTCCTTTCCATATATGTACGCAATAATCTCATACCAAACTCGTTTGTCTTGTTGCTTGTACCAACCACCAATAATACCAGGAACACGGACATAGTTTTTGTGAGTAATTCATTGGTCGGATCCGAACTATTTACTAAGATCTTCAGAAAAATATCACATTTGGGCCTCCTCAAGCGAAAAAGTGCCTTCGAGCATGCTCAAAATGCGCGGATTTACATCAACCTGCACATGCGCAGTCCCATCCGGGCATTTGCTCTCCATTGAAACATTCTATAATAGCCAATGATTTTGTCTGCGGACAGGGGAGGCCCAGATCAAACTGCGCGAAGGTGCAGGCTAATCTCGGCCTTTGCTGTCCGCATATGCCCGAAGACACGTTTTCGCATGGCGCGGTCCATTTAAGAGGAAAGTACAGTTTTAAGGGAAGCAACTCTGTTAAAAAATATTTGGCTCCTTCTGAAAAGGCATACACTCTAAAACGAAAGAATTTGGAAGCAAAGTCTTTCCTTTTAGAGTAGACCCCTTTTTCAGAAGGTCTTGTTGTGCGGGAAAGCAAAACAGCAGGTGACAAAAGTTATCATCTTTATACAAAATGGCAAAAAATATACCAAGTATATATTCAGTCACCTTAAATATGTTTACGTTGTTTTCTCATTTTACTTTTCTTTTTTCTTTTTTTTTTTTTTTTTTTTTTTTTTTTTTTTTTCATAACGTGGCTTTAAGGTACGAGGGTCTTGCAAAAAGTTTTGTCACTTGGTTCGGATTACTTCAGTGCTACGTTTTATCAAACATATTTTTATTACAAACCTTCAAAGTATTCCCCCTTTACTGAAACATATTTTTGTAATCTTTTGACCCAGTCGCGAAAAGCAGATAAATAGTCTTCTTTTGGTTTCTGTTGGAGACACTGATAAATAGCGCTGCCAAAAGGACTTATAGACGTATACTTATTTCCAGAAAGCATTTTCTTAAGCCTTGGAAATAAAAAGGTCACAGGGACTCAGGTCAGGTAAATAAGGTGGATGGTTTAAAACTTTCACCTTTTCAGAAGCCAAAAAAGACTTAACAACCTCACACTTATGAGAGGAGGCGTTGTCATGTAAAAGGTGGACTCCTGACCATCCTTTGCTTGGTCGTTTCTTATTGTAAAACTTATTCACCTTCTTTAGCACAGGTGAAGTAAAATCAAAATAAACACAGCAGTATTACTGTAACATGTTTCGGATATATTCCTTCTTCAGACAGTATAATAACAACATGAAAAGGAAATGATGTTAAAGCGCCAAATGACGTTGACGTCAGCAGGAAGTGATGTAAAAAGCGCCAAAACGACGTTGACGTTATTGGACGTTACATGCTTTAAAATGTAAATTGAAACAATGTAACTGGATCAAAAATACCTGAATGGTAAATGATACAAATGTTTCCATAAATAATAGGTCCTATAGTAGTGCGTAACATGGAAACAACAGTTGTGTCTCAAAATTAAATTGTAAAAATCAATTGAGCCTGTGTGCATCAATTTCCACAAGACACATTTAATATCCCCCCTCCCCCCCCCCCCCCCCCCCCCTTTCACAATAAAAAAAAAAAACTTGCATACCAGCACAGTCTGATAATATTAACTTAGACTAAATATAGTCCATTAATTATGAAGAGGGAGGACCCCTATCAGACTGCACAGCTGCGCAGGCTGATTGGAGTCCTCGCTGAGGACACACATTTACCTATAGAAATTCCGCACCCCAGCTCAATTAAAATTTGTAGAGCACTTTAGCATTTAGTCCTTTAGGAGATAAAGTATCTAACTTATGGATCCAGTATATCTCTTTGAGCAGTCTTTGCATATTATCAGATAGATAATATTACCTTCTCTAGCACAGAATTCTTGTAGAATCGGCCAGTGATTGTATGACCAGACGGACAAGGCACTTGAACGACTGGCCCACTTGAATTAAAGAAAATTGCGTACAACATCTTTTTCGAACTTATGGTTCTCTTGGCAATACATCGGCGTTTTTGATCTTTTCGCTTCCATTGCTTATTATCAGCCCTTCTTTGTGGCTCAAACTGGTGCACCCAGGTTTCATCACCTGTTAGCAAGTTAGAAATAACCCGACTATTACAGCCTTTGTATGTTTTCAAAAGTTCCCGGGCACATTTAAGGCGTTGTGTCTTTTGCTCCTCTGTGAGCAAATGAGGTACCCACCTAGCGCAAACCTTTCTCAGGTCCAAACGCTTTTTCAGAATTGTTTGCACACTGCCTTCTGATATGCCAGTACAACTAGCTATATCTTTGACAGACAATCGCGCATCCTGTTCGACCACAATCTTTACAGCAGCGATGTTAGTCTTGGTAACAGAGGTTTTAGGCATTCCAGGACGGGTATCACCTTCAACAGAAAATTTCCCAGCTTTAAAAGCTTTAACCCACCTAAAAACTGTGCGCATTGAAATGGTCTGAGGTTCATATATACCACACAATTCATTAAATATCTGCTTTGAATCTATATTAAGCCTAATGTGGCATTTAAAATAGATATGAATTTCAGTCTTCTGGTCCATGTTCCAATGAAATAAATTGGTTGGTATATACGACAGCATCTATTTCAATTTGAAATAACTCAGTCAGTTGGAAAGGAATTTGCACGAAATAAACCGGTATCGTTAGCTATTCAACACACCATTCAAGTGCAGTGAAGCATTTTAAAATATACCTGGGATAAAACTAAGAAAGCCTATTAGTGACAGAACTTTTTTCACGACCCTCGTAATATAAATTGGTGATCATTTCATCAGGTTTTATGTCCATAGGAAGTAATTTAAATTTATCATTTGTCTATTTTTTCTACACAAACTTCACCTGTCGTCATAAAATAATTATGCGTCTTAAAACTCTATCGCACACAAAATTTAGCATTCGGAAAACTGATGATATTTTTGTTAATGTCTTTTTTTTTTTTTTTTTTCAGAAACGATACTTTGACATTTCATGCCAATTGTTCGGATGGAGACAATTTGTATGAACTGTCAAAGCCTATTTTCTGACAAAAAAAAACAAACAAAAAAACTTCGAACTGTCGTCTGCTGAATTAATTCGCAGCATGCTGAGTAAACAATGTTGACTGTTTTGTGTCGAATTGCGTACGTGTCCTAGGACGCGTTCTCAGAGGTGCAAAGAAATTGCGACCGTTTTGCCCTGTATCCCTGCACCTAATGAAGAGCGTCAAAAGGAGCAACCTTTTACAACAGGTCGCAGCCCTGTAATTATATCCAGCGGCAAAAGAGAAAATTCAAAAGATATATGAATCATATCAGTCGGCACAGACTGGTTTGAGCAGTTACAGCGTCTGACCAAGGATCTACACTGTTTGGTACTCATCCAGCAGTTTTTAGACACGTAAACAAATAGTAAATTAGAATCGTTTACATTCTTGGGCTATGGTAGTGAGCAAAGGTTTCTGAATATAAAAGGTAGCATGATAACACGCAGAAAAATGGGTTAACCATTCTCTTGCTGAACACGACATGCACTGCCTTAGCAAACAGTGTAGATCCAGTTGGCTTCTTCAGCCAACTAATCTGGATCTGCACTGTTTGTCATTAAATATGTGAATTTCTATCAAAAACCCGGATCAAGTAATTGGCTGGAAATTAGAAGTGGCTGTGGCATCTCAATTTTTCCAGCATGGCAGTGGTTAACAGAGCCAAACACAGGTGCTGCGCGCTGACAGACCCGTACTCAGGTGTTGCGCGCTGGCAGACGAACACAGGTACTGCATGCTGGCAGACCTGAACACAGATGTTGCATGCTGACAGACTTGAACACCGGTGTGGCACGCTGGCACGCCCGAACACAGGTGTTGCGCGCTGGCAGACTCGAACACAGTTGTTTCATGCTGGCACACTCGAGCACATGTGTTGTGCACTGGCACACCTGAACCCAGGTGTCCAAAGCTGATAAAGCCGAGCACATGAGATGCGCGCTGGCAGTTCCAAACACAGTGTTGCGCGCAGGTAGACCCGAACATAGGTGTTGCGCGCTGGCAGACCTGAACACAGGTGCTGCGCGCTAGCAGACCTGAACACAAGTATTGCGCGCCGGCAGACCCGAACACAGGTGTTGCGCGCTGACAGACCTGAACACAGGTGCTGCGCGCTGGCAGACCTGAACACTGTTGTTGCGCGCTGACTCGAACACATGTGATGCAAGCTGGCACGCCCGAACACAGGTGTTTCGCGCTGGCAGACTCGGAAACAGGCGTTGAACGCTGACGCACCCAGACACAGCTGTTGCGCGCTGGTACACCAGAACACAGGTGTTGCACACTGGCCTACCCGAACACCGGTGTTGGACGCATGCAGACTCGAACATATGTGTTTCTCACTGACAGTCCCGAACACAAGTGTTGCGTGTGAGAAGTACCGTATTTACATTGTGCATGTGTACTCTAAGTATTCGAACAGGTCTAACCAAATAGTACTTGGAGTTTTCAGACCAGTTAACACTGTTAATAATATGTCGAACCGGGCAGTTAACCTACTCACACATTTCCCCGGGCAAGCTTGATCCTCTAAGCAGTTAACCAGTGCTTCTGCACATACTTTCGCCAGAAACTGGCAACTGTCTTTGAATCAGCGGAACGGGGAGAATGACTGTAGAAATGATTTCATAACCAATATCCACGAAAGTTATGTGGCCAAGCCAGAATGCGAACTCGCAATCCCCTGAATCTGCAGTCAGACACGCTACCGACTGCGCTGTGGAGCTCGTCTGAGCAAAAAGAAGGAAGAACACGGCGTCTGATCAGGGGCTTTACTGTTTGTTACACATGCAGCAGTTTTGTAGACACATCAACAAATAGTAGTAAAATTAAAGCAAGACTCCGAAGATAACATGTCGAAATACCGGAGGGGAAGGTTTAAAGATAGGTGACGTGAATACAATATGAGCTGCCTACAAGATTGCATGTGCGCCCAGTAAAGATTCACATCAGCCTGAGTCTTTGCTGTCCGCCTGAAGATGCTTTGGAGCCTTGTCTACCCACAGAACGTCCAGCAAAGACTCTGGTCAGACTGCGCGGATGCGCAGTCTGACCTGAGTCTTTGCTGGGCGCAGGAAATGTTGTGCCCCGGCTGATATGTCCGATCAAGAGAAGTAGTTAAAATTAGCGTATGCCTTAAACTCAACTTGTCCCATTTCTCTTACATCGTAGCGACTACGTATATCTTTCAAGTTATGGCATGCCGGGTATATATTGTTATTATTTTCCCCAGAAATAGGGTTTGGTAGTTCATGCCAGCTGTTTCCTAAGGAGCCGATTTGCATGAAATGTGAGAACCTTTCTTCTGAAGGAAAAAAAAAAGAATTTTTTTTTTTTTTTTTTTTTTTTTTTTCGAAATGTCGTCTGCTGATTTTGTTGCGAGAGTGCTAAAGGTTAAGCTATCACTGACAATTGATAACTATGAAATGATCTAATACAACATTTTCCAATAAAGACAAATTGAACATGTCACAATTATTATGTGTTATATATGACTTGAATGCGGATATGACCTTATTCTTTCAAGATGTGATGTTTAACCATTTGCTTGTGTCTATATGTACATGTATAGTAGTTGCGAATGAAATTAAGCAATTACAAGATTGCTTGTGAATTAACTACTCACGTGTAACAGTAGTGATCAATGAAAAAGCGTAGAAAAAAAAAAGAATTTATAGTGGCCATAATATGGAAATGGTTTTGTTTGTCCTACTCTGTGATGTCAGTGCTATTGCTGGATGAGTGGATGGGGAGATCTGTCTCAGCTGAACAGCGTAGGCCTTTAAAAACATTATATAGCTTGGCAACTTAACGAGTAATGGTGCTGTCGTTCACTGTCAAATTCACCAAATTGGTTTGTAAATTCGGTTGAACAGCATATGCACGCGATTAACATGAAACTATATTTGGGTCGATTGTTTACAAAAGAGCCATCGTATACAAACGCCAAAATTTCCTTAAGGCAGTTGTCCACGTGATAAACATTGACCATTGTAATCAAACCGCGTATCCAGGTAACGATATTTTAGTCGGGTTTTCTGTACCTTGCCAAAAAAAGAAAACAAGAGGACCATGATGGTCCTATATCACTCACCTGAGCAAACAGATTTGCATACTTACTGTTGAAGTTTCAGCCAAGTTCACTGCTCTAAGATTTATGTATAAATTTTATAGCCCTTCCCCACTCACCGCACCCCCCCCCCCCCCCCACACACACACACACCCAGCAGCCATGTTTTTTGACAAATCAGGATTGCTTGAACATTCTTGGTAGAGGGTCACCAAAGCATTATTGAAATCAGACAGGAGGTATTTGACAAGAAGAATTTTAATGTTTTCCATACAGATATATACGGAAAATAAGCCCCGCCCCTGGGGGCCATGTTTTTTGACCTATCATGAAGGCTTGAACAATCTTGGTAGAGGGTCACCAAAGCAACATTCCTGCCAAGTTACACTGAACTCGGTCCAACGGTTTCTTACGAGAAGATTTTTAAAAATTTTTTATATAGGGAAAATAAGCCCCGCCCCCTAGCGGCAATGTTTATTGACGAATCATGACAGCTTGAACAACCTTGGTAGAGGGTCACCAAAGAAACATTCCTGCCAAGTTATATTGAAATCGGTCTGGTAGTTTATGACAAGAAGATTTTTTTAGTTTTCTATATAGATTATATATGGAAAATAAGCCCCACCCGCTAGCAGCCATGTTTTTTTACAAATCACGATTACTTGACTAATCTTGGTAGAGGGTCACCAAGGAAACATTTTTGCCAAGTTATAATGAAATCGGTCCTGTGGTTTCTGACAAGAAGATTTTTAAAGTTTTCTATATAGATATATTGGGGAAAATAAGCCCCGCCCCCTGGTGGCCATGTTTTTTGACGAATCATGACAGCCTGAACAACCTTGAAAGAGGGTTACATAAGAAACATTTCTGCAATGTTATATTAAAAACAGTCCAGTGGTTTCTGACAAGAAGATTTTTTCAAACTTTCTATATAGATATATAGGGAAATAAGCCCCGCCCCCTAGCAGCCATGTTTTTTTGACAAACCATGACAGCTTGAACAATCTTGGTAAAGGGTCACCAAGGAAACATTTCTGCCAAGTTATATTGAAATCGGTCCAGTGGTTTCTGACAAGAAGATTTTTTCAAGTTTTCTATATAAAGGCAAAATAAGCTCCACCCTTAGCGGCCATGTTTTTTGATGAATCACGATTACTTGAACAATCTTGGTAGAGGGTCACCAAGAAAACATTTTTGCCAAGTTATAATGAAATCGGTCTGGCTTGAATAATCTTGGTACAGAATCACCAAAAGAACATTTCTGCAAATCGGTTCAGTGGTTTCTGACAAGAAAATTTTTTAAGTTTTCAATATATAGATATATAGAGAAAATAAGCCCCCGCCCCCTGGCGGCCATGTTTTTTTACGAATCCAAATGGCTTGAACAATCTTAGTAGAGGATCACCAAAGGAACATTTCTGCAAAATAATATGGAAATCGGTTCAGTGGTTTCTGACAAGAAGATTTTTTAATAGATATTTAGGGAAAATAAGCCCCGCCCCCTGTCGGCCATGTTTTTTGACGAATCCAAATGGCTTGAATAATCTTGGTAGAAGATCACCAAAGGAACATTTCTGCATAATTATACTGAAATCAGTCCAGTGGTTTCTGACAAGAAGATTTTTAAAGTTTTCTATATAGATATATAGGGAAAATAAGCCCCGCCCCCTGGCGGCCATGTTTTTTGACGAATCCAAATGGCTTGAACAATCTTGATAGAGAATCACCAAAGGAACATTTCTGCAAAATTATACTGAAATCGGTCCAGTGGTTTCTGACAAGAAGATTTTTTAATTTTTCTATATACATATATGGGGAAAATAAGCCCCGCCCCCTGGCAGCCATGTTTTTTGACGAATTCAAATGGCTTGAACAATCTTGGTAGAGGGTCACCAAAGGAACATTTCTGCAAAATTATATGGAAATCGGTCCAATGGTTTCTGACAAGAAGATTTTTTAAGTTTTTAGTTAAAAAATCTATTTTTAGCTCCTGTGGCCTAGATATGTAATGGACCGGAACCATTTGAACAACTTTGAAAGAGGACCAACCAAGGATCATTCCTGTGAAGTTTGATCAAATTCCAATCAGTGGTTTAGGAGGAGATGTTGTTTAAAGATTGTGGACGGACGGACGACGACGACGACGACGACGGACGGTGAGTGATCACAATACCTCACCTTGAACCTTTGGCTCAGGTGAGCTAAAAACGTAACCCTAGCATCGGAAAGATATACGGCTGAATTTTTGCATATATAAGGCTTGGGTATTTGCTCATACAAAACCGCTGTATAGCAATGCGAAACTAATTGCATTTTAGAGAAACGCATGCATTTTTGCATTTTGCATGATAATGGTTTAGAGTTTTGCCAAGCAGCTGTAAGTTCTAATTAAGCGTATAGTACGTATTGTATACTAACATATAAAATACACCCAATACACACCAACTCGCGATAAATTATTCTGTACAGTTGATGTCTGAATATAAATTAGCACTGATAGTTTAAAATTCTTGTCGCGTTTTGTAAACGGGGTGTATTTTGCTGAATTTTGATGAACATTTTAGTTTGCGGAAATTACGCCTATAATTTTGTTTGGTCTTCATATATTCTTACTCAGTATAGTTCGTCAACAAAGGTTTTGAAATTATGGACATGAAGAAATGCGCGGCGATTCCCCCCAACAAGCATGTTTAAGACTTACGTAAGTACAATATAGTGTTTTATACGAATATTTTTCATTGAAAACCCATAAGCAGAAACGCCCGAAAGATGTCTGGTAGAATTTAAAATGTGTCAATAAAAATTGTGTCATAAAATTTGCAATCAAACGTTTTCATACAGGTTTTATTGTAGCGGCCATATTGGACGAAAAATCAAACTTTTTTTTTTTTTTTTTTTTTTTAATCCATTTCTGTATTCCTTCTAATATAGGCTGTAGAAAACAGTAGAAATTTTACTTGAAACGCAGTTTGCATGCGAAATCTAAAAATTGATGTCAGACAGGAAAACGGGGTATTCTCCCTTAAATGCGGAAAACAACCGGGGTGTCACTAATGACGTCATGTTTGCGTATGTTTGCGTATGTGAATGAGAAAATAAACATTCTTCTTTCTGTATTGAGCTCGAGGTTTTGAGCATTTTTTTTTTTTCTTTCTTTTTTATTATTTCAACCTGAATGCACAAAGTTTTGCATATTTAGAATTTAAGTATCAACTGGGCTTCCATAGAAACGTGCAATTTTTCGCGAAACGCAATGCATGCATACCTATACAGTTGTTTTATATAAAGACATGTCCAGGTTTTCTTCCTATATCGAAATCATGTATCTTTCCGATGCTAGGGTTAGCAAAAATTGAGTACAAGAGTCCGTACTATTTATAGCCGCGCTATTCTTATCGCTGTGACGACAAAGTGCTGTTGATAGCGGGTTATCTGTAAAACCTGGATACATTTAGGACGTTAGCATTCAGTGCAGACACAGAACAGACGCCGCAGATTTTAAATACGTATTGGTATACTATAGCTACATGTAACTGACCACGGCCGGACGGACTCGCAAATCGATAGTCAAAAAAGACATTCTCGTCGTGGTCGGTCGGCAAGTAGTTAATCACAAAAATACTTGAATCATGCTCGAGGGATCACGCCGGTTACCGCGGTGCAACGCGGTAACCCGCGTGGGGATATGCCACCCATATTCAACCAAAACTCTCTCATATGGTCCATTAACGTCTATGAATACGACTCCAGAGCTGCATTCAGAAGTGCAAAGTGATGGCAAATGTTGTACCCTAGACCCATGTATACTATAACGAGGGCCAATAGGAGCAGGGGCCCCGGGCAAAATAATCGCGAGCAAAAAAGTTGCACTTCTGAACGCACTTCTGAATGCAGCCATGCCTTTCTCGAGGACATGATTGAGCCGTTATGTAAATATTCCTACTTTACTCAGCGAGTCTTGATTCTAACGTTAAGCATGCTGGGTAAAAAATCAGCTGATGACATTTGGAAATATTTTTCCTATTTTTCTCTGAAAATAGGCGTTAATACTTCATGCAAATTATCTCATTAGTAGACAATTTGCATGAAATTTGAAAGACTATTATCAAGGAAAAAAAAACACCATCAATTTGTCATCTGCTGAATTTTCCAAGAGAGTGACAATGGTTAACTCAATGAGTATGGCCGTTATGAGTTCGAGTCGTGATTACGTATTCATGCAATTGCTCTCCTCAAACATAAGGGCCGTAACATAAGATGTACCTTCGACTGGGACTTTCGGACATATTGAGCGCTGTATACGAAAAACCTTCGGAAAGTCGGGATTTCTCTTTAAGGAATGTATTCGTTCACAAGGAAAGCAAATTCTTTCCTTTTAGAGGAGACTCAATTTCAGAAGGGATGCATGTAAAACAGTTTTAGTTGCCTCCTCCTGAAAGTATAACCGTTACACATTAAACAGCCCAGAGCGTGTATTAGTTACATATACAGCTGAACCTCAATGGCTCGAACATCTTTGGGATCATGGAAATTTGTTTTAGATAAGGATAGTTCGAGCCACTGAGGGTTAATCATATCGCCAGGTTAGAAGACAAATGGGAATAATATACGGATCAGTTTTCGACCTTCTATTTAATAATGGTATGTTGAGTGTACTCATTAGAATCGCCTCAATGAGGCGATTCTAATGAGTATACATAACATACATTTTCATGATAAAATAGAAAAAAATCCTAAAATTACCCTAAATATTGGTTTTCTTGAGCTGTCGGAAGAATTTTCTAGGGATTCAAAAACAAGTTCGAATTTGACGCGGTAAACGAGTCATGGGTGTTCGAGTCCCTGAGGTTTTGCTGTAGGTGTACTAATGGTCGGACAGAGCCGGTTTGAACCAACCATCTTCCGCTTGCAAGTCGAGAGCATTAACCATAAGGCAATCCAGCCTGTCCAAAACATTTGATGATTCGTTTGTAGTCTTATTACGTTTGTAGTCTTATTACGTTTGTAGCCTTATTATTATAATTACTCAGCTTAACCTTTACCACTATCTTGGCTAATTCAGCAGACGACAAATTGGTGATATTTTTTTTCTTATTTTTCCCAGAAAACAGACAAATTGAAGACAATTTGCATGAAATGTCATATCCTGTTTTCTGGAAAAAGTGAGGAAAACGTTTCAATATGTCGTCTGCTGAAACTTTTGTCCAGAGCAAAGCGTTAAAGTGAAAGAAAACATCTGAAGATTTTGTAGCTTTTTTTTTTTTTTTTTTTTTTTTTTTTTTTTTTTCAAAGGTGGCGGAAAACTTGTGCAGAAGGGCATGTATAAAATGCTTTTAAAAACGGGGGCTACAGTGTACCCATCACAGAATAAATCCCAAACACAGAGTAATTCTTTCCTTTTAGAGTGGCCCCTATTTCGAAGGAAATTAAATACTTTAGTGTAAGACTTATTTCCCTTGAAGATGTTTTCATTCACCTTATAGTTGTTTATTGATTATGATTGCAAGAAATACATTATAATTAATTGTTATATAAAAAGTTTATGATGGATGGGGGACCAGACTGTAACAGGTACAATACATAAATTTAAACATAGGGACCTTTTTTCAAGATGCAACTTATAGGCTGAGTTCCCAAATCTGTAGCTCATCTTAATAACATTTTCATAGTACTCGGCGTATAACAGTATTTTTTTCCGCGTTACCCAATAGAAAACAAAGTTTATTGTTTGACCGGTTGCCAGTTCAAAATCGAGGACATAAATCTGTGAAAGCGGTCCGAAGTATGACGTCATTTTATCAATATTTCTTTATTTTTTTTTTTCACGCATGAATTTTTGACTGTCCGAAATATTTCTTTCTGGTCAATTTTAATGATTCTACCGTACTGAAATTCGTTCAACAGCACCAGATAAAAAATATATTCTATCGTGGAAAGAATTTGCCATGGTTTCAAGTGGCATTTTCTATTTCCTTACATTTTCGTAATATGGGTGACGTTAGTTGTTCTTATATGCCACCAAGTACAAGGAAGCTCTAGAAAATATGTTTTGCATTGGCTGGGTATAACCTCTCACTCACTTGGGTATATTAGTCCAAAGCCAACTTCTTATGACTGTGCAGGGCCAATAATTAGGATATACATTTGGTTTTGTAAATTTTTAAATGTATCAAATCTGATCGTTTTAAACGGATGTTTTGTTCGATACGATTATCTAATGACATATGTTGATGTCAAATGCAAATGGAATTATTTTGAACTCGATTATATGATATGTACAGACATTTACTAATATGACGATCATTTCTGGAACAGTTTGTTTTAAAATGAGGCTGAGCCACATTGTGTAGCTACTAAAATCTCGGCTTGATGCATTTGTTTTACTTTTTGATACGACCGACGTTATTAAAATGGATTCTTCTATTGTTTTCTTCCGTCCGTCATTCTGTTCTCCCGTACACACGAAGTTGGGGTGGGGGCTGGGGGCGGAGGGCTCATAAACCCCTATGCCCCTCGATATATTTTGATGATAATTGATAGAAACTTAGACTAGGTCAAGTTTTCTTGTCGTGTAAAGGAATGACAACTATCCTTTTCTTCTTTTTATTATCTCCCCTTCTAATAATTAGTCCTAAATTGTTATGCTCTTCATAGCTGCTATACCCCTGGTTTTATAATTCTGACGATATTCAATGGAAACTCATATGTCTCCGGATATATTTTGAAGCTACTTGATAGAAACGCTGGACAAGCTGGGTTGTGTCATGTGAAGGAAGTACAACTTTTGTATCCTTATAACAATTCGGAATTTCCTTTTAGAATATTAGATAATATAAGTATGGGGATACTCAGAAAAGGTCACAGTCACGGAACACAACCTTATCCCACTGTAGACTGAATAGACTTCCCCACACTATATTGGAAGAGTCAAATTTCAATTTTAGGTAGATGAGGAAATGAGATTTAGATATTCCTAGAGAAAAATGGCTGAAGTATTTGCAAACAGTGAAGACTTCGATGAGACGCCGCGGTCTGTAGCGTCTGATCTGTGACTGCACTGTTTGCCAATTACGCTTTTAGGGGTCTCCCGACTACAATGGGTTAAGGTTAGACTGACACGAAACGACATAATAAAACAACACATGCACAAAAACAGAATGCACAAAACGAATAGGAACTGTCACAGAAATACCACCTTGGAAACGTCAACAATAAAATTATAGAACTTATGCATTTCATAATTCATTACGAAAACAAGATTATTCAATTTGACTGAAAATTTTCCACCAAAAATTGAAAATTTTCAGATAAAAATTCTGATAGTTTTCATATTTCTGTTCAAAACATAGACTGTGGTACTCGTTATAACCTCCTTAGCGAGGCGGTTCTAACGAGTACCCACAAGGAGGTTCTAACGAGTACCCACAGTCTATGTTTTTGATCAGAAATAAGAAAAATAATGCAAAACCCTGTAAACCCCAGTTTTACCATATAAAAGCGTGGTTTAAGGGGTCAATATTATACAGGTATATGTTTTCGTGGTGTAAAGATGATCATCTTAATCCATGGCTGTGCTCAAGTAGAATTGAAGTAATGGAATTATGGCGCTTTGCCCGTCTGTTCATATGATTGGGGTCTTAAATTGTTAACTAATCTCAATATCGTTTCAGTAAAGTCTCAGCGTTACACAGTAGAAAATGCATTTCAGCATTATTCAACAGAAAACACAGATCTTCTGTCTAGAAATATTGCATCACGTGATATATTTAATCCAGCCAAATTTGACGAAACACCTCGAAAATGTTTAAAAGATGTCCCGGGCATGGATTTTATACTATAGAATGAAATTTGAATATTGTATCGCAAGACTATCTGTTGCATTCCAGTACATCATCATGGTATTATGTGCACTTCAATTAAATTTATTGAACCTGCTCATTCAGTCGAATGAATGAGCTAAAGACGTTTTGTTTTAAATTAGCATATAAGGTAAAGACAAAGATTTAATGTCAAGGATTATATATATGAGCATAGGTGATGTAGAATGCAAATGGATCATTTGAAGCAGTGCTTCCCCTTTATATCTACATAACTCTGGGAAAATTGGACAAATCTGGACATTCAGATAGCAAAATATCTTAATTAAAATTTTATCGAAATGTGACTATAACGTCATACTCTGGCTAGCACTGGTGCTTTCATCATGTTGTTATGAACCCATTTTGGCACGGAAAACATGCCATCCTAACGTATATTATAATGCCCCTTCAATCGGTCTACAATGTATGGCCCGGACACGACTATTTAGATGTACAGAGGAGTAGAAAATTTGTACCAAAGGCGATAACTATAGAAATACTTACCATATCTGTCCTTAGGCTTCAAGCCTGCATAGTTTCAGAGAAAGTTTTCACAAAATATTTGCATTGAGCTATATGAATAAAATGGATGAAGAAAACCTACAAGAGATCGCATTCTTAGGCTTGTATAATACTAATTTCCTGTTCAGTAAGTCGGTCAAATTTAAAGACTCGAGGTCAAACTGCAGTGCTTACGGACAGACGGACAGAGAATGTTAAAATTATATCCCCACCTTTCAAAGCCATTTATAAAGGTACATGTATAAAATCTATTGTATTCAATGTTCTGGTATGTTATTAACTCTTTGCATGCTGGGAAATGTTGCATGTTTTTTTTTTTTGTCGTCTATGGATTTTGTTTCTTTTTTATTACTATTTCATTTATTTATTTGTTGTTGTTTTTTTATGTTTTTTGTTTTTTTTTTGTTTGTTTGTTTTGTGTGTGTGTGTGTGTGTGTGTGTGTGTGTGTGTGTGTGTGTGTGTGTGTGTGTGTGTGTGTTGTTGTTGTTGTTTGTTTGTTTGTTTGTTTGTTTGTTTGTTTTTGTTTTTTTTAATATCTTTCAGAGTGTCAAACAGTTTGGCTCCAGGTCGTTTTGTCGGGACTGATCTGGGTCACAACTGTTTGCAAAGGTTATCAGCAGACGAAAAAAGTCGCCATTAGCGAGGAAAGAGTTAACATGCAGTGGATCCATTTCAAATAGTGAAATAAGCAAACCAGAGCCATAACAACAAATAAAAGAGTTATTATAGTGAAAGAAGCTAATCAAACTGCTCTATAAAATTAAGTAAATGGCACTGAACTCAAAATGCGCTTAGCTCGTGTAGATATTTTTATAATGCTCATTTCTTATAGATTGGTCTCTGGCAAGGCAAACTATTGAGTCCCTTGTTATTATACATAAAACAGCTGTTTCTTCTGTACTTTTTCATTTCCAATACATCATTCTACAAGGAAATAGTAACTTGGCGTTCATACCTATTATTGCTGTAAAGAAAATGCAGAGATATGTTCGGTTTTATGTTTATGAAAATATGTTGAAACCATATTTTGTTATAACAAGCTCTGAAATACTACCACATAGTTCTCGGTTAAGTCAAGATCGTTACAAAAATATTAACACAATTGTATAAATACCTGGTAAATTCTGCATTTCACTTTATTTACTCAAAAATCATTTAAATAATTTATTAGAATTAAGTACCCATACGAAAATAGCATTTTGCACCTCAGCAACACAAATTGCAATACTTTTAGCCTGCAAATAGCTACAGTATGTGTACCAGATAGTGTTGTTATGCTCAGAAGGTCACATCTGGCACAAGTATATGGCTACAAAAAGTTGTGGCCAAAAAACTGATATAGATGCCCTTCAAAATTTAACTTATTTTAAAATTACCTCCCCTATGCAGTTATGCTCTTAATTCCGACCTGGCAACGGGATGAAACAGATGCAGTTATGTCCCTGTTCGAAAATAAACAGAAATTACTGTTACACGGCGAGTACTACGTAGCCAGTTTCTTGTTCGCTTGGACCCCAGCCTATTATGATAATATATTAACTGTTTTTAATGTTCTGCATGCTGGGTAAAATTTTCAGCAGACGACATCTTGATATATATATATATATATATATATATAATTTTTCCCAGAAAACATTATTCGAAATGTCATGCAGTCTCCTATGGAGACAATAAAAAAATAACATTTGTCGTCTTCTGAATTTGATTAGAAAGTGGTAAAAGTTAAGCAAGTCATCATACGTAATCAGGCGTTCAGCACGGTTCATCAGTTTAACCTTTAGCGTATCACCAGAATTGCCTTTTATTTTCATTTGTATTTTATTTTTTTCTTATTTTGAAAGAAAACAGAGTTAATTATTTCATTCAGATAAACTCATTCGAATTTAAGACATCATTTGAGTGAGATGCCAAGCCCTATGTGCTGAGAAAGTATGTTTTATTTGTCTTCTGCTTATTTCGCCCGGAGGGGATAAAGGCTAACGGTATTTCGTCTAATCCGGAACCAAAAAAAAAAAAAAAAAAACGTGCAGTTTCTGCTGAATAGAAAATGTGTTCAGTAAAATGTACTGACAGTTCATTGACAGAGGTGATCGCCTACTGTAACGTGTAAGGTAAGATCTTTTCTGTTCTAAAAACAGACACTAATTTAACTATAAAAAAAAAATGTTTTCAAGAAGTGTGGCTTGTAGACGATCGACATGAACTGTCAAGCTTTTTTTGTCTCATGAATTAAGCAAAGTAATATCGTCTGCTACTATTGTACGTATTGCTTGAAAGGGAAAGCTCTGCTGATTTAATGCAATCTTTGTTTAAATATTCAGCTTGTGAAAACAAAAGTCTTGGTGGAACTTTAACCAAAATCGTAAATAAGAAAGATATAGTTTTAAAGTTTTTTAGAATTCTTGGTATCGGAGCTGCAACTTTGAATTTTAGTTAAATAGATAAAAATAATAAAAGCGGCATGTTGACAGGAATATACTTCTTCTGTCAGCTAATTTATAGTATATATGTTCATTCTGTATGTATGCATATATTATTAATAACAATTGTTTCAGACATCATTTATTTAGTTTTTGCATATTTAAATGGTTATGGCGTTATTTATTCACACAAATGACAGCTTCTATGAAGCACTATCCAGCCCTTCAAAGCTCAACGAGCTTTCATAAAATTTACAACGAACTACTCGGTATGTTAGGCCATTTATTTCCTAAATTTTATTATTTGCTGTGCGTTTTCCTTTAAAGGTTGATACCAGATATAATTTTAATATAACCTTACTTTTTTTTGTCTGAAAATACTACTTCCAAATAGACAACATCATTTTTCGTCGCCTTTTTTAGCTCACCTGAGCTATGCTCAGGATGAGCTATTGTGATCACTTTTCGTCCGTCGTCCGTCCGTCCGTCTGTCCGTCCGTGCGTTCGTCCGTCCGTCCGTCCGTCCGTTCGTCCGTCCGTTAACATTTTCAAACGACTTCTCCTCTGAAGCTGCTGAGCCAATTTTGCTCAAATTTCATATGGAGCCTCCTTAGGGTGGGGAAACGAAAGATTGCTAAAATGGTCGCAGTCCGTCGACCAAGATGGCCGCCATGCCCATATATGGTAAAAACCTTTAAAAATCTTCTTCTCCATAATCGAGGACGCCTTGGGGCTGAATCTTTGCACGAATCATCGGGGACGGGAGGTCAACTAAAGTTGCTAAAAGAATTGTCGTACGTTGACGTTTGACCTTTTTATGGCAAGGTCAAGTTCGCTTCCCTATGCATTTGTATGAGCCCTATACATTTGAATGGGAAAATTGTTGAGTATTTCAAACGACTTCTCCTCTGAAGCCTCTGAGCCAATTTTGTTCAAATTTCATATGGAGCCACCTTAGGGTTGAGAAACAAAAGATTGCTAAGAGTGTTGCGGTCCGTTGACCAAGGTGGCCGCCATGCCCATATATGGTAAAAACCTTTAAAAATCTTCTTCTCCAGAACTGAGAATGACTTGAGGCTGAATCTTTGCACAAATCATTGGGGACGAGAGATCTACCAAAGTTGCTAAAAGAATTGTCGTACGTTGACATTTGACCTTTTTACAGCAGGGTCAAGTTTGCTTTCCTATGCATTTGTATGAGCCCCATACATTTGAATAGGAAAATTGTTGAGAATTTTAAATTACTTCTTCTCTGAAGCCACTGAGCCAAATTTGCTCAAATTTCATATTGAGCCTTCTTAAAGTCGGGGGAACGATAGATTGATAAAATGGGGTGCATACTAATCTACGGTATTCCCGGTATCCATATCCTGGTATTCATAGAGGTTTATGTGTTTGACACAGCATAACATCAAAAGTACTTGACAGATTTTAATAATTTAAACACCAAATTAACGGTAATAATCTAATCTACACAGTAATGATATTTGATTAAAAAACTATTTGTTGCTGATGTTGCAGGATGTTGTCAAAGTCCCGGTATCGAGATTCACTTGTCCCGGTATCCATAGGGGCATACGTATTTGACAGGGCATAATATCAACACTACGTGATCGATTTTAATAAATTAAACACCCTATAAAAGGCAATACTCCAATCTATAAAAAAATGTAAATTTGTAAAAATATTTTAGTTGCTGATGCTGTGGCATTCTGTCAAAGTCCCGGTATCGAGATTCACTTGTCCCGGTATCCATAGGGGCATACGTATTTGACAGGGTATAATATCAAAACTGTGTGATCGATTTTAATAAATTAAACACCTTATAAAAGGCAATACTCCAATCTATGAAACAAATATAAATTTGTAAAATTATGTTGGTTGCTGATGTTGTGGCATTCTGTCAAGTCCCGGTATCGAGGTTCACATGTCCCGGTATTCATTGCGGTCTCCGTGTGTGACATGACATAATATCAAAATTACTTAATTGATTTTAATAAATTAAACATCCGATTAAAGGCAGTGCTCCAATCTATAAAATAATTATAAACATATAAAAAAAATGTCAGTTGCTGATGTTGCAGCATTTTGTCAAAGTCCCGGTATCGGGATTCACATGCATGTCCCAGTATTCAGTGATGACTCTGTTTTAGACATAGCACACACGCACACACACACACACACACACACACAGAGTACTCCACACTACTCCAAGGTACAATAATTGCAGTATATTTTTGCCAAAGCATTATTTTACCGTATTTATCCTAAATATTCTGTCAATTCAACTCCTTACAATACCTTTTCTAAAAGTTTTGATCAATTTACGACTTGAAGTTGTTTCTAGAAATGCTGGATTAGTGTAAAACAGTGTAGACGCTGTTGAGACGCTTGATTCTGCAGTCTGTCCGTCCGACTTGTCTGTCCGTCCGAATACATACGGTAGATACACTAAATAAAATGCTAGATTATTAAAACGCGGTAGACGCTGATGAGACGTCATAATTCGCCCGACACGACACCCACTAGCTTTTTAAGTATTATACGAAAATCAATTCCACTAATTATTTAGGTGACCGCAGGAAACGCACTGCCATGTAGTACCTAATATTTTTTATCATCAGATCCTTTAACTATGAAGCATTCCATTTCAGGTATATGTTTAACATCATCACTCATAACTAACTGCTCTGCCATTACATTGCGATTCAAAAACTGTGGAGGACGCGAAAATTCGCTGTTATCGTTAGATGTACGATTTAATGGTTCTGCCGTCGCGTCAGGATCTAATGATATTTCAGAAGAGGTTTCATCTCGTGAAATCGTAAACAAAATCCGGGCATGTCTCATCCGTTTTGTTGGTTTCAATAATATCGGAAATAGAATTTAGTCGTTTAGTCACGGCTTCTAAGACCTCATCTGGCTTTATTCATTTTGTGGAAATTTTAAATCCGAAGGCTCTAATTCTGCAAAACGAAATTCGTCCTTCAACGTGAAGTTCCCTAAATTCGCCCTTCCCCTTAATATCTCGCAAAATAATGCATTCTATAAATAAAAAAGACTTAACACCATGTTATCAACAGGTAATTTCTTATGGTCATTCACCCACTTTATGATCTTATTAAATCCCTCAGACATATTAGTCGTGAGGCCAGAGTAAGGATTATATACATCCAAATATGGTCTCCTTCTGTTTTAAATTTGGACAATGTTCTGCCAAAAATGTCAGGAACCGTTCATGAAACTTTTGGTCTTTCTTCTCATGTATTAAAAATGAAAGGGGGACAGTAGGCTCAGTTTTGAATAGAAAATTCTTAACATTGGGGTTATGTAAAAGTTTCCCGTTTCGAATGTAGTATCAATAGATAAAAATTCTTTACTATCTCGTTTGATATGTAAAATATCATTGAAGCCTTTAATACATTCTTTTAAGCCCAAAACTAAAAGTAAAGAGGGACATATGTCTATCTGCATCACGAAACCATCAAGTTGATAGGCAAGCTCCAAAGTATTGTGTATGTCATCCTGCGTTAGTCTCTCAGCAATTTTCATAAATGTTCCGAAAACGATGAAAACAAATTAAAATAAAAAAAAACAAAAAAACAAGCATTAACTACAACACTAAAATGCATCGGCAAGTTGATTTAAAATATACATATTTTTTATATTAAAGAAAATGGAAATTTTGGAAAGGCGTGTTCACGTTAAGTATTCACACGTGGCGGTCATTATTGAAGTTAATTACTCATCGTTAACGAATAACCGGTTCGTTAAGTGACAAATGATGCGTGAAACGATCTGCGTTTATTTCGTTACATTTTAAATATCAGTTTGAACTCTTTTCATCATTTCGTACTTTATTTTGAAAAGAAAAAATATTATTATTATTATTATTATTATTATTATTATTGAATCTTGGTTAAATCCTAAAAAAAAGACACGAAATATTCATTGAATATACTACAGCGATACATATGTTAAAAAGGTTCAAAAGTCGTTTTATAGCATAAAGATGCATTATATTTCATATTGTAACATATACATAATGACATTAGTTCGGTCTGGTTTTGAAAGTAGGCGCTGTTTATAAAGTACAATCTGAACCAGCCCATGAAAAAAGATCCATTATTATATTATCGCCAGTGCCAATGCTGTTCGCAGACAGGTAGTAGGACACTGATGAAGCTTCAGGCGAAAATCTAGGTCTTCGGCCACATTAGGGGGTTCCCGTATATATAACCACAAATCGGATACATCTAAGTGCTCTTTTTTATGTGACGCCTCAACTTTTTTTTAACTGACAGAGATACTGCACAAATTATCCCTTACAGTTAACTTGACACATATCTGTGCTCCATACAATAAAACAATCAAATTTATCTGTTATTATTATTATTATTGATACCACTACTACCACTACTACTACTACTATTAATAATAATAGATCAGATGGATGGTTTTCTTCAACCTGTGCCAAACATTTACGAATAATTGAAAATTGTTGTATCAAGGTAGATAAATCGTACTTGAATTCTGATTAAATTATAGGAAATGTCTGCCCTTCTTATCCTACATAGTCTAAGCAAAAAAAACTTACCCTGAATCACAGTGGAAACGGAGGCGAGCAAAGCGCAAAATCTGGACTTTGACTAAACAATATAATAGCCAAAATAAATTTCAAAACTCGAAATTCATCGTATAGTTTAAAATATTGCGTTTAATTTAATTTTATATTATTCATGCCAGTTTTTATTACCCTTACCCGCTGGATACTCGGACGTGATTTTCAACACCGGGACTTGGACATCGTACTGCAACATCAGCAACAGATATAAATATATTTTATATTTATAATCATTTTAAGATGGGGGTGTTGTCTTCTAATTTTTTGTTTAATTGGTTTAAAAAATCAACTATTTTTCTATGTATATATATTTTGAATTTTACTCTATGTCTCACACAGAGTCATCATTGAATACCGGGACATGCATGTGAATCCCGATACCGGGACTTTGGCAAAATGCTGCAACATCAGTAACTGATATTTTTTTATATGTTTATAATTATTTTATAGATTGGAGCACTATTCGGATGTTTAATTTATTAAAATCAATTAAGTAATTTGATATTATGTCATGTCACACACGGAGACCGCAATGAATACCGGGACATGTGAACCTCGATACCGGGACTTTGACAGAATGCCACAACATCAGCAACCGACATATTTTTGCAAATTAATATTTTTTTCATAGATTGGAGTATTGCCTTTTATAAGGTGTTTAATTTATTAAAATCGATCACGTAGTTTTGATGTTATGTCCTGTCAAATACGTATGCCCCTATGGATACCGGGACAAGTGAATCTCGATACCGGGAATTTGATAGAATGCCACAACATCAGCAACTGAGATATTTTTACATATTTATATTTTTTTCATAGATTGGAGTATTGCCTTTTGTAGGGTGTTTAATTTATTAAAATCGATCACGTAGTTTTGATGTTATGCCCTGTCAAATACGTATGCCTCCATGGATACCGGGACAAGTGAATCTCGATACCGGGACTTTGACAACATCCTGCAACATCAGCAACAAATATTTTTTTAATCAAATATCAGTAATATGTAGATTAGATTATTGTCGTTAATTTGGTGTTTGAATTATTAAAATCTGCCAAGTATTTTTGATGTTATGCTGTGTCAAACACATAAACCTCTATGAATACCGGGACATGGATACCGGGAATACCGTAGAATAGCATGCACCATAAAATGGTCGTGGTTTATTGACCAAGATGGTCGCTATGCCCATATATGGTAAAACTTTTTAAAAATCTTCTTCTCCAGAACTGAGGATGCCTTGGGGCTGAATCTGTGCACAAGTCATCAGGGACAGGAGATCTACCAAAATTGCTAAAAAGATTATCGTACGTTGACATTTGACCTTTTACGGCCAGGTCAAGTTTGCTTCCCTATGCACTTGTATGAGCCCCATAACATTTGTATGGGAAAATTGTTGAGAATTTCAGACGACCTCCTCTGAAGCCACTGAGCCAAATTTGCTCAGATTTTTTAGCTGCCCTGAGCATGAAGTGCTCATGGTGCGCTATTGTGGTCAGTTAATGTCCGTCGTCCATCATGGGTCGTGCGGCGTGCGTCATGCGGCGTGAACAATTGCTTTAAAAGCCTACTCTTCCTACGCCCCTGGGCCAATTGACTCGATACTTGGTAGGAAGCATCAGGGTGACTTGTAGATCAAAAGTAGCTAAAATCGTTCCGACCGGAAATCTAAGATGGCCGCCATAGCCGCCATCTTGAAAATCTATTTTTCGCTTCTTCTCCTGAACCGAAAGGCCAATTGACTTGCTAGAAAGCGTCAGGGTGACTTGTACATCAAATATAGCTAAAATCGTGTCGGTCGGAAATACAAGATAGCCGCCATGGCAGCCATCTGGAAAATCTATTTTTTGCTTCTACTCCTAAACCCAAAAGCCAATTGACTCCAAACTGGTTAGGAAGCATTGGGGTGACTTATAAATCAAAAATAGCTAAAATGGTGCCGATTGGAAATCCAAGATGGGCGCCATGGCAGCCATCTTGAAAATTTATTTTTCGCTTCTTCTCCTGAACCGAAAGGCCAATTGACTCCAAACTTGCTAGGAAGCATCGGGATGACTTGTAGATCAAAAATAGTTAAAATCGTGCCAGTCGGAAATCCAAGATGGCCGCCATCTTGAAAATCTATTTTTCTCTTTTTCTACTGCACCGAAATGCCAGCTGACTTAAAAGTTGGTAGGAGGCTTTGGGGGTGACTTGTTTTACTTGTGACGTTTGAAAATTTCAGCCTTTTAACCTTGTAAGCAAGATATTTCAAAAACTATTTAAGCCATTGCCTTGTCATAAGAGTATTGGAAAAATGTTGCATGCCATCTGTATATCTGCAGTGTCAGTTTCACTCAGGTGAGCGAGTTGTGGCCCGTGGGCCTCTTGTTTTTTGTGTTTTTTGTTGTTGTTTTTTTTTGGAAAGAACTTCTATGTAAAGCTGAAAGACTGAATGTCAAACAGCGTAGACCCTGATGAGACGGCTCATTATGAGCTGTCTTATCTGGATCTATGCTGTTTACAAAAGGCTATTATTTATCGCCTATGGCAATTAAAGAAATAATGTGCTAAAAATGACAACTGATTTTTGTTTTGTTTTGTTTTGTTTTCATATTATATTCTGGTTGCATGCTAGCACTTGGCAGGGAAGTTCAGCAGACGACACATTGATAATGACAATTTTCTCATTTTTCCCAGAACAAAGGCTTTCATATTTTAGATATTTCATACGGATTATTTCCTTTAGAAGACAATTTGCATGAAACGTCAACGCCTATTTTCTGGGGAAAATATTTCAAAATGCCGTCCGCTGTAGTTTACCCAGCAATTTAGCATTAATCAACTAACGATATGGTGCAAAAAGAACGTATGGATCATCTTGTCTATTTAGAATTTCGACTGGGCCTAAATATGGTCTTTATCTGTTTATTTTGGGTACTAGTATGTGAGCGCTAAACGGCCTAATTAACCTCCATGCAAGTACTGTACATTAAACTTGAACTGTTTTTTTTTTTTTTTTTTTTTTTTTTTTCAGAAAAAAAAATAGGTCTTGTCGGTATCAATCAGTACGTTAAAAATGTAAAATTATTCGAAACGGTTAAAGATGGTGCAATTCTGAGAGCACATGTATGTATTTTAGATGCCGAATGGGACAGGGAGTTTTAAGTTACCATGGTTTTGTGTGTTCTTCTGGGTCCTGTTGTTACCATGTCTGGATATTACGCTAGCACAAGATCTTGCAGGAATCGCAAGAAGTGCACGTGCTCAAGCGGAAAGGGAGGTGCGCAGACGCAACGCAGTTTCGCGTGTTAGATCAATGACCACACGGCCCAGCGTTACATTTATACCTCGTAAGTATCACTGCACCTGTCTGTCTGTCTGTCTGTCTCTCTCTCTCTCTGTCTCTCTCTCTCTCTCTCGGTCTCTGTACATCCGTATGTGCGTGATTGTGTGTCTGTGCGCACGTCTGTGTGTGTGTGTGTGTGTGTGTGTGTGTGTGTCAGGAAGTGCAGATGGAAAGGCGAATTAGCTCAGGTTGTATATGAAACAAGACTTTTATTTGTTTTGCGTTTTCTCTTTAAAATCAGGATGTAACCCAGCGGGTACATGATGTTAATACAACGTCGCCTCAACGTCAATGCATCGTCATGATGTCTATACAACGTCGCCTCAACGTCAATGCATCGTCATAATATCTATACAACGTCGCCTCAACGTCAATGCATCGTCATGATGTCTATACAACGTCGCCTCAACGTCAATGCATCGTCATGATGTCTATACAACGTCGCCTCAACGTCAATGCATCGTCATGATGTCTATACAACGTCGCCTCAACGTCAATGCATCGTCATGATGCCTATACAACGTCGCCTCAACGTCAATGCATCGTCATGATGTCTATACAACGTCGCCTCAATGTCGATTCAACGTCATAACGTTATACAGCATCGCCCCAACGTCATTGTAACGTCTACGTTTTAATAATGTCGCCTCAACGTCGATACGTCTATTTATTTATTTATTTATTTAAACAATGTTTAAAGAGGATGACACAATTAGCTATAAATAACTATTCAACTTTGCGGTCCTCTAACTAAAATTTATATACATATATACAACAAGACTTAACTAACAGCTAAGAAATTCATGGGATAAAAGTAGCTTGTAGCGAAGTGAATGCTTATATAAAGTTTTTGTCAAATAAAAAGTGCTAACAGGTATGTGCATGTGATTTAAAACCAAACATGGCACTTAATTATATCAAAGACAAATCTGTATGTTATCACAGTTTTTGTAAGTGCTTTAAGATTCGACGAGCGCATAAAACCAATATCTAAAACAATTATGCTAGGTCATAAAAGCTCTCAATTCAGTTACAATAACGGTTTCAGCGATGGTATATCATTTAAAATCATAGTTAAAGACATTTTATAAGGGTTAAAATGTTGCTTTAAGAGACTGCTTAAAGGTAGAGAGTGACCCCGATGTTTTTACTGTTTGAATTAGAGCGTTCCATAGTCTTGGTGCGGAACACGAAAAAGAGCCATCAAAAAGTGCTGTCCGTGCTTTCGGCACATAAAGTGAGCCATTTTCTGATGACCTCATGTTAAGAGTGTGTACCTCGGATACTGGTTTTAGAAGTTGTGTTATATATTCAGGGGATAAATTATTTATTGCTCGGTATGTCAAGACAGCCTTATTATATTTAAGTCTGTCCGGAATTGACAGCCATCCCAGCTGACTGAACATATCTACTGATGGGGTATCGTAATCTGCTCGCAGGATGATTCGAGCAGCGCGTTTTTGCAGTTTGGATATACGTTCAATATTAGTTGCAGAGGCTGACCCCCAGATAACAGAGCCGTAATCAATATAAGGAAGCATATACCCCTGGTAGTAAACTTTTTGAATATGTGTCGGTACATACGTTGCTAACTGGCGTAATAGAGATATTTTAGATGAGATGGAGCATAAGTGGTCTATATGGGCAGACCAAGAAAGGTGTTCATCGATATAAACACCAAGGAGTTTCTGTTTACTAACGGATTGAATGTTGACATCGTCAGCAATAATATTTAGAGGTCGAGAGTCGTTCAAGCGCTTTCTAGCGCCAACTAGCATGCAAGTTGTTTTGGTCATGTGAACATTCATTTTGTTTATCTTTCCCCATGTTTTTGTGTTACCGAATTCTCCTTGCAGATCTTCTTCAATAGCATTTATGTCATTACCATACATGTGAATCGTCGTGTCATCTGCATACAAATCAGAGGAGCACTTTTTGATATGAAGCGGAAGATCGTTAATAAAAATGAGAAATAAGGTCGGGCCCAATATTGAGCCCTGAGGCACGCCAGACTGTACGGTGGTGAAATCCGTCAACCCTTTATCACTCTCGATTACTTGTTGTCGAGAACATAAATATGATTTGGACCACTGTATAGCAGAAGGGTTAAGTTTGTATAATGCAAGTTTATTCAGCAAGATGGAGTGATCAACTAGATCAAAAGCCTTCCGAAAATCGATAAAAAGGGCTCCAACCAAGTCACCCTTATCAATACATTTCATCCAGTCATTAATGAGTTTGACTAAAGCTGTTTGGCACCTATGTTTTGGCCTGAATCCGGATTGATTGTCATGTAGAAGTTTATATTTATTCAAATATGCCATAAGATGTTTGTTCACGTGCTGTTCGAAAATTTTAGATACAGTGGACAGGATAGAAATTGGCCTATAGTTTGAGGGGTCGGACTTTTCACCACCTTTGTAAATTGGAAGTACCTTTGCCAATTTCATTTGAGAAGGAAACTGGCCGGTCGCAATGCTTTTATTGATAAGCATCGCAATCGATGGCGATAATGATTGGGCAGCAAGTTTGATGATCCTTGGCCCTATGCCGTCAAGCTCGGTCGATTTTGAAGCCTCTAAGGTATTAATATGTAATAAAACTTGTTCGGGGGTAATAAATGGAATTGTAAATTGTGTGTTTGTAGGCACTTTGCTATCAACAAAATCGCTGATTTTATTGGTGTCAAGGTCTAATGAACTTCCGGATGATGTGTTTTCATTCAAGAGCTCGGCAACTGAAGCAAAGTATTTATTCAGTTTGCTCGCAACAGCTTCAGACTCCGTAATGGTTTCATTTCTGATTATAAGTTTTCAGGCAAATTACTGGAGGCAGTCTTGCCACCATTATTCACGTCTCGCAGGTGTTTCCATAAGGATTTGGTATCTTTTGAATTTGTTATGCTATTAGAAAAATATTTACGTTTTGCTTGCCGTATGAGTTGTTTTGTTTTATTGCGGTATTTTCTATGATCACTCCATTGCTTTAATCGTTTGGTTTTATCCCGTAAAGATTGCATTTGAATTATATCTGGAGTAAACCAGTCAGGCATACGTTTAGATTTTACGCGTTTGGATTTCATCTGAGCATGATTGTTCAAGTGTTTCAAAAGAAATGAATACCAGGTGTTAAGGTCTTCGTCTTTTCTTGACTTATCTGCCGCAAACGCATCCAAATCGTTAGCAATATCAGATATAAACTTATTTTCGTCAAAATACTTGTAGCTGCGATAAGTAGTGGTAGTATGTTTGTCTTTTAGAAGCTTTGAGTTTACTTTTCGTGTAAAGCAAATGGGAAAGTGATTGCTTAAAGATAAAGTAGAAGTAAAACAACGCACAGTATTCTCTGGATGAGTCGTATATACATGATCAATTAAGGTATCGGTAGTTTCCGTTACCCTTGTTGGCTCTGTTACCAGTTGAGTTATAGATTTATAAGGTTTAGTCATTTATTATTCGTATGAGCTTTCAAATCAATATTAAAATCACCCATGAGAAGGAATTCAAGACCAGATCTCTGTGCTATAGAAAGCTCTACCTCAAACAAGTCGATCCATTCGCTTTTTGCATCGGGTGGCCTGTAAACTGTACATAAGAGAAAAGGTTTAGCATTCGGTAGCTCGATTTCAGCCCAAAGAAACACTAAGCTAGATGTTTCAAACTCAGGCCTGCGTTTGAACTTAATTGTGTTTCTAATGTATAATAGTAGACCACCACCAGTTTTATTTTTGGTCTCTGCTCTATCTTTTCTAAGAATCTCAAATCAGTCGATCGCCACCACATTGTCAGAGACGGTCGGTTCTAAAAATGACTCACAAATACCCAGAATATCTGGGCATGTCTTGTTAGCCATGATAATGCGTATCTCATCAAATTTAGAGTCACATGACATTGCATCGACGTTGAGAGACGTCGTCATGACGTTGCGTTGACGTTGAGAGACGTCGTCATGACGTTACATCGACGTTGAGAGACGTCGTCATGACGTTACATCGACGTCGTATAAACGTCATTTGTCCGCTGGTAAGGAGGCTGCCGTGACCATACACACTTGTAGTTTGAATACCAGCGCAAACAGTTGTTGTGCATGAGCTTACCTGAACCCGGAGAGAATTTCTGTGGAGATGTTCTCTGTCTCGTAGTTGGAAGCTGAATGGATTTATCAACGTGGTCAGTTCTATGGAATTCACGTGGTAGCCTCTGTGAGTTCACCCGTGTCAGGTCACCCGGAACCTCCGGAAATCGCCGAAGGTTGCCGAACTTTTTGTTCCTCGTAAGAAGGCTGTCAGGCTACAATTCCGGGTGTCTAACACTCTCCCTCTTTCACAAAAAAAGAGCATTACATACATTCAAAAATAACCTAGTAAAGCAAGTCGCTGCTTTGTTGATATTGATAATTTAATTTCATGCAGAACGTGAAAGTCAGAAAATTGTCATAGTAAAAATTATAGTTCTTAAAAGTTTTACTGAATCAATGGAAATAAAGTTTACAAAATCTGAGCTTGTTTGACTGAATAGGAACATTAATGTACATAGAAACATACAATTTTCATAGACTTTAAAGTTTTTTCTTTAAAGACAATAATCACATTTGAATATATTCTTTGAAAGGAAAGTACACATGTAATAGATAAATTGCCACCAGAATTAAACCAGACGACTTGTGTTAAGAGACAGAATCCCAGTAAATTGATAAAGATGCTTTAAATCAGTGACTGAAATTAAGAACCGGTCAAATATGAAGCATAAACGCAGTATTTAAATTTGGAGATCACTCAGTATGTTATAAGGTACGACTTTTACGGTGGTGAGAAATTAATATTGGGATTTATTTTATTGTTAGCGGTGAAATCAGTGTATATCTGGTGAAAATAAAAGTGGTATCAATCACTAGTGAATTGATATCGTATCATTTCACTAGTGACTGATACGATTTTTAATATATATAAAGTAATGAAATATAGAGAATTATTAATGAAATAAAATGCATATTTTCACTAGTGAAATATAAGTTTTATATTTTCACTAGTGAAAATATAAAACTTATATTTTCACTCCTCTGAGCATTGAAAAATATAAGATCTGGATCTACTTTTTTCTTATTTACATTAATGTTTTCATTACACGAGATGAAAATTTTTATGGTATTCACTGAAAAAGAGTAAATTTTCTTTTTATTTTATTTTTACACGCCAATGCGCGTTTCTGACGTCATATCTAACGTCACCAAACAAACCAAAACATGAACGTCATGGCGCCAAGGGACAAAACTGCGTGTCAGACTTTCCCTTGCAAATGCAAGATTTGCATCTCTTCTATCGAAAGTGATGTATATAATAAAAAGAAAATTCAAATGTTTGTCGTGAATATGACTTATTTCATCTCGTGAAGTGAAAAAATGTATATTTCATTCGTGCCTTCGGCACTCATGAAATATACATTTTTTTCACTTCACTCGATGAAATAAAAGTCATATTCACTCCAAACATTTGAATATCCTCTATATATTTTCACTCCTCGCTTTGGGCGACTTCGGTGTTCTTCATTGTTCTAGAAGTGGACCTTACCTCCACTTCAGATTTTTGAACACCTCTAACTTCTTTGTTTCTTAACTAAAGTATCAAGTGTCGGTATGCATTTTCTTAGTTAGAATGTAAGGAACATTTTGGTATCAAAATTATTTCGATTTGCCGATATTTTTTTTTTTTTTTTTTTTTTTTTTTTTTTGTCTCTCCAGCGTTTCACATGTTAAGCACTGAGCATCGACGCCATGACGTTCATGTTTTGTTTGGTGACGTTAGTTATGACGTCAGAAACGCGCAATGGCGTGTAAACAAAAAAAAAAAATAAAAAGAAAATTTACTCTTCAGTGAATACCATAAAAAATTTTCATCTCGTGTAATGAAAACATTCAAATTTTCACTCGTGCTTCGTACTCGTGAAAATACTGATGTTTTCATTACACTCGATGATAATATTTATGATATTCACAGAAAAAGAGTAAATATCCTCTATATATGTAAATGTTAATTACATATAATGTAAATAAATACTGTACATACATCTACACAACAGATAAGCTCACCCGGAGCCATATGGACTTCCCTTTTAACCATTTGATGACACTCCATGCAATGTGTCATATGTGATGCATGAACATACAAACACAAGCAAAACAATATATACAGACAACAAAATATAAAGCTGAACTGAATATAAACAAGAGAGGTCTGGAAGCTCGATACCTATTTAGTGGAAGGTCTTGCTGCAACTCTGTGTGTGTGTGCGTGTGCGTGTGCGTGTGTGTGTGTGTTATTTGAAACAAAACATGTCCAGATATGGCAGTTTCAAAGTATGTTTTTCTTTTCTTCTTCTTTTGTAGCTTCTTTTCTCAAATAAGATGCACTTTAATGTCAAACCTATTAAACGTATTCAAGTAATTAAATGATTAAACTAAATGCATTAGTTGCGCATTAGCCGGAATTGGATGTAACAGTGGATTCTTTTCCATGAGAAATGGGAGATTACAGGACAAGTTGTACAGCCTGGCTGCATTTCTGTTGCACACTCCCACCAGCTCAGACAATGTCACATCTAAGGACCGATCCGCCTCCTCAGCAACTTCACACATCCTAGGGTTATTCTGGCCATCAATCAAAGTATATTGTATGTGATATTTGAGCCGTGACATTTCCCGATGGTTGAGGTGAGAAATAAGTTGAGATATAAATTTTGGGTGAATCAGAGCAACGAGTCTTGTAGAGGGAATCGCCATATGTTCTCCAACTGAAAGTGGCTCCAAACCGGCTCTTCTGTCGTACTCCCTGAGAAAGAAATATTCTCTCTTAAAGATCCTGAGGGGAGATGGAGCGAGTTCCCTAATGGTGGCACAGCCCAGCAATTCAATGGGAGATCCCAGTCCCAACTGCTGGCTAATGGAAAGCCACAAACCATTCACTAGCAGGAACCAGGTCTGTAAAAGGTATTCTCCACAGAGCAACTGATGCCGCCCATGCATATTCTGGAATTCCCTTTCATTCCCCGCCGACATATGGCAATCCACGCATGAAGTAGCAGGGTTCATCTACCATGGTAGATGAACCCTAAACATGCGTTAATATACATGTGGAGCATTGGCCCCACAGACGGCAGCTGTCATAGAAAGTAAGGCGAGCCCTACAACGATAATAAATCAATTTCCAATTATTATTGCCTCATAATGTAACATTGGATCCATTCCTCTAAAGTAGCACATGCACACATGCACATGTTTGATAACACAGTCAAAAGTGAATTGCGACATAAAATGAAAAGCTTCCATGTCATGGATCAAACCACAAGTGATCACAAATATACATATAGCTAGTTATTATATATCGAGCTATGTGTATATTTGTGATCGTTTGTGGTTTGATCCATGACATGGAAACTTTTCATTTTATAGCGCAATTCACAACTGACTGTTGTCAAACACGTGCATGTGCTTATTATCCAGTTACACTGGGGTATCCCCGCGTGGGTTCGAATCCCATCTTCATCGCCATTTTGTTGCCCATGGGCGAAATCGGATAGAGTTCTGTTGAGATGTTCTCTGTCTCGTAGTTGGAGGCTGAATGGATGTATCAATGTGGTAAGTTATGCGGAATTCGCGTGGTAACCATTGTGAGTAAACCCGTGTCAGGTCTCCCGGAACAATCTCCGGAAATCACCGAAGGTTGCCGAACCTCTTGTTTCTTGTAAGAAGGCTATCAGGCTACCAGTCTGGGGATCAAACACTGTATCTGTGTTAACTATACTAATGCAGAAACAGCAACATTGCATCTCCGCTGTTGCACTACCACCAAAATAGACAACGTATGAAACAGAAATGTGGGTAAATGAAATCCAAAAGTGGCTAAAACTCATCTGACATTCATGACTCGTGTGTCTTGATTAGTTTTCCTTTCTGCTATATTGTCTCTGTCTGAAAAAGTATATAGCGTATGACATGTGTACCCAGCAAAAACTCTGAAAAAATTTACGCGCATCCACACAGACTAACGCTTAGCATGCTGGGATTTTTTTCTGCAGACAAAATTTTTGAAATGCTTTTTTTTCTACTTTTTTTTTTCAGAAAATATAGTTCGATATTTCATTTAAATTGTCTCCAGAGGAGAAACTTGCACGAAATGTCGGAATCATTTTCTGAAAGAAAATAAGAAAATTGTCATCAATTTGTCGTCTGCTGACTCTGACCAGATGATGGTTAAGGTTAATTTAGTCTTTTATGAACTTTCTGTGGATAGCAAAATATCTGAGACTTCGTCAGGGGTACGTACAGATTCGGATCAGACAGCGCGGTATCACAGGTTGAGATAAGTCTTCACTGCGAATATTTCATACGCACAGCAACATATAGAGTGATTATCCAGAAAATATTTTTCTTATTTCCTCATGAAAACATATGTTGTGGTACTCACTAGAAGCGCCTCAGTGAGTACCACAACATATATTTTTTAGCGAAATTAGAAACATATTAGTACTTTTCAGCTGAAGAATTTGCCTTATCTGGAGCTGTGTGTATGGTATATTTTCTAACGTACATGTACGCTTGCAGCCACGACACCATTTGGAGTAGCCAGTGGTACTGGAAGGCGGAGAACCGTACTTTCGCCATCAGCTCAACTCAGCAAGGTCCATGGAGCCAGAGAGGTTTCACCAGCCTACTTCAACGCTGCCCGAGTCTTCCAACTCACCTCTAATGAATTTCTTCGAAGGTGTGTATTGGTCTCACTAACAAGTTGACGGATGTATACTTCTGTTCTCGAAAATTAGACGCACAAGGGTACTTTGTACGTAATTTTTGACACACAAATCAGTCGGCTTGTGAGCCTACGGAAAAATCCCGTTGAAATACACTAAAGTGTCCATGATTTTAAAACACACAAGTATACATTCGTCAGAGAACGTGCACTACAAGTTGAAATTGACCATACAAATGACCAAATGACATATACAATCAGTGTAGACTCTCGTCAGACTGAGCATCTGCGGAGAATCACCACTTTCACCACAGGTTCAACTAAGCAAGGCCCATGATGCCAGAGAGGTCTCCCCAGCCTACTTCAACGCTGTCCGAGTCTTCCAACTCACCTCTAATGAATTTCTTCAAAGATGAGTATTTGTCACATACGTGCACCACAAATTGAAAATGACCATATGACATATACAATCAGTGTAGACCCATCAGACTGAGCATCTGCGAAGAATCATCACTTTCACCATAGACCACACTGCCAGCTGGGTGGTTGGGTGTGGCAAAGGCGTCGTGTATCTTATGTCACCGGGGCGTCCAACTGATATTTGCTTACAGCTGGGCAAGGCCTGCTATCCTTGTACCAGGTACGGATAGAGGGAGATGTTTATTTATCTTCTGCTTTTTCACTTTCATTCATTTTCCTCTTTCTTCCCTGTCTCTCTCTTTCATCTCCACTACTATCTCTTCTATCTCTTCTATCTCTTTTCTGCCTTTCTCTGGGAGACGACACAAAATGACTCACAAGGGTTGACGTGTCGTTAAATCCCAACACAATCAATCAAGCTAGTGGAGCCAGAGAGGTCTCCCTAGCCTACTTTAACGGTGTCCGAATCTTCCAACTCACCTCTAATGAATTTTCGTCAAAGGTGAGTATTGGTCACACACGTGCACCACAAATTGAAAATGACCGTTTGACATATACAATCAGTGTAGACTCTCATCAGACTGAGCATCTGCGCAGAGGCATCATTTTTACCATAGGCTTAGTTAAGCAAGGCCAATGTGCCAGAGAGCTCCCTAGCTTACTTCAACGCTGCACGTGTCTTTCAGCGTACCTCTAACGAAATTCTTCAAAGGTTAGTATTGATCACACTTGTGCATCTCCAAACAGAAAACGACCCTAGGACATATCCAACCAGTTTTGAGTCGGATCAGACTGCGCAGATGAGTACGTACATGTGAGACCAGGATATGTGTCTTTCGGAACCAAACATCAAACTAAATTTGTCGTTGAAATGTCAAACAGCGTAGATCCTGATGAGACGGCTCATGATATGCCGTCTCATCAGGATCTAGCTGTTTGAAAAAACCTATTTTTATCGCCTATGGCAGTGAAAATGATGTACTGTTCAAGTAGAAAACGATACATCCAACCAGGTATACTGTTCAAGTAAAACAAAATACATGCAACCAGGGTACGCCCAGTTCAAGTAGAACATGATATATGTGACCAGAGTACATAATATTCAAATAAAAAATGATACGTATATGCGACAAGGTACATACTGTTCCAAGTACAAAATTATATAAGCGACCAGAATACATCCAGTTCAAGTAGAAAATGATACATGCGACCAGGCTACATACTGTTCAAGTAAAAAAAATATATACATGTGAACACGGTACGTCCAGTTCAAGTAGAAAATTATTCATGTTACCAGAATACATACAGTTCAAGTAGAAAAAGATACAAGCGCCCAGGCTACATACTGTTCCAGTAGAAAATGATACATACTACCAGGATAGATATTGTTCCAGTAGAAAATGATACATATTACCAGGATACATACTGTTCAAGTAGAAAATAATATAAGCGACCAGGATACATACTGTTCAAGTAGAAAATATATAAGCGACCAGGATACATACTGTTCAAGTAGAAAATATATAAGCGACCAGGATACATGCTGTTCAAGTAGAAAATGATGCATATTATGAGTATACATACTGTTCAAGTAGAAAATGATATACGCGACCAGGATACATACTGTTCAAGTAGAAAATGATATACGCGACCAGGATACACACTGTTCAAGTAGAAAATGATATAAGCGACCAGGATACATACTGTTCAAGTAGAAAATGATACATATTATGAGTATACATACTGTTCAAGTAGAAAATGATATACGCGACCAGGATACATACTGTTCAAGTAGAAAATGATATACGCGACCAGGATACACACTGTTCAAGTAGAAAATGATATAAGCGACCAGGATACATACTGTTCAAGTAGAAAATGATACATATTATGAGTATACATACTGTTCAAGTAGAAAATGATATAGGCAGCTAGGATACATACTGTTCAAGTAGAAAATAATATAAGCAGCTAGGATACATACTGTTCAAGTAGAAAATGATATACGCGACTAGGATACATATTGTTCAAGTAGAAAATGATATGAGCGACCAGGATACATACTGTTCAAGTAGAAAATGATACATATTACCACAGGAGCTTGACGTTGGATAATTTCTACTTATAGGGCCTGTTGTCCTATTCTAGCGATAACAACAAAGCCCGAAAATGACAATTGTGCGCGCTCAGCTGTCAAATCTTTGTGTGTGTTAGTTTATTATTATTATTTTTATTTCTAACCAATCAGTGAAGACCATATTTTTGACCAATGAATTTGCGCGATGAGTATCGGGCCGTGGGAAAACAAAATGGAGGCGTATCCAGCAACTGTGTAAACAGCTTTTCGACGCATCAACGGATTTCCCTCCGTATTAGCAAAAAAATTTAAACAGCGAGTTGCGGCGGAAGATTTATGGTAACAATACATACCGAAAGAGCATAAGAAAACAATTGAACACTAAAAGGTTGTCATGGTATTCACCTGAAAATAATATCGACACCCTTGAAGTGTCCGTTCTTCGATTATTTCATAATCGTAGAGACAGGTCCTATAAGTAGAAATTATCCAACGTCAAGCTCCTGTGCATATTACCAGGATACATACTGTTCAAGTAGAAAATGATATAAGCAGCTAGGATACATACTGTTCAAGTAGAAAATGATATAAGCAGCTAGGATACATACTGTTCAAGTAGAAAATGATATAAGCAGCTAGGATACATACTGTTCAAGTAGAAAATGATATAAGCAGCTAGGATACATACTGTTCAAGTAGAAAATGATATAAGCAGCTAGGATACATACTGTTCAAGTAGAAAATGATAAAGCAACTAGGATACATACTGTCCAAGTAGAAAATGATATAAGCAACTAGGATACATACTGTTCAAGTAGAAAATGATATAAGCAATCGGGATTAGAGATGTATACGGTGCCAGGGAACTGCACGCCCCTTGAACGGCAGACTACAGAGGAAGGTCCAAGTCGGACCTGACAACCTGGCGGTGGTAGCTTCGTCTTGCTAACTAGGAGACATGCTCTCAGCAGCCGGTGACTGTCAATTTTCAACCACAACACGTGTGAAAACGCCTGGAATATGTTCAAGGAGCTGCTGCCAGTTCTCTCTTCCCGCCATCTTTCTTTCACGACACGTGGCTGCGTGTACAGCCCCTTGCGTGCTGAGCGCAATGCTCCATGCAAGTGAGACTTCGCCATTGACAAAGCCACGCCTCCAACGTCTGCAGCGGGATGACAGGGCAATGATCAGACAGATCTGCTATGTCAAGCCACAAGACATTGTCACCATCAGGTCCAATGAGCTACTTGCGCGGCTTGGCATTGAGGATCTGGACCCCATTCTGAAGGAGAGAAGGCTCCGCTGGTAGGAACATGTTAAACGCTCAAATGATGCAGTCAAGACAGTCTTTGACATACAGGTTGATGGAATGCGTGGGCTTGGGACGCCCGAGATGACATGGAAGCAGCTGACAGTGAGGAAGCAGATAGGAATCTCTCGGCTATCGACCCTCATGATGGACATACCTGGAGGTCTGGCGTGAGATCAACCATAAGAGCAGCAAGCCAGATACTTCGAAGGGGTAGGGGTGGGGGCAGTGTAGATGCTGTTTAAGTAGAAAATGATATATGCGAACAGGGTAGATACTGTTCAAGTAGAAAATGATACATGCGACCAGGGAACACACTCTTCAAGTAGAAAAGGATACACGCGACCATAGAATACACTGTTCAAGTAGAAAATTGGAACATGATACATGCGACCATGATGCATAAAGTTCAAGTAGAAACTGATACATGCAACCAGGGAAGGTACTGTCCAAATAGAAAATGATACATGCAACAAGGGTAGATACTGTTCAAGTAGAAAATGAACCAGGGAACACACTCTTCAAGTAGAAAAGGATACATGCGACCAGGGAACACACTGTTCAAGAAGAAAATGAGAACATGATGCATGCAACCATTATACATCCAGCAAGTAGCAAACGATACATGCAACCAGAATACATCAATGCTACATACCGGGTTTTACGGTGTACGAGTATCATAAAATAAACACAAATTATTAAAATTTGAAATCCAGCTCTACGATGTTCCTATGGCCAGAGGTTCTACTCTGAAGTCAACTCGTCATCGTACAACGTTCATAATAATAGAAGGATCTATCTTTGGTGTGAGGGGTTGATAGAAAAATCCGTCCCGAGGATCACTGTCTGGTATCACGAGGCTTGCCGAATGATGCCAGACTGTGATCGCGAGAGACGGATTTTTCTATCTGCCCCTCACATCCATGATAGATTTCCTGCACACCTTTCATTTCTGAACGTAGATTTTTAATGCGGTCACTTCGATTCTGACGTCCGCCATATTGCAATGACATAAATGTGGCGTTTAATGACGTCGGTGATGTAACCCTTCACGATGGCTTACGTGACGTCCATCACAACCACTGCATATCAAACACGTGACGTATCTTACCCTGGGAAGGATTATAAGAGTCTATCATGAGTGTGAGAGGTAGATCGAAAAATCCGTCCCGAGGACTGCTGACTGGCATCACGAGGCTTGCCGAGTGATGCAAGACTGCGGTCCTGAGGGACAGATTAATTTATCTACCCCTCATACCCATGATATATTCTTTTTCTTGCATACCTTTCATTCCTGAACGTGTTTTTAATACAGCAGTCACTTCGATCGCTGACGTCCGCCATGGTGATGGCATTATAGTGATGTGTTGTGTCGTAATTAAGGTCAGTGACGTCAGCCTTAACGATGGCATACGTGAAGTCCTATATAACCAGTGCACATCAAACACGTGAGAATTCTCGATTTTTACCTTTCCCTTGGTAGGATAACCTGGGTAGGATAACAATTTCTATCCCTGGGTAAAATAGAGGATTTCTTGGTCTAGTGTGCAAGAAAAGAATTTCTTTCCCAGAGTTAAATCCATCATTTCCTTATCTAATGTGCAAGAATACAAAATTATTTCATAGTATCTCATAATCTGCTAAAGTATATTATCTCTGATAGTTTCACTCATTTGAGCGGTGTGTGGATCTTGGGCCTCTTGTTATCAATATTATTGTAAAATGAGCCGCTATGCGGGAAAAAGTACCGTCGGAGGCACGTGCAGCCAGTTAAGACACAGATCAGACTGCGCGGATGCACAAGTCCTTCCACACAGTCTGATCAATCTTCGTTTCACGCCTGATCTAGCTTAGGATGATTCTTGAAAATCTACAGAGCGCCCAGTGAAGACTCCAATCAAACTGTTAGGGTACACTTGCTGATCTGAATCTTCGTTGGGCTTACATTTCATAAGGTACATTTTGTCACAATGTGACACAGGTGTACTTTCTTACCGTTAACCCTTAAAAGGTCCAGCCATAATTGCAGCAGACGACAGTTTGATTTTTTTTTTCGGAGAAATGATATTTGATATTTTATGTAAAACATCTGCTAGGCAACTAATTCAAATGAAAGGTTAGATAATACTTCTCTGCAAAATAATAAGAAAATGATAATGTCGTCTACTACAATTTTGTTTGACACTTTAAGGGTTAATACTAATAGAACATGTATGTATTTAATTCTCCAGGGCCGGCAAAGAGCCAGGGTTATCCCCGGCAGGGATAGCTAGTTTTCGTGGGGCCCTCGCTGACCTATGCCCTGCTCCTCCACCACCGTGTAGCAGCTTTGAACCATATCGCAGAGCGGACGGCACTTGCAACAATCTGTGGTCACCGTTACAAGGTTCCCAGTCGACACCTCAGCCTCGTTATTTGACAGCCGCATACGAAGACTGTAAGTAGCATTTGAATCGGGGCACAGCATTTCATCACGAAAACATGCCTATATAATTTTGACCCCCTTAAACTCCACTTTTATATAGTAAAACTGGGGTTTACAGGGGTATACATTATTTTTATCGCACCTGCTTGTAGCAGGGTGCGATATAGGCGTCCGATTTTCCGTCCGTCCGTCCGTCCGTCTGTCAACATTTATGTCGACGTTCGACATTTTTGTCAAAGTTAGTATTCTAATCAACTACAAGACTAAACAACCATCAAACCTTCCTGACCTCCTGACTTTGCGACATAGGCGTCCGCTTTTCCATATGTCTGTCCATTCGTCCGTCCGTCTGTCAACATTTTTGTCGAAGTTCGACATTTATGTCAAAGTTAGTATTTTAATCAACTACAAGACTAAACAACCATCAAACCTTGCATGAAACATCTCCCTGCCCTTCTGACTTTGCGACATAGGTGCCCACTTTTCCATTCGTCTGTCTGTTCGTCCGTCCATCTGTCCGTCTGTTAACAGTTCTGTTATGTCGAAGTTCGACATTTATGTCAAAGTTAGTATTCTAATCAACTACAAAACTAAACAACCATCAAACCTTGTATGAAACATCTCCCTGACCTCCCGACTTTGCGACATAGCTGCCCGCTTTTCCATTCGTCTGTCCGTTCATCCGTCCATCTGTCTGTTTACAGTTCTGTTATGTCGAAGTTCGACATTTACGTCGAAGTTAGTATTTTAATCAACTACAATTCTACAACAACCATCATACCTTGCATGACACATCTCCCTGACCTCCTGACTTGGCAGGTATGTAGACCCAGTGACCTTGACCTATATTTTGCGCTCCATTGACTTTGACACAATTTACGTTGACGTTCCAGATCTTCTCAACTATAAGGCGTACAACTACCAAACCTTGCATAGCGCTTCTCCTAGATGTACTGACTTGGCAGGTACCTTGACCTGGTGACCTTGACCTATATTTTGCGCTCCAGTGACTTTGACATTTTTTGCGTCGACGTTCAATATCTCCTCGACTATTAGGCCTACAACCATCAAACCTTGCAAAGTGCTTCTTCTCAATGTACTGACTTGGCAGATACCTTGACCTGGTGACCTTGACCTATATTTTGGCTGCAGTTACTTAGACATAATTTACGTCAATGTTCCAGATCTCCTCAAGTGTAAGACCTCTAGCCACCAAACCTTGCATAGTGCTTCTCCTAGATGTACTGACTCGGCAGGTATCTTGACCCGGTGACCTTGACCTATATTTTGCGCTCCAGTGCCTTTTACACATTTTACGTCAACGTTCAATATCTCCTCAACTGTAAGGCCTACAACCATCAAACCTTGCATAGTGCTTCTCCTCAATGTACGGACTCCGCAGGTACCTTCACTGGGTGACCTTGACCTATATTTCGCGCTCCATTGACTTTTACACCTTTTACGTCACCCTTCCATATGTCCTCAACTGTAAGGCCTTCAACCACCAAACCTTATATAGCACTTCTTCTCGATGTACTGACTCGGCAGGTACTTTGACCTGGTGTCCTTGACCTATATTGTGCACTCCAGTGACTTTGACACATTTTATGTTGATGTTCGGTATCTCCTCAAATATAAGACCTACAACCACTAAACCTTGCATAGTGCTTCATCTCATTGCACTGGCTTGGCAGGTACCTTGACCCGGTGACCTTGACATATATTGACACATTTTACGTTGATGTTTGTTAACTCCTCAACTATAAGGCCTTCAACCACCATCCCTTGCATTGTGCTTCTCCTTGATGTTCTAAATTAGCAGGTACCCTGACCCGTGACCTTGACCTATATTTCATGCTCCAGTGACTTTTACACATTTTACGTCAACGTGCCATTATCATTGGGCTGTATGATACGAAAAGTCAGTGCTGAAGATATAGCCATTAGAGGGAATGGGACTGGCCTGGAATATATGTGCCCCACTAGGCACTTTGTCTACATTTTTTTTCAACCCAGTTTTCCAAGTAAGCACTGCTAAGAATGAAATAAACTTATTTAATAACCACGTTCTGATTGTGGCTCCTGTGATTTTTGCCCCAGCAGGTGCGATGACGCCTTCCGCGGAATTCTTGTTCTTATTTTTGCTCAAATACATAGATTGGGGGCACTCTTTAGAACCGTCTCGGCGAGGCAGTTCTAACGAGTACCCACAATCTATGTTTTGAGCAGAATTATGAAAAATATCAGAATTTTTATCTGAAAACTTTCAGTTTTGGGCGGTGAAAGTTTCAATATATTTGAATAGGCGTGTTTTCGTAATGTTCAACAAGATTGCGAGTGCGCCCAGCAAATACTCAGGGTAATCGCTATCCACCGAAAGATACGTTGGTTCCTTGACTACCCACAGAGTGCCCTGTGAAGACTTTGATCAGAGTGCGCATATACACAGGCTGATCTGAGTTTTCGTTGGGCGTACGTGCAGTCTTTTAGAAATGCTGTGCTCCGGTTCATAATAAAAATTTCCTCTGTTAATACATTCTGAAACGAATGTCCCCAGAGAGCAATGAACACACATAACTGTAAATAGCAGAAGTGTTACGTTTTCTGGACCGGACTAGCTAGTTTCGGCCAGTTAGGCCTTATCAGTGCCCCTCATTTAATATTTTAAAACTCTCAGAATGGGCTTAATGATAGCAAATGATCGGAAAACACATTACACTATAGTTATACACTATAGTTATACCCCCGGCATACGAAGTATGTCGAGGGGTATATAGTTTTCGTCTTTCCGTTCGTTCGTCCGTCCGTTCGTCCGACGGTTCGTCCGTCCATCCGTCCGTGCGTGCGTCTGTACGAATGTTAACATTTTGCGTCAAAGTTTTGCCTGAAGTTTTTTCCTTTTGCATATATTTTTGAAAGCTTACACTTTAGGATGCTGATGTGTGGTTAGTGTTACTACTAGATGATTACAGAATAGCTGACATCATTCTGCTGATGCTGCTGACCCAAGGTCAAGGTCAAGGACAGAAAATAGTGTGCTGTTTACGTCAAAGTTTTACGTGAAGTTTTGTCTTTCGCTTATAACTCTGCAGCCACTGATCAAAAACTTTTCATATTTGGTATGGGGGTACCAGGGAGAGTTCTCTTCTATTCTGCATTATGGACTCCTGGATCATGCCCCAGGGCGGGGCTAGATGTCAAAATATAGGACACCTCTAATAAAGTAGTATATTGCTGTTTGTTTATACAAACAACCCCTTATTAAAGAAGAATAAGCATCAGACATGTTTATCTCATCAACATTTAGTGTAATAAGGTCAAGGTCATTGTGACCTTATTTTCATGCTTCAGTGATTTTGACTTATATTTTGAAGCCTATTTCATAGATTGATGCCCCAATAAAGTAGTATGTTGCAGTTTGTTTATACAAACAACTTCTTCAAGAAGGATGGGCATCAGACATGTTTATCACATCAGCATTCAGTGTAATAAGGTCAAGGTCATTGTGGCCATATTTTCATGCTCCATCGATTTTGCCTTATATCTTGAAGTCTATTTCATGGATTAATGTGATACTTGGAATATTGGTTCTGTGTGACACCACGTTTAGCAGCATAACAAATGTAGGTCACCTTGACTTATATTTCATAGTCCAGTAATTTTGCCGCATATCTTGAATGTTAATTGATGTATGAACATCATTATTTGGGATTATGAATTAGTATGATCCAACAGTTGACCTAAAAGTAAATGTAGGTCACTGTGACCTATATTTCATGGTCCAGTGATTTTATGTTACATCTTGAAGACAGTTTGATGTATTACTATAATATTTTGAGATTATGTGACCTATATTTCATAGCCCTGTGATTTTGTCTTATTATCTCCCACTGTTTGATACCTAAATGTCATATCTACATATAATGACACAGTGTGACCCAAACTTTCACCGCAAAGTAAATATAAATCAGTATATGACCTAAATTTCATGGTCTAGTGATTTTGCTTAATATTTTTTAGATTATTTAATGGATTAACATCTTAGTTGGTATCAGTGTGACCATCAGATTAACCTCTCAAGTATGTGTAGGTCAGTGACATATTTTAGGGCCCATCAAATTTGCTTCATGTCTTGAAGACTATTTACTCCAGGAAAGCTGTACTTGGGATGATAGATCAGTGCCACTCAAAGACTGGCATTGTAAACAATATCTTGCCTTATATCATTATCATTAACTTTAAAATATTTTATAATTAAGAAATGGCGCCGGCCGGGTGTATTCGTGACCCTCTGGGCACTTGCTCTAATTAAAGTAATATAATATACGGGAAGACGTTTTACGGCCGCCACAAGGCACTAATTGCAGCTGTAGTGAAGATAAATTGATTCTAAAAGTAATGCCCCTTTACAGCAAGGAACATACAAAACTGAAACAATTGAAGCATCTAGTTTTCTGGGGCTGGACCAGCTAGATTCGGTCGGCTAGGGCCCATCAGTAGCCCTAATATAAGTTTTAAAAAACTCACTGAACCAGTGGCCCAGTGATCACAAAGGACCGGAAATATTAATTATACTATAGTGAAGTGCGGGAAAATGTTTTGCGATAACACCAGCTGTAGTGAGGATAAAAACATTCTAACCCTTGAGAGCAATGAATGCACAAAACTGAAAACAGCAGAAGCGTCAAGTTTTCTGAGCCCAGACTAGCTAGTTTCGACCATTTAGACCTCATGAGTGACCCTCATATGAATTTTCGAAAGCCTCGGAATAAGTTCAATGGCCGCAAAGGTCCGGAAAATATAAACTACACTATAGTGAAGTACGGGGAAGTGATTTACGACTGGTACACGTCACTACCACCAGAATAGATTCTGAAAGGAACGTCCTATTTTAGAACTTGTTTTAACATGAACTGTGCATATTCAAAATGTATAGCATCGTTCATTTCATCTGCTTCCCACAGATACAATATCTTTCTGCTCAACCATGGTTATTGTGCGTATAGCTAGCCGCTGATTCATTTGGACCCTGCTTGGTCGGTACAGATGAAATCTGAATGTTATTTTGATACTTGAACCAGCGCATGACAAAACCTACAAAATGGCATGTGCGCCCAGCGAAAAATCAGATCAGCCTGGGCATCCGCCCAGTCTGATCAGTCTTTGATGTGCGGTCAATGGGAGGACCCAACTTTCTTCATGCGGACAGGCAAGACACTGATCAGTCTGGGCGGATGCCTAGGCTGATCTGATTCTTCGCTGGGCACACGTGCCATTTTGTAGGTTTTGTCATGCGCTGGCTCAGTTATTATTGATTTCAATGATCGACCTTGAGTGCAAGCTTAGGTTTGTTGAACGTGCAGTCTAGATCGTCTGAATCTACGCTTTTTGCAAAAGTAGCTGTTTTATTCTGCTGGACTCAGATAAATGACGAATGTTACTATATATTCAAAGTACACAAGGTAGGTGCTCCGCCGTTTTTAGTATGTTTTAAAAAGAATGAGCGAATCACTCAAAAGTCTGGCAATGCTATTTCATGTAAACATACAGGCCGAAGAAACCATTAAATATTGTATAATTTGGATAGGGCAGCCCGCAAAAAGTCACCGTGGATCTGCATTTTCTCTGTGAGTTGACAGCACACACAGATTTTGTAGCATATTTTCCGTTTTGACGAGTATCAAAGGATTTGACGCTAAACCTGATAAAATTGATTACCATATATCATACTGACGTAAAAATGGCATTAACCCTGATCACCGACCAGAGACAGAGCATTAGGCACCAACCGACATTACTTTTAAAATTTTAAGTAAGTCTTTAGGCTGGAGCCGTCATAGAGTCTGAGGCCCAACCTGTCGGCGTGCAATTAATGAGGGATGCAAAGTTATCAACCGTGACTGGGTTAAATACCATGCATGTAGTCTGTCGTATAACATTTTGATATGTTGTACCCAATCTTTTTATATGGAAGAATGATTTTACGACACTGGGTACTGAAATCATTGCAAGCATATATTTTTCTGAATTTATATACTAAGTCACCATAAAATTCAGGTTCCGATAGGCCTTGTTGCAGAAGAGATTTTATTTCAACATTGTATTTTGAAACAAAATCGAAATGACGTCTATAAAGCTTAGAAAAGGCTTTGCGAAGATTATGATACCGATAATCCTGATTAAGAAGTTATTTATTTAGTTGGTTGAAACCGGAACTTTTTATGCCTGCTGCTCGGCCCTCAGGGTTTCAATGGTTTTCTTTTGCTTCAGTGTTCCAGTGGCGTTGAGTGACACTTTAGGTGTTTTAACATGTTTTTAGCTCCAGGGGAGCTTATAGGCTAGGCATTTGTCCGTCGTCGTCGTCTGGCGTCTGACGTCAACACTTTCAAACGACATCTTCTCTGAAGACACTGGGTCAGTTGAGGCCAAATTTCATCCTTGGGCTGGGAATGAAAGTTTCTTGGGTTTTTTTTTTTTATGAAAATCGGCTCTTTAATTTGGTTACTATGGAAATAAAGAGCTCCTATAGACTTATAATGTGGAAAATTGGGAAATGGCATTTACTGCCAAGCCATTGCAGATATTTTGATAAAACGTTTATAGAAATGTTCTTTGAGTAATCTACTGTCAGCCATATGCTTTTATGTCCACTACTTCTTTTTATTGGTTGCCATGGAAACCAAAATGCAAAAAAATAAAAATAAAAAAGTTCCTAGAAAATTATTTTCTCAGAAACCATATGCTTTACGAGGCTGAGATTTTATAGACACAGTCACTATATTAGCCTTTACAGATTTTATGGGGGGGGGGGGGGGGGGGGGGGTTATGAAAATCGGCTCTTTAGTTTGGTTGCTATGGCAACCTACAGTTTCCATAGACTTACAATGGGGAAACAAATGCGAAAAATGGTATTTACTGCCAAACCATTGCAGATATTTTGAAAAAAAACTTTTATAGAAGTTTAATCTTCTGTCAGCCATATGATTTTATGTCCACTGCTCGTTTTTATTGGTTGCCATGGAATCCAAAATGCAAAAAAATGAAAAAGTTCGTAGAAAACTATTATCTCAGAAACCGTATGCTTTACGAGGCTGAGACTTTATAGAAATATTTATCATATTATCCTTTACAGATTTATGATTTTTATGAAAATCGGCTCTTTCGTTTGGTTGCTATGACAACCTAGAGTTTCCATAGACTTACCATGGGGAAATGCAAAGAATGGTATTTACTGCTAAGCCATTGCCGATGCTTTGACATTTTTTTATAGAAGTGTTCCTTGAGTAAGCCATATGATTTTATGCCCACTGCTTATTTTTATTAGTTGTCAGGGAAACCAAAATGCAATAAATGCCCCACCTCTTCCACTTCATGAAAGCCCTAATATCTCAGAAACCCTACCCCTATACCATTCTTGTTCTTTATGATAAGATGCATTTAATGACACCAACCGGGGATCCCCGGGGGTATGCCCCACCCCTCCAAGTTCATATGTCAATATCTCAGAAACCGTACTGATCCCCACCCCTAAACCATACATATTATTATTCCTTATGATAAGATAAATTCAATGACATGGACCAGTATGCCCCGCACCCTCCAGTTCATGTAAGGCTTAATATCTCAGAAACCATTCAGATCCCATCCTTATACCATATATATTGTTGTTCCTTATGATGAGATCCATCCAATGACACTAACCGGGAATCACCCTGTGGCATGCTCCTACGCCTCAAGTTCACAAACTTGACATAAGACATAATGTCTCAGAAACCGTTCAGATCCCCACCCCAAAACCATGTAGTTGTTCTTTACGATACATTTCTTTGTATTTTTTTTTTTTTTCCATTTTTTTTTTTTTTTTTTTTTTTTCGTTTTACTTTAGAGCTGTAGATAAATACGGGGTAGATAAGTAAATATCATTTGAATTACTCTTGGTAACAATAAATGATAGACTCTTGAAAATCTATATATGGACAGTATGCGGGTAACATAATTGTTACAGTAAAGAATTCATGTCCTGAGCTTGCTTATTTATTTTTTTATTCCATTTTTTTCTCTCAATATAAGTCCCATCATAAAAAAATGTCAAAGATTTCTCAGAAACTATAAAAGCTAGAAGCCCCAAACTTGGTATACTATGTAATGATGATGACTTGTACAGTGTAAGACACAATAGGCTTTCTTGGCTTATCTTTTCTTTCATTTCTTACGACATGAAAGTCGTAATACAGGAATGAAGCATAGCTGAAAAGAATTCCCGCCTTTCGTGGGATTCAAACCCGTTCAGTCTGGATAAAAATCCAATGCTCTAACCACTGAGCCAAACAGTTGACTCCCTGACGCAGTTGTCGGGGATTGAATACATATATACCCACAAGCTATGCGAAATCTGCCGAGGCAGACGATTTAAGGTAGGAGTGCTAGGTCGTATCACTCAATCTTTTCAAAGAAGTCATCATTTATGATGACTCGAAGCCATTGTCGGCGAAGTAAAGTCCGATCTCGGACGAGCCCATATCTTTCGACATGAACGTCGTAACAAAGGAATGAAGCATAGCTGAAACAAATTTCCCGCCTTTCGTGGGATTCGAACCCGATCTGTCCGGATAAAAATCCAATACTCTAACCACTGAGCCAAAGAGTCGACTCCCTGACGCAGTTGTCAGAGATTGAATATATACCTCCAAGCTACACGAAATCTGCTGAGGCAGATTACTTAAGTAGGAGTGCTAGTCGTAACACATTCTTTCTCTCCATATAGGCCAATGTTAAATTTTTCATCAAAGATTTCTCAAGAACTATTAAAGCTTGAAGTCTAAAACTTGGTATAATATGTTATGATGATTACTTATAATGTGTACGACACAATGGTGCTTCCGCGCAGCGCCAGTAATAAGGAAGAACAGTTTTGACGAGCAACGGCGATATTTATAAAGCTTTATTAGATAGCGTAAACGTGGCCTCCAAACACCAAGCAAAGTCAAAGATAATAATGACAACTCCAGGAAAAAGCACCTAAGGGAGAGCACACATCTATAACTGCAACTGCAAATAGACAACAATACCATACAATATACACGTATGGCGTAACCTCCTTTCTTCTTTGATTTTTTCAAAGTACGAACATGAGCTTATACAATCATGAAATGTATATGAGACTTATTTATCAAGTAAATTCAAGCTAAAACGCGAGCTAATTAACCATACTGTTAGACAAGATTAATCGAATACTGTATAAATACACTCAAAATTAATGTCTTGTGATACACTGGCACCCATTATGACTGTCAAGGACTATCTTAAAATGTAATCCTCTAAATACTTGGGTGGTTTGATGTTCCTTCGTGGTCTAGAGGGAGGGGAAATGTCTGGAGGAGACTCAATGGTGGTATCAGTTGTATCCAAGGGGTTAACTAGGGCAGGTTCTACTGTATCATGCATGCCTTCTGGGGGTCTTGGGAGCTCCTGGACATTACAGGGCACCTTGGGAGACCCAATAAGCATAGGGACTTCAGGTTCATGAGATGGACCAGCATCGTGCTCCATAGGTTGGGTAAGTATGGAAGGTATGTTAACAAGGGCTGGTGGCTTTTGATTGATAGATACAGCGTCAGACTCATCGTCGCTGTCACTATTTTGGAGATACTTCAAAGGTACTGACCACGGTTTCTCATTAGGTACACGGTAGCATTCGGATACTTTGACTTTATATGAGGACGAACGCAGCTGACTTCCGATAAACTTTTTTATGAAACACCATTCACCATCAATGGAAACGACTAAGTACCTATTACGCGCCCTAGTCTTATCCCTGTCTGCATACAAATAAACTAAATCTCCAACCACCAACTGGGCTGATGGCAAGATTTTATTATTCTTGTGTTTTGAAGCAGAACTGAAGGTGTGATTCTGAACACGGTTCTTATGTTGTTGGGCAATGATCTCGCGATCTGATATAGGCAGCTGCTCAGGCGTAAACTGACTGCACTGAGTCCACATCTCGCGAGCTGATACCCCTGCGTACCTGATACGCGAGTTTAACCTAGCAACGGCTGTAGCAAGTTCTAAATGAGAGACAGGACCTCATCCAGTAATTCAGAAATTGCCCTTTCAGCGACAGGGTTCTTATTCACATTCTTTACACGGCCAATATCTATCGAAATATTGAGACGCTGAAGAACAGGGTCATTTTTCAGAGCCACGAATCCCGGCGCGGGGTCTGTTCTGATAACAGCACTGGGTCCATCTATGGGATGGAGTTCTAAGCATAATCGCGCTAAAGCATCGCGAAGCGTTTCTTGTTTTTCGTTGTCAATGAGAGAAGCCGCTGTGTATGACGAAACAGACTCACGAAGGACTAAGATAAGTTGACGGTTTTGCTTTAAAACGTCAGCAGCGAATGACATGCCAATCACATCAGGGGGATCCTCTGATGACTGCGTAACGAGGGTCTCAGGAAACTTTTTAAGTAATGAGCACACATGACAAGAGTCAGTAGCGGACTCAATTATGTTAATCATGTCGAGAGCGTAAAAATGGCGTTTCATTACCATTTGAAGCTGGTGTTTTGAGGGATGATCAAGTTTAAGATGTAGGGCAGTAACTAAACCATGAACAACAGATCTTGGAACTATTATAAGTTCCCTAGTTGGAGACAACGGGTCATTACGGGGAACAACTAACAACCCATCCTTCGCAATGGTAGCAACGGAAAGGTAACGTTTGACGTCCTTGATGTTTGTAAGTTTTTTTGAAGGGCGCGTACCTTGTTTCAAGTGAGCATGAACGCGACGGAGATCGTCACATTCTGACTGAATATCAAGCCATGATGAGCGAGTCGTAAATGGTAACCGTTGCATATTGTCAATTACCTCATGTACAGAGCGAACCACTGAATCCTCGGTTTGAACAATAAAGCTACATATCTGACATCTTGGGGCATCACATTCGGGGGCATTGCGGCTTGCAAGGTCAGACGGCACATTTGCAGACCCGTTCAAGTGACGCACGCTTACTTGATATCTGCTAATTGTTGACAAGAAAGAGGTGATACGTGGACTAGCTGAAAATTCACCTCTAGCTAACTTATCAATAGCCTGAACACAGGGCTTACTGTCAGTCAGAACGCAAGCATTGAGTTTTGATTGAATTATGAACGGGCTAAAATGCGTCACTGCTGCTGCGATGGATAATGCCTCAATTTCACAAGGCAATCATGTTACTTGGTGTTTCCTCAACTTAGCACTGAAAAATCCGGCCAATAACAATTTGTTATTACGCGAGACATAAAATGTTGCCCCAAGTCCGCGCTTTGAAACAGAACCATCAGTAACAATCCATAACTGGTCATCAGGCCGTGGTAAAGTGATTGTTTTACATTCTGAAAGCGACTGTTTAGCCCTAGAAAATCGCTCAGATAATTCGTCAGTCCATACTATGCGTTCCTGCGACTGCTTACCCGCGACAGCGTTATCAAGATCAGATATTATTGCTGAGCAACCAGGCAGAACCCTGCTAAGGACCTTATATGCCCCTATAAAGGATCTGAGTCCACGAACAGTTTCGGGTGGGGGACAGCTAGTCATGACAGCGATACGGTGGGGACTGGCAGATATTGTACCTTGTTTCCAAATCCATCCTAAAACGGTCGTAGAGTTGGGGCTGATGACAGTTTTGGGACCAGCTAAACGTAGGTTTGATTTTTGAAGGACGTGTAAGACTTTTTCTCAATTGTGAAGTTCTTGGGGGGTACTACCGCCACAGTATAAGTCGTCCGCAAGTTTGGCCACAATGCCTTCCTGTAACAAATCACCAAGTACGCGACACATGAGCTCTTCAAGAGCGGTCTCGGAACCGGGCATGCCCATTGCACAGCATGTGTAAACACGTACACCGCGAAATGTCGTAGCAACACCACAATACTTCATAGACTGTTTAGAAAGTGGGATCTGGTAAAACGCACTAGTAAGGTCGGTTTGAATCATGTATTATCACTGAGCGATGGTGCGCAGTGTATAATCAACGTCAGGCATTAATGACGGTTGGGGTTTACTGTAACGGCCAACATCAGTGAAAGCCGTTACGAGACGGAAACCACCAGAGGGTTTTTTTACCAAGAATGATGGATTCAGGTATTCAGCAGTTATTCCAAGCTCTTCAGGGCGCCAAAAAACCCCTTGTGCCTCTAAATAGTCAAACCGTTGCTGTAACTCTACAAGCTTATCACGGGCGTATTGGGGAACCTTGCCTTTTCGTTGAGGAGGTTGAGTTGGTCCAATGTTTATTGTAGCTTCAAATTGACCAAAAGCGCCGTTATATTTCGTAAATTGTGGATTGAATACGTCATCATACCTTTGCAACAAATTTTTGAACTCATTGCGCACATCTTCACTTAAGACATTATCTGGGTCAAGTTTCACTGTGTCGGAATAATACGAGGAACACGTGGGAGCCATATTTATGACAGTAACGCGAGGCTGATCATCACTTAAGCTTGTGCACATTTGAGTTGTTTGACGGACCTGACAGAAATGTTCATGCCTATAGACTATTTGAGGTTCGGGCAAGGTGTTAACTATTCTGACCCTCCCACCAATGCATTCTACTAACTGGGGCTGGGGCCAAAGCTTGGGGTGCTTGCTGGCATCTGGACGGGTTTCAGTGGAAAGTCTGCAGTCACCTTGAGCAATTTCTTGTGGTACGTTAAGTTCATAAAAGTCTCCGGGCCAGACAACTGATGTGGTAGGGGACCTTAGAACAACTGCTTGGGTACGGCGTATGCGGTTGAATGGGGATTCAGGTAAGGATAAGCCATAATGGACCACTTGGGAATCACCAATTAAGATTTGCTGTTTTGATGGGCGTATAGATATGTCATTGGTAGTCATGAATGGAATGCCAGCCAATATATCAATGTCAAGATCATTGACAACTAGAGCCTCAAGTTTCAGATCAACATTGTCACGTGACACTAATAAACGTGTTTCACCAGCAATAGATAAGGGCGTAACTCCATCGGCTTGCAACGCTTTCTGAGAACTTTTGTTTATGATAGCCCCAATAGACTGGGCAACAGAAGTTTTTATCATGGAGATCTCAGCACCAGTGTCTAATATTAGTTGTAATGGATGGTGTCTGTAGAATACTTTTATCTGAGGAGATTGTTCTGATATTACACGACGCGAAGTGGACACACGGAGGTTATATGTTGATTCAGAGTCGAGAGATGTTGCAGAAGGTTCTGATAATATGGTCTCTTCATTGTCCGTGTCTTCATCAGCTACTTCGACATTTTGTCGAATTTTACCAGTTCGTAGATACTGTTTATCGGCTTCAGGCAAATACTTGCATTTACTCAAGAAATGATTATATGGACATCCAGCCTGTTTACATAACACACATGAATGGTCATTCTTCGCTGAAGACTTAGAATCAGATTTAAACGTATAGTTTGACTTCCTGATGACTGAACGAAGAACCTTAGACTCAGCAGATGCACGGATTTCTTCCAGTAGACTGCCAAGAGATTGAGATATCTCAGGTTTAATGGAGGACAAAGTCTGTGACCTCAACTCTGTTCCATACCGTTGCTTGACTAAAGTAGGCAGTTCCGGATGAATCAGACGTAACCATGTGAGTACAATAAAATTCTCAAGGGTAGGTGACAAGTCTTCGTCGATATCAGGAATTTCACCGTGGTGGCGGATACCACCATCTGATTTCAATAAGTTGTCTTCCACAAAGCTAGAAAGTCGTTGATACAAATCCTCGGGTCGTTCACCTGGTTCCAGGTGTATACTATCAAAGTCAAGGAAGTGTGAACCACTTGACTGAAAGCCAAAATGAAGGCATATTGACTGCCAGATCTGTGTAACCGATGTAGAGTTCTTTACAATAGTATTTCTAGATATGATCGGGCAATAATTTGCAATTTGCCCAAGCATTAACTCCAGTTGGGTTAGTTTTTGTGCTGCTGTTCGCCTTGACGCCTCCGGAACAGTCTCTGCATCATCAGTAAATCCACGTAACGGGGTTGCAGCAGATTTTTTTAACCATGTGGATCCATCAAGAAGGAATGAGGCAAACTTTGGGTCTAGAGAAAGAGTGTATAGTAAATTCTGCCTCCACGCCTCAAATGATGCTATAGTTTCATTTTTGGTAAGTGACCATTGCTTTGGGGCACGAACAGCCATCCTGCGAAAGCTGATGTAGTAACTTTATCTACTACGAAAGTATGTTGAATAACACCACTCGTTGGTACACAGCTCCAAGACTGAACTGTCTCGTCAAACCAAAGAATCGTTTGAACTGTCACAATAAATCACATGAACTGAGTCACTTGCGTTGAGAAATGGGTAGAAGGTCGCTGCCACCACGCCAGTAGTAAGGAAGAACAGTTTTGACGAGCAACGGCGATATTTATAAAGCTTTATTAGATAGCGTAAACGTGACCTCCAAACACCAAGCAAAGTCAAAGATAATAATGACAACTCCAGGAAAAAGCACCTAAGGGAGAGCACACATCTATAACTGCAACTGCAAATAGACAACAATACCATACAATATACATGTATGGCGCAGAGCTGAAACTGACCAAACTTTTGAGTAATGGTAAACTGCTTAGATTGTCTAAGCCTGCCAAGGAAAAGTGGTGCAAGTCGGATCGTTCCTTAAGCCCTAGCGGTTCCTTTTGGTGGTAGGACTTGAAATGTCATTTCATCTCAATGTTGGGTAAAAGTCCCACTAAATTGGAAGCAACGTCTTCAAAATGACCTAAATAGTGTTGACCGGGGACATAAAACTTCAACATAAACAAAAGAAACAATGTGCTTTCTCGGCTTATTTGCTCATCTGTTATTTCATTCTTCTTTCTCTCCATAATTGCCAATGTTAAATTTTGTCAAAGATTTCTCAGGAACTATAAAAGCTAGAAACCTCAACTTTTGAACACAATGCAATGATGCTGACTTACATTGTAAAAGAAAGGGTGGGCTTTCTCAGCTTATTTGTTCATTTTTTTTTCATTATTTCTTTCCATGTAGGCCAATGTTATTTTTTTTCACCAAAGATTTCTCAGGAATTATAAAAGCTGGAAGCCTCAAATTTGATATACTTTCTAATGATGATGACTTATATTGTGTAAGAGACAATGGGTGTTCTCAGCTTATTTGTTCATCTGTTCTTTGATTCTTTTTTGTCTACGAATATGCCAATGTTAAATTTTTGTCAAAGATTTCACAGGAACTATAAAAGCTAGCTGCCTACTTTGGCAGCAAGAATTCTTGGATGGGCCTGTACTTACCGTAGACATGGATTCTTGACATACATGGCTGCCAGGGAGCAGGACCGACCTGAGCTCTAGTGAGCATAGTGGCCCATGGGCCTCTTGCTTCTGTTGAGTCCTCATCCTGAAATCAGCATACAAGGCTTTATCTGTGATTTACTGTTGCTCATGTTAGTTCAGTGATCAGTTACAGGACCGCCACACGTGTAGTACATTTGCAAGGTTTAAATCTCGAAGCATGCTGAAAGAAGAGCAACGACAGAAAGTGATGCTATCAGAAAATAAGGCAATCATTAAATTTTACTGATCTGTCCAAGTCCGTATTTTTTATTTGGTCTTTTGCTGTTCTCTGTTAGTGCTATGAATGATAGAATTATTTCCTTTTCCTGTTATGTAGCTTAGGTTCATGTAATCGAGTCGCCGGTTATTTGGAAGAGAGCTGCTGATTCACCTTAACGTATGTTTGTTTTGTTTATTGATGTAGTGTATTCCTTACTTCCAAAGGATAATATGTTCTATAAAAGGGTTATCCTTTTGAACTTTTGAAGCAAAGAATACACCATAGAACTGAAAAGTATGAAGTGTACAAGTTTTCTAGGCCAGACTAGCTAGTTTCGGCCAATTAGGCCTCATCAGTATACCTCAAATATTTTCAAAACTCCACAGTGGAATCAATGATTCTAAAGGACAAGAAAATATAAACTACACCATGATGAAGAGCAGGGATACTTTTTACTTCCGCCACACATTCCCATAACACCAGCTGTAGTAACGTCAAATATGTTCTATAAAAGAGTTATCCTTTTGGAGGCAAGGAATACACCGTAGAACTGAAGAGTATGGAGCTTACAAAGTTTTCTGTGCCAGAGTAGCTAGTTTCGACCAACTAGGCCTCATCAGTGACCCTCAAATATTTTCAAGACTCCACATTGGAATGAGTGATCCCAAAGGACAAGTAAATATAAACTACACTATGATGAAGGGCAGGGAGAGTTTTTACGGCAGCCACACCAGCTGTAGTGACATCAAATATGTTCTATAGTAGAATTATCCTTTTGAAGCAAGGCATACACCGTAGAACTGAAGAGTATGGAGCTTATGGAGCTTACAAGTTTTTCTGGCCCAGACTTCTTAGTTTCAGCCAATTAGGCCTCATCAGTGACCCTCAAATATTTTCAAAACTCCACAATGGAATCAATGATCCCAAAGGACAAGAAAATATAAACTACACTATGATGAAGGGCATAGAACACATTTAACGTCACAACAGCTGGTGTTAAGAGAATGTGTGGCGGTCGTAAAAAGTCTCCCTGATCTTCATCATAGTGTAGTTTATATTTTCTTGTCCTGTATTTTCTTGATATTTCCGCCATTTTAATAGCCTGATATCTATAAATAGACGTCTAAATTTTGGAATACCTTTGTTGATATTTTACATGCGTTAATTTACACTAGAGAGAGAGACCGGATCGAGATTAACTTAAGATGGGACAGTCTGGTTTGTGGTCCGTTCACTACCTGAAAGGGGATGGTTTGGGGAGAAACGACTAGGGTTTGTAGACTAAACGACTAGGGTGAGAAATAGAGGCCAAACGAATAAGAGGGAGTGGGAACGGCCAGAGGGAAATGTCTTGGGGGCGAAACGACTTGTTACCATTTAGGTTACGGTGTGGTACGCCATTTAGTCATTCACTTTTGGCAGATGATCTGTTTATAAATATCAGAACATAAATGGCGAAAATATGATAACAATTCATATTATCGCGATAATATGTTCTTTATTTCTGTATTAGCTCCCAGTTGAGGGACACCATGAAGCGGTCATGCAGACATTTTCTTGAGTATCTTCTTAGGCGCGTACTTCTACATTTAAAAGTTCATAAAACGTAGATAAGAGGGCTTCTAGTAAAACTCACAGGACGAATATATTCACAAAAGTCTCTGTACATATATACACAGAAGAGGACCACACTAGCACTGTTGGCTGCTGATGGTTATTGACGTCTAGTTTGAATCCACTACCCCAGTTTATTAAGTCGCGTTAGGTGGAGCCTATGACACAATTCTGTTGACAATCGTAGAATCTCTTTACACTGTTTCTTCTCTGCTATTTCAGGGTAAACAGTACAGTCTAGTAGTAACTTGACCAGATTTTCTCAGCTTGCAAATTTTTCTTTCCACTGACTAAGACCAACACAGTCAATAGTTAGGGTTTTAATCATAGGATAAAACAGTTTTCTTTGACTTATCAGAGATGAGCATTCAAGTAGCATATGTGGTAAGTCTTCGTCTGCTATTCCGCAACATTTACAGGTAGCACTGACTGTTGACATATTAAATTTGTGTTTGGACGATTCAAGGCGATAAGTTCCAGTAAGCATTCTACATTTTGTAATCCCTTTCGAACGTCTGAGACTGTTGATTCTAGAGATGTCCATACTGAGTGGCTTTCACTAATTTTTCAAAGAGTGATATTTTAGATAAACCAGTGTTGATTTCTGACTTGCTTCTTCTTGGAGTTTCTTCGTCCAGTATGTGTTTACTGCTTGCTTTGCAGTTCTTTTCCACTGATCCTTAGACGGAAGGTCAGTTTGTAATTCTGTAAGAGGTGGTAGGTTGTACAAATTCAAGATGTCATGAACTCTACAGTAGAAACATAATTCATTGTCTAGGTTTATAGCGATTTGGCGTTTGGTGAGTTCAACAATAGTTTCATTGGTTGATACTAATATATTGTAAAGGAGACTTAATTGTCTTTTGTGCAATTCAGCTTCAACCGGGAGAGCACCAAGTAATAGATAAAACGCACTAGTAGCTGCTCTCGTCGGCAATGACTGGAAACGTTTAAGATTGTCCACATGAAACTTAGCCAGTTGATACAACTGTGATTTTGTAATAGGTAATATTTCTAGTCCAAATAACAATCTGGGTAGCACGTAACATTGATATATTTTAAATGAGACTGTCGGGTTTAAACCGTTAGATCCGTGAACACCAGTATTTATAAGAGCGTATAAAGTTCTTCTGGCTAATTTAAGTATTTCTTCAATGTTTATGGTATTTTCATTTGTCTCTGAACGTAAAATGCCGAGGTGCATCATATTGGGTGACAACTTAACATCTTTTCTATTCAGCGAGAACCACTTTTTAGACACTGATTTATGATTGTTCAACAGTACTACGTCTGGATGAATAGTTACATGATCTTTTTTGGCGTTTCTCTGGACTACATTTGTCATGACCTGAAGCTCATTTTTAGCTCGCCTGTACGAAGTACAAGGAGAGCTATTGTAGTCACCCCGGTCCCCGGTCGTCCACGTTTGCGTTTGCGTTTGCGTTTGCGTTCCCGTTCCCGTCACACTGCGTTAAAGTTTTTCAAATGCTTATATCTCAACAGTCACTCCTCACAGAGGCATCAAATTTGGAACTTAGGTACCTTGGAGGGTCTTCTGAGATTCCAAGAGAATAAACCCCTGGGTTCATGCCCCTGGGTGCGGCTAGGGGTCAGAATCTAGGGCACCTTTGTAATACTGTGTTAAAGTTTTTCAAATTCTTATATCTTGACTTTCACTCCTCATAGAGCATTCATATTTAGAATTTGGGTACCTGGAGGAGTCTTCTGAGATTCCAAAAGAACATACCCCTGGGTTCATACCTCAGGGTGGGCCTTGGAGTGGGGCTAGGGGTCAAAATCTAGGACACATTTGTAAAATCGTATATGCCTACAGGTTATAGACACAACTGGTTATACATCAGCTAACTATGTGACATCGGTTTAAGTGTAAAAGAGTGAAGGTCATGGTGACCTACATTTTACGGTCCAGGTCACCTAGATTTCACGGTCCAGTGATTTTGCCTTATATCTTGAATACTATTTGTTGGATAAATGTCACACCTGGGATATTAGTTCCTTGTGACCCGATTATTGACGTCAAAATATATCTCTGTTGGTGTGACCTATATTTCATGGTTCAGTGATTTTGCCTTATATCTTGAATACTATTTGTTGGATAAATGTCACACCTGGGATATTAGTTCCTTGTGACCCGATTATTGACGTCAAAATATATCTCTGTTGGTGTGACCTATATTTCATGGTTCAGTGATTTTGCCTTATATCTTGAATACTATTTGTTGGATAAATGTCACACCTGGGATATTAGTTCCTTGTGACCCGATTATTGACGTCAAAATATATCTCTGTTGGTGTGACCTATATTTCATGGTTCAGTGATTTTGCCTTATATCTTGAATACTATTTGTTGGATAAATGTCACACCTGGGATATTAGTTCCATGTGACCCAATGAATGACCACTTACTATATCTAGGTCATTGTGACCTATATTTCATGGTTCAGGGATTTTGCCTTATATCTTGAATACTATTTGTTGGATAAATGTCACACCTGGGATATTCGTTCCTTGTGACCCGATTATTGACGTCAAAATATATCTCTGTTGGTGTGACCTATATTTCATGGTTCAGTGATTTTGCCTTATATCTTGAATACTATTTGTTGGATAAATGTCACACCTGGGATATTAGTTCCATGTGACCCAATAAATGACCACTTACTATATCTAGGTCATTGTGACCTATATTTCATGCTTCAGTGATTTTGCCTTTTATTTTTATTACTATTTCATGGAGAATTGTCATACCTTGATTATTATATCTATGTGACAAAATGATTTACATACAAATACATCTAGGTCAGTGTGACCTATATTATATGGCTTAATGATAAAAATGTTACAATATAAAATTTACCCAGCAGGCGAGCTCGCTGTCCTACGACAGCTCTTGTTACATGTTGATAACAAGGCGAGATCATCAGCGCAGGTTGGACAGCCGCAGTATATTCCACCTATCGATAATCCTAGCCGGTGTTGTTTCAACTCTGTTAAGCAGGGATTTATGTATGTCTGAAGAGGAATGGCGACAAAATGCCACCCTGACGTACGCCCTGAAGTATATCAAAATGATCAGTGAGTTCTCCAAGCCACTTGACTTTTGAGGTAAGTCCTGAGTACAAATCCTTAACTATTGACCATAGTGCAGGTTGAATACCAGTTTCATAAAGTTTGTCGAGCATGATCGTATGATTCACCACATCAAAAGCCTTACGGCTTTCTAGAGTCACTAGGAATAATGGTGCACAGGTATTGACCCGAACCTCCGCCCTAGCCTCTGAAACAATTAGTGCAGATATAACAGGAGAGAAGCCTTTGGTAAACCCAAACTGCAGTGATGATTGTTCAAATGACTGGGATAGCCTAGGCAATAGCAAACTTTCATATAGTTTCCCAATGATTGGAGTGACTGTTATTCCTCTGTAGTTGTCAAGATTTGTCGGATCTTTGCCTTTTTCAGAACTGGCGTAAGTATACCAGACTTAAATGATGCTGGAACTGTTCTTGATTGTAGTATATGGTTGAATAGACCTGTAATGTCTTCAGTAAGTGCATGTCCAGATAGCTTCAGATGTTCGGCTGTGATACCATACTCGTCGGCTGCCTTTTTGTTGTTCAACTTGAAGATAGCATCCCGGACGTCTTTCTCTGTGAAAGGTTCAATCTCATCTGTACTCTTCTCACATATCTGTGTGATGATACTATGTCTGACAGAGCAGAGCTCTAGAAAATTTGAGAGTTTTCGCGATAAGTTTTGACATCACGATAGTTATCTAGTTACCTCGAGGCAGTTCTGGGCACTATTACGAAAAAAGCCAGATAATAATGTTAAATTTATCGCGATAAAATTTTCAGTTATCTAGCTATCTCATGACAGAAATATGCCACCATTAAAACTTCTGAAATAGGAACGTGTCATCATGAATTCAGTTGAGAAGGAGTACGGTTGGATGAGGTAGAGTACACGAGGGGAACATCCTGCTTCATTCTTGCCACAAAAGATGTCAGGCAGGTTCAAATTTTAAAAATCTTAATGACGTCACTTTAGTTACTTACCATTAACAATGCACGAGATGTCGATCATAAGACAGGTGCGGATAATCCTTGTGTGCAAAAACCTCATGAACGCTTTATGAAATAATAAGCCAAACTATTTAAAGAGGCAAATATATATAGAGTATAGTTCACAACTAATGTTATAAAACAAGTACCAGTTTTAAAAACAAGTACAAACGGAGGTATTATATCGTGCATTGTGACTCAAAGAAGTGATTCATTATTTAGGTCATTTATGAAAGCATACTTATTTTGTTTTGCCATAATAAACTCGTTGGAACTACCACGCTAATGTTAGAGCTACCTCGATAGTCTGGGGGCAACGCGACTGAATTTTTCAAGAATAATTCTTCACAGTGAACAGAGTTAATGACAATTTTTACGTCACAATGATATATTATAGCCAATTTTATTAGGTTTAGCGTCAAATTCTTTGATACTCGTCAAAAATTGAAAATATGCTACAAAATCTGTGTGTGCTGTCAACTCACCGAGAAAATGCAGATCCATGGTCGACATTTTGCGGGTCACCCTATCCAAATTATACACTATTTAATGGTTTCTTCGGCCTATATGGATAGTTAAATCATATTTACATGAAATAGCAGTGCCGGAATTTTGAGTGATTTCCTCATTCTTTTTAAAACATACTAAAAACGGCGGAGCACCTACCTTTGTTTACAGAAATTTGGCGTTGTCACTACCTCGAGAGGTCCGGGATGTGGCGTGGGAACATATTCGCATTAACGCAATTTCGAGGTAGATCCCCTGATTTCCACCCGTGAAGTACTGGTTAACCGCTTCGAGAATTAAGGCTGCCCAGAACAAGTGTAGTTTGGTAAACTAATCGGTTCAAAATGACCCTAATAGTGTTGACTGGGCAGTTAAACTCCAAACCAACAAGAAAAATATCCGTACATAACGGCTGAAAAGTGCAGCCTGTCTAGATTCATGATTACTGTTCTTTTAAGCTCCAAGACTACAAAGGGCGCGTCAAGCAAAAAAAGGTGCCTGCGAACATGAGCAAAATGCGCAGATTCAGATCATCCTGCGCATGCACAATGTATCATCCGGGCCTTTGCTCCCCTTTCATACATTCTGTAGTATACAATGATTCTGTTAGCGGACAGTGAATGCCCTGATCAGACTGTGCGGATACGCAAACTGATCTGGGCCTCCGATGTCGGCACATGCACGAAGACAAGTTTTGCATGGCGTGGTCCACGTGATGTGTAGTACACGAAATGTTCCTTTGAAATATGGAAGCTAAGAAGGCCCAGGTTAGCCTACGTATTCGCTTTCAGGGTAACTGGGTATTATCGTATACATCAACGAACAGAGAGGCATTGAACAGTTTCTGTGGATGTGCAGGCTAATCTTGGCTGTCGTTGTTCGAATACATTGCATTGTTCTTAAGGGGACTGCTGGTGGCACTAAATAGAGTATCCACCATTTTATACAAGGGAGACAACTTTTGTGACTTCCTGTTTGCCCTCCGGCACACCAATCCCCTTCTGAAAAGGGATCCACTCTAAAAGGAATTAACTTGCTTGCTGCCCGTTTGAGCAAATTTTTTCCTTTAATAGTAGACCCTTTTCAGAAGGGAGAAAAAACATTTTCTAAAGGGTAAGCTCCCTTGAAGGTGTAACCGTTCCCCATATTTCTAATATCTGGAGAAATGATTTTAGTTTTTCAAGCTCCTAGACTGCACGGAGTTGGAGGGCTCCCACTGCCGAGTGCCAGGACAGTAAGTAATCGCGTGCACCAGGGAGATGGACCGGAAATTCTCCAGACGGATATAACACTGTTTATGATGCAGTGGGGCCAGTTCACAGATCATGACATCGTTCTCACGCCAATTGCTCTAGGTTGGTAATGTTTGATATTGTTATACTTCAAGAAAAAATGGCAATGTGAAAAATGCCCTTATTGTCAATACCATGTTACTTCAGTATTCGGACACCTTATCTCCTTAACATACATAGCTACTATTAAGCAAAAAAAATAATATTCGCACAGGGAGCACTTCTCCCAGAGATGAAAATCTTTTAGAGTAGAGATTCATTTTAGAAGGGATTCATAAATCAGGTAAGGAAATCATTTTCCTCTGGATTAGGCTCCTTTTGAGAGTCGAGATATGTCCACTACCGTAAACATTTTAAGGGGTTCATTGGTGATGTAGACTAATGTAGACTATTACCGGTATATGTTGGTTATCATACCACATCAAACACTTTGAGGTAACAATAAATGTTAGGGCCTTTTGTTTCGTGTTCTTAGCTGTGCGAGTAAGACTGCAGAGCTGTAGAAACAATGTCAATAAATTGGTGTGTATAGTTTGACCTTTACCACTCAAATTCAACAGATGACGAACTGGTGATATTTTCCCCCAAAATGTCTCTCAGAGACATCTGAATCTACACTGTTTGCCATTCTTTTATGGATTATTAGAAGAGTCCAACTCAAAACAAATGGGTTGATAAGGTTAAGGTGTAATCTTTACCACGCTCTGCACAATTTCTGTAGGTGAAAATTGATGATATAAGTCGACTGTCGTTATTTCGAAGTCCAAGGGAGTCTCTGAAGTACTTCGAGATATCCGTATTTCGACATATCAGATTTGCAGAGTTGAGGTAAAAATACCTCATTTCAAAAATTAATATGTAATTTGACCCCTGAAAATGGAGACATATTAAAATATTGTGAAGCAATGTTTCCTCTTTTGCACAATATTTTGTTATTTGTTGTTAGATTTCCATGTTAAAACAGGGACCAGATTTATACTTCGAAATAAGCAGTTATTCGAGAGAAGCAAAGTCGAGATAACGAGAGCAGACTGTACGTCTTTTGTTCCTGAGAAAATATGGTTGTTTATATTGCTATTTTTCTACTTGCTTATCAATAAGAAAATCATCAAAATGCCTGCTGAATTTTTACCCAGCTTGCTAAACGTTATTTAAAGTGATTTCGTCTGTGGTGCATTACTTGTCATCACGAAAACACGCCTGTGTAATTTTGAGCCCCTTAACCCCCACTTTTATGCAATAAAACTGGGGTTTACAGGGGTGTACATTATTTTTCCTATTTTTGCTCGAAAACAGATTGTGGGTACTCGTTAGAACCGCCATGCGGGTACCCAGAATCTATGAACAAAAATATGAAAAATATCAGTTTTTTTATCTGAAAAATTTCAGTTTTTGGAGGTGAAATTTTCTATATATTTAAATAGGCGTATCTTTGTAATGTAAATAGTTTTAATGGCCAATCCAATTGTATTTCTTTTTTTATTTTCTTCTGCTAAATTCTAAATCTAAGTGTGTGTGTGTGTGTGTGTGTGTGTGTGTGTGTGTGTGTGTGTGTGTGTGTGTGTGTGTGTGTGTGTGTGTGTGTGTGTGTGTGTGTGTGTGTACGTGTGTGTGTGTGTACGTGTGTGAACCGAAAATGCAGGAGTTGCATCAAGTCAGATACTTTAACTTGTTTAAAAGCCATACCATTCACAGCGGCTTCCTCTCTAGACATACTAAGCAATTAAATTAATATGTAGTAGATATTAACACTTAACATGCTTAAGGAGACGATTCGCTTAACATGTTAAATCCTATTTTCTTGGATAAATACGTAAAATATTTCAAAATGTCGTCTGCTGAGCTAAGTGTTAAATATCTGTTTGGTTTTCTTTCAGAGGAGAATGGTGAAGAAATTAAATGTTGTGAGGCAGGCCTCCCTAAACCTATGCAACCGTAAGTTGATGATATCCCAGTTGGGTCTGTCTTCACTATGGTAACAAAAATATTCGTTTTAAGATTCCAATGGATTTTAATTCTTTTTCCATGATTTTATATTTCCTCGCATATGGACTTTGTAAAACATGACTATGTAGCGATTCCTATTGTTTGTTGATTCTGTTTTCGAGGATGTGTTGTGTTCTGTTGTTGTCGTTGTATTGTTGTTGTTTTTTTTATGCCTTAAGGTACTCGATACATCGGGCCCTGATGAGGGGTGGCTAGGTGAGGCGAAGGTGTCCTGTAGCTTTTGTCTCCGGGGTGCCCAGCTGATATTGGCTTACAGTTGAGCAAGGCCTGCTGTCCTTGCAACAAATAAGGGTAGAGGGGGAATGTTGTTATTTCTTCTGTTCCTTCACTTTCTTTCATTTCCCTGTTTCTTCCCTATCCCTGTCTTTCATCTCCTCTACTATCTCATCTATCCCTTTCTCCCTTTCTCTGTGAGACGACACAAAATGACCCACAAGGGTTGACGTGTCGTTAAACCCCAACACAATCAAACATCGGGCCCTGAGGTTTAAAGTTTTTTTTCATGCTCAATTCAGCTTAGCATGAACAGTGCTCCGCTAACAAATATGAAAATGCCTACAATTGTTGGAATTTTCATATTTATTAGCAGAGAAATTTTCAAGCTCAGCTATGTTTAGAGGGAAAGAATTTATAATTGTTAGTAATTTGAGATTTTGAGCAGGAGAAATTTCATGCTCGGCAGAGTTGCGCATGAAAAAAAAAACTTTTTTATAATCTCGGGGCCAGGTAACTGTTCTGCCATTTATACAAGGAAGATAATAGTGACTTCCTGTCCTGATCTTTTACAATAGCCCTCGTTTCATACTGAAATCAAAGCTGGGCTGCACAGCGCAGTTGGAAGTGCGTCTGACAGCAGATCCAGGGGTCGCATTCGAATCAAAGCTTGGCCACGTAACTGATCATGAAAAATTTCTGCGGTCAATTTTGACTGATTCCACATGTGCAGTTGTTTTTTTGTTTTTTTTTTCTTTTTTTTTTTTTTTTTCTTTTTTTTGCAGAGAGCACTAGGACCTCGGGCACAGTTGCTCCACTTTGTCCGAGAGAGGTTTAACCGTGTCCGTGAACGAAAGATAAACTTTTGGAGTATGCCCTATAATTGGCTTGTTAGTCCGTCTGTCCGTGGCCAGTAAGCAAAAATGTCTACAACTCTTGAACCAGTAGGAATATTTGAAAATTTTTCGCACACAGATTGAGATCGACAAGATCTAGCCAATGAAGTTGCCAAACGCAATTTTTCATAACCCGAGAGAATTGTCCAGAGGCTGAATGATAGCGCTCCCGAGCGGATCACGTGGTCTCGGGTCCGAATCCCGCTAGAAATGGAATTCAGTTCATGACAGTACTGCGGTCATCAACAGCAGTAGTCAGTTTACCCATTAATGACTGGAAACCCCTAAACGGGTAACTGGCAAACAGTGCCGACCCAGATCAGACGCCGCAGGGATTCCACTGTTTGCAAATAGTTCAACCATTTTTTCTTTATGAATATCTAAGTCCTATAGCCTGACATACCTAAAATAGAAAATGGACTCTTCCAATATATAGTGTGGGAGAGTTCATTCAGTCTTAAATGGGTTAAATACACAGGTGTGTATATTTAACTGACTATTGATGTATCTAAAACCTTCTAGATGAGTGGCAAATAGAATAGGACCTGCCCGGACACCAGATGCGACGGCGCTCGATCGGGGTCTACTCTTTGTTTGTCCAAATACATATGGCAGATTTGATTGTATTTAAAGTTCATTTCATTTTAGGTTAAATGCTTTTTTGTTTTTCAGTGAAGAATGTTTGTATATCCCGATTTATCATCCAGATCCTTATTTCCCACCCACTACAACATGCATGGAATTTGTCAGATCAGTTCCTGCCATCAATAGTGGCTGTATACCTGGTAAGTCATTATTGTTTGTCGTATTGTACGGAGAACTGGCGCTTATATCAATTGCAACAGACTAATGATATTTTCATTTATTTTATTTTTTTTGTCAGAAACTAGGCTCTAATATTTCATGGAGATTATATCCTTAGTGTACAAATTGCATGAAATTTCAAACCTATTTTCTGGTATTCACTTAGCTTTATGATGGTCGTTGGTTTTTAGCTCGCCTGAACAACGTTCAGGAAGAGCTATTGTACTAACCCCGGCGTCGGCGTTGGCGTTGGCGTTGGCGTCGGCGTCCACAAATGTCAAAGTTTTCGTTAAAGATTTTAAGGCCTCATTAATGCCTAACCTTATCACCAATTTGATTCATCTTTGGTATGATGATACATATTGGACCAACATTTTGCGCAGTACCATCCCCACCACTCTAGGTTATGTCAAGGTCAAGGTCACAGACTTAGAATATTCATGTTAAAATTTTATGTCTAAGTTTTAGGATCTCATTACTTCTACACTAAATAATGGATTTTGTTTCTATTTGGTATTATGATGGACACTGGTCAAAAGTTTTTATCAGCACCATCAGCACTCATGACTGTGACCTTGAGGTCAAGGTCACAGACTTAGAATTTAAATGTTAAAAGTTTTCGTTAAAGTTTTTAAGACCTCATTATTTCCTAACCTTATCACCGATTTGATTCATCTTTGGTATGATGATACATATTGGTCCAAACTTTTGCGCAGTACCATCCCAACCACTCTAGTTTATGTCAAGGTCAAGGTCACAGACTTAGAATATTTTAATGTTAAAGTTTTCGTTAAAGTTTTTAAGACATCATTATTTTCTAACCTTATCACCGATTTGATTCATCTTTGGTATGATGATATATAGTGGTCCAAAATTTTGCGCAGTACAATCCCCACAACTTAAGTCAAGGTCAAGGTCACAGACTTATTTTCATGTTAAAATTTTAGGTCAAAGTTTTTAGGATCTCATTACTACTAAACTAAATGATGGATTTAGTTCCTATTTGGTATCATGATAGATACTGGTCAAAAGTTTCCATCAGCATCATCAGCACTCATAACCATGACCTTGAGGTCGAGGTCACAGACTTAGAATTTTAAATGTTAAAGTTTTCGTTAAAGTTTTTAAGACCTCATTAAATCCTAACCTTACCACAGATTTGATTCATCTTTTGTATGATGATACATATTAGTCCAAATTTTTACGCAGTACCAATCCCTACCACCCTAGGTCATGTCAAGGTCAAGGTCACAGACTTAGAATTTTGATGTTAAAATTTTACACCAAAGTTTTTTAGGATCTCATTTACTTCTAAACTACATGATGGATTTAGTTCGTATTTGGTATAAAGACAGATACTGCACCTCTCCTTCCTCCCCACTTTCCCACACACACCCAGGTCATGTCAAAATCAAGGTCACGGACTTAGAAATTTCCAGAAACAAAATGGGCAATATCAGGCGAGCTATCCTGTCTGGCGATAGGTCTTGTTAAACATCCAATATAGGGTATATGAAACTAGCTGATCAAGACATTCGCTGTAATTATTTATGGGTATCCATAATTCGAATTAGTGATATCAATAATTCAAATTAGTGATATCCATAATTATTTTTTAATATCCATAATTCGATTTAGTGATATCCATAATTCAATTATGGATATCACTAATTCGAATCATAGATACCCAATAATTTAAACGATTTACGGATATTACTAATTCGAATTATTAAGATAACAAATTCGATTTATGGATATCATTAATTCAGCCCATTCATTGATATTACTAATTTTAATTATTTGAAAATACTATTTCGAATTAGTGATATCCATAATTTGAAAAAAGGGATATCAATGAATCATTTAGATCACTGGATATCTATAATTTAAACTAGTGATATCAGTTATTCGATTTATGGATATCAATAATTCGGTCCATTTAATGGTACCACTAATTCGACATATGAATTTCAATAATTCCAAATAATAAGCTAATATACTAAAGCCTTTCCGTTGAATTATGGAAATCCATAGTGATATCAATGATTCAGACCGATTTATTGATATCAATAATTCTTATTGTCGCACGTGCGTTAGCACACAGGTGCGATATAGGCGTGCCGTGACCCGTCCGTTCGTCCTTTCGTCTGTTTGTCCGTTCGTCAACAATTGACTTGTGAGCGCAACTCCTCCTACAGTTTTTTTGACAATCGTTTTGAAACTTCACAGATGTTTTGGCCATAGCGTGTAGATGTGCATATTGTTTGCTCATATTTCTCAGATTTTTTTTTCAACTTTTTCCGCTTTGTTAACTTAGTCGTTTTTTACCTAAAACCCTTTTCGTCAGTGGGTGTCTTGTGAGCGCAATTCCTCCTACAGTTTTTGGCCAATCATTTTGAAACTTCACAGAGGTTTTGGCCATGGTGTATAGATGTGCATATTGTTTGCTCATAATTCTCAGGGTTTTTTTTTTTTAACTTTTTCCGCTTTGTTAACTCAGTCAGTTTTTACCTAAACCCCTAATAGTCAGTGGGTGTCTCGTGAGCGCAACTCCTCCTACAGTTTTTGGCCAATCATTTTGAAACTTCACAGATGTTTTGGCCATGGTGTGTAGATGTGCATATTGTTTGCTCATAATTCTCAGATTTTTTTTTAACTTTTTTCGCTTTGTTAACTTAGTCAGTTTTTACCTAAAACCCTAATAGTCAGTGGGTGCCTCATGAGCGCAACTCCTCCTACAGTTTTTGGCCAATCATTTTGAAACTACTCAGATGTTTTGGCCATGGTATGAAGATGCGCATATTGTTTGCTCATAATTCTCAGATTTTTTTTTTCAACTTTTCTCGCTTTGTTTAATCAGTTTTTACCTAAAACCATAATAGTCAGTGGGTGTCTCGTGAGCGCAACTCCTCCTACAGTTTTTGGCCAATCATTTTGAAACTTCACAGATGTTTTGGCCATGGTGTGTAGATGCGCATATTGTTTGCTCATAATTCTCAGATTTTTTTTTTTCAACTTTTTCAATTTTGTTTAAAACTTAGTCAGTTTTTACCGAAAACCCTTATAGTCAGTGGGTGTCTCGTGAGCGCAACTCCTCCTGCAGTTTTAGGCCAATAGTTTTGAAACTTCACAGATGATTAGGTCAAGGTCTGAAGATTTGCATATTGTTTGCACATAAATCTCAGATTCATTTCAGCAGAGTTAGGGGTCCTTGATTTATCCCCAAAATTGGTTTCCGCTCAATATCTTGTGAAAGAATTGATGGCTTAGGATCATATTTTGCATACATATTGTTAACAATACCTAGCTTGGGATTTCGTCGATTTTCAGCTGAGTTACTGGCCTTGATTAATGATATCCGCTAAATATCAATATCTTGTGAAATAATGGACAGGTTTAGATAAAATTTTGCAAGCCAATTTTCCAAATTTTCTACTTTGTCCATTTTTCTAACCTATCAATTTCTTGAATACTGCAAAATAGATTTTTTTCAATACAAATAGGAACTTGTATGACTTCATCCCCGTAGGTGCGACATCGCTTTCCGCGGATTTCTTGTTATGAATATCCATAATTCCAATTAGTGATTTTAACTGCATAATACATTAACCTATAAATAATGTGCTATTATATTCAGTATTTCACACTTTCCACAGAAAAAAAACGACAGTACAATCGTCTTAAAGAGTCTTAATCCATAAGGTCCCTTAGGCAGCTACCCGTGTGACGTAACTCTTCCCGCTTTTAATCACATGCCAGTTTCTGTTCTGTGGACAAAAAAGCAAACAATGGATTTTTCTCCCGGTGAAAGAAATCTGTATTTTATTTCTTTTTCCCCGGTTACTTTTCTTAATCCTTTTCTTTGTGTTCCTGGGTCATTCCTTCCACAAAATATGTTGTTTTTTTGGGGGGTAGATCGTTTTTAGATTTCTTGTTATTTTCCATCCCTTGTCCTGGTCATGAGATTTCGCGACTTTTCATGAAGATTGTTCGTGGCGATTGTGGACATATTAAAGCGCGATGGTATAATCACCATAATTGCTTGTCATGTTCTTCCTGTTCCAGGTCTTCGACGTGCTCTACATGCAGCCAGTGGTCGCAGAGTGCTTGGTCGCTTGCTGAGAAATGAAGATTATATTCTACGAGGAAGTCAGTAATGACTAACAAATGACACAACAAGAAGAGACAGAATGTTTCAGTTCCGTCTGATAACATTTCCCATGGATAAGAACACCGCCCCGCATGGCTTTACTGCCAGGGGCAGGAGCCATCAAGGTGGCGTCCCTATGGGTGCTGAAGGCACCCAGGGTCTAAGCCCACTGGTCATCGGTCACCAGGCACCAGCAACCAGGCACTGGTCAAGCAGGCACTGGTCAACCAGTCACTGGTCAACCAGTCACCGGTCATCCAGTCACCGTCAGCCAGTCACTGGGCAAGATTTCAGCAGTCAACCAGGCACTAGTCAACCAGCCACCAGTCAGATGTTACCAGGCACCGGTCGTTAAATATTGATTACCAGGCATCGGGCACCAGTCACCATGCACCGGGCATTTAATTACCAGGCACCAGCACCGGTCATCCAGTCACCGGTCACAGGACTCCAGTCAACTTATCAATCATCAGTTAGAAGCCTTCATGCCATGGGCAATGAACGCAGACTAACCAACCAAACATATCTGGGTTCTTAACATTCATTCGTCAATGAACCTCAGAACCCAGCTACTTCTAGTAGGATACTGTTACCACTTGAGCCTGACTTCAGCCAGATGTCAGACCCAAGTGTGGTAATAGAACTTCCTAATACTTAGAGGTCAAATGGGAGACATTCATCACAAATTAGGCTATCTCGAAGAGATCAGCCTAAAAGCAAAACATAAATCAAAGAAGAGGAGAAGACATAGGTCATCTTCTTCTTTCTCTTCTTCTAGATCAGCCTCTTCTGATACGCACAAGAAAAGTAGAAGATCGAAGAGGTCAAAACAATCTCATAAAAGGAGAAGGCGGTGGTCGACGTCGTCCTCTTCTTCCTCCTCTTCTACACAATCAGATAATAATTATGGTAGATACAAAAGATTAAGACAAGCTCAGCAGGTTGCAGAAGTACCAACCACGCTGCAACCTGCAGAGCCAATTAATGTAATACCTAATTTACAATCGGAAAATGTGGTACAACAACCTGCTAAAGACAGGTTCTGAACCTGAGGTCTGGGCTTTCGATATGTCTGTTAATGAGGTGTTTAGACTCTAACCCCAAGAATTATGCCCTAAAACTTCCCAGGAACAGAATCCCGTTAAGTCACTTTCGGATCGAGCACTTAATGTGGAGTCGCATGCGACTCCATTATTAGTGCTCAACAATCAAAGTTGGTTGAAAACACAAGTAAAATTTATCCAGAATAAATGGGATACTGATAAATGCATTAAAGATTGGCTTTGTCCACAGAATTTGGTAACGTCTTTAGCGCCTACCAAACTCTACAAAAGCCAGAATCAATACTTCCCTTCATATCCCATAGTTAGAGGCAGATGCTTCGTTATTAGACTTATCTAACAAGGGAAGATGTTCAGTTCCTGCAAAAAATCTTGAAGCATGGGAGAAGAGAGCTTGCAAACTAGTTGCTATCAACTCACATGCAGATTTGTTCTCCTCAGCAGCCTACTTATGTCTCCAACAGGAGTCAATGTCGGTCACGACCCTGAGTAGACTTTTAGAGACTGTAGCAAAATTTATTAAGCATGCCACAACCATGTCCACCATATTGGCCACTGAATTATTCTAGGCTAGACGCGATTCAGCGTTAGCCAATTCTAAAAAAAAAGTAAGAGGAAAGTCCAGGGAGTACCACAATAACAAACCGCAGCCCTTCCCAGACAACAAGAGGAAGAGGAAACGGACAAAACCAAACAAGCGCAAATCGAACAAATGTACGAAAAGCACTAAGATTAGCTCTCTCTTCCCCAAGCGAGGTAATCGCAATGCTAAAAGGACGGAAAAACACAAGAACAAAATAACACAAGGTAAGACATGAAACAAATCACCTCGTAGAATAAACCACAAAGCCACAAAGAGTAAGACTAACACCGGGACCACCACCTTAGAACGGTCAGTAGAATTAACCACCGGGGGGGGGGGGGGGAAGGGGGGTTTAAAGCAATTTACAGCTAGCCAACTTTACCCTTGGTCCCGATGCTACTTTTAATACAGAAATACATAAAAAATCGGTTCTCATAAAGACTCCCAACTCAGTCAATGCATCAAAACGAAAACATAAAAATCAAATTAATCACAATGATAAACAAAGACGAGTACTCATGGCTAATTCTGCTGTATGCCAGAGTAAATGATAACCAGTAGTCGAACCATGGCAGGCCAAGCCAAAGACATATCGTCAAGCCCCAACCCATTGGTTGAAGTTTTACGAAGAGGCCGTCATTGAGTCTGAGACACGAACCACCGTCGTGCAATTAAAGAGTGAAGCATAGCCATCAACAATGATTGGGTTGACAACTAGGCATGCAGTCTGCCGCATAATATCCAGGCTATAGCCAATTCTTTTATAACGGTTAGTTAGTTTTCTGAATTGCTCCGAAAAGTTAGATTTTCCCACAATTTTTCTAAATCTGTACACTAAGTCACCATAAAGTTCTGGTTCCGATATACCTTGTTGCAGAAGTGTTTTCAGACTGACGCTATATTTTTCTACCAAGGCACTGTGTCTGCGATAAAAATTTCGAAAATGCCTTATGAATAAAATAACGATAGCCCTGCCTAAGAAGTTTGGCAGTAAGGGCTTTATTACGGCAGTTAAAGCTACTAAGCTTTGAAGAAGCCCTGGCGAATCTAATAAGTTGAGATATGTATACCCATATGAGGTACGCCGGGGGACATCGCCGTCCAGAAAAGGGAAATTGACTATATCAAAATCAAAATCGTCCCGTTTATCATAAATTTTGGTGGAAACTGTACCATTAGATATACATAGATTCAAATCCAAATAAGGTGCCTCGGTATCGGAAGAATTGACTCTATTTAATTGGTGTTCTGTAGGGTATATACGGTCCACCATTTGATCAAAGTAAATATTATCAATATTTAATAAATCATCAAGGTATCTTGAACTGACAGCCTCAACAATGTCAGTCTGATTTTCCCGTGAGAGAGACTTCATGAAATCTCTCTCATAACAAAAAAGGAAAAAATCTGCAACAAGAGGAGCACAATTACTCTTGGAAAATTCAAGCTTCAAGTTAAGGAATACGCCAATAAATTCGAAAACCCGTTTTGGTGGCAAAATTAAAGAAGTTGCGAAGGCTAATTATGAGGCGCAACAACAGAGATTTTAGCCTCCTCTTCGTCAAGTACTCCTGTACAACAACATAAGACTTCCTATTCGGCGCCAGGAGCCTTTAAAAGACCTAGGCAACCTAGCAAAGCTTCTAGACCTAAATAGACACAACCGTACAGGTCTAAAACACAAACTCGATCCTTAACGTCAAGTACCAGAAAGGACATTCCCAAAAGGAGCAGTAACTCCAAACAGTTCCCTTCCTCTAAACTTGCCTCCTCTTCCACAACGTCCTGAAAGCCAACCCTTTCCACTGCCTGTCTTGCCACGCCGGGATATTCCAGTGGGTGGGGGGAGATTGGCCCACTTTGTGGAACAATGGGAAAAAAATAACAGACAACAAATTGGTTCTCTCTATCGTTCGAAACGGTTTCAGGAAACTGTTCAGGTTAATTCCTCCTCTGTCGTCAGTTTCGATAAGGCTGAGTCAATCTTCCTCCCCGTTACTTCGAGAAGAGGTCGAAACTCTTCTCCAGAAACGGGCAGTGGAAAGGGTACAAGACCTCTCCCGACTATTTCTTGTACCAAAAAGGAATGGAAAGTTACGTCCAGTAATAAATATTTCTTTACTAAATCTATATATAAGGAAACAACCATTCAAGATGGAGATAGTCAAGTCAGTAAGACAATCGATTGTGATAAACGACTGGGCTGTCTCCATAGACTTGACAGATGCTTATCTTCATGTTCCAATTCATCCGCAATCCAGGAAGTATCTTCGGTTCGTCTACGAAGATCGGATATTCCAATTCACGGCCTTCAGAATGTCCCTAAGTCTGTGGATTTTCACCAAATTAATGGACGTAATAGCATCGCACCTACGTCAACGTTCCATTTCAGTTTTTCCGTACCTTAGACGATTGGCTGATAAGAGATCTGATTCGCAGTCGACTACTTTCTCAGACGATATATTGCCTTCAAGTGGTACAAAGTCTAGGTTTCATTCCAAATCTAAAGAAGTCAGATTTGATATCATCTCAGAAATTCACGTTAATAGGCATAGAATTTCTGACACAAAAAAATATAGTCAGGGTTCCAGCAGACCGAGTCAGTGCTATAATTCTGACTATCAAAATAGTTCTTTCCCGCAATCAAGTTTCGGCACGAACTTTCCTTTCTCTTTTGGGCAAACTCAGTGCAGCAGCAGATTTTGTTCTCCTAGGCAGTCTTCACTACGACCTCAGAGATAAAACGTTTTCGCAAAACGTTGAAGATTTTGTCTCAAAATCAAGACGAACATCTACTTAGAAAGTCTATGATGCAAAATAGGTCGTTAATTGATGTCACAGAAAGAAGGTTAATCTGGTCTCGGCCCCTCTTAGTTATAGTCGTCTTCCTTGTTTACCTCTTTTCTGGGAAAAATATCAAATACGTACCATCAAGAGCTATATATCCATGATCTCTAATACTCTTAAATTTAAAACTGGCAACAGTCGGATCTAATCCAGTCTTGTCAGAATTAATTAGGTCTTTTGAATTGCAACACCCAGTACAAAGATCTCTTACTGCTAAATGGGATTTATATAGGATCTTGTCTTCAGAAAGCCCATATGAACCTCTTCATAAGGCATCTAAACATGTTACGATTAAGACAGACTTTTTACTAGCTCTTGCCACTGCTAAAAGATGCATGTCTTGGCAATGGATGCAAATCATTTAGGGTTCAGTCAGTCTGATGGTTCAGTTTCATTGATAGTTCAAACTGGTTTCTTGGCGAAGAATCAGCTTCCATCTATCAACCCAGATCCTAAAGTAAACCCTAATTTACCTCAAACATGTAAAAGGGAACAATCGGATAGACTTTTATGCCCGATAAGAGCATTATAATTTACCTTAAAAGGACTAGTTCGTATCGTCATAATAGAACTTGATTATTTCTACCTAGCAAAGGCAACCAAGACATCTCGAAAGCTTCGGTTTCAAGATGTGAATCTTATACTATTAAACTTGCCTGTAGGAAACTCACCAGTAGAGACATTTCTTTCCTAAAGATTAAAGCTTATGAAATTAGGGCTCTATCTTCTTCTTGGGCATTCTTTGATAAGGTTCCTCTTAATGAAATACTCAAAGCAGCAGTCTGGAAAATAGTGCCTTTGACGCCTAAAGATGATTGACAGCCTCCAAAGCCTACAGTACACATATTAAGGTAACTAATATCTTATATATATGTGAGGAATTAGACCATTCCTAGGATTATATATCATCAATGTATCTTATTCCTTAGAGTTTTCTGAGTCTTAATCCAGAGGTTTGGAATTATATGTTGGTTGTGTTAGAATTAGGAGAGCTCCTCCCTCCTAATCTGGAAATTCTAGCACAATATCTAGATGTTAATGTATTGTGCAGTTAAAATGAAGTTTTTAAAAGTAAAACATATTTTAACTAGCAATACTTAACCTATAGATAAGAGAATCCCTCCTTCTTCACCCCCTCCCCCCTCACGCGCATCTCAGTTCTAATTATTTCTATTGTTTTATCATTCAAAGAAAATGGCACGTGATTAAAAATGCGGGAAGAGTTACGTCACACAGGTAACTGCCTAAGGGACGTTATGGATTAAGACTCTTTTTAAGACGACTGTACTGTCTTTTTTTTCTGTGGAAGGTGTGAAATAAAGAATATAATAGCACATTATCTATAGGTTAAGTATTGCTTAACATTATCTATAGGTTAAGCATTGCTTACGAATTATTGATATACATGATTAGAATTAGTGATATCCATAATTTGAATTATGGATATCCGTAATTCGAATTAGTGATATCAATAAATGGGCTGAATCATTGATATCTCTAATTCGAATAACGGATATCCATAATTCGAATTATGGATATCTTTAAATAAGGAATAAATAGTAAAATAGCACCCCATATTATTGCTGCAATATATTTTTAAGTTCCACCATGACATTTATTTGCATTTAAGGGCAGAGACAGCAGTTAAACATTATAACGTCGTATATTGATGCTTCCAACGTCTACGGATCGACGCAGGAGAGACAAGACCGTTTACGTGGACCTAAGATTGGCGGTAAGGAATTGTTCGTTACTGTATAACACATAAAATAACCAGATTTGTACCAGACAGACAATTCACGTGAACTATCAGTCCTCTTAAAAAATAATAATAAAAAAGATATATGAAAGTGCCATATGCCAGTAGTTGTGACCTGTGTCTTAAGTGTTAACAGAGATTTTCTTGATTAGGGTGCTCGTATTGTACACGCTGATCGGAACTTTAGCTGGGCGCGCATTGCAAATCTTGAGGGAAATGTTTCTTGTATTAGAATATACTCAACAAAATAATTAAAGGGTCACCAGTTTCAGTTTCCCTTTGATTAACATTTAAATGCGACCCGTCAGTTGTTAAAATTATTCTGCGAGCAATACTGCTATTTGCAAGCCCATTTCAATAAGCTCAACATGTTAGCAATATGTTCAGCTACCAAAGTGTCAATGGCACGAGCATTGTCAGCTTAGAAGATTCTGAGAAAAGTAGGAATTTCTGAAAAATGACTTTTTACCCCAAAATGATTTTTTTTCAGAATATCTGAAATTATCTACTTTTTTAGTCAAAACAATGATTTATACCAAACACAATCTTGCAAATTCCACTTTCTTATTGTAAAAGACACACAGATATGCCAAGAAAAAAAGAGGTAACCTCTTTAGGAGGCTAAAATTGCCTCGATGATTCCCCATAGACCGTGAATAATCTAGAGAGGGTACCTGTAGGACAATGTGAGTATTTTTTATTGAAACTAAAGTTTTTTTTTCTATGATTTATTCACAGTTTGAAGTCAAGACATTACTTATCATGTTTTAATGTCATTTGTTTTATTTTTGGGTAAAAAGTAGCATATTTTTTACGAATTTTAAAGTGAAAATTTTCATTTCAAAATCTGTTGGTGAAAACACTCCTTTTTGGGTTCCACTTTAAGAAACAATAAAAAATATTTCAATTTATTACATTTCTAACAATGCATTACCTATTTTTCTCTGTGAAAGAAAAACCCGGTAATCGCTCACCAGTGAATTATTTCATTTCTTCAAATAGACTGTTTTAACGCGCTAATTAGTGACGTAATTATGTGACGTAATTAATTCATTTATTGAAGAATTGTGCGATCTTTCGCTTTCAATGCTTTATATTGTTCAATGACAAAGAAAAATATTTATAAGTATGATTATAATTTTATTCATCTCAATTATGACTGCAATCCCATGGCACTATTTTTTTTTTATTTATTTATTTTATTTTTTTTTTTTATTTATTTATTTTTTTTTGTTTGTTTGTTTGTTCAGCAATTCAAGGCCGGGTATCCATCACGAAAACATGCCTATATAATTTTGATCCCCTTAAACCCCATTTTTATATAGTAAAACTGGAGTTTACAGGGGTATAGATTATTTTTCTTGTTCCTGCTTAAAGCATAGATTGTGGGTACTCGTAAGAACCGCTTCGCCGAGACAGTTCTAACGAGTACCCACAATCTATGTTTTGAGCAGAATGTAAAAAAAAATATCAGAATAATTTATCTTTATTACATTTTCAGCAGTGAATTACTGAGATTTATCAGTGAATTATAATCTATAATTCACCGAGTGAATTATTTCGTTTCGAACGTTTTGACGTCATAATTGCTAGGCGACGTTGCTGACATAGTTGGTAACAACAATAACAATAGTTGACGTTTCGCGGAAAATTTGATAAAATCATGGAAATCAGACTGCAATTTTCACCTCCAGTTGGCGTTCTTGAAGTAAGACCTGCAACACAAATATAAAGTATGATTTTCTTAGATAATCCAGTTCAACTTTCGTGACATTTTTGTGTCTGTATTTCAAGCACAGGATAATTTTCGCATTAAAGTGAAAATAAGATGGCGACCGATTTTCAAACTAAACCACGCCTCTTGAAATTCATGCACTGACTGGAACTATTTTGGTAGGAAATCATAATGGCTGAATGTAAAATTTCAAAGGTAAAACATAGATGAAAATGTAATAAACAGTTTATTTGGTTGTTTTGATCGATTACGGAGAAATAATTCACTCGTGTTCTAAGGTTTGCTTGTAAAAACTCGCTCTCTTCGCTCACTCGTTTTTACGCGCAAGCCTTAGAATACTAGTGAATTATTTCTCCTTAATCGATCAAAACAACCAAATACACTCTATGTAATTTTTCATTTTTTTTTTTTTTTGGTGGTGATATTTTCAGTATATTTGAATAGGCATGTTTTTGTAATGTCTCAATAGCATATGAAATTCCCACGCGTAACAAACGTAAGCTACAACATCCAACTAAAACACATTGTATGTGGGGTGGGGGTCGGGGTAAGAAATATAATAAACAGTTTATTCGTTTGTTTTTGATCGATTACGGAGAAATAATTCAGGCGTGTTCTAAGGCTTTCGTGTAAAAAAAAACTCGTTTGCTATCGCTCACTCGATTTTTACACAGAAGCCTTAGAACACAAGGGAATTATTTCTCCGTAATCGGTCAAAACAAACAAATTATTTCTGATATAGGTTTTGCACTGTTACAGAAAAGGTCTTTTGCAGTGTCAAATTTAACAAAAATACAGAATAAGAAGCAAAACGAGAGAACAATATTTATAGCTATATAATAAAAGGGTTATTGCACTCGCGTCCTTCGATATCCCAACACGGGACATTATTCGCTAATATCAGTGCAATTACCCTATATTATTATGATCAATACCGTAGCAACTTCATCTGGACGTGATGCATTATATCACGTCTCATGGATAAGCTGATACTCGATGCTTCGCGTCTCGTGTGATCCGATGATATCAGCTCATCCATTCGACGTGATACCGTCCGCCGGATCAAATTACTACAGCAATAATAATGTGTATTTATTTCTCTATGAAAAGGTATGCTGTGATTATTCATGAGAAGCGCACCTCGCCGATGCGCTTTTAATGAGTTCCCATAACTTATTTTCTTGAAGAAATAAGAAAAATATCAGCACTTTTCGTTTGAAAAAGTGCCTTAGTCAGGCTAATTTATCAATTTTCTCCACCTTTATGGACCACAAAGACCCCCAAAATAGCTTTAAGCATTCTACATAAATGTTCAGCGGACCGTTATCGGCCCGTCAGGGTAGCTGACGGGCCGATAACGGCCCGCTGTAGATTTATAAATAATGCTAACCGGGTTGTATTTTGTTTTACTACTTGCCTATAAAAATAAAAAGTGAGACAAAATATGTTTCTAAAAAAAAAAGAATTTTCAGATTAGTCGACTAACAAAAAAACTTTTCGCTCATCAGTCACAAGAGGCAAAAGTGACAGATGAACGATTATAATCGATTATCGGTAGCAACACTAGTCTTTGAATATATGCAGACAGCGAAGGCCTAGATCAGACTGCGCATCCAGTCTGATCAGGATCTCACTGTCCGCTAACAGAATCATTGGACACTAGTCTATTGAATGTATTAATGGAGAGTAAATGCCCAGATGAGATTTTGCGCATGCGTGGGATAAATCTGAATCTGTGCATAATTCGCATGCTGGAAAACACCTTTTCGCTTGGCGCGGCCCACGTCATAAGATTATGTTATATATAAACTAGGAGAAAAAAGAAACGCCAGGTAACTTTTACAGATAGTTTTAAAGTATTTAATGGAATGTTACATTCATTTTTTTTTTATTATTTTTGTATAACCTTTCATCTTTATTGAACAAGTTGACAAAGTTTCATTCCATTTTCAGTGACGATTATGAGAAGAAGAAAAAATACACTCTTTTGATAGTACCCCTATTTGTGTGGTGAAACACTGACTGGCACGTCAGTATCTTGTGTGCCTTCTTTGCGCAGCTGTCGCAGCCCTTATTCTCCTATGCATGGAGTTCATCAGGGTGTTGATCCTTGCAATGGGAATGTTAACCCACTCTTCATGCAAGGCATGTCTCAGCTGGGCCAGATTAGTGGGGGCATTTGGGCGCCTCCTATCCAGTTCGTCCCATAAGTGTTGATACGGTAGTGTTTCACGAGTCTTTGCAGTTGGTAATTCAATTTTCATATAGGGGCGGTGGATTCTGTCTGTGCTACATAAACAAGAATGCATCTGTGCTGACTGGCCGGGATCTTCGAAACGTGTTTAGTAGAAAGTCCATGCTCCAGAACGTGTCTTGTAAAACATCATATTTTAAAAAGAATTGGGTTGATTCTGACCGAACTGGGATGATTCTGACCGTACTGCGCAAACCAATTGGGATCTCCGAAACTAGCTGGTGAGGAAAGCCATGATACAAAGTGTATCTCAAGTACAATAGAATGTTTACATGAGCGGCGTCCTTTTTAATCGAACAGCTTATTTGCGCCGAACGGTCAGGATCATCGAAACGCATGTGAAAACTTATATCTAGGAGCGTGTCGTGTATCCTATTAGAATGTTCAAATATATGAGCGGGCACGAGTCTGACCGTTCTTCGCGCTTGCGGAGACCGGTCATCGTTGCGAGAAATTTAGCTAGTAAGAATTGAATGCACAGGTTCCGATCCTATTGTGCATGTGCGCATGTCGGTTGGGACCTGCAGTTAAATACATTTTAAAAAACGAGGCTCGTATATTATTGGATGTTCAACCGAGGTGCGACGTTTCTGACCGCCCAGCGCATACGCGCGGTCCGGTCGGACTCTTTGTGACTCGCCTGAGAGAATATCCAGGTTTCAGAGGATGTCCTGCGATGTGTGTTTCCAAATATTTTCAGTAACAACTGAAGATTACTTGTGAACAATAAAAACAAGATGTCACTGTGACTCATGCGGACGGTGAGGCTCGGATCGGCCTGTGGGTTCCGCGGTCGGGTCTGGATTTTTTTATCTCTGCCTACTTGTTCTACAGTTCAAATGATTGCGCGTGCGCGGGTTGATTTGGGTCCCTGCTGTCCGCACGTACGACAAGTTCCCATTCTTTTTAAATGTCACGTATCGCTTTCTTTAATGCGTTTAATGCATAGAAGTGTGAATATGACCTTGGCCGATCGAGCGTGACCTCTGGATACAGGCTTCTGTTTGAAATAATGTGTCTGGGAACCGGTGGTTACGCTTGGTCGGGCGCGGTCGTCCCTCTTACCGTATGAATGCATATCAAAATTTCGGAGGCTTAATATGTGTTTTTACCTGCCAATGACGTGCTAAGTCCTACGGTAAGAGTGAAAGTAAGGTACCATAGAATACACATATGTATAGAGTCAACGCAGTGTTGAATGGTGGCGTGTATTAATACAAGGCTAGTTTATGGATCCGTTTTGACTCTCCAATGATTTTTACTTAAACCTAACGGTACACTGAAAACTACTTCTGGTGTTGCCACCTGACTCTGGGTTGACAAGAAATAGAATAGCTTCACACATCGCCTTATGTTTTTAATATTTAGTTGGACACGTTATCTACATGTTATCGAAATATAATATACGTATTGTTTATTTTATGAATACATAATTTTTTCTGGATGTACATGAATCAATGTACGACTGGCGCAGTGATAGTACACATGTATTTGTAGTGCCTGCGCTGCCGGTGGTACGCTTTTAGTAAATTCGAATTGGACATGCTTTCCGTTGTGTATGCACTACATTTACTTCTCCAAATTGGGAACATCACTGTTCGTGTGTCCATCATTGGTACCTGTACAGTTATAGCAGAAGTATTTCTATTGCATTAGTAGTGAATAAGTTGCAGTTCCTTTATGGATATTTCTGCTAGTTCTATTTTTTCGAAAGGGACTGTCGAGCTTCGGCCAGCACTAGTCAGATACGATAAATTCCTTCAACTAGAGAATACCTACATTATTGAAGTGCAAGCAAAAGTACGGTGGACTCTCATCGCATTAAACACTATTATCACAAACTATTACTGAGCCAGATTAAGCTTTTGATATTTTTGTTGCTTGTATTCTTTGTTTTTCGGCTATTTTTGTCTAATACTAATTTATCTCAAATTGAAAATTCTAGTCTTTTTGAGCTTGAGATAATGAGGGTCCACTGTGTTATGTATTCCTGTTAGCTTTTAGAACTATTCACGAGGAACTGTAATTGCTTATCTAAATTTTGGTGTGTATGTTAGAACATTTCTACTATTCGTATTGTCCTAGAGACAAATTTTGATTTAAACAGTTTATACCTCCTAGCATTTATTTATGCTATTCAAAATTTATTTCTGTAACTCTCAAGGACTCTTTCTGTTTTCTTTTCTTCTGTCTGGAGCAACTTTCAGGCCTGGTGCCAAGACACACATAAATACTTGTACGGGAAATTATAAGATAATCCTACAGTACACATGCCTGAAACTGACGGGGTGGGTGATGGCGGCTGAATTGTTTCTTTACCTCTTGTTAGCAATTTCGTAAAATCTTTAAGGAACAGTCCAGCCGCTGATATTCCCTCCTACAACTGCAGGCATAAATTCTCTCTCCTTTTGCATTTAGTAGTATTTATGGTTATTTATTACAATTCTGCTCTTAGTTTTTCACTACATTTGGCACTACATGATAACGCAGTCATAGCAGCCAAGGTTGCTAAACACTATTATTACAGGCAAGTTGTATGTGGCAAAGCATTCAAAACAAATATAACATTTACACGTACTGCGATGGGAGTTTTATTAGGAGCAGTAATTATCATGTGGCTATTCCATTTACTCTTACAATCAGGAAATGTTCATCCAAATCCAGGTCCAGCTTCTTCTTCGCCATCTTCTCCCTCAGTTGATTCTTCTTTTAGTTCATCGTCATCTTTATTAGACTCTATGAATTTATCTCGTCATTTATCTTTTGTTCAGTACAATGTCCAGAGTATAATAACAAAGTTAGACATTCTATATACTGAGTTACACGATTTTGATATTTTAGCATTTTCCGAAACTTGGCTTAACCCCGCTGTATCGAACGACGATCTAATCTTGCAGTCCTTCTAAGAACCTGAGCGCAAAGATCGCGCAGGTGATAGCCACGGCGGTGTAATGTTGTATGTTAAAGATACACTGCATCACATTAGACGACATGACCTTGAACCCATTGGCGTTGAGTGTTTGTGGGTAGAACTTACCCTAAAACAAAAACGTTTGTTATTTGGGCTCTTCTACCGACCTCCAAACTCTGACTGTGTATTTAGCTTCCATTGAGGATTCAATCCACCTCGCTGTTGACACCGGTATCCAAGATATAATAGTAACCGGAGATTTCAATTTTGATATGCTTAGTCCGAACCTGTTGGTAAAAATAAGAAACCTTTGCCTTCAGTTTTCTTTGACGCAAACCATAAATGAGCCAACACATTACACAGAAAATTCATCTTCCCTACTTGATCTTATTCTTAATAGCAATAACACACATTTAATATTTAGTGGTGTCGGCGATCCATTTTTAAACCAAGAATTAAGATTCCACTGTCCTGTATACGGTATTTTAAATTTATCAAAGCCGAAAAGTAAATCCTATCAACGCCAGACATGGTCTTATGATCAAGGAAATTACAATGTATTGAGACAAAAAGCTTCAACTACTGACTGGGACACTCTACGCGACCCTGATGTTAATATACACGCACAAAATATAACAAATCACATAATGTCACTTGCTAATGAGTGCATACCAAACAGGATGACTAGAATTCGGCAACGTGAGCCCCAGTGGTTGACTACAAACATAAAACTCTACATAAGAAAGAGAAAAAGAGCATACAGAAAGGTTAAGCGAAGTAATCTTCCGAATGACTGGATGAACTTTAAGATGCTACGTAATAAAGTCATAAACATGATCCGCGAATCAAAGCGAAATTGTAATGAAATAATTGTAAACAAATTGAAATCCAATGCTATTTCCTCAAGAGAATGGTGGACAACATTGAAAACTGTAATTGCTCCTAATACCTCTACCTCTATTCCTCCACTTCAAAACAATGACTCTGTCAGCCATGATGACCTTGACAAAGCAAATATCCTAAACGACTTTTTTAGGGATCAAACTGTCATTGACGAATCTAATGCTGACCTACCTCAACTTGACCCATACACTATTAATTCAAATATGTACTCTCTACATTTTAGTCCAGCTGAAATAGAATCTGTTCTTAAATCCCTAAAAACAGGAAAAGCTACAGGTCCGGATGGAATGAACAACCGTATTCTTCGTGAACTCTCCAAGGAACTTGCTGTCCCCTTTTCCTCGCTTTTTAACCAGTCTATTGAGACAGGTGTCTTTCCACAATGTTGGAAAGTAGCTCATGTATGTCCGATATACAAAAACGGAGATCGATCACTTCCGTCAAACTACCGCCCTGTTTCTCTCTTGTGTACTCCAGCAAAAGTTATGGAAAGAGTGTCTTTAAACATTTATATAACCACTTTTATGATAATAAAATTATAACGCCATTGCAATCCGGTTTTATACCGGGTGATTCAACAACAAATCAGTTAACTTTCTTATATGACACCTTTTGTCAAGCACTTGATGCAGGAAAAGAAGTTCGAGTTGTGTTCTGTGATATTAGCAAGGCGTTCGATCGAGTATGGCACGCAGGTCTTTTGCATAAACTTCAGGCGGCTGGTGTTCTCGGTAATCTACTTAGATGGTTTAATTCATACCTTACCAATCGAAAACAATGTGTAGTACTACCGGGCGTCCAGTCAAAATGGAATTATGTTCGGGCTGGTGTCCCGCAAGGATCAATACTGGGGCCACTTTTGTTTTTATTATATATAAATGATATTGTGAAGGATATCGGTTCGAATATTCGTCTTTTCGCAGATGATACTAGTGTGTATATAATAGTTGACGATCCTGTCGCAGCCGCCGAACTTCTGAACTTAGATCTTGACAAAATCACGAAATGGGCAAAACAATGGCTTGTTAAATTTAACCCTAACAAAACTGAAAGTCTCCTGATCTCACGTAAAACTAACCGCCTCATTCACCCTCCTCTTTCTATGCTCGATCAACAAATAACTGATGTTGAGTCACACAAACATCTTGGGATCTATCTATCAAATGATTGCACATGGCATAAACACATCGAATATATCAAAGAAAAGGCATGGACCAGGATCAATGTAATGCGAAAATTAAAGTATGAATTAGACCGGCAATCTCTAGAAACAATTTATCTAACCGGTTTTGGAATATGCAAATGTGGCATGGGACAACTGTACGCATTATGAAAAAGAAGAACTAGAGAAAATACAGAATGAGGCAGCAAGAATTGTTACAGGCACTACCAAACTTGTTTCTATACACGCTCTTTATGAAGAAATTGGTTGGGATACTCTGGACTCGAGACGCAGAAAGCACAAACTCACGCTATTTTATAAGATGTACACCAACCAAACACCTCCTTATCTATCAACACTAGTCCCCCCTTCTGTTAATACTTTCTCTGAATATAGTTTACGGAATTCGAATGATACTCAAACAGTTCATGCGCGTACGACTCTGTACTACAATTCTTTTTTACCCTCAACTGTCAGAGAATGGAATAATTTATCATTAGAATGCAGAAATAGCGAGTCTGTTAGTTCTTTTAAACGCTCTATTAATGAAAGCTCAGTTATTGTGCCAAAATATTATAACTCCGGAAATAGACGTTTCCAGATCCTCCATACCCGTTTGAGAACAAATTGTAGTGCTTTGAACAATGATTTATTTCTGAAACGCATATGTGACTCTCCATACTGCCGGTGTGGTGAAAATGCCTTTCATTTCTTCTTAAATTGTCCACAGTACGCCCGTCAACGTGCAGATCTCATACACAATGTCTCTCAACATATCACCGTAAGTCTTCGCGTTCTCTTATTTGGGGACAGTACACTCTCCAACCAAACAAACACAGCCATATTTGAGGCAGTACATAAATATATTCGGGACTCAAAGAGATTTTAAGTCATTACTATGATATTTAGCAACTTTTCCTTCTTGCATTTTCAAATTTGGAGAGAAATCATAGACATACACTCTTTATTTACACATAGTCTCTATCCAGAAACGAAACGATTGCTCCACCTCTCTCTCTCTCTCTCTCTCTCTCTCTCTCTCTCTCTCTCTCTCTCTCTCTTTCCTTATTGTTTCGATTATGGATATTGCTTTCTTTCGACTACCATTTCAATTGGCAACTATAACATATATTATGACATTTCAATGCTTGATCATACAGTTGTTTTTCCGCCATACTGTACACTGAATATTGTTATCAAGGAGAGGAACCAAACAAGCAGATTGCTTTCGTTCCAATCCTATAAAGTGTGTTATGTGTTTTATGTACTAATGAAAGTATTGAAATAAAATATGTTTAAACCAATCAGGGACAGATCTGGACTGAATGCTGCCCAGTTGAGCGGGTTTACGTTGTTGTTAGCCAGAAATTGCTGGCAAAGTCGAGCGACATGGGGTCGGGCGTAGTCTGAAAGATCAGGTTGCACACTTGCACACATAGGACGGCAAATGGCCGGAGGATTTGGTCTCTATACATGTTCATTATTCTAGGGCAAGCAATAAGATATTTTTTGCATATACTATGTACTCGGCGTTTCTTTTGCGTCCTAGTATATAAATACTTTTTTGACGTTTTCAAATGACGTAAGTTTGCGACATTATCCTTGGGCGGTGTGACAGGGTATTAAAGGAAATATTTCTTTGGTCTAGGAGGATATCTCTTGTATTTCCTCCAAGGAACTATAAATTATATTTCCCGGTAGAAATTACTAAAAATAGCTTCAGATGTATGTTATTAAGGTATATTTTCTCACCTTTAGATCATTTAAAAAGAGGGATGTTCCCGACCAACCTGCCTATACACTTCGGTCAGACTCTTTCTGCAGACTGCAGAAAGAGAAGATTCTGACCGAACTGTGTGGATAGAACAGATCTTTATATTCTATTGGCATTCATATCAAAAACGTGCGCTTCATAACTGCTATATCATTTAATTGTATACAGTCAGTTCATGTCTGTTCGGGGAATAGTCAAACCTGCTGTCCCGATGTTTGTTTGTTTGTGTTGAGGTTTTACGGCCCAGTCAACCCAATGGGGTCATGTCGAGCGCGGTCAGTTTACCTAACCACACGTTTACTGGGCAGGCTTAGTCCTCTGAGCGTTTAACCAGTATTGTGCACATTCTTTCGCCAGAAACTGACAACTGCCCTTCTTGAATCAGCAGAAGGGAGAGGATAACCGTAGAAAATATTTCATGATCAATCTCCACGAAAGAATGTTGCCGACCTCGGCGGGGGTTGAACCCGCGACCTCCTGGTCTCCAGTCGGACAACGCATCCAACTGAGCCACCGAGGCCAGCTGCTGTCCCGATGTGCTGTGGACAGTTTGATGTATTATAGGGAAGGCCGCAGGGTCTCGGTTAATAGTGCATTAAGCTGTCATAGGCACAGGTAAAAGACATGGTGATTTTTCTCACCCCCCATCCCACACACACCCACCCCACCACTCAAAAAAAAAAAAAAAAATACACAGCCCAGAAATATCTGTGAAAGCTGTTGTATTTCTCAAAATGTGACAAATTTCTTTTTTGTATTTTTCCTATAAGAATCGCTTATGTGCATTAGTAGTAAAACTGCAAAATAAAATACAATTCACATTTTGATGGAAACGCAGTTTTCACAGATATTTCTGGACTGTATATTATTTATCTATTTTCCGGTGACGTGTGTGAGGGTGGAGAGATGGGGGGAAGCGAAGAGTGAGACAAGTCACCGTCCTGCCTTATACCAGTTTTGACAATTCAACAGTAGTTCTGACAATTCCGCAAAACAGGCATGAAATAATTGTATTTAGTTCCCTGCCAATAGCGAAAAACCATATCGTTTTCTACATTATAAGTATGAGATGTCTGTAGTAGTATAGGCTGTGCTATATGTTATGACAAGAAATGTAATAAAAGTGAGAAATGTAATAAAATGTAACAAAAGTGAGAAATGTAACATTTTATTACATTTCTCACTTTTGTTACATTTCTTGTCGTAATAGTGCTAGCATATACTATTGTCGGTACACAAACATTTATCCTTTGGCGGAAATGTGTGAGTAGGTCAGCTGACCGGCTCGATATGACCTTAACAGTTTTTGACTAGGCCGTAAAACTCCAACACAATGCAACGCAAGACCAGAAGGGTCCTTTCTTATTTTGCCGCGTATGTTGTCCTGCAATTAACTCTTGTCGTGCTAATTAAATAACGATGCTATACCCACTTCTGATTGTCAGCCAATCAAAGTACTTGATAAGGCTGTTGATAAAAATCCACATACTTCATGACAAACAGTGCAGATCCAGATCAGTTGGCTTCCTCAGGCGCCAACTGATCTGGATCTACACTATTTGCAAAGGTGCGGCTAATCAGGGTTCTGCAGAAACAGGGTTGAGGAGAATGTTCTGTTGACTTTTCTAGGAATGTTGGATCATATAGGACCAAATTTGCCAGAAGACGATGATCCTGAAACACCATGCAATCTAATAGATAAGGGATCACCTCCGGATTACTGTCTCCTAGCAGGTGAGAACATCATCTTTTCTTCAGTAGGTTGTCATTATTAGGGTGGTGGTAAGTGCCTGCTATGCTTGTAGGAGTTTGGGGAAGCAGGATAAATTCATATAGCTTCTGTTTTTGCATCCTCCTTTCTTTCTTTCTTTCTTTCTTTCTTTCTTTCTTTCTTTCTTTCTTTCCTCTGTAAGCTCATCTGTTCCGTTTCTCCTATTCTCTGGGAGACGACATAAAATGATCCACAAAAATTCAACAAGAATTCAAACAAAAGATGGCGGTTTTGAAATATTAACATTTTCATATGATGTTCGGCGCACGAAAAAGGCCCTTATGCAAGTTGCGGATAAAACAGGCCCAAATCAGCCTGCGCGAAAGCGCAGGCTGATCTGGGCCTTCGTTGTCCGCTTACAGAATAAATGGATACTGTAGTATATGTCGATGAACAGAAAATGCTCATATGAGACTGCACGGACCCTCATCGGACCTTCGCTATTCATCAGGGCCTTGTTCCCACGTCGTGCATCATATGACATATTTTTATGTAATACAGCATAATGTTACCTGCTATATACAGACAATTTATATATGTAATTTCTAACCCAAGCCCCCCTCCCCACCTCTGGTTTACTTTAAAATGGTAAAATAAGGGGTAGGATACCTGAATTCTGAATAACTGAAGCATTTCTTTTTAACGTTGCATTTACATCCTCAGAAATACTTCATGAAACCTTTATGAGAGGGGAAAGAACATAACTTTTCGCAAGCACATTAGAGAGGTACCAAAAGAGATGCTTTAATTTTAACCTGTCGACTAAAAGTAAAAGCAGACAAACTGCATTTTTCCATAGAAAATAAGACTTGACATCTCGGAGACAATTTGAATGAAGTTTACTCTTGTTTAACGTATCCTCTCAAAGTGGTCTAGCATTCTAGTCCTCCCGGTCTTTCTTTTACAATTGATCCCTTTTGTGCAGGATGGCAAATACTATATTCCTTGGAAACACTTTCACGGAATTAACTCTGACAAAGGTGGTATTCTCCCCTTCTGAAAAGGGACCTGGTCTTTTAGGAATTAATTTGCTTCGAGAGGCTGCATATTATTTTCTTATATGGTAGACCAACGTCAGAAGGGGATCGGTATGTAGGAAAGAGACCAGAAGCTGTCTCTCTTGTGAACAATGGTTGCTAAATCCGAAGCTATAACTATTCACCTGAACACAACATACGATTTTCCAAATTCAAATGACTTCGAATGCATGATAATGATCAAACAGTCGCAGAGATACCGTTGCCGTATATTTGGGAAATGATTCACTTGTTTTGCCTCCCTCTGGAAAAGTAGTCTATTTTAAAATGTAAGAATATGCTCCTGAATGATGTTTTCATAGCTGTGTTTTGACTAAACTCAATATTCTGTCTGTTTCAAATTGATTTTTGCGATAACTTTTTAAATCTATTTTTCTTATTATTTTTTTTTTTTTTTTTTTTTTTTGTAAAAACTATCCAAGATAGAAGTTGTAGGGGTAGATTGGTGCCGACATCTCCCAAAAATTCCATGGACGTAATATTGAGCAGTTTTGTGGTGCACTGACGGCGATTTTAAAAAATTCAAAAATTCTGCAGATTTTCAAAGTCCGTGGTTGACATCCACGTGCGCTTTTCAGGTAATATATACTATCGATGATCATCGACTGCAAATGTTTGCTTAGTGCATGCAATTTCCATGCTATTTATAAGCATTCAGTCAAGCCTTGAATTCTATAAACAGTTCAAGGCTTTAATCAGACTTGTATCTTTATTTATACTGCACCGTCATCTAATAATGTTCAAGAAGGTACGTTTTTAGCCTGCCTGTACAAAAATCCAGGAAGACCCACACAACCACGGCGTCGTCGTCCGTGTCGGCATCGGTAACGGTCTTTAAAAGACTATATCTCTTGAAACTCAGGATGGAAGTAGTTCATACTTGTCTGATGTTAGATACTGGTCTGAAGTTTATGCTGCACCGTCCCGACCCACATAAGTTACCTTGAGGTCAAGGTTACGGACTTAGAAAAAATATGTCAAGCTTTTGATTAAACGTTTCACGGTAAAGCGCGATTCAGACGAGCTACGCTGTCCAGCGACAGCTTATATTGTGAAGGAAAAGTGTAGTAATAAGTACAAATATTTCAGCTTTTAATCATTAATCTGATCTTGGATTCTGACAATCATAGGGATGTAGATGGGCGGAGTTTTTCAACTTTAAAATTCAACGGAATATCAGAAGATTGTAAAACCTTTTTCCGGTTACAGTAAAACCTATGGATATCTCAAAATTTTAAACCTCTTTGAGACGCTGGCGCTTGCCTTCCTCTATAAGTTAACGCTTGCCTTCCTCTATAACTTTCATAAAAAAAATGTTTCTTTTAAAATACATATTTGAAAGTTGTCGTAAGATTTCAACTTGCAACTTGAAAAGGATAAAAATTTGAGATTAATACTTATAAAAATCACCCACTTTAAAAATGCATGCTGAAGACATGCAACCAGAATTAACGCTTAGCACTCTGGGTAAAATTTTCAGCAGACGACATATTGAAATACTTTTGTTATTTCCCCCAGAAAACATGATTTGACATTTCATGCAAATTGTCTCCACTGGAGACAATTTGCATGAAATGTCAAATCATGTTTTTCTGGGGAAAATAACAAAAGTATTTCCGGAGACAATTTGCATGAAATGTCAAATCCTGTTTTTCTGGGGAAAATAAGAAAAGTATTTCTCGACAATTTGCATGAAATGTCAAATCCTGTTTTCTGGGGAAAATAAGAAAAGTATTTCAAGAATATGCATGAAATGTCAGATCCTGTTTTCTGGGGAAAATAAGAAAAGTATTTCAATATGTCGTCTGCTGAATTAGCAGTGGTAAAGGTCAAATGACTACAAAACGTTGATACGGTATGTTTTGTTTCTGTTCTGTCCTAAAATGAATTGCCAACATTAAATACTATCGTTTGTTGTACGTGTACATGAACAACATGTCATAGCGGGTAGAATTGTATGTCCCGCAGTAAAGTCATCCAAAAGAAGGACTTACGAGGAGTACCCTGTAATCATCTTGTTCGTCCGTCCGTAATCAGTTTGTGAAAATCGCTTTAACTTTTAAACCGTAGAGACTATTTAGGTCATTTTTGGCATGCAGATACATATTGACAAGACCTAACCAACGAAATTGTCAAATGCCACATTTCTTTATAAACAGTCTCGCCAAGGCATGTCCGTCCATCCATAATCAGTTTGTGAAAATCACTTTAACTTTTAAACCGTTTGAAATATTTTTGATAATTTTTGGCATGCAGATACATATTGATAAGATCTGACCAATGAAATTGTCAAATGCCAGATTTCCTCATTAACATGTAATAGTTGTAAATATTCTTGCCGCGCAAAACATGTGAAAATATAATAATCGCCATAACGCTCAATATTTTGTTGAGAATATTTTGATGATATTTGACATATTGATAGACACTGATAAGACCTAACCAATGAAATTGTCAAATGTCAGATTTCTATACAAATAGCCTCGCTAAATGTGAAAATGTGAAACTGAACGGAAGTTTTTGATAATTTTGGGCTTACTTGTAGATAATGGCAAGATCAAATTAATGAACTTGCTAGATATTGACAAGATATAATCAATGAACTTGTCAAATGCCAGATTTTTTCGACATTAGTCTCGCCCAAGCACCAAGCAGTTATTGTAAAAATGACTATACCACTTAAATCTCCGGGAGTATTTTGATTTTGGCTATTACGAAAACATGCCTATTCAAATATACTGAAAATTTTACCACCACGAAGTGAAAATTTTCAGATAAAAAATTCTGACGAGGCGGTTCTAACGAGTACTCACAATCAATGTTTAAGCAAAAATAAGAACAAAAATGTATACCCCTGTAAACCCAAGTTTTACTAAATAAAAGTGGGTTTTGAAGGGGTCCAGTTATATAGGCATGGTTTCGTGATGCATTTTTAGATGCATTCGCGAAGTCTAAACAGAGTTCTTGCTCCCATTTGTTATACGATAAGGCTGTAAAACGTCAATGTGCAAACCATGCCGTGATGAAGTAGCGTAGATACACAGCCTGATCTGAGCCGTTCCTGTTCACACATGCCATTCAGTGGACTCACTACAATTGATTCATTTTACAAGGGAGTCAGTTTTTCTGACTACATGCCCATTATATGCCTTTTATAAAAGGAGTCAGCTCTCATACGTAATAATTTGCTCCCAAATAATTCTTTGCTTTTAGAACAGACTCTATTTGTGGAGAAGACATAAAATAACAATTTAAACAGACTTCATTTCGAAAGCATGCTTATTCAAATATACTGGAAATTTTACCACCAAAAAAATGAAGATTTTCAGATAAAAAATTCCAATATTCTTCATATTTTTGCTCAAACCACAGATTGTGGGTACTCGTTAGAACCGTCTTGATGAGGCGGTTCTAACGAGTACCCACAATCTATGTTGTTTTTTTTAACAAAATCAGCAAAATAATGTATACCCCTGTAAACCCCAGTTTTACTATATAAAAGTGGGATTTAAGGGGGTCACAATTATATAGGCGTGTTTTGGTGATGTGTCGCCCCTCTGAAAGTGTATCTAAAATAATTTTGACAGAATTTTCGCCTCTGAATGTGTATTCAAAACACATTTGACAGTTGTCGCTCCTGAATGTGTATTCAAAGCACTTGTGACAATTACCGCCTCTCAAAGTGTATTCAAAACATTTTTGACAGTCTCTCCTTAAAGTAAATCCATTCCCAATCAGACATTGATCGTATTCTACCTTATTACCGCACATACCCCTATAAGCCTACAATAAAGCATTTAGTAGTCTTCAGATTACATCCATGTATTTTTATCTGGGCCCAGTTGTTCAATTCTAACTATGTCATTAATTAACGTATCATTAAAACTTTGATTATTAAAAATGGCATATATGCTAATAATTTTGCTCAAAACAAATGTGAGTAGCGTTTGCATTTGTAAAAGCTACTCACATTTTTTTTCAGCAAAAGTACCTGTGAATTAGATATTGTACTTACTAGAACAATTCACATTTTGACCACTAACGAGCTTGTTAAGCTAACGATGCTTTGAATAACTGGGCCCTGATATTTTATAAGCGCATATGTTGTATTTCTTTAAAATGTGCCCTTATTAGGAAGATATTTTACTGCATTTTTACTGCATTTTTTACTGCATTTTTTCCAGTAATTTTGAAAAACTTCAGCGCACAGTGCAGTAAGTAGGTCAAATACGGTAATTTGTGTTACAGGTGATGTGAGAGTGATGGAACAGTCTGCACTCAGTATGATTCACACAGCCTTTATGAGAGAGCATAATCGTATTGCCACCGCTTTATCATTCCTTGTGGAAGATGAAATCATCTTCCAAGAGACCAGAAAAATTGTAGCAGCTGAAATGCAACATATTACATACAATGAGTACCTCCCGCTTCTACTTGGAGACGTTTACATGAATTTCTATGGCCTGTATTCAACGCCTTCAGGATTTAACTATGTATACAGTCCGTGGATCGACGCTTCTATAGTTAATGTCTTCGCTGCGGCAACATACAGATACGGTCACTCCCAGGTACCCAATGAACTGATGAAAGCGGTTGCAGTTGAAGGTCCACTGTTTGATCCTAGAGCATTTGATGATTTATTTTTCCGCCCCAACATGATCTTGAAACCTTTTGGTGCGGATGCACTGGCGAGATATACAGCTACTGCAAATAGCCAGGCAGTGGACCGGTTAGTGCTCTCTCTCTCTCTCTCTCTCTCTCTCTCTCTCTCTCTCTCTCTCTCTCTCTCTCTCTCTCTCTCTCTCTGACATGGAAACTCTTTTACTCTTTAGTGTCCAAGTGTACTCTTCTACATGATCACAATTACAGAATTCTATTGTTCAATATATACATAATGTAGACACCCTGATCATGTAGACCCATATTCTATATTCTTTTCTGGGTATGTACTGCTTTGACAGTGTTCGTTAGTGATATAACATCTGTTCAAGAAATGGGAAATTTTCATTGGGGGATATAAGTCCCAAGTAACAGCTCTAAAAATATCACTGAAAAAAATAACTAGTAAATTTTAATAGTAAATCAGTGTTTAAATGGGCAAAACCATTTATAGTGACGATAGCATTGATTATAATAATAATAATATTAGTAATGATAATAATAGTAATACTTTTAACCATTGCTACATACGAAAAAATAATTCTTACTAAAATCATAGTCATAGTCAGTAATAGTAGCAGTAATAGTAGAATTATGATCTTCAGTATTATTATTACCTTTATTATCATAATTAGTAGTAGTAGTAGTAGTAGTTGTTGTAGTAAAATTATTATTATTATTGCTATTTTTATTATTATAATTATCATAATTACTAATTAACTACTACCAGTTTTATTATTTTTACTGTTATTATCAGCATGTTTTACCATGTTATTATGATTTTGTGGGTTTTGTCCATTCAAACACTCATCAGCTAATAAAATTTACTAGTTTGTTTTTTTTTTCTTTGTTTTTTTTTTTTCAGTGATATCAAAATAAATTGAGATCCGCATAATTTTTGTGCAAGAGCCTGAAATGCATGTCCACAAAAATGGTGATTTAGAATATATATCGTAATGCATAGGGGTCGAGAACGAAGAACCTGAACACACTGCTTAGTCACAGGCTGACATGGATTTTCGCTGTTCATATGTGGGCGTTTCAACCGTTCCAAATTTAAAATTATCTTATAATCTAATGTTCACGATCAGCATACACCAGTTTCAACCTGCAGATTACACTGTTAACCAGGATACAACCTGTACACACATATAATCTACAAAAATCCAAAAAATTAGACCAAGATCAGATTGTGTGAACCGGATCTTCTTCCGTTGTATTGGTCAGTAAGTTTGTTTGCCAAATGGAAGGATGGAAGTTACGGTGAAGATGTAGACCCAGATAAGACGCCGTTTAATGCGGCGTCTGATCAGGGTCGACATTGTTTGCAATAATAGTTTCAATAATAAAAGCAACTATCATGATTTCTGTATAACACCCCTTTGACTATACAATGGACCCTTCCAAAGTTCATAATGGGAGAGTTTATTGAAAATATTCAGGCATAAATGGGTTAAAATGCCAGATTATATATTTACAGCCGTATAGAACAGAGTGTTCGAAACAAGCTCTTCAAAAATGTTCTAAATCCTCTGGACAGTCTTGATCTTGCAGCTCTAAACATACAGCGTGGGCGGGACCACGGTCTTCCGCCCTACAATGCCTACAGAGTTTTGTGTGGCCGAAATCCGTACCTGACCTGGGCGGACGTTACAGATCATGACCTACCAGTTGTGGCCAAACTACAACTCGCCTACAGGTAAGTCCTTCTTCACTTATGTAAATCTTATTCTAATAAAGTCGTCAGTCTTTAGTCTTTCTTATTAACTATTAGATATATATTTTCCTTAGCTTTTGCCACTTTCTGGGATTAATTGGCAGACGACAAATTGACGAATATATTTTAGCTCACCTGAGCACGTAGTGCTCAAGGTGAACTATTTTGATAGTTCGGTTGTCTGGCGTCCGTCGTTGTCGGTCGTTTGTTAACATTTGACTTCTACTGCTAAACCACTGGGTCGATTTTAATCAAATTTCACAGGAATGATCCTTTGGTAACACTGACTGAAAATTGCTCAAAACTGTGATGGTTCGTCAGAAAACATGGCAGCCAGAACAAATTTATATCCTTGGTAGGTTTTCAAAAAATTAAAATCCACTTTGCTTAATAACTTTTATGTTTATGGTCCTACTTCAATGAAACTTATACCACACGTTGTTTCTAAGGTAAGAAAGATGTAGTGGCAGAATAGTGGCCAAAGACCCATAACTCTTGGAATTATGTCCCTTGATAGGTTTTCAAATTTTGCCATTCTTGAAAATTTTTGTAATAGATTTCTCAGGAACTAAAACCACTAGAAATCTGAAAGTTCGTACAAACATGATCAATGACTGGCTATATCGTGTATACTAGAATAAGGGTCAAGGGTCCATAACTCATGGAATTATGTCCCTTGGAAGGTTTTCAAAAAAAAAAAATAAAATGCATTTTGCTGAAGAACTTTTATGTTTGTGGTCCTACTTCGATGAAACTTATACCACACTTGGTTTTTAAGGTAAGAAAGGTGTAGCGGCAAAATTGGTGGCAAGGGCCCATAACTCATAAATCTATGTCCTTTGGAAGGTTTTCAAATTTTGCCATTCTTAAAATTTTTTGTAACAGATTTTTCAGGAACTATGAAAGCTAGAAAGCTCTGATAGCGCTGCAGCGGGGCCATAGTCAGATCCTCTGACAGCTCTAGTTTTACCTATATATCTTTATAGCAAAACTTTAAAAATCTTTTTGTGTCAGAAACTGCTGGGCAGTTTTCAATATAATTTGGCAGAAAGGTTCCTTTGGTGACCCTCTACAAAGATTTTTCAAGACATCATAATTAATCGAAAAACATAGCCACAAAAAGGGCAGGGCTTATTATTTCCCTATATGGTGACCCAATAACAAATTTTCTTAGCTTTGATTATTCTTCAAAAAAACATGGCCGCTAGGGAACGGAGCTTAATTACCCTATATATCTATAAAGAAAACTTTATCTACTTGTCAGAAACAACTAGACCGATTTCAATATAATTTGGCAGAAACATTAATTTGGTCACCCTTTACTAAGATTGTCCAAGCCATCATGGCTTGTCATGAAAAATGACCGCTGGGGGTAGGGGAGGGGATGAGGGGCATGGCATAATTTCCTCCAACTATCTATATGAAAAACTTTAAAAGTCTTCTTTTGAGAAACCATTGGACCGATTTCAATATAACATCGCAGAATTGTTGTTTTGATCCTCTAGCAAGATTGTTCATGAAAAAAAAAACATAGCCATCAAGGGCAAGGCTTATTATCCCATATATATCTATGTTGAAAATTTTAAAAGTTTTCTTTTTAGACTTCACTGGACTGATTTCAATATTGTTTGGGTTTGGCAGAAATTCTCCTTTGGTTACCTCTAGCAAGATTGTTCAAGCCAGAAACACAGCAAGGCAACGTACCTGCATAGATAATGATCATGAAATAACTTCGTCATTCTTTCCTCTTTCACTAATTCAAGAAGTCATTTGTCAGTTGCTGTCATGTAGCTAAATTACCACTACACGTACAATTTGAATAAGACAGTGAAACTCAGGTGAGCAATTTAGGACCGTTTTGGCCCAATGGTCTTGTTTTTCCCAGGAAATAGGCTTTGAATTTTATGCAAATGATCTCTTTAATGAATGCTTATTTTTCGGAGAAAATATGAAAAATATTTTAGAATATAGTCTGCTGACGTCGTCTCCCCCCGCCCACCCCCCCCCCCCCCATCCACCACACACACACACACAGCAAGGCGTTAAGTGAGTGATTACAAAGCAAACTAATAAGACCACGAAATGCGTCATTTGTACGAGTCTAAAGTAAACAGATGCCCGCGTTGCTTTCCTTGGTCCAGCTACTCCCTACCCCGATATACCCCTCCTCATCGAACATAAGTGCTTGGATAGTAATCAAAAGCAATCAGTTTTCATAGAAGTATGAGTGCTAAGCTGTAGTCTATAATTTTCAGATGTGGAAAAATAACGTAAATGCAAGTTTTATTTTTTATCCCCTGTCCCACTTGATATTTAAGGCCAGTGCTACATATACATAAATAGCCAGGAAAAAGGCAGTCAAAGTATTTTAGCCCTTTAAAAGGGTGCGGAAATGGAGTTGCAGAATCAGAATCTGAAAGGGCAGAGGAACTAATTGGCCAATTCAATGATGTGTTCAAAAAACTGAGTACAAGGTGGTGATCGTCCCCTTTCATTGATAGTAGTGTGGTGTCAACAGTGGAAGTGATTATGTTACTTAAAGGCTTGGATATTCAAAAGCTAAAATACAACCTGATGAGCTTCATCCTAGAGTTCTGAAGGAACTAGCGAATGAAGTAGGTTTCAGCAATTTTTTGATACGGATGAAATAACCAAAGAATGCTTCTTGCAGACATTTGTTCCCGCTTTAAGAAAGGGGTTATAGCTCTTGCTTGTAATTTTCGCCCCGTGTCCCTGACATATATATATGTAAACTGGGGGTTCTGCGGTAAAATAGTAAAAAAAATATAAGAAAACTGTGGTTCTGATGCAAAACCGCTGGCGACTTACCCGAATTCGTTACTTTATGATTGGGGCTCTGCCGCAGAACCCTTTTTTCAAGCCCCACACAGACACTGTGGCATATGTTTTATGTGAAAGTTACATAAAATATATATATATAAAAACATAAGATGCAGAATTATGTATTATTTTAAGTATCTTGATATCTTGGTGGTGGGTCAGTGACAAATACAAACTTACTGAAAAGAATTATGTGCCTTTTATCTTTTTTGAATGGCGCTGAGCGCCTGAGCCTTTCTTTCCTTCTTCTATTAATTTCTTTTTTTTCTTGCCCACTCAAACCAGACTGTTTAGGATGCGTTTTGTCTTTCAAGTCGTTATATTTGTACAGCTCATCTAAAACCATTTTAAATTCCTGTTCTAATATTTGCCCATCGTTTAAAGCTGTGGAAATTAAATTTTTAATGGAATTTAACTTACTTTTTTCCAAGTGTTTAATCTCATAATGTTTTTTGTCTTTGACATTAATTTACGCATCATTAACGTAGCGCAAACACCCATACAATCACAGACAATTGCAACAATCTCTAATGGTAACATAACAGGTACAGCTAATACAACACCAGCCATAATAACACTTGTAGAAATTAAAGCAGTAGCAACTCCGTTTGTTATATTAATTCCCATTTTATACTTCTTATACAATTCCTTTCTTGAATCTCCCTCTATTGTTATTAATTGTTTCTCTATTTCAGAAATTTTTGTAATCGATAATCCTGTCCATCTTCAGTAGGCAACTCCGGATATAACGGCGCAGTTGGCTGTTTCATTTTTTATATTGTTTTTAAAAATATTTCAAAATAAAAACAAAAATGATATCTCATAGTTTAACAAACGTTCAAAAGCCATGCCAGTTACAGAGTTACATAGATAACAGAGACAGAACCAAAATGATAGGATTAAAATCTATCACATACTGGATTGGCTGGTATGATATCACAGGCAAACAATGTATAGAAATCAAAAGCAAAATGATTGACCTAGAACCTGGCTTATATAATTTTAATGACCTAAAACAGATTTTTCCGGACGAATCTGTTATCTTGTCTGTGAATTACACCAATGGATTTGTTACATTAGAAATACCACCGAAAATGGAAATCGAATTGTCCAGTGGAATTTCAACTATACTTGGTTTAAAAATGGACGGCTCACAGCTGGCCGACATTCTGGACACAAAATGATTGACCTCGCAAAACTAAAGAGCTTCGCATCTTTCTTGATCAAATAAATACAACAACTAATTTTCTTGATGGTGAACCATGAACATTATTAGGAATCGTACCAGTTTCTAACAAACCCGTTGGGATATATTTTTTTTTTGGTCGATTTGAATTTCCAATCTTTAATAAGCTTATAAATGGATGTATAACTGAACTATCTGTGCGCATAACAGATCAAAATACTGTTTTGGACAATCATGACTTACCAATTATAGAAGAAGTGTTGATACAATGAGCATATTTGGAGCAGATTACGAGTCTGTTGACTTACTGACAATAATGGAAGATATTGATATGCATGAAAATTGAATTAAAAAACTGAGAAATCCGCGGGACGCACACGATTCCGTCAATAAAAGATATATGAACAAACAGATCGAATATAAAAAAAAAAATTATAAAATAACCTTACTGCAATTCAAACACAAATAACTAACATACAGCAACAAATTGATGGCTTTTACCTCGAATCTGGACATGGGTAACAGCCAAATAATAAACGTTGGCCACCCAAGAAACCCAGAGCATAATATCGAGCATGAGAATGACGTAGTTACAGCCAGATTATGCTAAAATTGCTGACAAAAAATACTTGAAAACAAATGAACACATAGACTTGCAAAACCTCCGAATATCGGGCTCAGCTATTCTTGTTGAAATGGAAGATGCAGTCACGTTACAGTTTGTTGCCTCGCGTATAGCTGGACGTACAGATGAAATTAGAATACTTAAGGAAGGTGAAATTTGAATAAATTATTAAAATATATAAAACAAAAACCTAAAATGATTCCAAAGGAGTTTGCATATAGTGATCAGGCACATTACGCTCACTGGAGTGCGTTCAAAGAAAAAAAAACAATTGATATTATTATTCAAATTATAGTCGTTACATCGGACGGCAAAAGCTTTCAGCCTTTTTTTCCCAATGTATCAGAAAAATACATTCTCCCATATGTAAAGTCAGATGCTGTTGTAGTCCTACTATTATACTCTGGTAAATTCAAATACAGTCGTATTGCTCGTGTTCCACCAGACTTTAATATTATGTTGTATTCCTTTGCCAAAGAACTAAGAGAAAGAAATTGCTTGGCCCTGTTTTGCAGTTATTCTGATTTCTGTATCTCCAACAACCCAGTACAGAGTTTTCCCTTCATCTGATATCCTAAATTGGTTGTAATCTATCTTTTCTGGAGCCATTTTATATTGTTTTTCTTTTTCGCCATAGAGTGTCTTCACAAGCTTTTGTTTTTGGCCTTCAAGAGCATCCTATCTGAGTTGTCCTCTTAAATCCACAATATTATCACTCTGATTTAAAATAATTCTCCGCTCAAAATCATCGGGCACCATAGGTAATCTATCGTCAATGTCATCCGTTTCATCATGAATATAGCAGAATCCAGGTAGGGCCATTGTCAAAACAACAACAATAAGAATAAGCAGCAATGAAATCATATCCATTGATGATAGCGATATTTATCACTGTTACACTGATTTATGGAAAAACACATCAGAACGACTTAATATGGCTTCTCAAGGAATTGGCAAAGAAAATATGATAAAATACAGAGTTGATGCTGCAGATGCTACCGACAATAAAGAAGACCAAGCTGTTAATTTAGCTTTTGGAAACAGATTCTGCATCCCACTGGACTTAGAACTGTTAGAAACTCACATGCCTTTTTATCAAGCGGGACTGGGTGACAGACTGGAATACGAGCTAACTTTCAATGATTACAACACGGTTATTAAATCGACCGATGATACCTCTTCTTATGTAAAGAAAACTATCTGCTTGGAATCTGACATGGTTTCTGGTATGGAACTCACACGACAGATAAAATACAGCGGTAAAATGATAATACTGTATGACCGCATTTTACGACAGTCTGACACCCTGTGGAATATAAACCTCAATGTCTCAGCACGAAGCATGAAAGGCATTCTAATGCTCCTTGAAGACCCAAACAGGACAAGCACAGAACAGTTTTATAATCCAAAGATTAAAAAAAGTAGAGATGACCATTGAAGGCGTACCAAATCAGCTGCACAGCAAAGGTATGCGACCGTATCAACAGTGGGATGAAATCAATAAATACTTTGCTTTGTCGTAAAGAAAGATAAAGAAACAAGCCAAGTGGCCAAAAATTTATATTTCAGCGATACTACCCTAGGAAAGTACCTCACTGATCGTTATGCACTGTGGCTTGACTTGCGCTCAGTCGATGATAATACGTTGCAAGGCAGTGGCAGGAGAATAGAAAATGCAAGTGAAGATGTTACTATATAAATTGAAAAAAAAAAAAAAAAAGAATAAGATGAAACTTTAAATATTTATTGTATATAATACAAGATGCACAAATCAACTTCGAACTACTGAGTTAACAGCTGAAATTGGATTACTAACATATGCACATAGTGTCATCATTTGCGGGCAGACTGGCTGTGGAAAAACAAAGTTTGTGTTAGATTTGCTTGAATCCGAATATGTTGGCGTGTTTGGAAATATAGTCATACTTTGTCATACAATAGAATGGAACAAGGCGTACAAAAATAGGAGATGGATTGGTGGTGTACGACGACCAAAAGATAAAAATATAACAATAGTCAATTCAATAACACCAGACGGATAAGAGATGCTTCAAGACCCGTTACGTTAATTCTTTGAAAAGTATGCTGGCAGCCCCACACTGTACATCATCGATGACTCCTCTGCCACAAAAGAATTTTCTTCTCCGAAACCATTAGGCCCACGGCTTACATATTTACTACGTAGCAATGTTTAGTGGTCTACTACATAATTCCTGCCAATCAAGCCCCTGGGGTCTAAACTGACCACACCCCAAGGTCATTTGTTTATATAGAGCTATATAGCTAATGAACCTTCAAAAATCTTCTTCTCTGAAACCATGACACCCAGAGCTAATATATTTAGCATGTAGCAATGCTTATTGGTCCCCTGCATAAATCCTGCCAATCAAGCCCCTGGGGTCCAAAGTGACCACACCTCAGGGGTCATTTGTTTATATAGAGCTACATAGCTAAAGACCCTTCAAAAATCTTCTTCTCTGAAAACATGACACCCAGAGCTAATATATTTAGCATGTAGCAATGTTTATTGGTCCCCTACATAAATCCTGCCAATAAAGCCCCTGGGATCCAAAGTGACCACACCTCAGGGGTCATTTGTTTATATAGAGCTACATAGCTAAAGACCCTTCACAAAATCTTCTTCTCTGACACCATGAGGCCCAGAGGTAACATACTTAGTATGTAGCAATGTTTAGTGGCCTCCTACATCTGTCAATCATGTCCCTGGGTTCCAAATTGGCACGCCCGAGGTGGGGTAGGGGGTAAAGCAGAGTCATGCTCCACCCCTTCACTTCATAAAGACCTAATATCTCGGAAATCTTTTGGATCTCCACCCCTAAAACATATATATTCTTATTCCATATGATAAGACAGCGCTCATTTAGACAAAACAGAAGACCATGTGATCAGGCAAATTGTGTGATTGCGTGTACTAACCCGTAAAGTGCCATTCAGAATTGTAGATGATGTTCTTTTTTTTTTTTTTTTTTTTTTTTTTTTTTCTTGTTTGTTTGTTTGTTTTTCTGAGAAAATAAAGCTTAACATTTCATATGAATTAGCTGATAGCAAAGCAAGCCTTGGCGGCTCAGTCGAATGCGTGTCCGACTGGTGATCAGGAGGTTGCGGGTTTGATCCCCCACCGCTCCACGAGTCCGGCAACATTCTTTTATGGAGATAAATCATAAAATATTTTCTGTGGTCATTCTCTCCATTCCCCTTATTCAAGAAGGGCAGTTGTCAGTTTCTGGCCAAAGAATGTGCATAAGAACTGGTTAACCGGTCAGAGTACTAAGCCTGTTTGAAGGAAAAGTGTGGTTAGGTAAACTGACTGCGCTTGACATGACTAATGGGTTGACTGGGCCGTAAAACCTCAACTCAATCAAACAATCTTAAAGGAGACAATTAACGTGAACTGTCAAGCCGTATTATCTATAAAAAAGAAATTCATTAGTAAGAAATTTGCTTCTGTTATAATTTGGCTTTATGGATTAATTTAATCGCCAAAATAAGGGGAACTTTCTATACAAGGGAAATAGCTTTAGTGACTTCCTACCCAGCAAGCAAAAGATATAGGACCCACATGGGCCACAAATGGGTATTTATATGGGTCCTATATGGGCAACCCATAAGGGACTCATGAGGGATTTGCAACATGGTTCCACGTTGGACCCACATGGGCAAAGCCATATGGGAACTATATGGGTTCAGTATGGGAAAATCAACCCACATTTATCTTCCAGAAAAAAAAACAAAACTTTTAGACATTTTTATACAAATGATTATAAGTCCATATGATGGACTGGTAAGGTCCCAACAGAGAGAGACCTTCGTACATATGCAAGTTATTGCACATGCGTAGAATCAAGAGGCCTTAAAGATATAGGCGTCCTTTTTAATAGTTGGACATGGTGGCCTCGTGCGTATTTATATATACCTCAATTTTAAAAGTAATAGAGACATACAAGTTAAAATAAAAATATGACCATGAATCGACGTCCATGTCAGAAAAATTGTCAAGATAAATTTAGTAAATGCATTCATTTTGTAATGAACAAACTATTATTTTCATTTTCTTATTATCATTATTATTTGCATTTATATCAGAAAATTTACTATTTTTTTTTAATATTTTGTTTAAATAGTGGTACAGTTGTTCCCCTTAATGCCCATATTGACCCCATATGGGTCCCATATAGTAATGGGAGGTCAACATTGGAACCATAGAGGTCCATAGGAGCCATTTGGGCCCTAATTATGTATCTTGAAATTATCATTTTTCCATGATTATTTCAGTTTTATCTCGGGGTTCCACAGATTAGAATTTATTTTTATAGTTATCGAATTTTATCAATATGCGACCTGTATGGGTCTAATATGGGCAAAAAAGCCTATATAGGGCCCATTTAGGACCCTAACGGGATAAATGCCCAGAATCTGCTCATATGGTTCCCATATATACATGTTTGTTGGCCAAATTTTACCAATATGGGACATATATGGGTCTTATATGGGCAAAAAAGCCTATATGGGGCCCATGTAGGACTTGAATGGGATAAATGCCCAGATTCTGCCCATATGGGGCCAACATATACATGTTTGCTGGGTAGTTGCTTTCCTGCACACCAAACCCCTTCTAAAAATGGTCTGCTTGAAAAAGAAAGAATTTGCTCCCAACTTTTTCAAGCAGACCTCTTTTCAGAAGGAAGACAAAAACAGTTTTAACACAGTAGCCTCATCTCAAGGTGTATCTATTCCTTTTTCAGCTCATTTCTGTGTGAGAGGCTGGTGTAATTCTGTCACATTTCTGTTTTTTACTAGTGATCCACAAGATATTGATATGTTTACTGGAGCGCTGTCAGAACGATATTTACCCGGGAGCTACCTTGGACCAACGAATGCTTGTATCTTAGGAAATCAATTCCGAAGTTTGAAACTTGGTGACAGGTTTTTTTACGAGAACCCTTTTTCCACTACTGGATTCACTCTTGGTGAGTTATCGTACCACAGTTGTAAAACAGTACTCTCTGTCTCTCTGTCTCTCTCTCTCTCTCTCTCTCTGGGAATCGAAATCGCACTAAGGGAAATAAGAAATAAATATTTTCTTTTCTTGCACCTTTTGACACTATAATATTTGTTTATCATCTCTCTGGAAGTAATAGATTTGCTTTCAGATTAGCTCTAATCTTTTTTAAAGATTTCCAATACTCGGGAGGCAACTTCCATTCTGGAAAAGTTACCATCATTTACAAAATGGCGACGAAATCTTTTCCTTGTATAAATTCGTCAAAAGTCCGACCTACCGTATTTATCCAGATAGCAAACAGTGTAGATCCACACCAGGCGCCAGAATATGTGGTATTTGATCAGGGTCTACACTGTTTGCCACTTATCCAGCAAGTTTTAGACATGACAAACAGGTGTAAAATGGACTTGTTCAAATTTTATGTGCAATTATGGCAAGGAGGATAGGTGCCAGAAAACTTAGAGAAAATAAGATATATTCCAAGTCAGAAACATTATTTTCATCAGATCAGTGGATATACCGGAAATATATTGTCGCCATGTTTGCACATGGAGACAGCTGTGGCAAACAGGAAGCTGCCTCCCTTGTATTTAAAACCAGCATCACAAAAACATGCCTATATAATTTTGACCCCCTTAAACCCCACTTTTATATAGTAAAACTGGGGTTTACAGGGTATACATTATTTTTCTTATTTCTCCTCAAAAACATAGATTGTGGGACTCGTTAGAACTGCCTCGGCGAGGTGCTTTTAACCTCGGACTTAATAATACCCGGACTTGTTACTAAAGGAATGCCAAAATATGTTGTCTTGGCTTGATTTTAGCGCTATTTTACAGCACTATTAAAAATGATTTTGGATAATAACTCAAATTGTAATAAATTGTTTTTAAATTGGTTGAAAAATGTAAAGTCACAATTAATAAAATTGAAGTTATACCATCATTTTGGTGAATTTCTGATGATTTTCTGCTAAAAGTACCGAAAATAGCTGAAACGGGTACCTAGGTTTCTTGTTGACATTTACAAAAACTGTTTAATTTTCCTGAAACATAAGCTGCAGTTGTAAAGCTATTACAATGAACTATTGCTTTTTGAAAACAAATCTCAGATATTTGGAGAAATAATTGAAATATGAGCTTTTAAACTTCATTATACAAAAGTATGAAAACTCAGCCAAGACAACATATTTCCAATAAATACAATACCTGTACCACATATACTAGTCCAGTGCATACTGGGTCCCAGGTTGTAACGAGTACCCACAATGTAAATGTATGTGTAGAGCAGGTTATATAAATATATTAGTTTTTTATCTGAAAAATTTCAGTTTTTTGTTGGTGAAATTTTCTATGTATTTGAATAGGCGTGTTTTCGTAATGGTAAAAAGTTCCACAATCACAGAATATTGCTTACTAATAACACCAAGAAGAAGAGTAAACAAACCCTGATAGTCGAGCACACGCAACAAATGCCGAAAGAAAAAACAAAGCAACCATCCCAAACTTTCCTAAAGTCGCGACCAAAACGCCAGACATGACCCACGAAATAAAGCAATATACCCTATTCGACCTAATTACCTCACATACCCCTATAAGCGCACAGTCAAGCGATTCCGTAGTCTTCAGATTAGGCCAGCTACTTTTTGTCTACGTCTTTATAATGGCTTTTATAAAGAAAATCAGAAAAGAAAAAAATGCATCATTAAATAAATCCTTTTCTGATCTTTTTTTTTTTTTTTTTGAGTGTACTCTTAACATGCACATACATATTTTACCTTGTGTTTGTCTTCCCAATAATTTTGAAAAAAAAAAGTGCAAAATGCAGTAATTAAGTCAAATACGGTAATAAGAGAAAAAAAAACACATTAAAAACGTAAAAAAAACCTGCAGCAAGCAGCCACCAGATACCACAAAGAAAGAACAACACAAGAGTCACTGTCCCAAGATGGAGAGCAGGAAATCCAAAGGAGAACTTAAAACAACACAACCGGACCTGAATTTTCTTCCTAGATTCAAAACCGGGTGCGAATTCTTTATAAAAAGTGGTCTTTTGTGAAAATGAAGGTAAATATTTCATGTCAGAATTTTTTCCTTTGGCGACGTATGTTCGGCTTAATTTGGCGGTTCTATGAATAGAATAGTTTCAAGTTTGCTTAAGGTAAATGGATACACATGGAAGATTTTCTGCCGTTTTTGACAAGGGAGACAGCTTTTGTGGCTTCCTGCTTGCTTTCCGGTACACCAATCGCCATTACACCAATGATAATGGGTATTCTCAGAAAGGAAAAAAATGCTCTCAATGGTACCAAATTCTTTCCTTATAGAGAAGACCCATTTTCAGGAGGGAGCAAAACAATTTATGAAAGTGTATTTGTTCATCTTAAATCAGAGAAAGTAGTTTAACCTATTTATGCAGAGTCCACTCTTCTGCCTTAAGTCATTGGGACATGTTATCGGATTTATGAAAACTTGTCGGACAAACATGCACAATCAAACAGTATTGACAGAAGAAAACAAAAACAAGCAAAAAAAACATATCAACTATCATTGGTCAACGTGTGCACACTTTTATGATGCAGTGCATCCGAGACTAAAATTGTTAAAATATAAAAGGTCTTGCACTTGATTGTATTTTAGAAATTGTCTCTGCGTGTAACATATTTTCTATATTTAATTTTCAGCTCAGCTTAACAGTATAAAGACAACTTCACTTGCGAGAATTATCTGCAAAAATATGAACACTCCAATGATACAGCCAAATATATTCCGCAAAGTGGGACCCGGGTATGTAATGAGTTCAAAATATTTATGAAGATCCCTCGACAAAAACAGGCTTTCTTTTATCATTTTTACAACTTTGCGATTTCCTCTTTGCATTCCAGCACACCAAACCCATTCTGAAAAGGACTCTACTCTGAAGAAAAGAAGAGTTTGCTCCCGATGGGAGCTAATTCTTTCTTTTAAAATGGAACCCTTTTCAGAACCATTTTAAAGAAATCACCTACCCTGTAAATGTACCATTTTATGCATTGAGCTGTCCACCAGTTTCATAGTTTCTGTGGCTTCCATTATGTATTCATTAGAAAAAGCTGTTTATTTATTTATTGCTTTATGTTTTGTTGCATTTTGACTCCTTACATTTTATTAACTCTGTGGAAGTCTACCCCATTTGGTAGGGAATTTACCTATCAGGAAAACAAACTCACATTTGATGGAGTGGCATCCCTTTCATAAGGAAGGAAACATTAAAATCATGATGTGCATCCCTTCACTGCGTTCTGACTGATTAGTTAACAGAAGAACCATGTGCAGGTCGAACACGTGTGTAATTAGGAGTTATTTCAGAATTAATGGTGATGTGTCAATAAAACTAGATTAAACCATTTATGCCAAGTGGATTCTCCTACCTCAACTTTTCAGACACGCCCATTACTAACAGCAGGAGTGTCTTGCTTTTTGTATTACCATATTTTAAAGAAATTCCTGTACTTTATGCAAACAGTGTAGACCCTGATCAGATGCCGCATTCTGCGACATCTTATCTTGGTCTACAGTTTGCCACTGTCCCTTTTATGGGACACCGGGCATATTAAAATGGAATAAGCGCCGCACTCTACATCCTGACAAGGATAAATTTGGAAGGGGCCATGTGCAAAACGGCCCATCAGTTTCCAAGGTGACCCATTGTTTTGGAAGGCATAGAGCCATTTTAAAATGTTAAAATGTAGGGTAACAATTCTGGGCCAAGTTTTCCCCATTATTCAGTCAAAATGGCACCTGCTGTCTCTCAGCCAATATCCTTGCAGTCAATAAATAGCGGGATTTTGTCAATAACTGAAAAAACAAAAGAAATCATCAACCATACCTGTCTAGGTTCCTTCTATATAGGATCGTTTCTTCCTTATGAATGACTCCCATCTCCGAGGCAGGCCTCGAAAGCCCATTGCTAGGCAACCAGAATTCATGCGTCTGACTTGCCCAGCCACTTCAAATTCAAGGTAATCTGTCATAATAATGCACTCCGCGGAGGGGTTCCTTTAACTTCGGAAGTCGGGGGAGGAGGGGGAGGGTTATATCCGATGAGAATGGCAGGGTAAGATAACGCGTTCCAGTTATATAACGTAAGCAGACGTCTGTGATTTATGGCATGCGGCGTTGTCATGAAGAATTCAGGGCGTCACCTCAAGTAATGTTTTCCGCTTATTTCTGATTGCTGGCCGTAGTACCATCAGAAACGTTCGATAGTACTGTTGGTTAACTGTTTAACCCATTGGAACTCAATGACCACATAATATCCAAGTGTTATCATATGCAAAAATCATTATCATCTTCAAATGGCGTTGTGCTCTCCTGAATTTAATTGGTCTTTGCGAGGCTGGTGTGTGCCATTCTGACGACTGACGCTTTAACTCTGGCCCAGGTTTCATCGATTGCAACTATGCGATTAAGAAAGTTCTCACCTTCATTTTCGAACCTCTCTTATAATGTTTGTGCCACAAGGGTGGGCGCTCGTTTTTGGCCTTCAAACAAGCAGTGGGGTACCCAACGTGCGGGGACGCGTCTCATGTCATAGTATAAATCGAACTGTGACTTATTTCCAAGTCACAGGCTAACTCATCACATGTCAGACGTCTGTCGGTATCGAAGACCTGTTTCACTTTTCTCACATTTTCTTCGTCCGTTGCCTCCACTGGCCGGCCAGGATTGTGCCTACTTTCACCACTATCTCTACCAGCTTTAAAGAAATCTATCCATCTGTAAACTGCGAGCCTATCCTCCGCATACTTTCTGTAGCGTTTTGAATATATTTACGGTGGCGGTTCCTTTTATAAAACTTAATTTTAACATAAGCTCGTTGTTCTTCGGTGCTAAAACAGGCTATGACGTTCAGAACGACTGAGCGTTACGTGACGTCACGTTGTGCTGTCATGTTACGCGTACATAACGTCACCGTTGTTACGCTAATTGATTGTGCCAGGTGTGTGCCAAGTTTCATGAAAATCAAAACATCGTTTTTGGAGTTACATCAAAAGTCCCGCTATTTATCACACCGATTACCGCGAACACGACTGGGTACAACGAACGCAGTTGAAAATGATGACGTCACAAGAATATTTTCGGTAAGAAAATGATTTATTTTAGCCATATTCCTAATCTTCTTGGATGGTTATTTTGCATAGCTGCAGGAAAGTGATATTGCCTTTTATAGATACAGTTGCAGAGAAATCTGTTCACGACAAACGAAAATATTTTTTTTTCTTTCGTCAAACATGTTTTTTACCAACCCCAGCATACTTCGGTCAATTTTTTCTGACCGTTACGCATCTTTTATGCAAATGTTTTTGTGATTTATATATTATTGTGACTCTAGAGCCTCCATTGATGCAGTTCTTTGTGCCTCAGGTAGTGTCAATGTCCACTGAATCCGGGAATGGTTCAAAGCTTAATTTTTTGTTAGGGTACAACTTACCACGGGTTAGGATACACCATTACGCGGTTAATCAGCACAGTTTGGGAACAACAGACACGGATTATAATCTTCATGCACTGAGACAAAACTCTTCAATCCGCCTGTGAAGTCCCGATAAATGATGCTGTTTTTAAATTACAAAACATTTATTTGACTGTTATATACTTTTTAATGCCTTTCTAATTCTCATTATTATGATTTCTGTACACATGCATGGCATTGTTTCTAAATTTAATAGGGTAATCTTTGAATTACGAAGTGCTCATTTGTACCCAGAATCAGAATTATAACTGGTCAAATGACATTTATTTACAAGCACCTGTGATGTGGGAAGTAAGTCCCTGGTCCTAAGAGGTAAACACTCGACCAAAACAAATCGGGCTATGGTGGGATTCGACAATGGACCACACGTGTGAAAATCCAGTGCTCTAACTGCTGAGCCAAAGAGTCTTACCCCTTATGCAGTTGTCAGAGATTGGTTATACACCTATAAGCTATGTATAAGCTTCCATGGTAGATAATTGAGATTAGGGGTCGTGGGTCGTAAAAGGATGAGGGACGGATTTCCCTGTCTACCCCTCACACCCATTACTTTTGTTAGCTCACCTGAGCACAAAGTGCTCATGGTGAGCTATTGTGGTCAGTCAATGTCCGTCGTCCGTCATTCGTCGTTCATCGTGCGGCGTCAACAATTGCTTCAAAAGCCTACTCCTCCTACACCCTTGGGCCAATTGACTCGATACTTGGTAGGAAGCATCGGGGTGACTTGTAGATCAAAAATAGCTAAAATCGTTCCGATCGGAAATCCAAGATGGACGCCATGGCCGCCATTTTGAAAATCTATTTTTCGCTTCTTCTCCTGAACCGAAAGGCCAATTGACTCCAAACTTGCTAGGAAGCATCGGGGTGACTTGTAGAACAAAAATAGCTAAAATCGTGCTGATCGGAAATCCAAGATGGTCGCCATGGCAGCCATCTTGAAAATCTTTTTTTCGCTTCTTCTCCTGAACCAAAAGGCCAGTTGACTCCAAACTTGCTAGGAAGCATCGGGGTGACTTGTTTAAGCAATCATCATGAATCTTGCTCAAAATGTTTGTCTTGATGATTTCAAGGTCAAGTTCGAAACTGGGTCACCTGGGGTCAAAAACTAGGTCACCTGGCCAAATCAGCGGAAAACCTTGTTATCACTCTAGCGGTCTTATTTTTCAAGCAATCATCATGAATATTGCTCAAAATGTTTGTCTTGATGATTTTTAGGTCATGTTCAAAACTGGGTCACTTGAGGTCAAAAACTAGGTCACCTGGCCAAATCAGCTAAAACATTGTTAACACTCTAGCGGTCACATTTTTGAAGCAGACATCATGAATCTTGCTTAAAATGTTTTGTCTTGATGAGTTCTAGGTCAAGTTTGAAACTGGGTCACTTGGGTTTAAAAACTAGGTCACCGAGCCAAATCAGCTGAAAACTTTGTTAACACACAGCGGTCATATTTTTGAAGCAATCATCATGAATCTTGCTCAAAATGTTTGTCTTGATGATTTCTAGGTCAGGTTCGAAACTGGGTCACCTGGGGTCAAAAACTAGGTCACCTGGTTAAATCAGCGGAAAACCTTGTTAACACTCTAGTGGTCCCATTTTTCAAGCAATCATCATGAATCTTGCTCAACATATTTGTCTTGATGATTTCTATGTCAAGTTTGAAACTCGGTCACTTGGGTTCAAAAACTAGGTCACCGGGCCAAATCAGCAAGAAAACCTTGTTAACACTCTAACGGTCACATTTTTTGAGCAATCATCATGAATTTTGCTCAAAATGTTTGTCTTGATGAGTTCTAGGTCAGGTTCGAAACTGGGTCACTTGGGGTTAAAAACTAGGTCATCAGGCAAAATCAGCAGAAAACTTTGTTAACACTCTAGTGGTCACATTTCTGAAGCAATCATCATGAATCTTGCTCAAAATGTTTGTCTTGATGATTTCTAGGTCAAGTTCGAAACTGGGTCACATGGGGTCAAACCCTAGGTCACCAGGCCAAATCAGCAGAAAACTGTTAACACTCCAGAGGTCACGTTTTTTAAATAACCATCATAAATATTGCTCAAAATGTTCGTCTTGATGATTTCTAGGTCTAGTTTAAAACTGGGTCACTTGATATCAGAAACTAGGTCACCTGGCCAAATCAAAGGAAAACCTTGTTGATGCTCTAGCGGTCACATTTTTGAAGTGATCATCATGAATCTTGCTCAAAACGTTTGTCTTGGTGATTTCAAGGTGATGTATACTTTTCTATCCAGTGACTTTCTTAAGTTTTTCCGTTTAGGTCAGTTTCTCAGTAACTGTTGGCCCTACAGAATGATATTTGGTACTTGTGAAGTGTTTGTGTTTAGGTCAGTTTCTCAGTAACTGTTGCTTCTACAGCCAGTGATACTTAGTACATGCATACATCTTAGCATGGCCTCTTGAGTGCAGTCGTCCAAATTTGACCTTGACCTTTATTTCACAGTCCATTAGACATGTACATATTGTCTTACTTGTTAATATAATCATTTTGAATTTTGATCAGAATGTTTGCCTTGATCAGTTCTAGATCAGGTTCTCAAAGTGCTATGATGCTCAGGTGAGCGTTACAGGGCCATAATGGCCCTCTTGTTTGTTTGTTTGACTGATTGAATTTGTTAGATTTAAGGACGTGTCCTTGTGGGTCATTTTGTGTCGTCTCCCAGAGAAAGGGAGAAAAAAGAAAGAAACGATAAGGGAGGAGACGAAAGAAAGGGACAGGGAAGAAAGAGGGAAAGGAATGAAAGTTTAGAAACGAAAGCAATAAAAACATTCCCCTCTACCCTTACCTGTTACAAGGATAACAGGTCTTGACCAGCTGTAAGCCAATATCAGTTGGACAACCCAGTGACGTAAGACACACATCTTCGCCACACCAAAGCACCCCCAGTTTGCTTGTTTGTTTTGGAGTTTAACGGCCAAGTCAACACTATTTTGGTCCTATCGAGCTGCTCAGTTTACCTAACAGTTCCTAGGCAGGCTTATTTATATAAGCGGTTAACCAGTACAGTGCACATTCTTACGCCAGAAACTGACAACTGCCTTTATTGAATCAGCTGAAGAGAGAGAATGACCGTAGAAAAGATTTCATGACACACCCATTACAGATTCTTTTTATTGTATACCTTTAATTCTAGAACGTAGATTTAAATGCAGTCATTTCGATTGCTGATGTCCGCCCTGTTGTGATGAAATTATTGTGGCGTTTAGAGACGTTATGTTACATATAATATCTTAACGACAGCGTACATGACGTCCTATACAACAAGTGTACATCAAACACCTCAAACATGTGAGAAGTTTTTACTTCTATACAATCCCTTTGCAGGATAACCTAAGTAGGATAAAAGTTTCTATCCCAGGGTTAAAACTAGTAAAAGGGGTGAAAGAAAAATTCCTTCAATAAACTGCGTGTCCAGGAAAGACTCGAATCCGCGCACTCAGGCGAAGGTCATTGGTTCCCGTAATGATATATAGAATAAGTCTTTAGTTGCTCGCAGAATGTAAACAAAGTATCTTCAAATGTAAACAAAGTATCTTCAGTCACTACTGTACTGACAAATAATTTTGCAGATTCTTGTGATTGCACTCTGAGACCAAACAGTGTCTCAAGTAAGTTGGTTTTGCTCAGGTAGTAGAGCTCATTGCCTGGGGTAACAACATGTGCTTTGGAAATGACGCCCTGACCTTTGCTCGCGCCAGTTGAAATAAATTGTTTGTTAAAACTGGGATATTAGATCAAATGTACACTTCTATAGTTTACATGTACAAGGTTATTTTGTATGCCATATGCAAACTTTATAGGTCAGAACGACTGTTTATTGCGCGTCTGATGTATAAAGAAGTTGTCTACATGTCATAAACAATATGTTCTGGCACTCAGGTACACGCAATGTCAGCGAACACATCTTTCAACACTTTCTAATTTCGGAATGGCAAGCGCATCAGTTGATGTTGCAAGTTCACAACTTAAGGGGCAGATATGTGTAAGTGTTCTCGGCTATCGGCTAATTCTTTCAAACTGGCCTTGTTCTGGAAAAAAAGCAAACAAAAAAAAAAGTCAAAATTTGGGGTTTCTTTATCCGTGTTTGTTGTATTATCTTTTCCGTGTTTAGCGTACACAGCCACAACACGTGATTCGTGGTAATTTGTACCCGTGTTTCAAGATAGTGCGCTAGAAAAAATCGATACAATTCTTAGTCTAAAAGTTTTTATGAATTATCAAAACTAGTATATTTACTTCGATACCTGGAGACATGAAAAAAACCCTAGAATGGCAGTGTACATGCCTTTTATTTTTAATTGATATATCCTTAAAACGAGAAGTTCTGTTGATTAGCCTATTGTGGCCTAATTTGTAGCTTTGCTTTTCCTTCTCTGACCATGTCATAACTTAAAATTTGGACAAAACAACAAAAACACAACCTCTTGTAATCCCATAACCACCAGAAAACGAAACTCGTGATATTTCCATCAAAATAAAGGAAACATTGAAGTGACACGTTTTTCCCGTCAACAAAATTTCAGCTGTGTTCGTTGTACCCAGTCGCGTTCGTTGAACCGCGGTAACCGGTATATTTATTGACTGACCTCGAATATTATTAGCTCACCTGAGCCGAAGGCTCAAGGTGAGCTGTTGTGATCACTCACCGTCCGTCGTCGTCGTCAGTATGTCCGTCCGTCCACAATCTTTAAACAACATCTCCTCCTAAACCACTGGTTGGAATTTGACCAAACTTCACAGGAATGATAATTGGTTCATCCTCTTTCAAAGTTGTTCAAATGTTTCCGGTCCATTGCATATCTAGGTCACAGGAGCTAAATATAGATTTTTAAACTAAAAACTTAAAAAATCTTCTTGTCAGCTCCCACTGGACCGATTTCCATATAATTTTGCAAAAATGTTCCTTTGGTGACCCTCTACCAAGATTGTTCAAGCCATTTGGATTCGTCAAAAAACATTGCCGCCAGGGGTCGGGGCTTATTTTCCCTGTATAATCGATATAGAAAACTTTAAAAATCTGGTTCATCCTCTTTCAAAATTGTTCAAATGTTTCCGGTCCATTGCATATCCAGGTCACAGAAGCTAAAAATAGATTTTTAAACTAAAAACTTAAAAAATCTTCTTGTCAGAAACCACTGGACCGATTTCCATATAATTTTGCAGAAATGTTTCTTTGGTGATTCTCTACCAAGATTGCTCAAGCCATTTGGATTCGTCAAAAAACATGGCCGCCAGGGGGCGGGGCTTATTTTCCCTATATATCTATATAGAAAACTTAAAAAATCTTCTTGTCAGAAACCACTTTACCGATTTCCATATACTTTTGCAGAAATGTTCCTTTGGTGATCCTCTACCAAGGTTGTTCAAGCCATTTGTATTTGTCAAAAAACATGGCCGCCAGGGGGCGGGGCTTATTTTCCCTATATAATCTATATAGAGAACTTAAAAAATCTTCTTGTCAGAAACCACCTGAACGATTTCAGTATAATTTTGCAGAAATGTTCCCTTGGTGATCCTCTACCAAGACTTCAAGCCATTTGGATTTGTCAAAAATCATGGCCGCCAGGGGCGGGGCTTATTTTCCCTATATATCTGTATAGAAAACTTAAAAAATCTTCTTGTCAGAAACCACTGAACCGATTTCCATATACTTTTGCAGAAATGTTCCTTTTGTGACTCTACCAAGATTGTTCAAGCCATTTGGATTTGTCAAAAAAACATGGCCGCCAGGGGGCGGGGCTCATTTTCCTTATATATCTATATAGAAAACTTACAAAATCTTCTTATCAGAAACCACTGGACCAATTGCTATATAATTTTGCAGAAATATTCCTTTGGTGATTCTGTACCAAGATTGTTCAAGCCATTTGGATTTGTCAAAAAACATGACTTCCAAGGGGGTGGGGCTTATTTTCCCTATATATCTTTATAGAAAACTTGAAAAATCGTCTTGTCACAAACCACTGGACCACTTTCATTATAACTTGGCAAAAATGTTTCCATGATGACCCTGTACCAAGATTGTTCAAGTAATCGTGATTCGTCAAAAAACATGGCCGCTAAGGGGCGGGGCTTATTTTCCCTATATATCTATATCAAAAAATTTAAAAATCTTCTTTTAAAAAACCGTTGGACCGAGTTCAATGTAACTTGGCAGGAATGTTGCTTTGGTGACCCTCTACCAAGATTGTTCAAGCCTTCATGATACGTCAAAAAACATGGCCCCCAGGGGGCGGGGCTTATTTTCCATATATATCTGTATAGAAAACTTTAAAATTCTTCTTGTCAAATACCTTCTGACTGATTTCAATAATGCTTTAGTAACCCTCTACCAAGAATGTTCAAGCAATCCTGATTTGTCAAAAAACATGGCTGCTAACGGGTGGGGCTTATTTTCCTTATAGATCTAAATAGAAAATTTTAAAAATCTTCTTTTCAGAAACCACTGAACTGATTTCAATTTAACTTGGCAGGAATGTTCCTTGTTCCTTTGGTTACCCTCTACCAAGTTTGTTCAAGCTGTCATGATTCGTCAAAAAAAAAATGGCCATTAGGGCGTAGGGCTTTATAGCGATATAAAACACTTTAAAAATCTTTTTGTCAGAAACCACTGGACCAATTTCAAAATAACTTGGCAGAAATGTTCCTTTGGTGACCTTCTTTCAAGATTAAGTCAAGTCATGATGTGTTAAAAAGAAAAACAATGGCTTAGTGTGTTGGGGGGAGGGGTGGTGGTGGGGAGGGGGGGGGGGGGGGCAGGGCTATAAAATTTATTCATAAATCTTAGAGCAGTGAACTTGGCTGAATCTTCAACAGTAAGTATGCAAATCTGTTTGCTCAGGTGAGCGATATAGGACCATCATGGTCCTCTTGTTCTTTAAATTGTCGGTATATACTTCTCAATAAGATGAACACAAAAACTACCAAACTGGCAAAAAGACGTATACCTTATCATTGTAAAACTGATCTTATATGTAAAATGTGCATGTTAAATCAACAGTTGACGGTATATTTATGCCCCCAACTTCGAAGAAGTTGGAGGGGCATATTGCGTCTGGGACGTTTATGCGTGCGTGCGTCCGTCCGTCCGTCCGTTACGCTTTTTGATGCATAACTTCTGAACCGTGCATGCTAGGGTTTTAAAAGTTCATATATGGATTTCTCATGAAAAAATAGCTGACACGTATTTTTCCCCATCAGGATTATGCCCCTTTCCTCAGTTATAGCCCTTTGAAAAAATATGGATAAATCTTGTCAGCAGACTATCTAAAAAAATATTGAAGCTAGAGCCTTGAAACCTGGCGAATAGATTGGTATTGATGACCTGTATAATTTTTTAATAAATTCTGAAAAATACTTCCTGAGTTATGGCCCTTTGTAACTTTGGGCATTTTACATTGCATGCTTTTTGATGCATAATATAACTTTTGAACCGCGCATGCTAGGGTTTTGAGTTTTCATATATGTATTCCTCATGAAAAAATAGCGGACATGTATTTTCCCCCTATCAGGATTATGCCCCTTTCCTGAGTTATGACCCTTTGAAAAAATATGGATGAAATCTTGTCAGCAAAATATCTCAAAAACTATTAAAGCTAGAGCCTTGAAACATGGAGAATAGATTGGTATTGATGAGTAGATGATCTGATTAACTTTTGAATAAATTCTTAAAAGTACGTCATGAGTTATGGCCCTTTGTAACTTCGGGCATTTTACATTGCATGCTTTTTGATGCATAGCATAACTTTTGAACCGTGCATACTAGTGTTTTGAAATTTCATGTATGGATTTCTCATGAAAAAATAGCTGATACGTTTTGTTTTTTTCAGATTATGCGCCCCTTTTTCTGCGTTATGGCCCTTTGAAAAAATATGGATGAAATCTTGTCAGCAAAATATCTCCAAAACTATTGAAACTAGAGCCTTCAAACCTGGTGAATAGACTGGTAGTGATGAGTAGGTGTCCTGATTAACTTTTGAATAAATTTTGAAAAATACTTATTGAGTTATAGCCTTTTGTAATTTTGGGCATTTTACTTTGTCAGCAAAATATCTCAAAAACTGTTAGAGCTAGAGCCTTGAAACTTCGTGAATGGATTTATAATGATGAGTAGATGATCTGATTAACTTTTGAATAAATTCTTAAAAATACGTCATGAGTTATGGCCCTTTGTAACTTTTTGCATTTTTACATTGCATGCTTTTTGATGCATAGCATAACTGTTGAACCGTGCATGCTAGGGTTTTGAAATTTCATATATTGATTTCTCATGAATAAATATTGGACATGTATTTTTCCCCCATCAGGAGTATGCCCCTTTCCTGAGTTATGGCCCTTTGCAAAAATAGGGATTAAATCTTCTCAGCAAACTATCTCAAATACTATTGAAGCTAGAGCCTTGAAACCTGGTGAATAGATTGGTATTGATGAGTAGATAACCTGATTAACTTTTGAATAAAGTCTGAAAAATATGTAATGAGTTATGGCCCTTTGTAACTTCGGGCATTTTTACATTGCATGCTTTTTGATGTATAGCATAACTTTTAAACCGTGCATGCTTGGGTTTGAAATTTCATGTATGGAATTCTCATGAAAAAATAGCTGACACCTTTCTTTTTTTTTTTTTTTTTTTTTTTTTTTTTTCATCCAGATTATACCCCTTTTCTCAGTTATGATCCTTTGAAAAAATATAGATGAAATCTTGTCAGCAAAATATCTCCAAAACCATTCAAGATAGAGCCTTGTAACCCGGTGAATAGATTGGCATTGATGAGTAGATGATCTGATTAACTTCTGAATAAATTCTGAAAAATTTTGGCTGCGCTATGGCCCTTTTTCGGCTTAGTTTTTGTTTATTGTTTCCGCTCAATACTTTTTGAAGGGATGCATTAATTTCATTCAAACTTTGCAGAACATTATAACACTGTAAAATGCAGGTCAAGTTCGATATTAGTAATCATCCGCCAAATTTTGGCTAAGTTATGCCCCTTTTTCGACTTAGTTTTTGTTGCTGTGTTGATATTTATTTCCTATCAATAACTTTTGCAGGGAAGTATTGATTTTACTGAAAGTTTGCAGGGGGGATACATCATTGTAAAATACAGGTGTTCGATATAAGTAATCATCCGCAAAATTTTGGCTGAGTTATGGCTCTTTTTCGACTTAATATTTGTTGGTGTGTTGATTTTGGTTTCCACTCAATAACTTTTGCAGGGATGGGTTGATTTTATTGAAAGTTTGCAGAAGGATAAATTATTGTAAAATGCAGGTCAAGTTCGATACTGGTAGTCATCCGCCAAACTTTGGTTGAGTTATGACCCTTTTTCGACTTAGTTTTTGTTTCTGTGTTGATATTTGTTTCCTATCAATAACTTTTGCAGGGATGCATTGATTTTATTGAAAGTTTGCAGGAGGATATATCATTGTAAAATACAGGCAAGTTTGATATTAGCAATCATCTGCAAATGTTTGGGCAAGTTATGGCCTTTTTTCGACTTAGTCACCTTTAGGGATAGGAGCGATTATAAGGACCAGTGTTTTTTGTTGTTGTTTTTTTGTTTTTGTTTTTTTTGTTTGTTTTTTGTTGTTTTTTTTTTTTTGTTTTTTTTTCCTTTTACAAATCAAATGGTTGGCGCTTTAAGCAGGCGACACATCCGATTCTCAGAATTCTAGTAGAAGTATTTCCCTTTAATAAAATAACATTGAAATCTCGTATATTTGTACTCTTGTTACCGTTATAGGCAAGCAGTGTTGGAGTCAAGCAATGTTAGAGTCAGGCAGTTGGGGGCACAGTGTTTTACATACACCAACTCGAGTTGAATTGTTTATTCCTCAATATAAAGTATATATGCAAGAAATTGTTGACCAGAAAGTAGAGATTAAATTTTATTGCAACAGAAAAATACGGTACAGTCGAACCTTAATGGCTCGAACATCCTTGCGACCATTAAAATTTGTTCGAGATATGGTTTTTTTGAGCCACTAAGGGTTAATCATAGTGTCAGGTCAGGAAGCAAATGGTTATTATTATTTATTTAAATATTTTTGATCTTTTACACAAAAATGGTGTGTTGAGTGTACTCATTAGAATTGCCTCGATGAGGGGATTCTAATGAGTACACTCAACAAACAATTTCAGGATAAAAAAAGAAATTATTTCCTTAAATATTTGTTTTCTTGAGCTATCAGAAGAATTTCGTAGGGAGTCAAAATCAAGTTCGATTTGGAGCTATTGAGGTTCGACTGCATTAATCTTACTTTTCCTTTTTTCAGCAGATAAGATATTGAAATAGTTTTTCTATTTTTCCAGGAAAAGGTTTGACAATTCGTGCAAACCATCTCTGATGGAGTATGGAGACAATTCGCATGAAATATCAAAGCCTGTTTTCTGGAAAAATAAGAAAAAATATAATTAGTTTGTCATCTGCTGATTTAGCCAAGAGAGTGGTAGAGGTTAAAGTTCAGAATAGTTGTATTTCTTATTATATCCCCGGCATACAAAATATATATAGGGGGTACATGTATATAGTTTTCGTCTTTTCCGTAATAATTTTTGTCTGTCTGTCTGTCTGTCTGTGTAAATGTTGTTGTTTTTTTGTGTGTTTTTTTTTTTTACGTCAAAGAATTCTCAGGAACTACTGCACCTAGGATTTTGAAATTTGTTACAAACATTGGGTATGACTTTTTGTATTGTGTGAATCAGCATCCTCATGCTTATCGTGTCCTTTATTTGTCCATTTTTTTTTCCTCCAAAGGTCAGGTATGAAACCCACAGACTGGAACCCCGTGACCGAGACCCATGACCGAGACCAAAATTTCCATCCTAAGACTAATATGTTTTTAACTTTATTCATTTCGGTTTATACTATGAGGTATTAAATAGAAATCATCCAAGAGTTTCATACCCCTTGAAACGATAAATCTGAGTTTAAAAATAACTACAAGTCCGATCTAAATTTCCTTCCTCTTAGATAATATTTATTTAATACCTCATAGTATAAACCCAAAATGAACAAAATTAAAAACAAATTAGTCTTGCTATCCAGGATGGAAATTTTGGTCTCGGTCACGGGGTTTCGGTCTGTGGGTTTCATACCCGACACTCTCCAATAGAATGTTTTGTCACAAATTTCTCAGCTCCTATTAGAGCCAGTGTCTTCAAATTTTGTATACACGTACAGAGGTTTGTGGTTGAAGAATATTTTTCTAAAAGAAAACCAAGATGCTGAAATCTATTTTGCCCTCGTTTTTCCTTTTTTCCATCTCTTACTCCAATGTAATGCAATTATATCCTTCAATTTCAGGAACCCGTTGGGGAACTGTGACGACCTTCCAGATATAGACCTCAGTCTCTGGCATGGGCCACACCCATTCCCAGGGCATATGTACCATGGAAAAGCCTTCACACCACCTGCTTCTCCGATTGCACCACTCCAATCCAAGAAAATCCCCCAATTTCTTGTACCAAAATTTCCTCCAGTCAAATACTGAAGGGAAATGATATATAAATAGCAATCACTAAGCTTTCTTGTTTTCTTTCTATCTTAAAGCTTAGCATGCTGCGTAAAATTTATAGCTGATGACAATTTGAAATATTTTTTTTTTTCTTATTTTGCCCTGAAAACAGGCTTTGACATTTCATGCAAACTGGAGACTGTTTTAGGAGATAATTTGCATGAAACATCAAAGCCTATATTTCCTGAGAAAAAAAAAATAAGAAAAAATTTTATCAGTTTGTGGTCTGTTGAATTTGCCCAGAGAATGGAATATGTTGAACAGAGCTCAGCCCGTGCAGCTGAAACAGTTGGCTTATAATTTTGAAAGATCATGGTAAAGTAGCGGTATATATTTAATATGTACATTTGTATATAATAGATTCAAGAAAAATGACTACTTCCGAAGCAAAACAAAAATCCATATAAAAAAAAACGAAACAAAAATAGCAGACTCAGTTTCGTTTCGTTTGTGTTGAGGTTTTACGGCCCAGTCAACCCAGTGTGGTCATGTCGAGTGAGGTCAGTTTACCTAACCACACTTTTACTGGGCAGGCTTAGTCCTCTAAGCGGTTAACCAGTATTGTGTGCATTATTTTGTCAGAAACTGACAACTGCCCTTCTTGAATCAGCGGGAGGGAGAGATTTACCGTAGAAAATATTTCATGGTCAATCTCCATGTAAGAATATTGCCGACCAGGCAGGGGTCGAATCCGCAGCCTTCTGATCACCAGCCGGACGTGCATCCAACTGAGCCACCGAGGCCGGCAGACTCAGTTTTACTGAATATGTTTATGGATAATAATGAAACGTGCAACACAGCTCACGCTTCCAAACTCATGGTGACTGAATACTCTATTTTTAACCAAAAACTAAATGGGCTCAATGATCCAAAAGGACAAGACAATAATAAAAATGTGAAATGATAATACCCTGCAATTATCATGATGTGGGCAGATAACTCTGTCAAACATTGACTAAATTTGCCAATGAGCAATCCCAAACCAGATGTCTACAATATCAATGCACATATCATATTTGGTGAAAATCCATAGAGATTTACTTGAGTTATTGTCCTGATACTAAAATATGGATTTTTGGTGGGCAGATAACTCTATCAATAATTGACAAAATTTGCCCATTAGCAATCCCAAACCAGATATCCACAATATCAATTATGCCCATACCATGTTTTGTGAAAATCTGTTGATATTAAGTTATTGTCCAGACGTAAAAATAAGGATGAACTCTGTCAAAAATTGGCGAAAATTGGCCATTAGTAATCCCAAACCAGATCACAATAATCAATGCACACACCAAGTTTGGTGAAAATTCATTGATATTTACCCAAGTTATCGTCCAGAAATAAAAATACTGATGGATAGACATACAACAGATGGATCGACAGACACAGGGGCAACCAACGTGATACCATAATAACTTGCCACTATCTTGTGGTGCCTGCCACTATAATGTGACGGGGTATAAAAAGGTATATAGGGAAGTACAGGGAGACATTTTTATTTATATAGTAATGTAATATTGTTTGATGTGCTCCGTGGATCAAAATAGTTAATGTGGTCTCGGTGTAGATAGCGCAATATCTTTTAGGACTTAATGCCACAGTACTGGCGAAGATAAATTAATTAAAATATGCAAGTCTGACACACCCAAATTGTAGTTTTTGCCAGTCGATCTGCACAGAAAAACTGAATTTGCAAAATCTTGTAATGATTTAATGCAAAACCATTTGTTATAGCTCAAAAAGTTTTATTTTAGACATTCTTCTTTTTTGCTCACCTGAGCAAGGCTCAGGATGAGATATTGTGATCACTTGCCATCTGTCATCCGGCATCCGTCTTGGTAGATAGCATCCTGGACTCAAGGTCTACCAAGTTTGTTCAAATGATGATCCTAGGTTGACCTTTGACCTTTTTAGGGCAAAGTCAAATTTGCGTCCTCGTGCATTTGTATGGGTAAAATGTTGAAAAGTCATTTTCTCAAAATGTATGAAAGACTAATGGCTGACACTTACAATGAGTGATCAAAGTAGTAAAACATTTTTGTTATAATCAAAATTTTGTCCCCTGGGAGTTATTTGCCCTTGCCCCTGGGCTATATACATGTATAAAATTGTGTAATTTTTAAATGTCTTCTTTTCTGAAAGTGCTTGAGCAGTTTTCACCGGATTTCACATGGGGCCTTCTGTCAAAAGGGTATTGCCAATTTGTTCAAATGGTTCCGTGCCATCGAACAAGATGGCCACCATGCCCCTATATATAGCCATGCCCTTATATGGTAAAAACACTTAAAAATCTTCTTCTCTAGAACCAAGAAAGCTTTGGGGCTGAATCTTGGTATATAGCAGGGAGGACTCAAGGTCTACCGTTTATTCAAATGATGACCGTGAGTGGACCTTTACCTTTTTACGGCGAGGTCAAATTTGCGTCCCCATGCATTTGTATGGGGAAAATGTTGAAAAATCATTTTCTCAGAATGCGTTAAAGACTAATGGATGAAACTTACATCGGGTGATAAAAGAAGTTCAAATTGTTCCTCGCAATTCAACAAGATGGCCATTATGTCCATATATGTTAAAAACTTTTAAATCTTCTTCTCCAGAGCCAAAAATGCTTTGGGACTGAATATTGGTATATAGCATCGAGGACACGCTCTACTAAGTTTGTTCAAATGATGATCATAGGTTGACCTTTGACCTTTTTATGGCAATGTCAAATTTGCGTCTCTATAGATTTGCCGGTATGGAAGGGAAAGTTGAAAAATGTTGTTGTTTTTTTTTTATTTGTTTGTTTTTTTTGTTGTTTTTGTTTGTTTTTTTTTCAATATGCTTTTAAGACTAATGGCTGAAACTTACAGTGTATTATTAATGTAGTGAAACGTTTTAGTTAGGATTAAAATTTTGCCCACTGTGGGCTATCTGCCCTTGCCCCTGTGCTATATACAGGTATAAAACCATGAAATCTTTAAACCTCTTCTTCTCTAAAACCGCTTGTCCAATTTTTTTTTATTATTTTATTTTTTATTACATCATGTTACATAAAGTTAACAGACATCACAAGTAATAAAGGATACACAAACAAAAACAGAAGTCATAATATACAATACGTGTAAACTATGATCTACCAATAATCGACCGATGCTAAAATTGAAGTTACTTTTTATAACATGAAACAACGTTAGTAGAATAATAAGAAGAGTGCACAAAAATGACTAAATAAAAGTAAAAGTAGGGGTACCAGGAGAGAGAGAGAGAGAGAGAGAGAGAGAGAGAGAGAGATGTCCAATTTTACCAGATTTCACATGGGGCCTTCTGTCGAAGGGATGTTGACACTTTGTTCAAATGGTTCTGCATCATTGATCAGGATGGCTGCCATGTCCATATATGGTAAAATCACTTAAATATCTCCAGTATTAAGAAAGCTTTGAGGCTGAATCTTGGTATACAGCATCGGGGACTCAAGGTCTACCAAGTTTGTTAAAATGCTGAGACTAGGATGACCTCTGACCTTTTTATAGTATGGTCAAATTGAATTCCAGTTGCTGTGGCAATACTGGAAGACTGTTGCATGGCATTTGCAAATATGCAGGTGAGCATATTGTGGCCCATGGGCCTCCTGTTTAAATTGAATAGCTTCATTTTTCCCAGATTAAAAATGACTGTACATTATGCAAATATTGGTAGCATAGGTAACAGTAACAGTCTTTTCAGAGAAAACAGATGTCCCCCCACCATGAATTTTCAGTTTTTCTACTTCTGTGATCTTGGGATTAGGTCAAGGTCACCAAAATCTGATCAGTTCTTTGTTATATCCCAATTATATATCCATGAAAATTTTGCAAGATTATAACCACTTGTTCAGAAGATATTGTGCAGACAAGAAAGTGTGACGCCAATGGGATCTGCACCTAAAACAATATGTCCCCCACACACCCCCTCCCCCTGGTAACTAGACTTACCAAAATGAAACCAAAATACCGGAACAGACTATCAAAAATATAGTGAACGAGTCCTTAAGGCACTGGTTTCTGGTTTCGTTTTGGTATTCTTAGTAATTGAAACACATATGTGCGTAATAAAGAGACAGTGGGACTAATTTTGATAGACTGAAACAGAATTACGTTAACAAGCACAATGGCAATAAGAGTTTTAATAGCATGTAGCTATTATGTAAAACATACATAAAAGATAACATGTTTATTAACACATTTTTATTTTATTTAATAACAAGTTTTGACACTTTATTTCATCTTTTTTCAACCATCCATTCATCTGTAGTCCTCTCCATAATCGGTTAATTGGATTGCAATTAAGTCGCAATCAAGGGAGTGTTAGTGCTTAAACTGCTTTAATCTTGTTTTTGCAAAGAAACTATTATTTATTTATTCCATACAAATGGCAAGATTGGAAACATCTGTCCTACATGCATATGTATTTTAGCTCATCTAAATGGTATTAAAGAATATATTCCGCTAAATCAATGACTAACAGCATTTTCCCTATACTTTTAATAGTCTGTTCGGTATTTCGGAGGCGTCACAGTAAATGAGGCATAATCATTTGTTATTAATTTCCTCCTCAGTGCAGATTTTGTACTGTATGTATGTTTATATATTATATTTATTGGAGAAAATATTTTATTATTCATATCGCCCCATCATTTACTAACTAACAGCATTGTCCCTATATTTTTAATAGTCCGTTCCGGTATTTCGGTTTCGTTCCCGTATTTTGGTTTCGTTTTGGTAAATCTAGGTACCGCCCCTCCCCTAAGGTGGGGAGACAGACACATCCAGCAAAGAAAATGAAACACTATTTTCTTAAATAAAAATTAAAAACAAAAATCACAATAGAAATTGCATAGGTCAGATTAATTTTTATGATCAATCTGCACAAAAGAATGAGAATGTTGCAAAAAAAAACAAACAAACATCTCTGTATATGCCCCCTTCTGAAAAGGAAGCCGTATATAAGGAAAGACTATGCTTCCTGTGTGAGTAGACCCCTTTTTCAGATGGGAAGTGTCTCCGGGTACAGTACCAGGTACGGCAGTACATAAAAAGCCTTTATAACATAAATTTGTAAGTTGTGTATATTTAAACATTTAAAGGAATATTCTTTATTTTTACTGCGATTTACTGAAGCACTACTGTATTCCTTGTCTCCTACAAAAGAGACAATGACAATGATTTATTTGCATTAAACACATTCACAATGAATGGTAATGGCAAACCTGTAAACAATAAAAGCAACAAAACATAGTACATTCAAACATTAAAAAGTGAATTAAAATGAACTAATAATTAGGAGCAAAGGTGATAATGTATTTTGAAGCCATGGAAGCTATTTAAAGCAAGTTTTCATGAGTTTCAAGAAGCGATCTCCTGTATTTAACTATCATTTTGATAACAGTGACATTTTTACTATTTAAGAAGCAATACCAATTACTGGAAGCTCTTGCACAGTTAGTATTAATAATGTCAATTCCTATTTCTTTTAGCTTCCGGAAGAAGTCTTCACGAAGCTATCTATATGCAGTACATTCCAGCAAGAAATGGTCTTCATTTCCACTGAACCCAAACTACAAACAGGACATGTCCTATTTAGTATAGAAATATTATGTCTGCCTTTTTTTTATGGCGAGATTGTGATCGCTTGTTCGAAGTTTGGCCAAAACAGACCTTTCAGTTCTAAAATTTATGAGATCTACATAGGGTGCACGTGCTTGGATGCCATACTCTTTTATAACAGTCCATTTTTTAACTATTGAAAATAAGTGAGTCTTGTTCTTGCAGCGCTTGATCTTTAATACGATTCTGCATCTGCTTGACAGAAGCGTGCATTTGTGTGGTAGGATTTAATAAGACATGAGAAAATCCTAGCCCATTGATTATATTTTTAATTTTTTGATCCATGTATTTGTATTTTCAGTGGCAAAATAAATTTTCTTTACAAGCATATTGTGAGAACAAAGAATATATTCTAAAAAAAATTAAAGCTGATATTTGACTTTTGACTTTTAAAGGTAGTCTGTTTAATTCAGATCTACATGCAGCTTTAGTTGCTTTGCAGTGTACACCAAGGACTTCCTTAATAAATTTCAAGTGAAGCTATTCAAAAGGGTCAGATCTTTGAAAGCTGTGGTGATACCCCAAATTTCACTGCAATATAGGATAATAGGGGACACTAATGCGTCATCACGAAAACATGCCTATATAATTTTGACCCCCTGAAACCCCACTTTTATATAGTAAAACTTGGGTTTACAGGGGTATATACTATTTTTCTTATTTCTGCTCAAAAACACAGATTGTGGGTACTGGTTAGAACCGCCTCACCGAGGCAGTTCTAACGAGTACCCACAATCTATGTTTTGAGCAGAAATATGAAAAATATCAGAATTTTTTATCTGAAAATTTTCATTTTTTTTTGAGTGGTAAAATTTTCCGTATATTTGAATAGGCTTGTTTTCGTAATGTCAAATAGTCTTTCTAATAGTGAGCAGGGAATATTAAACCTAACACACAGTTTAATTTTAAAGGATGTTTTCTTTCTTTTTCCATCAAAAGTGAAGCTGATGAATTAATCTTACCAGTATAGCTTATAGTTATTCCAAGGTAACAGGAAGATTTGACAGTTTCTAATATTTTATTTTGAAATTTGAAGTAATTAATATGGGACTTTCCATTCGAGTTAAATATCATTATTTTATATTTATCATGATTAACATTCAGCTTCCATTTGGCACAGAAGTCATACAAGCAATCTAGTGATTTTTGTAGTCCATCTTCTGAATTAGAAAGGAGGATGATATCATCTGCATAGAGCAAGGAATTAATTGTCAAATCACCAAGTACAATAGGGTCATATTCTGCTGTAATTAGCGTTTCAACCAGGTCGTTGAGAAATAGATTAAATAAAGAGGACTCAAGACATCCCCTTGTTTAACACTGCAAGTAGAGGGGAACTCTTCACTAATACCATTGAGAAATTTAATTCTACAGCAAGTATCGTCATACATAGATTTAATGATCTGAAAAAGTTTTGCAGGTATACCAGACATTATCAATTTATAAAGAAGACCTTCTCTCCAGACAGTGTCAAATGCTTTTCTCAGGTCGATAAAACGGAGCAAAGACTTTTCTTTTATTTGCTTTAGCATTATCGATAGTTGATGTGAGGGTAAAGATATGATCTGACGTACATGCCTGTTCCTTAAAACCTATTTGATTTTCAAAGATAAGGTCATTTTCATTGGCAAATTTTAACAATCGATTATATATAACTCTATTAAATGATTTTCCAAGGTTAGATGTTAAAGAAATTCCTCTGTAATTATAAGGATCATGTTTATTACCTTTTTTGTGTATTAATGTTATGATACTTTCATTCATACATATTTATACATATTAAACAAAAGGGATTCGGGATTCCGCTTAATCAAATGGTTAAACAGACGTAACGAATTCCTCAACAGGAAAAATATGGTTATAAGATTATTCAGTTATTATTCAGTTGTTATTATTATTATTATTTTTATTATTATTATTATTAACTTTCAGACTAGATTACTTTCTCTCATATGACAAACTGTGAAAACCCCCATTAATCTTGTATTGATGGCTAAAGGCTGAAAACAACTGTCTTCGACGATACCTGTACAAACAATATAATTAACATTAATTAGCATTCATCCGTCCATTAATATTACCACGACATGTTTAGATTAAACAATTACCCTGTGTCATTTGGTCATAATGGCTCGCAAAGTCCAAATCACATTATGAAAACGAGTCTATTCAAATATACTGAAAATTTTATCACCAAAAAATGAAAATTTTCTGATAAAAATTCTGATATTTTTCATATTTCTGTCCAAAAACATAGATTGTTGGTACTCGTTAGAACTGCCTCGGCAAGGCGGTTCTAATGAGTACCCACATTAAGAACACTATCAAAGTGCTCAGCCCATCTTTTCAAGATAGCCTCTTTGTCAGTCAGAAGACTAGCTCCATCTGCACTGAGAAGAGGGTGGTTCCTGAGTTCTGGGGACCATAAACTGTCTTTAGCGCATCAAAGAACTTCATATCCTTTCTATCTGCAAAAAGACTGGATTTCATCAGCCTTACTGCTCAGCCAGCAGTCTTGCATATAATCTCTGAGCCTGGTCTGGACTGTCTTGCATATATTTGAATATGCCACCATATTGGATACTAAGCTGGTATCACATGTGTTTTTGGTCCTCTTCAAGGAGTCCCTGGATTTCTTCGACATTCTCGTCAAACCAATCTTGGTGTTTTTGAGATACTGGTCCTAAGGAATTCATTGCTGAAGAGTGGACGGTGTCTCTGAAGACTGTCCAGTTCTCTTCTGGATCATCTGAACGGATTTCCATTGCATCTAATTGGCTGCAGATACCATTGATGAAGGCTTGCCTCTTGCTGTCTTGTTTCAGTTTGGAGACATCCAGTCTTTTTTGGCACTTTCTTGCCTTGTGGTCCCCGTGCAGGCTGAATGCGCAGGTTCAGTTTTCTGACAACAAGTCTGTGATCTGTCCAGCAGTCTGCACCACAAATAGTCTTTGTCTGTCACTATGCCCCATGAGAACAGCAAATACCCATGAGCCTGCGCATCCGCGAGCCTGATCTCGACTTTGCTGTCTGGTTGAAAAATAGCACCGCAACGTGAGAACTGTCACTACGCCCCATGAGAACAGCGAATACCCATATGAGCCTGCGCATCTGCGCAGCCCGATCTGGACTTTGCTGTCTTTTGGAAAAAAAGCACCACAGCGTGAGAGCTGTCACTACACCCATGAGAACAGCAAATACCCATATAAGCCATCGCATCCGCGCAATCTGATCTGGACTTTGCTGTCTGCTGAAAATTTCCAAAACAAAAGCTTAAGATTAAGTTTGATTGAAAATCTGTCGCCTTTGATATAATAATCTGCCACCATAATTATAATTTCACACCAAACCTCACTGACCAATTAAGATTCAGATCAGTCTGGGCATCCCCACAGTCTTATCAGAATAAGATTTGCCTGCCCAATGGGTGGTTAAAGACCCAATCCTTCTTCATATCATTCTGTGGCTTTGTATTTATGTGGCTCAAATAAACAAATGCCCCATAGCTTCTTAAACGATATTGTAGGAGTTTGTAGCCTTGACCTATATTTCATGGTCCAGTAATTTTGTCTCGTATATCTTGAATGTTATTTGATATATGAACATCATTATTTGGGATTATGAATCAGTATAATCCAACAATTGACCTAAAATATCTTTTAGATTATTTAATGGATTAACATCATTCAGATTAACTTCTCAAGTATATGTAGATCAGTGACCTATATTTTATGGTCCAGCAAATTTGCTTCATGTCTTCAAAACTATTTACTCCAGAAATATTGTACTTAAGATGACAGATCAGTATCATTCAGAGACTGACATTGTAAACTAAATTTTGCCTTTTATCATTGTCATTAACTTTATAATATTTTATAATTAAGAAATGGCCCTGGCCGGGGGTATTTATGACCCTCTGGGCACTTGCTCTAGTTTCGGCTGCATTCATTATATAAGATAATGATGACTTTTTTTTTTTTTTTTTTTTTTAATCTAAACTGTATTCTTTTCTAACATCAAACTTACTACACATTTATGTATATTGAGCCATTGAAAACCTAAATCTTAGACTAAGTTGGTTAATATCATTCAATGATGATATCAACTACCTAAATGCTTCTCTTGTTCTGCCTTTCCACTCCTCCCAACCCATTTAATGACAAATGACATGGATTACTAAGTCATCAATGCATATATATATACATGTACCATATTATACTGATATTTTGGTAAATACCACCATTTTACGCTACTTTACAATCCTTTACGCCACTTTACACTCCTTTACGCCACTTTACGCTCCTTTACACCACTTTGCACCTCTTTACGCTACTTTACTGTATTTAGGCACACCGTCCATGACCTTATATTCATGGTTCATAGTTATGTATTCCTCTGCCTGCAAGAGGGTAAGTTGCCCTTTTGGACTCAATGATGATCCTGACCTAAATCTTACCTACCTTGTTATCCAGGTGGGAAGGTACCTGATATAAATAGCCGGCCTCGTTGGCTCAGTTAGATGCGCCGTCCGACTGGAGACCAGGAGGTCGCGGGTTCAACCCCCGCCGAGGTCGGCAACATACTTTCGTGGAGATTGATCATGAAATATTTTCTACGGTCATTCTCTCCCTTCCGCTGATTCAAGAAGGGCAGTTGTCAGTTTCTGGCGAAAGAATGTGCACAATGCTGGTTAACCGCTTAGAGGACTAAGCCTGCCCAGTAAATGTGTGGTTAAGTAAATTGACTGTGCTCGACATGACCCCATTGGGTTGACTGGGCTGTAAAACCTCAACACAAACAAACAAAACCTGATATAAATCACAGGCCTTGGGGGCTCAGATGTGCATCTAACTGATGATAGGGAGGTTGTGAAATTGACCCATGCTATATCTGGCAACATTCTTTCATGCTGATTGATCATGAAATATGTCCTAGGGTCCTTCTCTCCATTTCGCTGATTAAAGTTGTCCGTTTCTGACAAAAAATGTGCACAATAACTGGTTAGTCAGAGGTTTAACATTGCCAAAGAAAAGTGTATTAGGTAAACTGACCAGCTCGACATGACCTTAAACTCCAAACCCACTAAACCAACTTCAAATTAAGTTCTTAGCCTGATACATGTAGATCAACTAGTGGTTATCTTTTGATCTGACCACCAGTGTATATACCTTTTGTCATGAGCTTCAGCTTTGTTTCGTGTCAGTTATTTTAATTAATATGATTTTATAATAAGCCTTAAATTGTTAAGCAAAATTGTAGCAGGTCCATTCTAATTCTTTTCATTATTATTTACAGACAAAAATAAAACTTGGCTTTTCATGCAGATGGTCTGTTGAGACGATGCAAATCATCTACTCAGACCATTCGTATGAATGCCAAGTCTTATTTTTTTCTAAATAATACAAAACCAGAGGACCTGGTCCTGTAGCTCACCTGAGACTTTTGTTCTGAGCAAACTTATGGTAACATTTTTAAAGAATGAAGGATATGGGTATGGTAGATGGTACAGTTTGCATCCTATAGTAACTTGGTATGGAATTTAGCTTTAATTAATTTGGTGAATCAGAAACTTCACATAAAAAATATGGCTTTGATAAAGTGACATTGGCCCTTTGGTTCTGGAGAAAAAAAAAAATATTGATTTTTTTTTTCTTTATTTTTATTCTCCCCGTCACATGATGCACAGAGGGTAGGGGAGGGTTTTAACTACATATGGGAATGGTGGCCATCTTGATCATGTGAATACACTTTTGTTCCCCTGGCCCATGGAGGTTCCATTTGAAATTTGGTTTTGATTGGCCCAGTGGTTTCTGGGTAGAAAATGTTTGAAGAGTTGGTTTTCTTCCCTATATGAATCTATGTATAATAGGTGACCCCTGGTGCAGGGCCATTTCTGACCCCACGGCTATAATTTGAACAATCTCGATAAAGGTCCACAAGATGAAGCTACGTACCAAATATTAAAGACCTGAGCCTTCTAGTTTTCAGACGAAGATTTTTTAAGTTATGCCTATAGGGGTCTATGTAAAAAATTGACTTTTCTGTAAATAAAGGTCAAGGTCAACCTTATGTCATCATTTTCTTCAAATATTGTTGGGCTCATGTTCTAAATGCTGCAGACAATGATTTAGGCCCACTGGTCCTTTGGTTCTGGAGAAGAAGATTTTTAAAGGGTTTTTCCCATATATAGGCATGGTGGCCATCTTGGTCATGTGATCCGGATGTGGGGAATAAACTTTCATTCCCATAGCCCATGAAGGCTCCATTTGAAACTTGGTTTTGATTGGCCCATTGGTTTCTGAGGAAAAAACATTTAAAGTGTGGGTTTTTTTCCCTATATGAGTCTATATAAAACAAGGGACTCATGAGGCAGGTCCATTTTTGACCACATGGCTATAATTTGAACAATCTTGATAAAGATCAACAAGATGAAGCTACATATACATACAAAAAATATCAAAAGCCTAGGACTTCTAGTTTCAGACAAGCAGATTTTTAAAGGTTTGCCTATAGGAGTCTATGTAAAACAATATGACCTTTCCATAAAAAAAAAGGTCAGGGTCAATCTTAGGCCCTCACTTTTTCAAACTTTATGTCCCCACTGCTGCATACAAGCCCAGGTCCATTGACCGTTTGGTTCTGGAGAAGAAGATTAAACTATTTGCAAATAGTGGAGACACTGATAAGACAATGCATTCTTCAGCATCTGATCAGGGTCTGCACTGTAACCAGTTACCCTTTTAGGAGTCTCCAGACTAAAATGTGTTGAAATTTGGGGGTTAAAGGTTTTAACTTAGCTTATACTTTTAAAGCTGTGAAATTGTATATGTTCCTATGTCAGACTTAAGAGGTACTGGGATCTCTACATATGCCTCAGTGAGAATACTGCTGACACTCAAGAAAACCCTTGGTCCCTCTTAGCATCTACAAAGTCACAAAGAAACTGCTTCTCCAAAACAAAACATATGTATAATTATATCTTAAACACACAGGGCCATTTCCATACAGGAGTTTTTTTTTTTTTCCACTTCATTTGGATATTCTTATGCACAGAAATAATGCTGCCAAGTTTCATAAGATCTATTCAGTCATTCAGAACATCAACATTTAGCATGCTTGTTAGAATTTTAACAGATGGCATTTTGAAATATTTTTTTACTTTGACCAGAAAATAGGTTTTGATATTTCATGCAAATTGTTCTCAAATTTGCAGGAAATATCAAAACCTATTTTCTGGGAAAAATAAGATAAAATATCACCAATTTTCTGTCTGCTGAATTCACCCAGAGAGTGGTAATGGTTAACTCCTTACCACACTTATTAGCTAGTCTATTACACTACCTGCTAATTGTCTATAGGCTGCCAGGTAAGGTGCAAATAGTACAGACCCTGATCAAATTTGTTTTGAGCTGGATCTACACTAATTCATTTAGGCATACCTGTCCAAAGACTTAAGGAGGATATGATAAATTATGCTATGCTCCAAGAGTCTTTGAATAGCATTGAATATAACTTTACATAATTATGCCTCCAAAGATACAGTTCCACAAGGTGAAGCTCATAATGGAAAAACCATGATTTTCCTACAGGTAATCAACTATTTTCTTTATGTGAGCTACGAGTTTGTACTAAATCCGTCTTGTGATATACAGGAATATGAGGGCCATAATGGTCCTATATCGCTCACCTGAGTATCAGAGCACTTAAGAAGAACCTGGCCTAGAAATCATCAAGACACACATTCTGATTCATGTTGATAACATAAACAATTAAGACATTGTAGCATGCATTATGGACTGTAAAACATAAGTCAATGTAACATATGAATGACTGTGTTCCAGAGGTCATGCTAAGAAGTATGCATGTGCCAAGTGTCACTGCTGTAGAACCAATAGTTAATGAGAACCTGACCTAAATGCAAAATCTTAACAAAGTCAGTTGACCATGACATATTGGTCAAGGTCAAATATGGTTGACTGCATGCCAGAGGTCATGCTTTGATGTCTGCATATGCCAGGTATCACTGCTGTAGGACCAATAATTAATGAGAAACTGACCTAAATCCAAAAAATAAAGAGTACCTGGACAGTGAATATAGGTCGAGATCAAATATGGATATCTGCATTCAAGAGGTCATGCAAGTATATATGCATGTGCCAAGTATCACTGCTGTAGGACCAATAATAACTGAGAAACTGAGCTAAACAGAAAAAAGTTAAAGTCAATGGACCCTGAAAATGCAAGTCATGGTCAAATATGGATGACTGCATTCAAGAGGTCATGCTAAGATGTATGTAAATGCCAAGTATCACTGCTGTAGGACCAATAGTTACTATGAAACTGACTTATTTGGAAAAACTTTAAAAAGTCACTGGACCATGAAATGTAAGTCTTAAGAGACCAGTTTCAAACTTTATATATAAATCATCAAGAACAAATACTTTGAGCAGGATTCATGGTAATTACTTCAAAAAAAAATGTGACCTCTAGAGTATTAACACTTTTCCTTTAATTTTTCCAGGTGGCCTAGATTTTGACCCCAAAAGACTGTGTTTCAACCTTGACCTAGAAATCATCAAGACAAATATAGCATGACCCATAAAAAAGTCAACTGACTGAAAAGTTGTTTTTCAAAGAGTGCCCAATAATCACCTTGTAAGTCGGTCTGTCCATCCATGGTCAATTATAGGTCTTCCCCAAATTTTAAAGACTGTTGACACTTTCCAGTTGAGTAGTGGCAAAGGTCTACACAATAAATAAGGAATGTCACATCTGTACGAATCTTAACAGCTAGCAGGACAAAGTTCAAAATATCTTACCTGCATAATAATGTATATACATACCTAAAGATGCAAAAAAAAAAAAGAAGAAGAAGAAGAATCCTGATAAATCATATGGTTATAAAGTATTCTTGAAAGTATTGTTGAATAGTTAGAAATTTGATGTTTCTTTTTTGGTGTGTTGACATCCAATCATCAATATTTCAGTCATTTCAGAAGAATTATAAGATGCAATAAATAAGTTATATAGCACTCAAAATTAACCTGACTTATAAGCCTTATGATGTCATTGAGGTGAGATTTATACAGCTACAAGTTACAATCTACTTAACATGTAAATATTGCACCAGTGGTATGGGTATGGCAAGCTGTTTTACTATTTATAATGCAAAATAGATATCTTATATATTATATCAGATATCTTATATAGGATATAAGATATCTGATATAGGATATAAAATATCTGATATACTAATTCAGATATCTTATATCCTATATTAGATATCTTATGTCCTATTTTAGATATCTGATATACGAGATATTTAATTCCACATATAAGATATCTAATTTACCATATAAGATATCTTATTTGTTAAATAAGATATCATATATTAATATAGATATCTGATATACTAAATAAGATGTCTGATATACTAAATAAGATATCTTATTTGATTGAATAAATGCGATATCTTCTTTAGTAAATAAGATATTTTACATCCTAAAGATATCTTATTTACTAAAGAAGATATCACATTTATTCAATCAAATAAAATATCTCATTTAGTATATCAGATATCTAAATAGCATATTAGATATCTTATATGTCAATTAAGATATCTTATATAGCATATAAGATATCTTTTATAGCATATAAGATATCTTAATTGACATATATCTTCTTTATATTAGATATCTGATATAATATATCAGATATTTTATATATTATATAAGATATCTGATATATTTAATCAGATATCTGATTTATAAAATAAATATTAAAACTGCTTGCTGTTTTACTATTTATTATGCATTATATAAGATATATTATAAGATATAAGATATCTAATATAGGATATATCTGAATTAGTATATCAGATATCTTATATCCTATATAAGATATATTATATCCTATATTAGATATCTGATATATCATATTAGATATCTTATTTAATTTTACATATAAGACATCTTATTTAGCATATAAGATATCTTATTTGTTAAATATCTTATATCTTAATATAGATATCTGATATATTAAATAAGATATCTGATATACTAAATGAGATATCTTATTTAACTGAATAATTGAGATTTCTTTAGTATATAAGATATCTTACATTCTAGATATCTTATACAGCATATCAGATATCTTATTTAGCATATAAGATATCTCGACTGACATATAAGATATCTTATTTATATTAGATATCTGATATAATATATCAGATATCTTATATATTATATAAGATATCTGATATATTAAATCAGATATCTGATTTACAGAATAAATAGTAAGATGGCTTGTCATATTTGGGAGATGTTATTACATGGGTCAATGAGCTGTCAGCATTAACAAAACATTTTTCAAGATAATGCAATGTGCATTCAACCTTAGCAATAGTGGAATACTCAGTCCTGCATCGCAACTGTCTTTAAAATTTGGGAAAGACCTACAGTGAAAATGGCCATAGCACTCAAACTGTTGGGAACATTTTGATAATGTTTGGTGCACTGGTAGATACTGACACGATCTAGCCAATACACTTGCCAAATTCCACTTTTCTTTGATAAAGGCAATGCAGAATAAAAAGATATGAAAATATGGACATCGCCATATGTCTTCAATCATATGGGATATTTTGACAAAATTGTGTATACACATTATTGACAAGGTCCAGACAAAAGAATTGCTAAATGCTACTTTCCTTTGACCGAGGCAATGCTAAGGCCAACCTGTGACAGTTAGCCAAAATACCCATAAATCTTCAAACCCTAGGAATAAGCTTTCGCACACAGGTTGATACTGATAATATCCAGCCAATGGGCTTGCCAAATGCCTATTTTCATTGTCTGAGGCAACGCAGAGGCCAAAATATGGAAAATTCAATAGGTCTTCTACAATATTGATTAGTTTGATAAAATGTTGGCTACACATAATATTGACAAGATCTAGCAAAAGGCCCAGGGCTATGTAGAAGCACAAGCAAGAATGAGGAGGGTCATGCACCTTAGGCATTACAAAAACACGCCTATTCAAATATGTTGAAAATTTTACCACCAAAAACTGATAGTTTTCAGACAAAAATTCTTATATTTTCACATTTCTACTCAAAACATAGATTGTGGGTTCTCATTAGAACTGCCTCAGCGAGGCAGTTCTAATGAGAACCCACTATCTATGTGTTTTGAGCAGAAATCAGAAAAATATGTATACCCCTGTAAACCCTAGTTTTACTACATAAAAGTGTGGTTTAAGGGGGTTAAAATTATATAAGTATATTTTCGTGACAGATAGTTAATTTTGAGCAAGATTCGTGATTAATACTTCAAAAATGTAACCTATAGAGTGTTGTGGTTTTCCTTTGATTTGGCCTGGTGACCTACTTTTTCATCCTAAGTGGCCGAGTTTCAAATTTGACCTAGAAATCATCAAAAGAAACATTTTGAGTAAGACTCATGATGATTATTTAAAAATTATCTCTAGGATGTTAACAAGCTTTTCCTTTGATTTAGGCTGGTGACCTATTTTTTAATCCTAAGCCCAGCTTTGAACTTGACCTAGAAATCACCAAGACATACATTTTCAGAAAGAGTCATGATGATTACTTCAATATGTGATCTCTAGAATGTTAACAATGTTTTTCCTTTGATTTAGCCTGGTGACCTAGTTTCTGACCCCAAAATATCCAGTTTCAAACTTGACCTAGAAATCATCAAGACAAACTTTTTGAGCGAGATTAATTGCGATTACTTCAAAAATGTGACCTCTAGTATCAACAAGTTTTTTTTAGTTTCAAACTTGACCTAGAAATCATCAAGACAAACACTTTTAGCAAAATTCATGATGATTGTTCAACAATGTGACCTAAAGAGTGTTTACAAGGTTTTCTTTTGATTTGGTCCGATGACCTAGTTTATGAACCCAAGTGACCCAGTTTCAAAACTGACCTAGAAATTATCAAGATAAACATTTTAAGCAAGATTCATGATGATTACTTCAATGATATAACCTCTACAGTGTTAACAAAGTTTTCCTTTGATTTGGCCAGGTGACTGTTTTACCCCCAAGTGACCCAATTTTAATTCGACCTAGATTTCATTGAGACAAACATTCTGAATAAGTTTCATTAAGATTGGGTCAAAACTGTGACCTCTAGTATGTCAATAAACTAATTGTGGGTGAAAAATGAAGACAGACAGAGGTTGATTACAACAGCTCACCCTGATCAATGCTCAGGCTAAAACTTTAGTGGGACTGTCCATACAATTCCATTATAGGAGACATTTTTTGTCCCTCTGTTTGCTATCCTGCACATCAATTCCCATCTGAAAACAGTTCTACTCTAAAAGGAAAGAATTTTCTCCCAAGGGGGAGCAAATTCTTTCCTTTTAGAGTAGACCCTTTTACAGAAGGGAGGCATAAACAATCTGAAAGAGTTCTTTCCCTTGAAAGTGTATCTATATTTCCCTAAACCATAATCAGTCTTGGATTTTAGACAGTCTGGACAGAATCTATATACACTCAACTCTCTAACTTCACTTTTCTCGAATAACCCCTAATCTCAAATGACCGCTTATCTCCGAGTGAAAATCTGGTCCCTCTTCTAACATGGGCATCTAACAACAGGTAAAAAAGTATTGTGGAAAAGAGGAGAAATTGCTCCTAAGGAGCAATTTCTCCTCTTTTCAACAATATTTCCTATATATATCTAGCTTCAGGAATCAAATTGCATATTCATTTTTGTGAAATGTGGTTGTTAGGTTTGTATTTTCCTCAATTCTGCAAATTTGATATGTCAAAGTACAGATATCTCGAGGTGTATCAAACAGTGCCTTTGGACTTCAAGATAACAAGAGTCAACTGTATGTGGTAGCTTTGCAGAATCTATAGAAGTCTTGTCATGAGATAAATGTGCTTTTCGTGCAAATGCAGACAGCAAAGGCCCAGAACTATCTATATATGTGCATGTACCTTAAGCAGTCCGACAGACAGGTCTGAGCAAACATGTAGACCCAGATATGATTCCACATTCTGCTGCATCTAATCAGGCTCTACACTGTTTTAGTCAGAAGTTTTTTGACACATCAACAAGTCGTAAAATGGATATGGTCAAATTTTAGGAGAGAAGTTATGGTGTGTGAATATTTAGGGTAAATACAGCATGCAGATAATGATGACTAGGGCACTTGTTCAAACAGCCCCAATTTTACATGATGTGAAATGGGAGAAAAAGGAAAGATGACAAAGGTTAAGATCAACATCCCTGTTTGTGCAGTCTCAGTACTCCACATAACATAATAGTTTTCTTATTTCTTCAAGGAAACATACATTGTGGGTACTCATTAGAAGTGCTTCGATGAGGTGCTTCTAATGAGTAACCTAAATGTATGTTTTTAAGTAGAAATAAGAAAAATATCAGTATTTTATGGGTGAAGAAAATGCCTTATTTGGAGCTATGAGTCTGATTAGGACTTTCATGGCCTATGTATAGCATAGTTCAATACTGCAAAAATTTACTCATAAACAGTGAGCAGAGAAGGCCATGATCAGACTGTTATTCACCCTTCAAATAGTGTAAGGATTTGTGTCTTGAACTGGTTATTACATAGCATGGCTCAGACAACAGTCAGCCAGTGTAGGTGTGCACTCTGGTTTGGATGTTCACATATGGCAAAAAATAATATTTTCAATGCTGCACATTTCATATGCCAGTCAATGCTGAAGTCATTTCTATCACAACCTCTATTTGGCAATGCTCCGTCGTCGTCGTCTTCTGTAATATTTCATACCGTTTCTACCTCTGAAATGCAAGTAAAAAGAGGACATTATCGTAATTACCCTAAACATTTGAAAACTATAATGCTTACTCTAGGGTTAAATTTCCAGCAGATGATATATTTGAATACTTTTTTTATTTTTCCTAGACTGAAAGAGTTATTGACATTTCATGCAAATGGTCTTCAAATAAGACAATTTGCATGAAATGTCAAATCCTGTTTTCTGAAAAAATCTCTGTTGGGGACATTTTGCATGAAATGTCAAAGCCTATTTTCTAGGAAATTTTATCTTGTCTGCTGATTTTTTTCCCAACATGCTAAGAATTATCTGATCCCAATTTTCTGCTCTAATGCCATTTATCATTGTTGTCCAAGCTGGAACAACTTTCAGTCAGCACTTTTTTCCCACAGAAAATAGGTTTTGATAAGATATAAAACCCTGTTTTCTGGTAAAAATCAGAATACATATTTCAATCTTTTTTTTTTACAAATACTGTTATTTTTTTTTTCAGCAAGCTGAGCATTAATTGGTTGTCTTTTTGCCTGTAATTACCATAATTAGGGTGTATAAACAAAACGACTTTGAATAACTGTATTCAATGTAATTACTGCACTGTGCATGTAGATTCTTAAAATTACTGTAAACACTTGAAGTAAAGAATCCACCTAACAATGACCAAAACTTAACAGACAGACGGACAACACAAAAACAGTGTACCCCACACACGCAGTTTGCTGGAGGGTACAAACAACATATGATTTTATAAAGTAAAAAAATGTACAGGGGCTGTATGTAGTCTGAAGAAAGTGCTTGACTGCACTTATAGGGATATATGCAATAATTAAGTCCAATATGTTATAACTGACCACTGGCACATCCCTACTAGTCATTTGTGACTTACTCTGCCTATCAGTAGAGATTAGCCACAAGATTAATAACAGACCAACTTACGGGACAATTTCAACATGATCCATGGCCCACTGGTCATGTCCCTCACCCCCATGAACTGGCTGCCACCATCTAAACTGTACACCTTTTGTCCTGGCCGCAGCAGGTATATCATAAACAAGACGTTTTGGATGCAGATAATCCAATGGGTCATGTCGAGCAATTAGATGCCAGTCAGCTTCCTGGAATACCAAAATAATCTTATCTTGTGGTACTCTGACAATGGAATTGCCATGCTTCAAAAACAAGTAAAAATTTAGTATTAAGATGCTATGGGCAAATCCAGCAGATGACAAACATATGACCCAATTGTTCAAATAACTGTTATCTTAATGAGCCCATTAACTTTTGTAGCTAAGATATTTTCAAATACATTGATATTTTTGATGCAAAAATGTGAGTAGCTTTTGCAATACTCACATTTTTTTCAGCAAAAATATCAATGTATTTGTCATATTTCAAGATATTAATGTTAACATCACGTTAGCTAACAACTTCCTTAAGTTTTGAACAATACTTTCTACCAAATAGTTCTATGACATATATGCCATATCTCACACTGCGAGATAAAATCTCCCAGAATTTGTCCCATCTGAAAAGCAATTCCCATAAAAATTCAAATCTCACAGAATTTTCAGACCATTTTACAACAGATTTTATGAAAAAAAAAGCATAAATCACACACCATTTTTGGTTTGCACAAGCTTCTTACATGGAAAAAAAAAATAGATTTTAGACTATATTGGGGGAGCTTCAAAATGATGTTTAAGAAAATCTCACAGAGTCTTGTCAAAACTCCCTTAAACTTTTACCTTAATTCTCAGATTTTAGTCCACAGCTTATGGCATGTATGCTATTAGCACACAAGACATCAATAACAAAGATGTATAGTTGTATACATACACACACATCAAAAGAGTTACACTGAGAGAAAATGTGCCTTGTGATGTACCCAGAGAGAAAAGGATAAAAAATATCTTAAAGTGAGCAGCAAAGACTGATTAGACTGCATGGGTGCACAGCTGATCTGGGACTTTGTTGGCTACCCCTACCATAACATACATTTTCACATATTGTGGCTAATAAGGCCTCTTTTGTCAACACATATTTGAGCCCCAATGTCAGAAAACATACTTTCCGACATGTGTGCATTCAGATCAGAATCTTCACTGTAGGATTTTAGATAACAAAGAATGCAAAGTTTCTTAATGCGGACAACGAAAAATCTGATCAGACTGTGCAGATATGCAGTCTGATCTTAGTTTTCATAGGGTGCTCATGTCAAACAGTATGTTTTCTCACGTTGCGGCTCCCGATGTTTGAAAACCTACCCTATTTGTTGTATACTGCAGTAATATTCCTCTATATTGTGACACATCCTCTGTTTTAACATTACAGTCAGGTGTCTGGGCTTGACAACCAATTTGCAAGACAAACATCACTTTACTGAAAAATTATGAAAAGAAAATAATCAAGAAAAGATATGGTAAATGTCCTAAAATTTTGTACCATAAAGTCTAATGCAAACAGTGCAGTCCCAGATCACACTGCTCCTTTAGGAGCAGTCTGATCAGGGTCTACACTGTTTGCCTTTCCACTATTTTAAAAAATAACAGCATAAAAAGCAAACTTTAGCCCAAAAAAGTATGGCATAAAGTGTTCAAAATTTTAGGACATTCACCATACCATAATTACCCTAAATATTCAGACAGACATGTCTGAGCATGCATGGAGCAGTTTGACAAGGATCAGTCCTGTACTGTTTCCTGTACTGTTTGCCATATTATCGGTTCTTTTTAGACCCTTCATTAGGTAGTCAAATCAATTTGTTCATGTTTAGGTTAAGTATGGTAAGGAGTTGCAGTATCCTAATATTTAGAGTAATGACACGAGCATACCTCCTGATAAAGACACCTTTTTCAACCAAAAAGAACTGATATTTTCTTATTTCTCCACAAAAAGAGATGTTATGGGTATTCATTAGAAGTGCCCCAGCAAGGCTTTTCTAATGAGTAGCCAGAACATAATGATTAGGTTTTTGTGGAGAAATAAAATATTTCCCTGATACATTTCATATGTAGACCCATATAAGCCATGGAATTTTCAGCATATAATATGAGAAATAATGAAAAATTTGGTCATTTAGCAAATTTAGCAAATAAGGCTTATATAATGAACAAGAATTCCGCCAAAGGCTGTTTTGCCTGCGAGGGAGCAAAAACTTAAAAGGTTCAGTTTAAATTTACAAAGTTGGTGAACCATGGAAAATAGGTTTAGGTTAAATATGGATACTGCTGTCTGATTTGTCATCTCTAAATGCAAGCCTATACCAAGTATCATTACTGCAGCCTTTTTAATTCTTGAGAAATGAACTTGAACATTAGTTGATGCAAATTTACAAAGTCGGTGAACCGTGAAATGTAGGCCAGGATCAAATATGGATAATGCTGTCACCTCTGTGCAAGCTTATACCAAGTATCATCACTGTAGCCTTTATAGTTCTTTGGAAATGAACTTGAATGTTAGCAGGTGTGACAAAAAGCAATTTTAACATAATAAACAGAAGGCTGGTTTAAAAACTGCAAAATTCTGTAAATCCACCTTCTACTGTCGACCTCTTCATATAACTGTTCACCCAATATAAGCGCCCCATTAAGCAAAACTATGTCTTTCAGCATATGCGAGCAGTCTTGGCCCAAGTCAGACTGTGCAGATGCGCAGTCTGATCAAGACCTTCACTGTCTGCTAACAGAATCATTGGATGCTACAGAGTGTATGAATGGAGAGCAAAGGCCTGGAGGATCATTTGCCCATGTCCAGGATGATCTGAATCTGCACATTATGCGCATGTTTAAAGTCTTTTTCACCCATATTATTAGAGAAATGAGGGCACACATTACATGGATGGTTAACATAGTGGCACTGGGAAATTTATCATGACACCTTAAAGAAGTCCAAGAAACACCCTATTGGCTACTCTCAAACATAAACAGCTGCAACAATTTACAAGATGTTATTTTAGTGGTAGTTTTCTTTTTCCCACATACAAAAATAAAAAGTAACTAGAAATGTGTTTGTAAAACACTAAGCCCCAAACTATATGCTTGTCAATACAAAATGCCATGGTTGGATAGGATAATAACTATGACAAGATTAATCTGATTCTTTTTTTGTTTTAAAGTTAATCAGACGGTCTACTCATCCTCCTCAATAAACTCATCAAGTTTAGAAGCCCTAGTTCAAATGCATTTTGAGATATCTTGCTCACAAGATTTCATTATAGGCTTACAATGCATTGATCAAAAGTATAAAATTTCATGCCGGCCTATCTCTAACCGTTTTTGACTGTATGCTAAGCATGACATGCAGACAGACAAACCGGAGGAATGACTCTAAAACTGTTGAAGTTGGGTGCATAAAAATGAAGTTACCCAGGAAAAGCACGTAAAGATTTAAGTAGTTTAGTACCTTGCTCTAGATAAATCCATCTCAACAGTCCTAGCTTGCCTCAATCCACAGCCATTGAAGTACAGTGTCTTCCCATGTGCGTAGGGTAATAAAGCACCACAACCAAACCCTATATCCCCACCTGACACCCAGTCCCAGTGAGAGGTGTACACACCACCCTCAAATGAATCAAACATCTTACTGAGCTGTTGTTTCACTGGCATACACGAAGGACCTGGAATAAAGTTATACTGTGGTTAGCTTCACCCTTTCATCCCTGACTTTCTACAATGGGCTTTTCCATCTCTGAATTTGAATACACCCATTGTTGCAAACAGGGGTTTGAGTAGAAATCCATAACAGAATGACAAACAGTGTAGATCCTGATGAGAAGGCTCATTATGAGCCATCTCATCTGGATCTTCCCTGTTTGAAAAGATATCTATATTGGTCTGTAGGAATGAAAGGGTTTAGGTGATAGGTGAATGGATACGCTTGGGTAAATTTCCACCATCTTTGACGAGGGAGATAACTTTTTGCCTGTTTGCTCTTCTGCTCGCCAAACCCCTTCTCCCTATGGAAGCGAATTCTTTCCTTTTAGAGTAGACCCCTTTTTTCTAAAAGGTAGGGACAAAAAGTTATCTCTCTTGAGTCTTGAAATTTCCCTTTAATATTCAGACAGAGGGACCACAGCAATCAGTGTAGACTTGATCAAAGTGCTAAGGTGTACATTGTTTGCCATTCCAGCAGTAATTTTTCAACATATTAACAGGCAGATTTTGAATTAAGTTGGTCAAAAAAATTTTGATTTCCAGTTTTTGGAGTAAACCTAGTAACAAATCATATAATGCTATAGGATAATTTTCATGACAATGCAACATCATGGGATGCAGAGATGGGAATGAAAGTGTGCAAAAATGATCAGTAGGTCCCAGAGTTTCATGCCAGACAATAAATGTTAGATGACAAAACTTTTATTCCTTGAATACTGTATCTACCCTAAGTATTTGGACAGACATGAGTGAATAGTGTAGACCCAGATCACAGACCACATGCCAAAGTATGCAGCATCTATTCAGTGTCTAGACTGTGTGTAACTCAGTCACAGTTTTAAAACACATCAACAAGCAGTAAATTAGATTTTTTTTTTTCAAATTTAATGGCGAGTATGCTAAGCAGTAGGTGTCCAAAGATTTAGGGCAAATATGGTAGTTTTCAAAATTCATTAAAAACTAGAATTGTGTGTTTGTAAAACATAATGTTCCCAAGTTTGGAGCACTGTATTTTAGAAACACACAATTCTAGTTTTTAGTCCAAGCTATATTATATACTTTTCCCAAATGAAGAGGCATGTCACTTAAAAGGAATCTGATTTTTGTTTCAAAAGTTAATCAGGTGATCTACTCCTCAACCCCAATAAGTCTATCAAATAACAAAGCCCTAGCTCAAATACTTTCTGAGGTATCTTGTACACAAGGTTTTGGTTTCATTTAAGAAGAAAAAAAAATAAATAAATAAAAAAGGCCATAAAGCCTAAAATATAAGTTGGCCAGAAAAGAAAAAAATAGAAAAAATATGGGTCAGCTAATTTTCCATAAAGAACTCCTGTATGCAATTTCAAGACCCTACCTAGCATACATCCTCTTATAAGACCTACCAAAAATGTGATGAACAAATGGATAAATGGACAAACAAATGAAAGAAAAGCAATATTCTATTTCAAAGTTGGGGGCATAAAAAGCTGAAATTACCAATATATCCTTCATCACAATGACAATGCCCATCCTTGCAATCTCCTCTTCCATGGCACATATCGGGACAAGTTTCACCTGCATATATATCATCCAGGGCCCAGCCTGGGGCTGTCTCATCAGGTGAATCCTGAATCCAGTGGAACCTAGTTGTGCTGCAAGGAAAGATAATAAAGAGTAAGTACTTATGAGTGGCTGCCACATAATGGTCAACTAGAAAAGAGATAAAACAAAAGTTAGAATTAAATAACCTTTAAGCTTAGCACTCTGGGTAAAATTTTCAGCAAATGACATTTTGAAACATTTTTCTCAGAAAATAGACTTTGACATTTCTCCAGAGGGGACAATTTGCATGAAAAGTAAAAGTCTATTTTCTGGGAAAAATAAGGAAAATATCATCAATTTGTTGTCTCCCGAATCTGTCCATAGCATGGTAAATGTTAAAGTACTATGCAAAATTGTAGCAGACATCATTTATGTATTTCTATTTTTTTTTTTTTTTTTTTTAAGAAAATAAGGTTCAGCATTTCTTGGCATAAAAAAAAAACCCTTTAAGAATGTCTTCTGCTGAAGCTGAGATTGGTGCTTTAGCCGTTACCACATTCTGGTCTAATTCAGCAGACCACAAGTTGGTGATATTTTTTTTTATTTTTCCCTGAAAACATGGTTTGACATTTCATGCAAATTGTCTCCAATGTGGACAATTTGCATGAAATGTTAAATTCTGTTTTCTGGGGATATTTTTTTTTAATTTTTCCAAGAAAACTGGATTTGAATTTTCATGCAAATTGTCTCCAGTGGGAACAATTTGCAAGAAATGTTAAATTCTGTTTTCTGGAGATATTTTTTTATTTTTCCAAGAAAACAGGATTTGAAATTTCATATTAATCGTCTCCAGTGGGAATAATTTGCATGAAATGTTAAATCCTTTTTCTTGGAAAAATAAGAAAATATCACTTTGTCATTAGTTAAATTTACTCAGAGAGTGATAATGGTTAAGTATAAAGATATGTCTGACAATGCTATGTTCTCAGAACACATGCACTATGAATTTGTACAAGTCTTAATTATTCTTTGGTATACACCATCTACACTATATGTATAATAAATAGCCCAAAATTTCATTCATGAACTTATCTGATAAAATGGCATTTGTAAACAGTGCAGACCCATATCTGATTCAGCAGAAGTCTGTACAGAGTCTACACTGTTTGCCTTTCCACCAAGTGTTTTGTGGAATAAATGCATAAAATTCAAAATTTAGGCCAAAAAAAAGTATGGCATAATGTGTTTGAAATTTAAGGACATTTACTGACCAGATGGATTGACATATGTATGTGAAAAACTGTCTACATTACATTCCCAGTAATTCAAATGGGTGCATTAAAATGATATAATTTGATCAAATTATCATACCGACTATGTATTCAGACAGACAGGCCTGAGCAAACAATTAAGACCCAGATCAGATGCTGCAGATCTTGGTATCTGATCAGGGTCTACACTCATCCTGCAATTTAGACATGTTCACAGATAGTAAAATGAACTGGACTTGTTGAAACTGTAGAAGTACATGGTAAAGAGTAAGGTGAGCAAATATATATTAGGATAAATATGGTATCAATAATTATTAATTTCAAAAAACAAAATTTTGAATGATTGAACCACACCTGCCCTACCACCCCCTCCATCCCCTCCTGACTCCTTTCTCAGTTTGAGTGACGATACTGACCTTGAGAAAGTCTTCTCAGGTAGACTGATGGTCACCCTTGTCCAGCCAGGATAGGTATCCGGTGTAAACTGGCTGGCATAGTGGAACATGTTAGGTCGACAGTCCATTCTCTGGTTGATATCAGGAAGACAAAGGGGCATAACTTCATGCCACTTGTCAGTGAATGGATCTTTATTGTACTCTAGCACTATCGGTGTCACAGGGATACAGGCATTATAAACTTTACTACACCCAACAGCAATCTAAGAAAACAAAGTTGAAAAGGAACCTTTAATGCATAGCAACCTGGGTAAAATTTTCAGCAGACAACATTTTGAAATATTTTCTCATTTTTCCCAGTAAACAGGATTAGACATTTCATGCAAATTGTCTCCAATGGACACAATTTGCATGAAATGTCAAATTCTGTTTTATGGGAAAAATAAGAAAAAATATCAACCAATTTGTCACATGCTAAAGTAGCACAGAGTGTGGTAAAGGTTAAAACAGACAGCAACTTTGTAAAATATGTTGCCTGTGTAGATTCAGGTTAGCCTGAGCATCTGTGCAGACTGATCTGAGTCTGCTTGTCACATGCATATGGTCTATTGACATCATATTAGTGACCAGAGGAGTAGACCCCGATCAGACTGTGTGATACATAGACTGATCTAGTTTTACACTGGTCACAATATGGATCTCTGTTTTGAGGGGTACAAATACAAAGTAGAAGATGTATCCCTCCATTTTAGATGTCTTTGTATTTTTATCTCCTTAACAACACATGTTGTGTATCACAAACAATTCATCTGAGATATACAAATGATCTGGAAATTTGAAATATTTCATATGTATTGTGGTATGCAAAAGATTCTTACCAGACCTGAGAGACAACTGGGCCCCACCAGGAGAAAATGTGCCTTCTAACATGTGCATCCAATGAAAACACAAATCAGCCTGCGCATCTTCATAGTCTGATTAGAGTCTTTCTTGTCCACAAGTGAAGGAACTTTACATCCTTGGCTATCCAAAATGTGTCTAGTGAAGATTCTGATCAGACTGTGGAAATGCACAGGCTGATCTAAATATTCCCTGGAAGTACCTGTCTGAAAGTACATTTTCCAACAACTTTGCTTTGGAATGATATAACAGATGGGTTGAAACTTTAAATAGATCTGCCCTGCAAAGACTCAGATTAGCCTAACTCCTTAGGAGATGATTCCCATGAAATATCAACGTCAAAAAGATTGCCTTTGGAAACAAAGAACACACTACAGATAAGAAAATGGGAGTCTCAGTTTTATTGAGACTCTTCATAAGCAGTAATGAAGTTTGCAACACCGCTTACGCCCTCTAGCGTATACATGAGCAGAACTCCATTTTCAAAGATTCCACAATGGGCCCAATGATCCCAAAGGAAATGAAATATAATCTGCACTATGGTAAAGTACGGGGAGACGTTCTACCGCCGCCACACGGCACTAATACCAGCTGCAGTTTAGTAAAATAAACATCAAAAAGATTGCCTTTGGAAACAAAGAACACACTACAGATAAGAAAATGGGAGTCTCAAGTCCTATATTCTTGAAAAAAATACAAGTAAATACAGTATAATTTGCTAATATTTAAATTTTGTGCATACAGAGTCAAGAAAATGAAGAACACCTCTTTAATTTCAAAGGTTTGAAAATTGCAGTTCAGTAGAATACCACTTATCTAACAGTTATAGTTTATTATCAGTGATCTTTGACAATAAAACATTCTGTGTCAAAAAAATTCACAAGAATAGACACTCATGATTTTAGCATCTGTACTAAGAAGACAGAAATATATCTTGAAATTCCTCAGCTGAGATTGGTGCTTTCCACAAACTGTAAAGTGTTTAGACCTACCTTAAACTGTCAGAAGTATAGACCTAACTTAAACTGTAAGGTGTTAAGCTCTATCCTAAACTGTCAGATATTTAGACCTACCTTAAACTGCAGGATATAACCAGCTTGGACAATCATCTGTTTAGTAGTAAACATGCGTGTTCCCTGACCTTCCTCCCAATGTATGACACTATCATCTTTCTTGCAGAATTCTGTCTGAATTTTACCAAATGGATTAAATTCCCAAGGCTGGTCACTGATCATTAGTGTCTCACTGAAGTTGATCTGGTATAATGCTGGGTTGATTTCATTTCCACCTGTATAATAGCACAGAAATTCGTGTATTTACCCTACTTATTGGAAAATATTAACCCTTAGGATGCCAAACACACAACTGTCTTCTGCTTTGTCTTCTGCCAGTTACTTTAAAAGTCATTGTTGCAAACAGTGTGGACCCAGATCAGACTGTTCCTCTATGAACAGTATATGCAAAAATATGTTTTGAAAAGTTTGCAAGAAGATGCAGCAGACTACATAAACATTTTCAGATGTTTAAGGGTTAAATCTTTCAACCAGGCAAACTAAAACAGATACTTCTGCAAACAATGTAGATCCAGGTGAGATGGCTCATAACAAGTCATCTCATCTGGATGTACACTTTTTGCCACTCTGTTTTTGATTTTAGACTGAACCCCTATTTCCATCAGTGGACATGTCCAAATTCAAAGATGGAAGAGTCCACTTCAGAAATTCAGGGATGAAAATGCTAATCCATTTATGTTGAATGGACTCTTGTACCACAACTCATTGGACTGGTCTGTTTCCATTTGCAGAGTGTCTAGTTGCTTTTTTCTTGTTACAAATTGTTTGAGAGAAATTCCTGTCTTTAATGCAAACAGTGTAGACCCTGATTAGACAACATTTTGTGGCATCTGATCTGAATCTGCAGTTTGCCAATTACGGTCTCCAGACTAAAATAGGTTAACTCCTTACCTTACTTGTCCTAAAATTTGAACACTGAGTCCATTTTCCTATTTGTTGAGGAGTCTAAAAACTACTGGATGATTTGATTGTGTTGGGGTTTAATGACACACCAACCCTTGTGGGTCATTTTGTGTCCTCTCCCAGAGAAAGGGAGAATAGAGATAGGAGAGATAGTAGAGGAGATGAAAGAGAGGGACAGGGGTGAAAGAGGAAAATGAATGAAACAGAAGAACTACACACATTCCCCCTCTACCCTTACCTGCTGCAAGGATAGCAGGCCTTGTCCAGCTGTAAGCCAATAGCAGTTGGATGCCCTAGTGCAGAGATGCCAACCCTAAATGTCGATTATCAGGAATATGAAAGACACTTTTCAGAAATGCCACACATTTGCCATAAATGCCAAGTCCAAGCTCCCAGACTGTTTGAAAAATGCAGAGACAGATTTATTTTCTGTTTTCAATTTTGCCCCTTCAGCATGGTTTTTTGGTCAAAACATGCTGAAGGCACTCATCACGACCTCTCTGTGAGATGGCAAAGTCCATCTTACAAACATTGCAGAAAGCATAATATTCTCCAGCCTTCGATGGCTTCACTACTGGCCATAAATTTATATATTCAGTGATGAATTTCTGTATCACTCGAAGTAGTGACGCAAGATACACAACACCTTTGCCTCACCCAACCACTGATGTGAACCAAACAGTTTAAATGCTGACCAGACACTGCATTCTGCAGCATCTGATCTGGGCCTACACTGTTAAGTATGCTCAGGCCTGTCTGTCCCAATAGTTAGGGTAAAAACTATATTCAGTGCTTTGACAAAAGATACATGCATATACTATCTTTCTCTACAAGACTGGAAGATAATTCTGGTGAAATTCTATTGTTTATATGGTCAAATATGTAGAATTTTCTTTTATTTGTTATTTGCCTGACGGATGCCTACATTAAGTTATCATTTTAACTGACCCTCACCTAAATTAAGCTGCCACACCCAATTCTAATTTTCAGCCAATCAGATTACTTGATCCAAGTTGTTGGTACAAATTCACATACTTAATGTCAAACAGTGCATATCCAGATCAGGTGGCTTCTATTCAGAAGCCAAGTGATCTGAATCTACACTGTTTGCAAAGTCAGGGCATATCTGGGTTCAGCAGGACCAGGATTATGAGGCCATAATTTTGAATATACATGTATCTAAATTTACCTGTATTATCACTTTTTTGCCTTTCCCTTAAAGTTAAAAAGTCAATGTGACTCAAAGTGTTCAAAGGAGTGATGGGAGTTAAAGCCAAGTATGCCTTGGGCTACAACTTATGAAAAGATGGAAGGGTGGGGGATGGCAGGTTGGGGTGCAATCCTCTCATTTCTCTGACTTAAACCTTCTCTTGGAAGTGTACCCATTCACTGCTGGGTGAGTTTTTCAGTCAATGGTGCGAGCTGGGCTTGAACCCACAACTTTCAGCACCTCAATCAAGCACTCTCACCACTTGGCTATGCCTTTCTTTTAGGTGCTTTAATACTGGATAGATTGTACTGTAAATATCCAAAAATTTCATACTCCAAAGTTTCTGACAAATGGAATACACAAACAGAATATATCAAGGTCAGACTGCTCCTCAAGGGTCTATAGTGTTTGCCATTCAACTAAGTACTTTAAGAAAATACTACATAAAATTAGCCCATAAGTATATAGAATAAAGTGTTTGAAACTTTATGACATCTAATGTATTTATTTTCTGTTTTCATATTTGATATAATTTTATAATAAAAGACAACAGCTTCCTGAAAATGGAAGCTGAGAATAGACTTACCATACAGCTCCTAAATTTTGAACAATTTATTAATTCCCTTTGACTATCTGCTGATAAGCCTAGAAAGTAATGGCTGAATGGTAAATAGTGTCAGTACAATTAGTGTCCTTAACCCTTGTCATGCTGAACCCGGATATACCCTTCCTTTGCAAGCAGTGTAGATCCAGATCAGCTGGCTTCTGAAGAAGCCAACTGATCTGGATCTGCACTGTTTGCAATTAAGTATGTGATTTTATGTGACAACAATTTGGATCAAGCAATGTCATTGGCTGAAAATTAGATGTGGGTGTGGCATCTTAATTTATTCAACATGACAAGGGTTAAATTACAAAGACCAGCTTTTCTGACAAAATGGCATATGCAAACAGATCAGTTAGGAGCAGTCTGATCTGGGTCTACACTGTTTTCCATTCCACCAAATATTTTGTGAAACAAACTAATAAAATCAAAATTTTGGCAGAACAAATCATGGTGTGAAATGTTCAAAATTTTAGGAAATTTAACATACTGATTAAACTGCTCCAGCCTTAGGAACAGTTCAGTCTGGGTCTATAGTTTTTGCTCAGGCATGTCTTTTTAAATATTTAGGCAGTTTACCTATAAAAACATTATCTAATGCCCAGGTTGGCTGTAACCGTGACCTTGGTTCTGGAAGTGGCTGCCACCACCTTATACGGGTACTGCTAGTTCTTGCCTCTTGTGGCAACGTGACATAATCTGGGCGTGGTTTAGGGTAGCTGGTGTAGTCTAAGGTGTGTAATGTATGCCAGGATATTCCTCCATCTGTCGAATACTCGAGGATAACATTCTGGTCTCTGCTATAGGGTTTAAAACATCCGTAGTGGTTACCATAACCACCTATAGTGGCTGTATACTGCACAAACCTATTAAAATTCACCAAAGTTTTATAAATGAGCCACAAACTAAGAAATGCTTGGTAAACAATTCTTATCAAATATCAAGCCTTATTTTCTTTGGCAAAAAAAAAAAATATATATATATATATATAATGTGTGTGTGTGTATATATGTGTGTGTGTTGGGGGGGAGGGTGTTATATATTTCCACAGCTAGGACTTGTTAAGGAGAAGTTGATGATAATTCTGTGTTAATTTTTCTTATTTGTCCATGTTCTGGGTACTCTTCAGAAGTGTCTCAGTGGTAAGGCACTTCTAATGATTACCTACAACATATGTTTTTGTGAGACTGGAGATTAATATCACATACTCCTCCTTAATTACTCCACTGCTGTTGTGATTGGTTCTTTAAAGGTTACTATAAGTTTAAGTTTAATGTCAATTAAATCATATATCATAAATCAGATAAGAGGGCTATCCAGATATTATTTTTCTTATTTCTGCAAGAAAACATATGTTGTAGGTACTCATTAGAAGTGCTCCGCTGTGGCGCTCCTAATGAGTACCCACAACATATCTTTTCATGCAGAAATAAGAAAAATATCAGTACTTTTCAGATGAAAAAAGCACCTGGAGCTATGTACAAATGTATTATCATGGTAAAAATTCTGAAAAATATTCAGACCTTTAGCCTGTTGAATTTAGATATCAACAGACATCATTTTAGAATACTCTCTTACTTTTTTTTTAAAAAAACATGCCTTGGCTATTCAACTTGTAAGAAATATTTAAATCCATTTTAGTCTGGAGACCCCTAAGATAGTAACTGGCAAACAGTGGTGACCCAGATCAGATGTCACAGAATGTGCATCTGATCAGGGTCTCCACTGTTTGCAAATAGTTTAGCCATTTTTATCTAGTAATATCTAAGTCACATAGCCTGACATACCTTAAATTAAAATTTGGCTTTCAATATATAGTGTGGAGGAAGTCTTTTCAGTCTATAATTAGTAAAGTATCAAAATATCTGTATTGTAGAGCAGCATCAAATGCTGTCGACCTTGGCAAATGTCAAGACTCTGATGTACAAAGATGCATTGATGCTAAGAAAATTAAAATGAAACTAGATCAGGTCAGCTGCTCAAATTGGAAAGGTTCATTTTCAAGGGGTACCTGCTTTGTTTTTAAGTATTATCATTTACTACAGAAATTCCTGTACTTATTGCAAACAGTATAGACCCGGATCAGATGCTGCATTCTGTGGCATCTGATCTGGGTCTACTTTGAGTGCCAATGTCCCTTTTATGGGATATCAGACATAAATGATGATGATGATGGTTTGGTGTTTTATATCACTTTCAACATTATTCAATTAATATAGAGACAATGGAAGGGTGATAATCATAGTCATGAGCTGAATTCTGCCTCCAGAGGGATTTGAACTTAGAACCTCATGATCGGAAGTTAGGAGCACTGACCACTCAGCCATGTGGACATTTCCCAGGCATAAATTGGTTAATACACATGTAACAAAGAGGTCTTTACAATGATAGACTAACTTAGCATCTCTGAGGTCCATGTCAACAGTGACAGCCTGCCTCATACCCAGACCATTCATGACTAGAGCAGTCTTCTCCACCAGGGTACTACAGGGGTCCTGGACTGAGCCACCCTGCACCAGTGACCACTTAGACTTATCTATGGCTGGAGTGTCAAACACATCCTTTAGCTGTCTCTGAAAACATACATACAGAAAATGTCCTAAAATTTCATACACCAAAGTCTCTGATAAAATCACATATGCAAACAGTGCAGACCCAGATCAGACTGCTCTTGAAGGAGCAGTCTAATTAGGGTCTACACTGTTTGCCCTTTCACTAAGTATTTTGAGAAACAAAAAAACACAAAAAGCAATATTTAGTCCAAAAAATTATGGAATAAATGTACAACATTTTAAGACATTTACCAAATCATAGAAATAAGTGTGATTTTGACTTTATTGTTTCCAGAAAATAGAATTCAACATTTCATGCAAACTGTCTCAATCAGAACAAAACATTTTCATTTAAAATAAAATATCAAGCCAAAACCATCTTTCCAAGAGATGTCGAAGCTGTGAGTCTTACATGTCTATATGAATTTGAAAAACCACAAGTAGTGAGTGACTGAGTACTGACATAAACCATTTCTGACTGGCTAGGGCTACTGCATAGCCCCATATTTTTCTTATTTCTCAACAAACATGTATGTTGGGGATACTCATTAGAAGCACCTCTGTGAGGTGCTTCTAATGAGTACCCACAACATATGTTTTTGTGGAAAATAAGAAAAAGATCAATACTTTTCCATTGAAAAAAGCATATCTGGAGTTATGGCTACTGTACTTGTTCTTATTCCCAACTATTTCAATATTACTGAAATATTCTTCTGCTAAATATCTGTACATAGTGAATCTTATATTTTCTAAGGTCATTCTCACCCTTCCGCTGATTCAAGAAGGGCAGTTGTCAGTTTCCGGTGAAAGAATGTGCACAATACTGGTTAACCACTAAGATGACTAAGCCCGCCCAGTAAAAGTGTGGTTAGGTAAACTGACCGCGCTCAACACTGGGTTGTCTGGGCCGTAAAGCCAAACAAACACTCCTAATAGACAGTTTTGTTGTTTTTTTAAGGGGACTTGATACACTGGTAGCTTTTCTGCAATTTCATCAAGGGTTACAACTTTTGTGATGAACCTTTTGCTTTCCTGCATGCCAAGTCCCTTCTGACAAGGGATCTACTCTAAAAGAGAAACTCCACAAATACTTTCGATTTAGAGTAGACTCCTTTTCAGAAGGAGCTCGGTGTTTAGGAAGGCAAACATGAGTGACTCTTGTAAAAAAACAGCAGAAAATCTACCATGTCAATCCAGTCCCCTCAACTCATTTTAGTCTGGAGACCCCCTGAAGGGTAATTGGCAAACAGTCCAGACCCAGATATGCAGAATGCAGCATCTGATCAGGGTCTCCAATGTTTGCAAAAAGTTTAGCCATTTTTCTCTTAGAATACCTAAATCACATGGTCTGACATACCTAAAATGAAAATTCTACTCTTCCAATATATAGTGTGTGAGGAGTTGTTTCAGTCTAAAATGGGTTAAGATGTCTATGATACATATTTAGCCTAATTAAAGTTGCCTTGGTATGCCCATTTAGCATGGAAGGGGTAGGTGAAATCTTCCACATCTGTAAGATGTGATGTTGTGATTTTGAATCTGACTTAGGTCAAATTCTTCTGTCATGACTGCATTTATTTGTAGCATCAAGCTGATGATGCTTATGACTATACAATTTCAGGGGAGGCAACTTTGTCAAATTGTTTTTTGTTTCCCTTCTGGAAAAAGGTCTATAAAAGGAAGGATTTGCTCCCAGTAGTCATAAGAATCCCAGAGGGAGCAAATCCTTCCTTTTAGAGAAGACCCCTTTTCAGAAGGGGATTTGTACGCAGGAAAGCAACTAGGAAGTCACAAAAGTGGTTTCCCTTTTAAAATGGTGGAAAATTTGCCAAGTGTATCCAGTCCTATTCATATCATAATCGGATTTTTGATTAACGTGCAGGTACAGGGGCAACATCCACATCAGTGGGCCCCCTTTCCAGATAGCTGGCTTGCTGCATGCATGGCAGATCTCACACCCAATCTCCAGGTACGTCTATCATGAGGATTGATAGCCGAGAGCTTCCACTCTCTACAATCCCTCTCTGTCAGCTGCTTCCATGTCATTTTGGGCCTCCCAGGCCCACGCTTTCCATCAACCTGTATGTCAAAGGCTGTCTTGACTGCACCATTGGAGAGTTCCACATGTCCATACCATCGGAGTCTTTTCTCCTTCAGAATGAGGTCCAGATCCTCAATGCCAAGCCACACAAGTAGCTCATTGGACCTGGTGGTGACAATGTCTTGCAGCCTGACATTGCAGATCTGTCTGATCATTGCCCTGTCATTTCACTGCAGACGCTGGAGGGTCGGCTTTGTCAATGGCCAAGTCTCGCTGGCATGGAGCATTGCGCTCCGCACACAAGAGCTGTACACACGGCCACATGTTTTGAAAGAGAGCTGGTGTGAAGAGAGAACTGGTAGCAGATCCTTGAACTTCTTCCAGCCTTTTTCACACGTGTTGTGGTTGAGAGTTCACAGCCACTTGCTGCTGAGAGCAAGTCTCCTAGGTAGCAAAAGGAAGCTACCACCTCAAACTTGTCAGGTTCGACCTGGACTTCCTTCTGTGGTCTGCCATCCAAGGGGCGTGCAGTTCCCTGGCACTGTGTACATCTGTAGTCAGGGTCATTTTTCAAGCGCTTGAGCCCACTGCATTTCTTGTGCACCCGGTGCTTGCAGCCATTGCAGGAGATGCTGTTTCTGCCCACTCAAGTGCAACAGATGGCGCATGGAAACTCGCCTGAACTCTGCAGGAGGTCCAGTCCCGTACCGCAGATCATGATCTTTGTCTTTCCAGCATTTACTCTCAGTCCTTTCTTCTCAATTGCTTCTTTCCAAGTCAAAAGCCTCCTGACACATTCCTCAAGTGATTCAGTGATGATAACAAGGTCATCGGCATAGAGGTCCCCCCAGGGGACCCCAGAGCGGAACTCTCGTGATAAGGCTTCAAGCACAATGATGAAGAGCAGCAGGCTGAGTACTGATCCTTGGTGAACACCAACCTTCACTCAAACTCTTCACTGTACCCTTCACCGACACTGCTCCATGCATTTGCATACATCCCCTGCACCAGTCGCACAATCTACTCCTCCACACCAAGTTTTCTCAGCACCCACCAGATGACCTTCCAAGGTACTCGATCAAACGCCTTCTCCAGGTCTACGAAAGCCATGTAGAGTCTCTTGTTGGCAGCTAGATAAAAGCTAGCCAAATATTTATGGTCATTGTGGTAACTTTGGCTATTCCCATGTTTTGGGGTAGGGGTGTGAGGAGGGGTGGTAAGGATATACATATATATGAAGCTTACCGGATTCTTTGCTGACCATGTGTGACAGTCACTTCCTGCATAGCCATCATCACAGATGCATGTTGGGTACTGACAGTAGCCATGGCCACCACACAGCCTATCACACTGAGGACCAATATACACATCTTTGACAGCCCAGTCTGTTATTGCTTCAATATCATCTACAGGCTGCTGTTGCCATCGGAAACGAGTGGCTCTGTAGAAGAGAAGGATATGGTAAATGTCCTAAAATTTCAAATACCAAAGTTTCTGACAAAATGTGATGTGCAAACAGTGCAGACACAGATCAGACTGCTCCTTCAGTCTGATCAGGATCTACATTGATTGCCATTCCACTAAGCATTGATCAGGGTCTACACTGATTGCCATTCCACTAAGCATTTTAAGAAACTATATAAAAAAGAAAAATTTAAGCAAAAGATGTATGGAAACAAGTGTTCGAAATTTTAGAACATTTACCATATTACAGACATATTAACCTGTAACCTGCTGAATTTAAAATATTAGCAAACAAAAATTTAATGCTAGAAATGTGTTTGTATAACAAACAAAGTGCCAAACAAATTAAGCTGATACTTTTCAAAAGTTAATCATGTGATTTACTCATCATCCCCAATAAGCTCACCAACTTTCAACGCCCTAGCTCAAATAGTTTTTGAGGTATCTTGCTTACAATAAAGTGTGATGTAGTGATGGACGGACAAGCCCAAAGCAATATCCATCCCATCTTCTTCAAAGTTTGGGGAATAATAAGTTTTCCATTTACCTTGTAACATAGGGCTTAAGATTCAATGAATGTAGTAATTTGTCAAGGTTTTTTTTTTCTGGTACAAACATGGAACACATTTATCATTTATTGCCTGTTAACATCAAGACCCAGTTGTTCAAAGCATTGTTAGCTTAACAAGCTGGATAATGACAAACACTTTAAGTGTTGTAGCTTAGGTATTTTCAAATAAATTGATATTTGCTACTCAAATTTTTTCAACAAAAAAAATATCAATGTATTTGCAATATTTCAAGCTAGAAATTTTAATGTCCCATTAGCTAACAACTTCGTTAAGTTTTGAACAGCTGGGCCCAGAATATTAAAGGTTAAAGTGACTGGATACACCTCAAAGAGAATGCACTCTAAGTATTAAGTTATAGCCTCCCTTCTCAAAAAAGAGACTTCTCTAGCAGAAAAGAATTTAATTCCCGGTATCTGAAACACTCCTCAAAGACAATAAACCAAGTATATACATTCCTCTCAGGAGAACGCGTATACCTGAATGATTTTGCCATCCTTTTTCAAAAAGAGACAACTTCTGTAGGCAGAAGTTGCCTCCCTCCCTAGCATTTGAAACCTTCCCAAAAAGGAGGTCACTTTTTCAGGAAAGAATCTGCTCCAAAGGGGAGCAAATTCTTTGCACTAAGAGTAACCCTAGTGTGAAGCAAGGCAGATGTTATTATGTCAGAGCTATTTCCTTTAAAGATGTACCCAATCCCCTTACTAACAAACTGGACAACTTACCTTGATAAGATCATGCCATCAAGAGGCAGTGTCACCCTCTGCCACCTCCCCATGGGGTCTCCATAGTACACACTTGCCATAGATGCCCCCTTGGGACAATCTGGGTCATTTGGTAGACACTGCGGTGTGACGTATGACCATGTTACACCATTATCTGTGGAATACTGAAGATGTATTGGGGCCACTGTGACATTCCAGGGCCTCATACAACCAATATTGTAGGAAAATTGCATCATATGACCTGATTTAATGTTCAAGTCTCGTGTTGTTAGCATTGATTTTTCATCTGCTAAGGTGTTGCCAATGGCAACATCTAACACATCGCAGTAATCCCCCTCTACCATATTATCAAATGCGTTCCATTCCTGTGGATCAAAGCCATCAAAGAAGTCTCTCATAATGAGACTGTCAGGATTCACCAAGTTACCACCGACACGGAAATTATCCACCATCCAGTCATCTTCATTCTCTCCACTGTGCTGCATCTGCCACAAGCCAACTCTTGTACCATTCTGTCTGGCCTCTGGTGGTAACTTCATTGTCACAAATCTGAAACAGTTACAGCTGACAATCTTAATTTCTCTAATGTTGACAAGAAATGCAAGCTTTTCATTTGTTATTGTTGCTGTTTCGGAAAAAGGGGCTTGACCTTATATTAAAACTCTCCTTTTTTCATTGACAATAAGATAATTCAAATAAAATTTCAAACCCTATTGTTAAGGCAATTGGGAAAAATATTTAACATCACAAAAACATGACTATATAATGTTGACCCCCCTAAACCCCACTTTTATATAGTAAAACTGGGGTTTACAGGTGTACACATTATTTTTCTTATTTCTGCTCAAACACATAGATTGTGGGTACTCGTTAGAACAGCCTCACCAAGGCAGTTCTAATGAGTACCCACAATCTATGTTTTGAGCAGAAATATGAAAAATATCAGAGTTTTTATCTGAAAATTTTCATTTTTTGGTGGTAAAATTTTCAGTATATTTGAATGTTTTTGTAATGAACCTGAATATTCAGATAGCCATGTCTCAGCAAACAGTGTAGACCCATACCAGATTGAAGGAGCAGTAAAAGCCACAAAAAAGAAAATTTGTTTTTTACAATACCAACTCAGTCATGTTTATGTTGAATTCATGAGTACAATAACCTGCTTAAAGAAAATAGTTACAAGTTTACTCTTCAGAGGATTTATTAAAGTATAAATTCCATTTTAAATGGGTTGTTAGTGTAAGCATGTTGAGTTGGTATTATAGGCTTATGAATTTCACTGTATTCTCAGGGTTCCTACCTATATAATATTTAGCACTCTCTGGGGAAAGCAGAAGACAAACTGATATTTTTCTCATTAATATTTCCTGCAAACTGTGTCCTTAGGAAATATTTTGAAAGAAATGTCAAGCCCTATTTTCTTGGAAAATAAGAAACATATTCCAAAATCTGCAACATTTTTACCCAGCATTTTAGAATATTCAGGTAAGTATTTTTCTTGGCAAAATACCTGTCTGTGATCCCATCATACTTTAATAATTTACAATATCAATTTCATCCTAATACACTGAAGTCATTTTATACCTCTTTTACTGTAACAAATCCATCCCAATTTACTGCAACAATTTAATCCCATAATAATTTCATCCCAATTCACTGTAACAATTTCAACCTAATTTACTGTAACAATTCAACCCAATTTACTGCAACAATTTCATCCCAATTTATAGTAACAATTTCATCCCAAATTTGCTGTAACAATTTCATCCCACTATACTGCAGTAATTCTATACCTCATTTACTGTAACAAATCCATCCTAATTAACTGTAACAATATCCTATCAATTAAATGTAATAATTTCATCTGAATTTATCGTAACAATTTCATCCAAATTTACTGAAACAGTTTCATCTTTTACAGCAATTATTTCATACCTCATTTACTGTAACAAATCCATCATAATTTTCTGCAACAATTTCATCCAAATTTACTGTAACAATTTCTTCCCAATTTACTGTAACAATTTCTTCCCAATTTACAGTAATAATTTTCTCCTGATTTACCCTAAGAATTCCTCCCATATAATCCCATTTCAGTTTACTGTAATACTTCCATCTCAATTTCCTCTAAAATTTCCAGCTAATTTACTGTTATTTCTATTTCATGATGTGACAAGTCAGAAAAGGGCACTTATGTTATGAGCAAAGACCCTCGTCAGCCTGCACAGTCTGATCAGGTCTTCTCTGTAATTTGATGTAGTTAGTCTACAATGTCCACAAGTTCTGAAAGGGGGGTGAGGGCAACAAAGGCTCTGATCAGACGGTGAATATGCAGGCTAACCTGGACATTGGTTGTCCACATATGGCATAAGGGCCCTTTTCTTACTTTGCTAGTCAAATAGCTTCGGTGATATACAATTTTTTTCAACTACACCATAAACTTTTTATAACATATGCTGGGATCCAAAGTCAAAACCGTGTTAGTTAAACAACCATGTTGTATCCAAACAAATATGTATAGATTATATAGAAAAATGACCATAAATGGTCATTTTTCTATATAATCTATACATTTTTGTTTAGAGACAACACTTTTGGGATCCACCACATCTTATTAACTGAAACTGGTTTATAACGAACCATCTTATAAATAGGTTCCAGTATAATTTCTACAGCTCCCATCATAGGAGTCCCTTATGAAATATTTCACAACATTGGAATGTGTTTTGCAGACTACTTTCTGCATTAGCTCATTTATTTTCCAGGTTTCTCCCCACAAAAAAGACATACTCCAGCTCACATTGGCTGTGTCAGGCAAATAGTGCCTTTGAACATGAACAAAATGCACAGATTCAGATCATTCTGTACATGCACAAAGTATCACCCAGGCCTTTGCTCTCCATTATATATTCTGTAGTATCCAATGATTCTGTTGAAGGACAGGGAAGGCCTGATCAGACTGCATGAATGTGCAGGCTGATCTGGGTCTTTGCTATCCCCATATGCCCAAAGATATGTTTTCCCATTGTGCTGCCCACATGCAAGTTATGTCAACATTACATCCTGATGATAATGCTGACACCACTGAGGAACAAACTGAATGACAGATTTTCTGAAGCTGTCACAGTTTTCAATTTAAAAAAAATAGCCATCAAAGGAGATAGCAAATGTCCCAACCAAACTGCCATTTCTAAATTTAGTGTATTTCAATCAATATCATGGAAATATTGAAACAGGGCAAAGTAAAAAGATGCAAAAAGATATGAAATGTGACCAAAATAATAAGTGAAAACAATAATAGGTGTACTGTTAATGATTTTATTTTTGCGTGTTCTTTTTATTTATTTATTTTTTTTTTTTTGTCAAAATCATCTAATAGTTACTTCTGATGTGATAATTTGTACAGGATACACAATATTTGCAAATGTGTTGTGAGTGTACATAATAAAAAATAATAGCAAAAATAAATGCCTTGTAAAGGTAAAGGAACTTGCTTATGTTTATTGGGGTAAAAAATCAACAGAGTAAAAGTTGTCCTTCTTGCATCATTCTTGACCTGATATATGTCCCTACCAAACATTATCAAGTTATTTCAAACAGTATGGGAGTTATGGCCTACACAAGATTTCGGCACCAGGAGAGATAAGTACATAATAGAGAAAGTGAGAGTACTCTTGAACACGACATGCCTACTGGTCCTTATCTATGCCTCTACCAAATATTATCAAAATATTTCAAACCACATACTCAAGAATTTGTCTTAGAAATTCATTCAGTAAAGGTATCTAGAAAACAACCACAGCAGAGGTTGTCTCTCTTGCATGTTGACACACCTACTGGTTGTTACCAATGCCTCTGCCAAATATTATCAAACTATATGTCTAAGGGTATCAAAGTTATAGAGTGCACAAGATTTTGGCTTCAGGGGAGATAACTAAATTACAAAGAAGAAAGTGAGAGTTGTCTCTCTTGCATGTGACATGCCTACTGGTCCTCCTCTTCATCTCTACCAAATATTATCATATTATCTCAAAATGTATAAGAATTATGGCCTGCACAAGATTTTGGCTTCAGGTGAGATAACTACATAAAGAAGACAGAGAGAGTTTCCTCTCTTGCATGCAACATGCCTACTGGTCCTCCTCTACATTTCTACCAAATATTACCAAACTATGTCAAAGGGTATTAAAGTTATGGAACGCACAAGGATAAGTCTACAATTTCTGCTTCAGGGGAGATAACTACATAATGAATAAATTGAGAGTTGTCTCTCTTGCACGCGACGCACATACTGGTTCTCCTCTTCATCCCTACCAAATATTATCAAATTATCTCAAGCAGCATGGAGTTATGGCCTGCACAAGATTTTGGCTACAGGGGAGATAACTACATAATGAAGGCAGTGAGAGTCATCTCTCTTGCAAGCAAGATGCCTACTGGTCCTCCTCTACATTCCTGCCAAATATTATCAAAATATGTCTAAGGGTATCAACGTTATGGAGCGCACAAGGATGCGTCTATGGACGGACAGATTGACAGACGGATGCCCATGCTGATTGCTATATCCCCCAAACCTATCTGTTGGGGGATAACAAAAATGAAACTCTACAGGTCTTTAACTAATACTTCCTAACTACTGTGCTTTCGACATCTTTTAGAAAGTGTTTTTTTTGCTTGGCGCTTTCCACAGTAGAAGTAAATTTGCAAACTTTTGTCATAATTTAATGCAAAACCATTTGTCGTAACTACCTATGAAAAAAAGTTTTATTCTAGTTATTGGTTTTTAAAAAATAAAATATTTTCACTTTTTCCCATAGTTAAAATGTATGCAAATTATGCAGAAATCTGTAGGGTAAGTAACTTGAAGGCAGATTTTCAACAAGTTCTGCATGTTCAATTTTTCTGAAATACTGATGTGAAACATTAATAATTCGTATTTAGCAAAAAAAAATCTTAGACAAAAATCACTTTCCCATAGAAATTACATAGGTCAGACCAAATTTTGGCCATATATTAAATTTTAGGGTATATATTTGAGAACCAAACACAGAAACTGAAAAGACAAATGGTAACTGATAGGATGTGGTCAATCAGAACAAAATGTTTTCATTATGAATAAAATGCTAAGCAAAAAACATCTTTCCAAGTGATGTTGAATGGCTAGTAGTATACCGGTACTGGTCTTATGAGAAACTGACACATTTTCAGGGAAGGCAACTCTTGATTTTTGCTTCCCTTCTGAAAAGAGATTTATCATTAAAGAATTTGTCTCCCTTGGGTCTCTTCTGAGAAGAGGTCTACTCTAAAAGGGAAGATGTTGCTCCCCCCTGGAGAAATTCTTTCCTTTTAGAGTAGACCCCTTTTCAGGATGGTCTTGGTGTACAGGTTGTCTCCTTTCTCATAAATTGCAGAAAATCTGACAAGAGTATCTATTCACCATAAACTAATACATGTATCTAATATTTCTACAAATCCCCAGAAAGAGTTCTAATTCTTATAGTAGATTAATGGCAGGAAATCTAACATGTATTTATTCACCCAAACTTAATATCTAACCCTTGCCATGCTGAATTAATTAAGATGCCATGCTCACTTCTAATTTTCAGCCAATCAGATTACGTCATCCAGATTGTTAATATAAATTCACATACTTAATGGCAAACAGTGCAGATTCACATCAGTTGGCTTCTTCAGAAGCCAACTGATCTGGATCTACACTGTTTGCAAAGGCAAGGTATATCCAGGTTCAGCAGGACAAGGGCCAATATTTCTACAAATCCCCAGAAAAGGTGCTAATTTTAATGGTTAATGAACTACTTTCAAATCTTGATAAAAGTGACTTTGTCTGTTTGGGCAGCATCTTCCATACTAGCTGTTGTAGAAGCCCTTTGAAATGTGACATAATTATTGTTGTTTTGTGATATCATAAGCTTTCTTAGCATTTACTGCTCTCTGGACTAATTCAGCAGATGACACATTGATGACATTTTTCTTATTTTTCCTAGAAAGACATTAGACATTTCAATCAAATCATCTCCAATGGAGACAATTAACATGAAAAATAAGAAAAATATTTCATTATGTCCTCTGCTGAAAATTTCACCCAGAGTGCTAAGAGTTAATGATGTTGTGTGCAGTTAATCAGCAAATGATAACATTTTGATAAATGACCTACAAAATTTCTTAATACAACAAAACCTGGATTAGGGGACATGTGGTTATATTCTCTGCCCTAAGAACTCTGTTCCACCTATGGGTGGGGTGAACATAATTCTCAGGCAAGAAATATGTTCCCTGTCAAACAAAACATGTTTCCAACTGTAGGTACCCATTGGAACCTACTTGCTGAGACAGTTCTATTGAGTACCCACAAGACATGTTTTAGTGCTAAAATAACAAAACTTATCTTAGCTCTTGTCATGCTGAACCCAAATATATCATACTTTTTTTCAAAAAGTGTAGAACCAACTGATCTGGATCTGCACTGTTTGCCATTCAGTATGTGAATTCATATCAATGGTCTGGATCAAGGAATCTGATTGGCTGACAATTAGAAGTGGGCATGGCAATTTATTCAGCCAGACAAGTGTTAAATTACCACCTCAATTATTACTTTACTTGGACCTACCCAAGTGGGCATGCAAGGTTAAGACAACATTGCATCAACATCGATGCAATGTCATGATGCCATGTCATGACGTTGCACTGATGTTAATCCAACATTGTATAAACATCATGTGCCAGCTTGTGACACACAGTGGTTGTATTATATGACTGACTATTACTGTGTGCACAGTACTAAAAGAAAATGTATAGACAACTCACGTTGGATTTCTGTAATTGCGATAATATAGTAGTCCAAAAGTGGTCCATACAACATCATCTGTTGTGTAGCTGACGAGTACACTTTCATCAAGGTTATCTGGTGGTGAGTTACAACCATACATGAAGTAGAACTGTATGAAGGCTGCAGATGTGAGATCTAGGAAATTTGTCTTTATCCCTCGGAAACACTTCTGCAATTATATGCGATGCATATGATTGTGTTGGGGTTTAATGAAACATCAACCTTGTGGGTCATTTTGTGTTATTTCCCAGAGAAAGGGAGAATAGAAGAGATAGTAGAGGAGATGAAAGAGTTGAACAGGGGAGAAAGGAAAATGAATGCAACATGGGAAAAAGGCCCACAGGTAGATCACATAAGTGGCAATGAAGGCCCTGATCATACTGCAAATGCACAGTCTGATCAGGGCCTTCATTGCCCTCTAAAACAATCATTGAATGCTGTAGATTATATTGACAAATAGCACAGGGCTTATATTCAGTAAATATTTATCATCTTTCTTCACAAAAACATATGTTGTGCGTATTCATAAGATATGTATCACTGAGGCACTGCTAACAAGTTCCCACAACATATGTTTTTCATGAAATAAGATAAAATATCAAGACTTTTTGGTTTTTGGTTGCAAAAAGTGCATGTTATATAGAACTATAGAAAAGAGAAGGAAAGCAGATATAGGTCTTCTAAGTGTTTGACTGTGTCACCAACATGCCCAGCCCATCAGTGCTCACCAATAACTGGTCGTACATTTAAAGTTTGAATTATGAAGATCCTATAGAAGCCAAGATATTTTAATTCCATACACCTTTGCAAACTAAGACACTAGTCCAGCCAAAACAGCCTAAACAGTTTCTGTAAACGTAGCTCACAGTGACCTAGTTTTGCAGCAGGACACTAGGAGTGGTGGGATAGATACATACATTGATAAATATGAGGGAGCAAACACCTGTGGAAGCAGGATTATGAGTCTGACCATGAAACCATGACCAGGTGTCAATATTTGCAAAAGTAGGTCACAGTGACCTGGTTTTTTCAGAGGTCACTTGAGATAGTGTGATGTGTATACTGTTAAGTTTACTGAAGTTTGTTAGGGCTGGCAGCTGTTGACGCCAAGAAAAAAAAAATTCATTTCCAGTGTTCACATACAAACACGCACTGACACATTTCCAGTGTTCACATACAAACACACACTGACACATTTCCAGTGTTCACATTCAAACACACACTGACACATTTCCAGTGTTCACATTCAAACACACACTGACACATTTCCAGTGTTCACATTCAAACACACACTGACACACAGATGTCTCATATTGTGACTCATCCATTTTAAAGCTGCAGAGATGAGATCAAGAAACTGCTCTTTACTCTATGGAAATGGTTCTGTAATAATATAATCATGCTTTTGACAAAAGCTGTGTGAAAACAATAATAACATAAACTTGCAAGGGAGAAAATTCTGTCAAAATTGTTGTGTCTCCTTCTGAAATAAAGTTTTCAAAAGTAAACATATTTTAACAATCAATACTTAACCTATAGATAATGTGCTATATTCTATTCTGCCCATACCTTCCACAGAAAAAAACGACAGAAACGTCGTCCCATACAGTCTTAATCCAAAAGTCCCTTATTCAGTCACCTGTGTGACGTCATTCCTCCTGCTCTTTCGATCACATGTCAGTTTCTTTGATGTAAAGCCCTAAAAGGATAGAGCTGAGTGGGGATAGGGAGATGGGATTATCTTATCTATAGGTTAAGTATTGATTGTTAAAATATGTTTTACTTTTGAAAATTTTATTTTAATTGCACAATACATTAACTTATAGATAATGTGCTAGAATTTGCAGATAAGGTAGGAAGGAGCTCCCAATTCTAAAAAAAAAACAAGTAAATCCCTCTTCTCTTGGATTAAGGCTCAGGAAACTCTTAGAACAAGCTTAGTCTTGATAAAAATCCTAAGAGTAAGCTCATTCCAACATATATATAAGATATTAATTACCTTAATATAATGTACTATAGTGTTTGGAGGCTGTAAGTCTTCTTAGGCATCCAAGGCACTGTTAACTTGGCCCCCCACCACTTTTTGGGCCACAACTACTGGACCCAAATTTTGTAGGTTCTGAAGTTGCTGAGACATATCCCTTAGATAGAACTTAGCAAAAGTAGAAGATTGACTCCATACTGCTGCTTTAAGAATCTCATTAAGAGGGACATTATCAAAAAAAGCCCATGAGGAAGATAGAGCCCTAACTTCGTAATCTTTAAGAAGGGAAAATCTTTACGGGTGTTTCCTATAGGCAAGCTTAATAGTATAAGATATCCATCTCGAGACAGATGATTTAGAAATATCTTGTTTGCCTTTAATTGGTAGAAATAGTCTGGTTCTATTTTGAGGGTAAGGTCTAGTCATTTTGAGATAGAATTTTAAAGCTCTTATGGGGCATAAAAGTCTATCTGAGTGTTCTCTTTTACATACACCAGCTAAATTAGGGATCACAATAGGATCTGGGCAAATGGACGGAAGCTGATTCTTAGCCAGAAACCCAGTTTGAACTATCAGAGATACAGATCCATCAGACTGATTGAATCTGAAATGATTTGAATCCATTGCCAGGGCATGAATCTCGCTACATCTTTTGGCAGTGGCAAGAGCAAGGAGAAAGGCTGTTTTTAACGTAACGTGAAGTTTAGAAGCCTTATGTAAAGGTTCATATGGGGCTTTCTGCAGACAGATTAAGACCCAAGATAAGTCCCATTTTGGAGTAAGAGATCTTTGTACAAGTCATTGTAACTCAAAAGGTCTTATTAATTCTGACAAGACAGGGTTAGATCCGATTCTGTTACCTGTCTTAAATTTAAGAGTATTGGATATCATAGACCTATAACCTTTAATAGTGCTAATTTTATACTTTTTCTCAGAAAAAGGGTAAATGAGGAAATCGGCTATAACTGTAAGAGGGGTCGAGACCGGATTAACCTTCTTTCTATGACACCAACGGGTATATACGATCCATTTCGCGTCATAGACTTTCTGAGTTGATATTCGTCTTGATTTGGGGACAAAATCTGCAACATTTTGCTAAAATTTCTTATCTCTAACTGATTGCTTGATAACTCCCAGGTGTGAAGGTTGAGCGCTGGGAGGTTTTATGTTGAAACTTTCCTTTTGCTTGTGTTAATAGATTTGGAAAGATAGGAAGATGAACTGGAGCTGAGACAAGTAGTTGTAGGACCTCTGAAAACCAAGCTTGTTGTGGCCAAAGAGGGGCTATCAGAACTATTCTGCACTGAGATTGGCGTATCTTGTTCAGGACAGAAGGAATCAGCATTGTTGGGGGAAAGTTCCAGTTCATGGAAAATGCGTCTATCGCGAAGGCTTGATTGTCCAGAACTGGGGCTACATAAAGTGGCAGTTTGTGATTGAAGCGAGTTGCAAACAGATCCGGATTGGGATAGATGAACATTTGGAAAATTGCATTCGTTATCGACTGATCCAATGCCCACTCTGTTTTGACTACTTTGTCTATTCTCGATAACCTGTCTGCCAAAACATTGAATTGCCTGGGATATGACGAATCCTGATGACAATATGATGTTTCAGGCACCATAGGAGGATTTTCAATACCTGTACACATAGGTTGGGAGAATGTGTTCCCCCTTGCTTGTTAATATATGAGATCACTGTTGTGTTGTCTGTAGATATCATGACACAAGAATGGCGAATATATTTTAAGGTTCTTATCAGTGCGAAACGATGGCCATTATTTCCAACATGTTGATATGGAGTCTGGATTGGTCTTCCGACCAGCAACCATGAAAGGATAGACTCATTGATTCTAGATGAGCTCCCCAACCATAATGACTGGCATCCATGTACCTCGTAAAGGTAAATTTCGGGGTCTGGAGGGTGAATAGGCATTCCTTGAAGGAAGCCATTAGAGTTCATCCACCATTTTAAATGGAATTTGATCATCCTGGTGATCGGAACTTGATGATCTAAAGGAACAATGTGAGGTCTCTAGACCAATAATAGGCACATTTGCAGAGGTTGTAAATGCAATCTGCCTAGAAGAATTAAGTCTGCTGCTGCACTGAGTTTGCCCAAGAGAGAAAGGAAAGTTTGTGCCGAAACCTGAGTCTGAGAAAGAATTGTTTTAATGGTCAGCATAAGAGCTTTTACTCGGTCTGCTGGAACTCTGACTATTTTCTGTTGAGTTAGAAATTCCATACCTATAAATGTGAATTGTTGTGCTGGAATCAAATCTGACTTCTTTAGATTTGGTATGAAGCCCAGATTTTGTACCATTTGAAGAGTAAATTTGCTGTGAGAGGTAAGTTGATTGCGAATCAGATCACTTATTAGCCAATCATCTAGGTATGGGAAGAGAGATTCGGCACGAAGACGTAAGTGTGTTGCTATAACATTCATTAGTTTTGTGAAACCCCACAGACTTAGGAACATTCCGAACGGTAAGGCCATGAACTGAAATACCTGGTGGTGGTAAACGAACTGCAGGTACTTTCTGGATATAGGATGTATTGGAACATGAAGATATGCATCCGTCAGATCTATGGAGATAGCCCAGTCATTGTCCGTTATCGATTGTCTTACCGACTTGACTGTCTCCCTTTTGAAATGTTGTTTGTCTATATAATGATTTAGCAAGGAAAGGTCTATTACAGGACGTAATTTTCCGTTCTTTTTGGGCACTAGGAATAGCCAGGAATAAAAACTGTTAGTTCCCGGATTCCGAACCCTTTCCACTGCCCATTTCTTGAGAAGCTCCGAGATTTCTTCTCGCAATAACGGGGAGGAAGATTGACTCAGATTTATCGGAACAACCAATAAGGGAGGAACTGACTTGAATGGGATGGATGGATATTTTATTTAGAGACGCTCAACTCTAAAAGGGCATATAGCATCTAATAATTTTCATATTATATGAAGAGTTTCTTTAATTTGAAATTAAAAATATATAAGATTCATATGTTCATTTTAAAAAGATAACAGTATGAATGATTATAATTTATTAAAAAGTCTGATTACTTTGAGACAGTCGATTATTTTGGCGGTTGGTATATCATAAAAAAGATCCTTTATATTTTTTATATTAAAATGTTTTTTGTGAATATGGTTGAACTCTGTACAAGTAATGAGAAAATGTTTTACTGTAAAAGGTTCATTGCAAGTAATGCAGAAAAGAGCTTGTTCATTTTTTAATATATAAGAATGAGTAATTCTAGTGTGTCCAATTCTACATCTGGTGATTTTCGTTTGTTCTTTTCTGCAGTAAATAAAGAATGCACATTTGCTGTTAAAATTTGGTTTTATTTCGTTCAGGTTATTTTGAGTTTGTTTTTCCCAAACAGATTTACATTTGTTGGTAATGTATTGACAGATGCTGGAGTAAGGAATTTTAAAATTTGTTATCACTAGGGATAATGCAGATTTAGCTTCTAAATCAGCTAATTCATTTCCATGAATACTAATGTGACTGGGAAGCCAACAAAATATAATTTCTTTTGAAACAGAAGTAAAAGCAGTAAAAATGGAGCTATTATCAGGTAATCTAATGTTGTCAGTAAAATTTGGATTAATAACAGCACAAGCAACTTTCTCATCTTGTTTCGAACCATTAGTATAAATGGAAAGGTGATGTTTATATTTCGATTTGATTTCTAAAAATTCATTCTTAAAAATATGTGACTCAACTTCTGAATTTTTATTTTCATGAAGGTCTAAAATGAAGTTTTTTAAAAGTAAAACATATTTTAACGAGTAATACTTAACCTATAGATAATGTGCTATTCTCTTCTGTTTTCACACCTTCCACAGAAAAAACGACCTTTCAGTCGTTAATTAAAGTCTTAAAACAGAAGGTCCCTTAGGCAGTTACCTGTGTGACGTAACTCTTCCCACTCAATTGACCACATGTCAGTTTCTTTTATGTGTAAAACAATAGACACAATTAGGAGAGATAAGCGAGGGTGGACGGAGGGAGATAATTGATTATCTATAGGTTAAGTATTACTCGTTAAAATATGTTTTACTTTTAAAAAACTTCATTTTAACTTCATAATTCATTAACCTATAGATAATGTGCTAGAATTTGCAGAATAGGAGGGAGGTGCTCTCCTAATTCTAACACCAATAATATCTCACCACTTCTGGTTAAGACTCAGGAAACTCAAAGGAATCAGATACATTCTAATTCTATATTTAATAGAAAGAATGATCTAGATTCACAAAATAGCATATCTTTAAGGTGTTATGATCTAACAACCTTATATATATTAGTAGACTCTAGAGGAAGCCAGTTCTTAAGTCTCAGAGACCTAACATTGGCACCCCCCCCCCCCCCCTCTTTTTTTCTTTTTGGGAAACAACAATTGGCTTCAAAAAGAAAAGGGAGTCATTGAGACATAACATAAATATTCCATCGCAAAGTAAGCTAGGAATATAGAAATATTTTCAAAACAAATTTTGTAAAACAAAAAGCCAAGACCATACACTGTAAGTAGTCTATGTAGGGTCTTGAATAAATAAGGAAAAGACTACTTGGTGGAGTTTCCTATAGATAACTGACATATGTAGATATTTTGGATAAAATTCTAGATATGTGAAGCTATGTAATTGTAATAGTCTAAGCTATTAGAATTATAAACTAATTAGATTCTGTTAATTGGAGCGACAGGACAGTTTCCGATGAACAGACACAGACTTAAAATAACCATAATATGTAATTATTTCCCTTTGATCAAATTAAAGAAGGGGAGATAATAAAAGTAGATGGAGTTAACTTAACTATAACTAAGTTATCCATCAGAAGAAAAAAAGGTATAGACAAACATAATGGTTAAAACTATTGCTAGACTAATTGTATTACGAATTTTTAGTCAAGCAATAAAATAATACAGAGTTTGCATATAACTGCTGGGAAGAAAAAACAACCTAAACCATTGATAATTAGTTTTGTCATAGACATATAAAAGCGTTTGATGTCCTGACAAAAAAATAAAGAATAAACTGTCAACATCATAACTTAAGAGTTTGACAGAGAATAAGAGAGATAAGAATAAGGTTGATTGCAGCAAACTGTATGACGGTCATAGTTTGGCTAAATCTTACCGTATTGATAAGATTAAGCAATAATAAATAAGCTGGATAGAATCTTTCTATACCAGAAGATTGCCATGAAAAATACTCCTGAGTAAATAATCATGGAAATCAAGAAATGTTAAAAAATCCACTTTGATACGAATCAAAATGTTCATAAAAAGAGAAGGACTCAGAGAAAAAGTAATAGTGTGATAATCTCTGAAGAAAGATTATACAATAATACTGATTAATAATCTCAAAAAACACTTAATTTATAAGTTAAGAGATAGTATTACTATTCTATACGCATATTTAAGAATAGTAAGAAATATATTAATACTAAATAAAAATTATACTACTGAACAAAATTCCCGCTATAAATAATAGGTTAAGCATAACTATTTATTAAGCAAGGAATTATTAAACATATAACTCTCTATAAAATTACTGCCCGGAAATTTTATAGATAAACATTCAATCAAATTTTTAGAATTGAATATTAATAGAATAAAATCTATGTCTGCATAATTGGTAATTCCTGAAATATCAAATTACGTACTCGCAAATGAGTTCAGGAAGAAAATACATATATATACTCTCGAGATCTATGTGTAAACCATAGAGAGTAATAATATTATTACCGCAATCCCTGACGGGAGGGTAAAAACATGTATATGAAAGAGATAATAATTAATTTAACGTCATATAGGTTTAAGATAAAATTTGTTTAATCTTTAACCAATATGCAGCAACAGTGACTCGATATTCTGTATTCGTACGTAGAAAAGGAGTACTTAGTCATTAGAATTTTGTATGATTGAAATAGAGATAATGGGATCTAAAAGGATGTATCTCCATGAACTGAATGGAAGGATAATATCCATTCTAAAAAACTAGGGCTTGTTTTAGGCTTAGTTTAACAAGCGTAGAATTGAATTATTTCCAAGTATTCATGAAGTCGTTATGCTCTGAATACTGAGAAAAATGTTAAAATATTGTTTAGGAAATAAAAAAGTGACTGTTCCACAATGTTAGCTAGATTTAAACCTGGAACGTAGCGAGAAGGTCAATCTAATTTAAAAGTAAGATGAGAAAGATAAATAATGAAGATAGATATATAAATATCGGAATAATATATTATCTCCAACAATTATCAAATAATCTGAATGTTTAAAAGCATAAATACTACTCGAAAGTTTATTTACCGAATGTATAATCGGAGAAAACTTTCAGTATGTTCAAAAACGTATCACAAAAGTAAGATCTGACCAGGAACGTAGGTGCAGCACTTACTAAGTTGTGAAGTTAATATAAACATATTTTATATTATAAATTGAAGCAGTGCATTTCAAAATCATCGACATCTTGAAATGACTTATTGTGTGGAAAAATAAATAAATATCCAGTTTCGGAAAAGATATTTATCTATATATATAGACCATTTTTGATGCGGACTGGAAATCAAGATATTAATCTTTGCATTATTCGCAAACTGAACTTGAACTCTTAGCGAGAATTACTATGATCCCTTTAACGAATGTAAACATAAAGGAGGGGTAAAGAGATAATTAAGAGTGTCTTAATTCTTTACCGGCTCGTAATTAAGGATGTTTTCCCTTTTGTCTAAGCCTAGACTATAGATTGATTAATATAAATATAATAATATCTGTTATTATGAGGTAAACTCTCGTTAATTAACCTCTAAGCATATATCAAAAATATATATGGCAGTTTCTGAATAGTTACAAAGTCAATAAAACAAAATATCAAAAGGAAAGTATTGTATATAATATCTAATTTAGGCAATAATAATCTGTAACGTACTGAATAATTAATGCCTTTACTAAATATGTATCCATTGTCAATACCAAAGTGCAAGAAAATTTTGATTGACATGGACTCTAGTTATAAATAAAATATTAGAGGTATAGAGCTAGTCGAAGCAAAACTATTCCTCAATAAGATAAAGTAGACCTATAATATACGAGGATTAATTGGGTCTAGAAATTATAATCATAATAAAATTATTATTCCAATATGAAGAATCTTCGGCGTAATAGATTCTTACTGAGGCAAAAATATCTGGTATATTGCTATCGTAGTCTTAAATGATCCAGAAGAAAAAATAAAACAGGCAAAGTAAAGAACGTATCGAATTATATCTATGCCTAAATATAAGACTGTTTTCTTATTTATTATTTTATAGCAGAGTTTAGACAGAGCACAACTGACCTAGACTCTTATATAATCAATCAAAAGATAGTATAAAATAGAATAATAGCTTATCGGATCAACTATTTTCCATGTAGAAAAGGCAAAAGGAAAATATGTACCTCAACTAGAATTTTAAATCGTAGTAATCTAGAGAGGTAGCGAATAAATAAATAAACTGTTAATTTATTTATCTGGTTGGTGTAAATTTCCGATACCTTAAGAATGAAAAATTAATAGAAAGTAGAAAATATCGATTGCTACTTTCTTGTCAGTTTACTCCTTAGATTACATGCTGATTACATATCGGAGCATGTAGAAGAAAAACAGGGGAGGAAAGAAGAAAATTTTTTAGATTTCGTGTATATTTTTCTTCTTATAAATAACAATAGTTTTATAGTTCACCTTTGCCCTAGAGCCGAATAAGGTGAATATGTAAGAAGTTAATCTCTTTGTAGCGAATAAAAGAGATATAATTATAGCTGGAAGTATCTTCTACACTTAGTGAATGAATTGCGAATTTGATCGTAACCGATAATTCTTAATTCATTTTCAATAATAAATATATATATAGAATTTAAGTCAAGTTCAAAAGTGACTGGACAGAATTCAACAATATAAATGGCTACTAGGTATTAGAACCCATCGCTGTCATTCAATAACCTATAATCCAAGACTATACATGTCTATAGTGGTTATTAAATAAATATATGTTGAGCGAGTACTAGTGACTACTACTCGGACACAAGTAATCCGACACAAAGTCTACGAAACTACTGCCCGGTGGAATTTCGTTAGAATGACCTGGCACTACTCTACGAAGTGCCTCCCGATGAAATTTTCGTTAGAGCCAGAATTTAACCGCTTTCTAGCGAATTAAAGAGATAAAACATCATTTGAATGACCTGGCACTAGTCTACGAACTGCTGCCCGGTAAGAATTTTGTTATAGTCGGAAGTTTAACTCTTTCTAGCGGATAAAAGAGATAAAACATAAGTTAATTTAAAATATTAATGGAATTACACACCTATAATAAGTCAATGGAATATTAAAGATTCTAGTCTGATTTGGGAAAGACTGTACAGAATTTTTTGTATAAAAAGTTATTATGTATTTCACTTAATAACCTATATCCATTGACTTAAACGTGAATGGAGCTCTATGAACAATAATAGATTGTTCGGGAATTAGTGATCATTATTTTGACACTAGTTACCCGACACAATGACCGGACACTAGTATTCGTAACTGTTGCCCGGTAAAGTTACAAGTAATTTGACAAATTGATCGGATAGTAGTATTCGTAACTCTAGTCCGATGAAAAAGGGAGATTATATATGAAAACTGAGCGGGCACAAGTATTGAAACTTTTTCCCGAAGATAATTAATTATTAGGCAAAAATTGACCAGACACTTTCTGTAAAAGTTTGCCTGGTGAAAAATCAGAAATAATATTATAATATGACCGGGTATAAGTATCAGAAATATTACTGATACTTTGCCCAGTGAAAAATTTTTTTAATAATTAGACATAATGACCGGAAGTTAGTATACGTGACTATTTTGTCCGGTGAAATATGTCAAAAACTAAGTCTTTCCAGAAAATAATTAAATTATTGACTGGAGACTAGTTGACTGGTGCCTGGTTGTTCGGTGACTGGTGACTGGTGACTGGGTGACTGGTGACTGGTGACTGGGTGACTGGTGCCTGGTTGACTGGCACCTGGATGACTGGTGACTGGTGCCTGGTTGACTGGCACCTGATTGACTGGTGACTGGTGAAGCTGATTGACTGGTGCCTGGTTGACTGGTGACTGGTGACTGGATGACTGGTGACTGGTGACTGGTGGACTTAGACTTTATCGGATACTAAGTACCCAAAGATGCCACCTTGATGGGTCTTACCCCGGCAGTATAGCCATATGGGGTGGGGCTCCCATCAGTAAAGAATTGTCTTATAACCCATCAAGGGTTGACAAGTTCTTTACAATCAGCTTCTCCACCATGAGAATCTTTAGCCAACTGAAGATCTCTGCAAACAAAAGTCCAGGAAAAACATATCGTAATTGCTGAATAACCTGGAACGAAAAGAACAAAATATTCTGCATATATAAACACGACTATCGAACCGATCGCGCACGAGCGTTGTGCCGAATAGCGAGAGTCGCGAAAACGCATGTGGAAAAAGACCAGTCAAAAATACATGAAATCGAAAATTGAAAATTTTAAATAATAACACAGAAAGTGAAAGGAGTGATAAATAAACAAAAGAAACACAAGGATACATAAATTTATCCGTGAGGAAAGAAATAATCCAAATTTCTATCACAGGTAAATAATCCTTGTTGAATTTCTTTGTCCACAGAAAAGAAACTGACACGTGGTCAATTGAGCGGGAAGAGTTACGTCGCAAAGGTAACTGCCTAAGGGACCTTCTGTTTTAAGACTTTAATTAACGACTGAAAGGTCGTTTTTTCTGTGGAAGGTGTGAAAACAGAAGAGAATAGCACATTATCTATAGGTTAATGTATTATGAAGTTAAAACAATCTTTCAAGGGTTCAACGTCCATGGCTCTTTTGATGGAAAGGAAAAAGGCTGAACATTTTTAATATTAATATTGGCCTCTTCAAGTAACGGTTGTATTCTCAGACCAAGTGATTTAATAGACGTTGGTTTATTATTGTAAAATCTTTCGTATTTAGGATTAAAAACACAATCATAAGCTGAATTATGTGAATTGGTGGCTAATTTAGTTACATATTGAAGAGACAATTTCTCTCTTCTTACATACAATGATGGTTCATTTGATTCAGCGTATAAACTTTCAATGGATGAAGTACTAAAAGCTCCTAGAGCTAGACATAAACCTTGATGATGAATAGTGTCCAAAGATTTCAAATAAGATTTTCTAGCAGATCCATAAACTATGGATCCATAATCCAATTTAGATCGAATTAAAGATCTATAAAGATTTAAAAGAACTGTACGATTTCCTCCCCAGTCGGAACTGGAGAGAACTTTAAGAATATCAAGTGCTTTTAAACATTTAGCTTTTAAAGTTTTGATGTGTGGGATAAAAGATAATTTGTTATCAAACAAAAGACCCAGGAATTTCGCTTCACTGATGACTGGAATCAGACTACCACATATGGTAAGATGAGGATCTAAATGTTATTGTCATATCTGACAGAAATGAACATATTGAGTTTTTGTTTTTGAAAACTTGAAATCATTTTCATCGTTGGAGTTTGAATTCAATGGTTTCCATATTTTTTGATTGAATAAATATTCCAAAATCATCAACAAAAAGAGAACAATCAATGTCTTTTACACATTTAACAATGTCATTAATTTTAATGCCAAACAAGGTAGGTGATAAAATGTTTCCCTGTGGTACACCTTGTTCTTGTTTGAATATGTCCGATAATGTATTACCTATTCGAACATTAAATGTTCAATGTGATAAAAAATTTTGAATAAAAAGTTGCAATCGGTGACTTGAATGGGATCTTGAACCCATTTTGGATGACAGAGGACCCACTTGTTGTCTGTCAATTCTTCCCATTGTTCCACAAAATGGGCCAACCTTCCTCCCACTGGAATGTCTGGGCGTGGCAGGACTGGCCGCGGAAAGGGTTGGACTTCAGAATTTTGTGGAAGATAAGGCTTGCTTAGAGGAGGGGAACTGCTTTTGATTCCCACTTCTCTTCGCATACAGCTTTCTATTTGATGAATATAACTTTGTTTGACTTTTAGGCCTAAATATTTTAGCCGGCTGCTTTGGTCTCTTAAAAGTCGGAGGAGCCAGGTAAGTCACTTTTTGTTGTTGTTGCATTGTAGTACCTTGGACCTAATATCCACTGGACTAGTAACTATGGTACAGGTATTGTATTTTATTTTGGAAATATGTTGTCGTGGCTGAGTTTTCATAATTTTGTATGATGAAGTTTAAATGCTCATATTTCATTTATTTTCCAAATATCTGAGATTTGTTTTCAAAAAGCAATAGTTCAATATATTACCTTTAAGACTGTAGCATTATGTTTCAGGAAAATTAAACACTTTTTGTAAACATCAACAAGAAACCTAGGTACCCATTTTAGCTATTTTTGCCACTTTTAGCAGAAATTCATCAGAAATTTACCCAAAATGATGGTATAAATTTAATGTTATTAATTGTGACTTAACATTTTTCAATCAAACCTATTAAAAAAATTTATTACAACTTCAGTTATTATCCAAAATCATTTTTAATGACCACAGTGCTGTAAAATAGTGCTAAAATCAAGCCAAGACAACATATTTTGGCAGTTCCATTAGTGACAAGTCCGGGTATTATTAGGTCCGAGGTAGTAGCAACTGAGGAAGTTGCCAAGAACCTTTGCTGCTGGGCCTCAAAATTGCCCCTGGCAACTTCCTTAATTTTGTTACCAAATAGAGTTTTAGAGTTTATTGGAGTGATCCGCAACTCCTGATTGGAACTCTCCGATAAAAGGACGTGGCCAGTACCGCATCACGTCTAGCTTGGAATATTTCCATAGCCAAAATCGTAGACATAGCTGTAGCATGTTTTATTGATTTGGCTACAGCTTCCAACAGTCTTGAAAGTGCTTGTACTGACATTGTCTGCTGCTGCATACATAGGTATGCAGCAGAAGAAAATAGATCCACATGCGAGTTGATCGCTATAAGTTTGTGGGCTCTTTTTTCCCATATTTCCAAGTTTGTCATTGGAATGGAGCATTTTCCCTTGTTGGATAGGTCCAACAGGGAAGCTTCCAATTCTAACAGAGGAATGTTATCTGTTGGAAAATATTGACTCTGGCTCTTATAAAATTTAGTCTGCATCAATGACGAGACTAAACTTTGTGAGCATCCCAGTCTCTGCCACATTTCTCCATGTTGATTTTGTCCTGGAGAAATCTGGCAGTGTTTTCAATCAATTTTGATTGTGGTAATATCAGTAATGGAATTGTCTGCAACTCCATTAGCTGTTCAATACCAGATAGGGGTTTTGCTGGAGCATGCTCCTTGGTAGACCTTGGGCATAGCTCCGGAGGCAAAAGCCTAAAAACCTCATTGATTGCCCTATCAAAGGTCCAGGTTTCCATTTCGGTATCAGAACCTGAGTCCCTTGAAGGGCGTAACAAAGTTTGTTCAGGTGTCATTGTCCGGACATTAGATAGTTCCTCAGGCTGTAGAACTTGCGGGTTCTGTACAGCCTGTGGACTGTATCTACTTCTTTGGTATCTGCCATAATCATGTACTTGATTATCCGATACTGAGGAAGAAGAAGAAGAAGATGTATTTCTTCTCTTCCTGTGGGAATGTTTAGATCTTTTTGATTTTCTCTTGCGAGAGTCTGAAGATTTGGATGTTGAAGAGGAGGATGTAGAGGACGATCTCCTTCTCCTCCTCTTCTTAGATCTATGTTTATCTCTATACTGATCCCTCCTGGATCTACGACCAGAGAGGGAAGTCTGAGGAATTTGTTTGTTGTTGTTGTCCGACCTCCAGTTGTTGCCTGGCAGTTCTATAACAACACTGGGGTCGGACATGTTACTGAAGTCCGGTTCCAGGGGAAGTAAAACTCTAGATGTACTATGTTGGTTGTTAGTGAACTCCGTACTTAATGTATGAGCTTCACTAATAATAGGCTGAATTAAATTCTGATGACCGGTAATTGGTGGTCAGTTGACCGGTGACCAGTGGCCGGTGAATCTTGAATTTCCCCTGTATTTAGCCTTTCTAGGTCCACTGACCAGTGGCTGGATGGTTGGTGACCAGTGATTTGGCTGGAAGTGTCTACATCCCCCACTTGGCCAGTGGCCAGTGACCGGTCATGACCGGTGGCTGGGGACCAGTGACCGGTCATGATCAGCCGGTCTGATATGTCTTCTTGTCCATTGGGTGAGTGGCCGGTGGCTGGTTGACTAGTGGTCCGATGACCGGTGACAGGTGGCCGGTGGACTTGTACTCCCTTGGGTACAAGTACCCAGGAAGTTGCCACCTATATGGGTCTTACCCTGGGCAGCAGGGCCATGAGGGGCAGTGTTCCCATATTTTCTTCTATCTTTGTCTGAAACAGACAAGTTTTGAGACTTCTTATTTTTCTTGGACATGACCCACTTTCTGGAAGAGTAAGTTCTCTTCTCTGCAAGTTCCCAAATGGAATTTGACCAGCTGCTACATGTGGAGCAAGTAGATTCCCTGGAACAATGAGAACAATTAATACACCTTTTATGATTATCCCAATGCGATTTTATATGACCACAATCACCACGATGAGTAGTCATGAAAGTCGTGAAAACTCATTACAACGAACGAGCGAAGGATAATTTCAAGAAATCAAAATATTGAATTTTCACAAATTTAGCATGAAAAGTGAAAGGTATGATAAAGGATCATAAGAAAGAACAAAGAATTCAATTTCAACTGCAGAAAAAGGAAGAAAAATAGATTTCTTTTACCCAGAGAAAAAATCCATATTTACTTTCTTTGTCCACAGAAAAGAAACTGACACGTGATCAAAAGAGCAGGAGGAATGACATCACACAGGTGACTGCCTAAGGGTCTTTTGGATTAAGACTGTATGGGACGACGTTTCTGTCATTTTTTTTCTGTGGAAGGTATGGGCAGGTTAAAATATAGCACATTATTTATAGGTTAATGTATTGTGCAGTTAAAACTGGTTCTACCCTAAATGGAAAAAATTTGCTGTGAGCCAATTCTTTCCATTTAGAGTAGACTCCTTTTCAGAAAGGCCTTTGTATGTAGGAAAGCAAACAGGAGGTCACAAAACTTGGTTGCCATTTAACCCATTGAAGTCTTGGAGACCATTGGCAAAATGTGCAGACCCAGATCAGATGCCACAGAATGTTTGCAAATAGTTCAACCATTTTTCTCTAGGAATACCTATTTCACATAGCCTAACATACCTAAAATTGAAATTAGAATCTTCCAATACATAGTGTGGGGAGTTCATTCAGACTAAAATGGGTTAAAAACTGGAGAAAGTCTACCAGGTGTATCCAGTCTCCTTGAAGCACTACTGACAGGGATATCCCAAAGGGAGAGAACTCTAAATGAAATCAGTCTCCTCAAAATATAGCAAATGCTTTTAATACAATTAGTTTTCAGAAATTTTGAACAATTTTCACCACAAATGTGTTTTCTTGATGTTCCATATGACCCTCAATCAGTGCCAAACACTTGACAAAAGGTAGATAAGTCAAAGATGTGAAAATCCTTCTTATCTCAGCATTTACACTAAATATTGGAACATTTAAACTTCTAACCATGTTCATAATATGGGACTACTTGAAATAAAGATCAGCAGAGAACTTCATGAGTGGAGTATTTAAAAATGCTTACATGATTTTTCAATTTTCTTTAAAAAAAGCATATGCTGTTGGTACTCATTATAATCACCTACACATTGAATTGTTTCTAATCATAAATGAGTACCCACAATATTTTATGCTTTTCTAAAGAACTTGATAAACATATTGGGTTGTAATCTAAAAACTCAGAAATTGCTTGACTGTGTGGTTTTAAGGGTATATGTGGAAATTACATTGAATTTTGTATGTGATGTACTTACACCAGTGAAATGTAATGCTGGACCTGATGCCAAAACCTGACAAACTTTAGATGGTTCTCCACCAGCAATTAGCAATGATTCTTTTGTGTCATCAGAGAACATCTCATAGGCATATGTCTTCAGCTCAATTGTAGGTGTGGAACAGTTGTCACTTTCCCATCCTTCATCACATCTGATATAAACAATAGAAATACATTTTATGAAATACTTTCACCAATAATTCAGCCAAACAAAAAAAAAAAAAAAAAAATCAGTAAATTTTGCAATTAATCTCACTTAAGAAACATGCAGAACTTCCTTTTCCTTTAATGCAAGAACTTAATTTTTTTTTTTTTTTTTTTTCAATCTTACATCTATTTCTTATTAGTCATCCTTTACATTCTCCCCTATTTCTTATTAGTCATCCTTTACATTCTCCCCTATCCATGCATCCATCCATTCACGCATCCATGCATCTATCTGTCCTTCCATCCATTAAAAATAAGACTTAATGTATAAGCATCCAAGGTCCATCCATTTAAACATGCATGCAGGCTTTGAAATAAAACACCATGTTAACCTTTACCATTCTATGGCAAGGTGGACAATCACATGACTTCTGATGATAGGGTTCATGGGAATTCTGACCAAAAATTGCTCAAATCAGGTAACATCTTTGTTGATATTTCCTTTAATACTCGAAAGAATCAAATGAAATTTAAAACAGATACCCTGCAACACTTTACAAAATATGTGCATGCTATGCTTTTGCCTGTAAAATGAGTGTTTTTAATGCTATTGACAAGCAAACGATTTTTCTCTGGGAATAGGTTCACACAAAGAATCAAGCGTATATTAAAAACTATCATCTTTTGATAATATCTGTGTCTTACTTCTTCTCTTGGATTTCCAAAGCTTTAAAATGAACCAAAAAATCTTTACATGACCAAGAGTTGTGTTGAAAACCGGTGTTATGTGGATAGAAGGGGTTTTTAAGGAAATGAATGGGTTCACACAAGTATGGGGTACACACACATTAGCGGAGAATGATTTCTATTTCAGAGAGTGAGCTGAGCATAGCAATTTCTCTGCAAACAGATTGAGGGTATTTTAAGATTTGTTAACGTGATGGCTTCTTTTCATAACCCAATGAATTATGTATCGAGAACATAATGATGAGACGTAGTGACATCCAATAGTTGCCAGAAGATGGTTTGAGAAAACATTGTGTTAAGTTGCCATGATGAGGATTTGAAACAATAGTCTTTACAACTAAACAATCAACTTTCAGCTAAGGTTGACACCCCACTTTAATGTGCAATTTCTTGTTCATCATACTAAAAGAGCAAAGATTTCTGTAGTGAAACCTGTTTAAAGTGTCCTTTCTGTAAAAGTAGCTGTATTTAGCACACTTATATTTTGAGTTTATAGTTTCGTTCAGACAACGGTTGCTTTTTAATCATTAACTAAAGCATGTTACAAATAAGAACGCTATTTTTAAGCAATTTGATAACAAAATATAGATAGGAAGTATCATGGACTCGATTCTCATCATACCAATAGTCACTGATGATCAACTTTCACAGCAGTCTAATCATCCCATTTGAAAGAGAAGGATTTTGTTCTGCTTGTTAAGCCTTTGTTATCATTGTACTCATGCCCTATGAGTTTTTCTCTTTCTCTTGGTGTCATTGATGTGCTGCATCGTATGATTATGGCACTCCCAGGATCTTTCTTTTAATTTTTCAAATATATATATATATATATGTATATATATGTATAAATGATTTGGGATCTAATTGTGTCAGTTCCTGTCGTTGCTCTTTGGATTACTTTGCCAAGACTTTATCAAGGCCTTTGAATCACATGGCCCTGTCCAATCACGTCTATGATCAAGATTGTTTTCACATACAGTTTGGTAGCGATATGATCTAGCCAATAGGCTGATAGGCTGATTGCAGTCAATTAGTTAGCCTAGCAATGATCAGGAAGTAATTCTGTCAGTTCCAAAACCCTGCCCTCAACACACCTTTCGAATAATTGTCTGTGTTTAGCGTCTTTTTGCTCTATTTATCACTTCAGTTAGTTGAACTATAGATTTGTCAAGTTTTATTTGAAATCCAGAAAAAAGATAGAAAGAAGTTACCAATATCTTGCCTTTTTAGTGTGTGCCTTATCTGCTAGAATCTTCAAAGGTTTTGTGTTTCCTGCTTCAGAACAAGATATATTTAACTAAATTACCATATACCTATATGAAAAAGATTTGCAGATCAAATGTAATCACTTATGACAATCTAAAAGTGCATTTTATTACTTTTTTGTTGCAGAGTCAGGGGAAAAATTCTTTTTCTTGGCTTTGCTTGAGGCAGTACAAAAAACTGCTTGATGTCAATGAAAATCACTTCGATACTCGTTTGTTGCATAACTTGAAAGGTTATCTGCACTTTACTGTGTGAAAATTGTCATACTATCATGCAAGTAATAATCACTTTTCTTGCCGGTGATGTCCAATCACTAGTTCGTTATCAGCAAACAAAATCAGGTGATTGGCCACTGTGTATGGGCAAATTTAGCAGACAACATTTTGAAATATTTCCATATATCTTTATTCTTTTTTTTTTTTTGTCAGAAATGAGAAAGAACTAGAAAACATTTCCAATTGTCATCTGTTGAAATTTCTTCCCAGCATGCTAAGCATTAAACCTACAAGCATCCAATATCTATCTATCCATTCATACATACTCATTTACATATTATTACATTCAATCATACGATGGACGATCAAAATGTTCTGGGCCCCTGTACTTTGAGAATGACCAAGAGCAGAAATTGTTCCATTATTTCTCAATATCTTCATTTGCCTCTATGCACTTTCTCCATTGCTGTTTCAGTTTGCTTATCCTTAAAAAAAAAAGCCTTCTTCCTGGTCCCCCAAGTACTCATCAACAGCATCTATGATGCCTTCATTGCTTCCAAAGGTCCTAGCATGAAGGTTAGTTTTCAGATTTGGGAAAAGGTTGATGAAGGGGCAAAATCTGGAGAATATGGGGAAGGAGGAAGGACCTCAGAGCTGCATTTAGTCAGAGCAGCCATAGCAACTTGAGAGGTGTGGGCTGGTGCATTATTTTGCAAGAGCAGAACACCTCTACTCAACTTTCCTCTTCTTTTCTTCACAACACAGCCGCCTTTGTTCTTCTGCATCATATGCACCATTTGTCGAGTGACCTTCCTAGAGATGATCCACTGTGATAATGCCCTGACTATCCCCAAAGACAGAGGCCATCGCCATCCCTGCTGAAGAAACTCTCTTAAATTTCTTAGGAGGGGGTTGAGCCAGGGTGCTTCCATTGCATACTCTGCTTTTTGGCCTCAGAATCTAAGGGATGGACCTAAGTCTCATCTTAAGTCACAACTCTACGAATAAATTCCTGAGGGTAAACTTCATAAGAGACAGGATACTTAGAAATATCAAACCTGCTCTTTCTGACCTTTGGTCAACATTCTGGGGACCCATCTTGCCGAAAAATTGGACATCCCTAAGATATTGGTCAAGATAGACTGAACTGCCCCAAAACATGCTATTTGTCTAGCTATATCACACAGGCTTCTTCTTCTGTCACATATGCTCAGACTGTGCATAACCTCAACATTTTCATTTGTAGTAGCCTCTTTAGGGGACTGTTTATAATCCTCCGCACTCTCCCTCCCTCTCCTAAATTCAGCAGCCCATTTCTACACCATGCTGTAAGGAGATTCATCCCTAAGGGTTTTAATGAAGTTGTCAAGAATTTCCTTCGGGGACATACCCTTCTTACAGAAGTACTTTAGAACTGCCCTAACTTTAACTTGTCCATTTTCTCAGTTTAACACACCCTTCCCTGTTTGCAGCGAATTCCAGCTAAAATCAACTCACTGTAGATCCAATACATCGTGGTCCGTTATTTCGGGAAATCCAGTATATCGCGAATCGGCCATGGCTCCCGAATTTCCCGAATAAGCAAAACAAAAATAAAAACATAAAATGTTTGTTGTTTTATTTAACTTCAGAAAAAGAAAACAAAAAAAAAACATGTTCTGCCTCCGGTAATTGATTTTTCGCGCCTATCCCGGCGTTAAGTCGCATCAGGTATTATGACAAACAATCCACCTAGCGTTGATTATAATTGGCAAACAATAAATTATAATCGCCGTTATTGTCATAATCATTATCATCATTGAGTACATAGATCTACTCAATGCTCAATCAGTCAATGATGCCCACAAACTAATTCTCAAAAGGTGAAAACGGTCCACCTCCTTTTCCACACCAGCAAATTTTACAAGACAGTAGTCTTGCTATGTTTCTGTCCCACATACACAGATCTTAGTCCGCTCATTTTACACTGCTGAAGCAATAAATATTTTAACCCTTGTCCTGCTGAATAAATTAAGATGCCATGCCCACTTCTAATTTACAGCCAATCAGATTACTTGATCTGGATTGTTGCTATAAATTCATATACTTAATGTCAAACAGTGCAGATCCAGATCTGTTGGCTTCTTCAGAAGCCAACTGATCTGGATCTACACTATTTGCAAAGACAGGGTATATCCGGGTTCAGCAGGACAAGGGTTAAAAGAAAACAACTGCATCAAAAAATAACAATAAAGTTAAAATAAAAGAAATTAACTTTTATAAATGACATTATTTTTGCGCCCACAACACAATAAGTAAAGGGACGCAACTCAAATTATCTAAGCACAACTGAAGCAATATGAGTTACTTCCCTTTGCAGTTCCAGGGAACCAGAGTATCCAAAATGGCTTCATAAATTGTCAACCCGATGATATCTTGTTTCCAAATGTAGTTTATCAGCTGGTTTCGATTGAAATTACTTGTAAATTATGCCACTGAGCAATTCTAATCCAATTTTAATTGGGAAATATGGCTGATAGCATGACTGAATGCCATTTATCAGTGATGTCTCACCAAACTACCGCAGGGACAAACCAAGCGAGTGTTATACATGCATGGTACATGTCTGGACTTATATCGCACTCCGTTTATATTGCGACAGCGGACTTTGGACCCCGAGGACCGCGATATATTGGATCTACAGTGTAGCAACAAATTCCAGCTAAAATCAATAGCTTTGAAATTTTATTCTTTCTACCAAAGATGTTGAATACAATAAAATTATCAACTGATTGAGGTTTTATTTCAATTTATTTATTCTAAGTATATCTGGTCGAGAACTTCTTGATCATACCTCGTACATCCATCAAAATAAGATCTTATTAAACTTACAAACATCCAGTATCTAGACATTTTCCATGTCCATGACACCAATCAGGGCAGTGATTGCCAATGTAAAGGTCTGACACTGACCACGTGTCCTTGGGATTGTAACCCTCCTTCTGATACCAGCGAAATCTTGTAGCTTTAGACCTGTAGCAGAAAATAACAAACAATGTATGAGCCAAGTCAAGCAATAACTGCCTTTGAACATGAGCAAAATGTGCAGATTCAGATTATCCTGCACATGCGCAAAGTATCATCCAGGAATTAGCTCTCCATTTATACATCCTGTAGTATCCAATGACTCTTTTTGCTGACAGTGAAATCCCTGATCAGGCCGCATGGAAGAGCAGGTTTCACCATTCTAATATACCAGAAGACACGGTTTTGGATAGTGTGGCTCTTATGGTTTATCATACTTTTATTTATCTTAAATATTTGAATATCTGAACTATTTACCATACTTGTCCTAAACTTTTAACAAGTCCAGTTTACTACATGTAAATGTGCCTAAAAATGCAAAAAGTGGCAAACAGTGTAGAGCTTGATCAGATGCCATGTTGTATGGTGTCTAATCTGGATCTGCACTATTTGCTCATGCTTGCCTGTCTGAAAACTTAGGGTTAACCCATTTAAGCCTAGTGTCCCATAAAAAGGACATTGGCAAACAGTGTAGACCCAGATCAGATGCTGCAGAATGTGACATCTGATCAGTGTCTACACTGTTTGCATTTAATTCAGAAATTTCTACAAAACATGATAATGATAAAAACTAACCAGACACCCTTTATGCAGGTAATGGACCTGTTCAAAGAGTTAAGGTAGGAGACTCCACTTGGCTTAAATGGGTTAATACGGTGCATGTATTTAACAAATTTGTGGTTCCATATTGCAGGTGCAAAAGGAGTTGCAAACTATGACAGTACCCTGTCAAACAATATTCAAAGAAACACACATGTATTTATTGTTTCTCCACAAAAGCAAATGTTATGGATGAAAAAGAAACATGCCAACAGCTGTTTTTAGAAACCAAATTTTACCTGGAGTCCTGAGCCTCAATGTCTAAAACATCATCAGATTAAATGTTTTGTGGAGAGTTAAGAAACAAATGGTCAACACTTTCTGGCTAAATTAAAAATACCCAGTGTAGAGCTATGTGAAGCTGATTTGGATTTCCATAATGTTTTTAAAGTCAATTCTAGCTAGTATAAAGGAATGTTTCTCTGGTAGTGTCAATTCAGTCATATTCATCCAGCACTTTTTTAGATGTATCAACAAGTTTTAAATGGATTTCTTCAAATTGCAGTCCAAGTGTGGTAAAGGGTGTCTGAATACTTAGGTTAAATATGGTAGTAAGGAAGTGGAAAATGTTGTAATACCATGTGAAGTCAACATTACCTGTTGTAGTATTACAGGAAACTATATGCTGATTCTATGACCAATAAAGACTTTCTTACTCGCATTGCTCTAGATACCAGTAGTATACAGATAAATAATTTCCTTATTCTCTGCAAAAATCTAAGTAGTGTACCTTTTAGAGGCATCACAACAAAGTGCTTCTAATGCATATGTACAACATATGTTTTTGTAGAAATATAAGAAAACATATCAATGCCTTCTGGTGGGAAAAAGCACTCAGTACTAGGAATATTGTACAATACCTTTACATCACTTAACAGGAATATCTTATCTAACACTGAACTAGGTACATCCAATTTCATGTAGCATAACAGTGACTCTGTGCCAGTACAGCCAATCTTAAAACTGTAATATTAATTCTGTAAAAGGTACAGCCAACCTAACCAACTTTAATAGTACCTCTGTACCATATGCAAACTATCTTACTTAGCAAAATAGTAACTGCAGGAGGTATAGTCAATCTTAACTTGTGTAATATTAATTCTGTACAAGGTACAGCTAATCTTACCAACTGTAATAGTAACTCTGTACCATATATACCTAATCTTACTTAGCTTTACCATATGTATTCGGACAGATAGGCTTGAGCAAACTGTGGTAAATTAACTCTGTTCCAGAAATAACTGATCTTACCTAGTTTAATAGGAAAATCCTACATTAACTATGTGCCATATACAACCAATTTTATCTTGTGTAATGCAGAAATCTTATATTTACTGTGCCATTCTTAACAATTCAACAGAGATGTGGTACATTCACTCTGTGCAAAGCATAGCCATTCTCACCATGTGTGCTAGAGACGTACATTAACTCTGTACAAGTTTAAGTTATATCCTATCTTACCTAGTGTAGTAGTGTCTTACTTAGCTTTACCATATGTATTCGGACAGATAGGCTTGAGCAAACTGTGGTAAATTAACTCTGTTCCAGAAATAACTGATCTTACCTAGTTTAATAGGAAAATCCTACATTAACTATGTGCCATATACAACCAATTTTATCTTGTGTAATGCAGAAATCTTATATTTACTCTGCCATTCTTAACAATTCAACAGAGGTGTGGTACATTCACTCTGTGAAAAGCATAGTCATTCTCACGGTGTGTGCTAGAGATGTACATTAACTCTGTACAAGTTTAAGTTATATCCTATCTTACCTAGTGTAGTAGGGAAGTGGTACATTAACTCTGTGCCAGGTATAGCCAATCCCTGCCATGAAGCTGCTGTCAAGGTAATAGTGTTTATTACAGTCCATGTTGGAAGGTTTACATGATTTAAACACAGGTTTCCATGTAGATCCCATATCCAAAGAGTAGTCTAAATGAATTTCTGAAAAATAAAAACGAAAATTGTGAACACAAAAGTGGTAACTTTGACCCTGTTAAAATCCCACTTTAATATAGTAAAACTGGGGTTTAAAGGGCTATACATTATTTGTCTTATTTCTCCTCAAAAACATAGATTGTGGGTACTCGTTAGAACTGCCCCAGTGAGGCAGTTCTACACCCTGGTGAGGCAGTTCTAACAGTACCCACAATCTATGCTTTGAGCATAAATATGAAAACTATCAGAATTTTTATCTGAAAACTTTCAGTTTTGGGTGGTGAAATTTTCAATAGATTTAAATAGGCATGTTTTCATAATGATAAACCTATAAAATGTCATGCCAGATCCCTAATGAGAATAATAGTATAGAGGACATCCAAGAAGAGCTACAATCACTATACATAGCCAACCAAGCAAACAAACCATCACAGAAAGTACAGTACAGTAAATGTCCTAAAATTTCGTACACTTAAATTTCTGACAAAATGACATATCCAAACAGTGCAGACTCAGATCAGATCATTCCTGAAGGAGTAGTCTGATCAGGGTCTACACTGTTTGTCATTCCACTAAGTATTTTACGAAATAACTGCATAAAAAGCAAAATTTAGGTTAAAAAAGTCTGTAATGAAGTGGTCAAAATTTTAGGACATTTTCAGTAAGTCTAGACAGGACTTTTGTGTACAGATACTCTACATTACCATATTAACGGTCCATAGCTTCAGATTAGGTGCTTTTTTTTTTTCAACCAAAATGTGCTGATATTTTTTCTTATCCTGCCAAGAAAAAACATATGATGTGAATAATCATTAGAAGCACCTCACTGAGGTGCTTCTAATGAGTACCACAACATATGTTTTCATGGAGAAATAAGAAAAATATTTCGTGGCTACCACTTCTTATCTGAAGCTACGTTAACCCTAAGTGTTGGAATAGACAGAAATCAGCAAATAGTCAAGATTCAGATCAGCCACCACAGAATATGGTATGTGGTGTCTGATCTGCGTCAATATTTGCAACACATCAAACTACATTTGGACAGAACAGGTAGTAAAATGGAATTGTTCAAATTTTAGGACAAGCTCAGTAAAAAGTTAAGGCATCCTAATATTGAGGATAAATGCAGTTAAGGAAAAATGTGATCTGCAAAGGACTCAACATTACAAAACCACGCCTATTCAAATATAATGAAAATTTTACCACCAAAAAAAAACGAAAATTTTCAGATACAAATTCCAATATTTTTCATATTTCTGCTCAAAACATAGATTGAGGGTCCTCATTAGAACTGCCTTAGTGAGGCGGTTCTAACGAGTACCAACAATGTATGTTTTTGAGCAGAAATAAGAAAAATAATGTATACCCCTGTAAATCCCAGTTTTACTATATAAAAGTGGGGTTTAAGGGGGTCAACATTATATAGGCATGTTTTCGTGATGAAATATCAGATATCATCATGTAGCCTAGGAAATCTATATCATCAGATCAGTCTATCCAAAAAGAAACTAACCTTATGACATATGTGACCAGAGTAGACCCACATCAGCCTGCAGATCTTAAACTCTGATCAGGGTCTACAGCCTAACAGAATCCTTAAAGTTCATACATTATGTTAACATGCAGTGTAGACTCTAATCAAACTGCATGGAGGGGTATCCTGATGAGCCTGTGATGGTTATATATGTCAAAAGGCTGTTTTTTAATTAGTTCAGTAGGGACATAATCCATGTAAGATGCATACAGGCATAATATCTCATTCCTAATGGTAAATATGGTATTTTGGACCATAAAGGCCATAAAATTGCTTAAAAGTGGCTTTATTCAGCATAATTCTTAGGACCAAATGTGCCAAAGTATATGTTTGTCATTAAAATTCAGACAGACATGCCTGGGCAAACAGTTAAGACTCAGATCAAAAGATGCAGAATCTGGCATCTGATCAGGATCTACATTGTTTGCCACTCATCCAGCACTTTTTAGACACATCAACTAGTAGAAAAAATGGCCGTTTAAATTTTAGGACAAGTACAGTACCGGGTGAAGTTGTTCAAATATTTAGGGCAAATATGGTAAATAGTAGCAGGTGATTTGAGAAATTACCAAAACAAGTGTCAGAAAGACCACAGGCCATCTCTAGCTGAAACTGTAACAATGTTCCCTCAACCACCTTCATGTCAGCTGTCACTCCAAATCTGTGTTTCTCCTCACCTGCATTACACAGAAAATATATGAATGAGCATATTTACATATAAGATATTTTTACCAACCAACATGTATTGATATTTTTCTTACTTTTCTATAGAAACATATGTTGTGGGTACTCATTAGAAGTGCCTCATCAAATTTGCAATCCAACAAATGGACCTTTCTACCACATTACGAAAACATTCCTATTCAAATATATTGAGAATTTTATCACCAAAAAAATGACAACTTTCAGATGAAAAATTCTGGTAGTTTTCATATTTCTGCTCAAAACACAGCAGAAATAAGAAAATAATGTTTACCCCTGTAAATCCCAGTTTGACTGTATAAAAGTGGGCTTTAAGGGGGTCAAAACTATATAGGCGTGTTTTCGTGATGAAACACAAAAGGTTAAGTCACATTAATGCCCTTTTCTTCTATTCTGTATCATACCATATTTACCATAATCACACATATAGGCCAGTGCAGCAGTGTACATAATGTGAATTATGATCATAGTCTACACTTTTTGCCACTCATTCAGCAAATTTTTAATCAGATCAACAGGAAGAAAACTGGACTTGTTCCAATTTTAGGATAAGTATGGTAAGGAATTAACATATATCTGACTATTTACAGTAAATACAGTATGCTACTAGCTGTTTATGTGTAACATCAAATGCCTTCACTGTTTGGTAACAATATAAGGACAGTGAAAGGTATTTTACTGTACTTACTCTGAGTATTCTGACACAGGCCTAACAAACTGTACAGACCCAGATCAATAACCACAGAATGCAGTGTCTAATCAGGGTCTACAATGTTTGAAACTGATCCATCAAATTTTAGACATATAAAAAGTTAGTGATGGGAATCAGTCGGATTTTCATAATCGATCATCGGTTCAAAGTAAATGAATGATTATCAATTATAATTAGTGTGTTGCTATTAACTGTTAAGAATATTGCCTCCAATCATCAACTGGTTGTTGATGAATGAATGATTTTCGATTATAATTGATCATCGGAACAACACTACAAACAGTAAATATGATAAATGTATAGCATGCACAGAACTTCATTGACTGTATGTATGTACTAACTGATATGGATCTATAATGGCTACATATGTCTTAATATTTTTTTACATAAACTGCCTAAATTATACACTTTAACAATTCCCACAGTCTGGGCTAATTCGGCAGATGACAAATTGATGATATTGTCTTATTTTTATCAAAACATAGGCTTTGGCATTTCATGCAAATTGTCTCCTAAGACAATTTGCATAAAATGTCAAAGCCTATTAAATGAGTTTAGCATGTCATTTGCTGAAATTTTTACCCAGCAGACTAAGCATTAAGGTTGTGCACACAACACAAGACATCAGATTGAGACACTCACCCTTATAATGCATTACATCATATTTTGAGTGACATTCTTTCTCTATGGCACCTCCAGGGTTCATTGTCCAGCTTGAGTCCCGAGGAGCCCCGGGGTCATCTGCCAACATCTCCACCCCATCATAGTCTCCACCAATATAAATCTAAAAGATACAGAGCAAATTTAACATTTAAGGGGACTGCATACACTCAGTAGGTTTATATCAGGGAGACTACTTTTGTGACTTCCTATTTGCTCTGTGCACTCGAAAATTCTTCTGAAATGCCAGACAAAACAAAGTACTTGGAAGCCATCAATGGGATGAAAACACATTGTGGGACAGTAAACAAACAATAGATTGAGGTGAACTGTTAGAACAAAGAAGATTTTAGCCCATGTTCTGGGACAAACAAAGTTTTGAGAATAAGTTGTTAGACAAAACAGTTTTAGGTGAGGTTGTGTGACAAACAATATTTTGAGATACATCACTGGATAAAGAATATTTTGAGGCCTGGGTCCAGTTGTTCAAAGCATTGTTAACTAAATGAGCTGGTTTGTAGTTAAAATGTTAACTGTTCTAGTAAGTACAGAATCTTAATCACAGGTATTTTTGCTGAAAAAATGTGAGTAGCTTTGGCAAATGCCACAATCCTCACATTTTTTTCAGCAAAAATATTAGCGTATATGGCATATTTATTGATCAAGATTTTAACAATATGTTAAATAAAAACATCATTAGTTTTGAACACACAGCCCTGGTGTGGTATAAACAACTTTCTAAGGTCAAATGCGAGACAAAAATTATGATAGTTTGCTGTGGTATGACCAACATTAACTAGAGCTGGTGTTTGTAAAACACTATGCCCCCAACTCTGCCTGACTTATACACTGGTTGACTCCAACACTGCTCTCCCATGATGGTAATAGTACAAATATACAAGATTTCAGAGTTATTTTATTAAAAGGGAAATAACTCTAAAACAGGAGATAATTTGGATAAGAAAAAAAAATGCGGGTCACCTATATTTTCATGAGAAATCCATTATATGAATTTTCAAAACATTAGCATACATGGTTCTAAACTTATGCTATGTATATGAAAGCAACAAATGGCCAAAAATTGCAAAGGGCCATAACTCCAACAAAATTTCATAAAATTTGTTGAAAATTTAATCAGGTGATCTCTTCCTCAGTCCCAAACAGTATACCTAATATCAAGACTCTAGCTCAAATACATTTTGAGATATCTTGCCAACAAGATTTCAATGTTATTTTATTAAAAGGGCAATAACTCTAAAATGGGAAATAATTCGGATAAGAAAAAAATATGGGTCACCTATGTTTTCATGAGGAATCCATTTATGAATATTCAAATCATTAGCATACATGGTTCTAAACTTATGACATGCACATGAAAGCAATAAATAGCCAAAAATTGCAAAGGGCCATAACTCCAACGAAATTCCATAAAATTTGTTGAAAATTTAAACAGGTGATCTCTTCCTCAGCCCCAATCAGGATACCAAATATCAAGACTCTAGCTCAAATACTTTTTGAGATATCTTGCTAACGAGATTTCAATGTTATTTTATTTAAGGGGCAATAACTCTAAAATGGGAGATAATTTGGATAAAAAAAAATGGGTTACCTATTTTTTCATGAGGAATCCATATATGAAATTTCAAAACATTAGCATACCTGGTTCTAAAGTTATGCTATGCACCAGAAAGCGTGACGGACAAACGAACAAATGAACAGTCAAACGAATGAACACACAAAGGAATGAAGGAACAAACAGACAAGCCAGAAGCAATATGTCCCCACAACCTTTTTCAAAGTTGGGGGCATAATTAGAGTCATGTAAGGGACAAATCATATAATTTATGTGACAAGCTATGATTTAAACCCAACTGTGGGGAAACAGGTTTATGCCATCTGTCAGAAAAACCACAGTTTAAGGTCAAGTTTAGAAGAAGAAAAAAAGTTTTGGATAAGTAAAAATAATGATTAAGATCAATAAACACATGCATGCCATCTGGTGAAGGTCTCCACTCCCCACCTATACATTATCTGGACCTTCTATTGAATGAACCTGACATGAGAAAAGGGACTATTGCATATGTGGGCAATGAAGTCTAAGATTAGCCCTGCATGTTCATACAGGCAAATAAATACCATCCTGATCTGCTCACAGAATAACTAGATTCTGTATAGTTATCGACAAACAGAGATGGCCCTGATCAGACTGAATATTTCCACAGTCTGATCTGAACCATATCTATTTGCATATGACATAAGGGTGATTTTCTCCTGCTGTGGCTCAAATCTTTACCTGGTCAATTGCCCAAGGTTCCATAAATGTACCATCTTTAGATGGCTGCCACCAACGTAACTGTGAAGCAGGTGACCTTGACTTCTCAGGAAGATTTAAAACAATATACTCTGGTTTGTTACTGTTGCTGTTGAAGTCGAACTGTTCTACCGTGTGCCAGGTTACCTCACCATCTGTAGTGTACTGGAGGTAGACAGGTGGTGTAGCAGGATCTGGTGGACTCTTCTTACAACCCAGACGTAAATAAAACTGGACAGTCCTAAAGACAATAATCAGAATCTCATGTACATTTCTGAAAATTAAGTCTTACCTGTGGTGAGATTTTTATTTATGTTATTGACAGAGACTACCATTGCTTTTTCTTACATATTATATACATTTCTGCAAATTGTCTGAAGCACATAGATTTTTTAAGTTCAAAGGGTAAATGCTAGATACTTTCCTGACAGTAGTCCCTCTGGAAAGTCCACAACCATAATGAGTGTGGTAGGCTATGTGACATGTAAGAAGCTACGAAGGGTGTTCAAATATGAATGCAACTTAATTGATTTTCAGAAGTGCTTAACAAACAATGCCAAAATCTTTATCTCAATCCTTCAAAATACTCGCCACCATTTGATACACAAAGTTTCAGTTTTTTTATCCAATTTTCAAATACGTTTTCATAATCTTTTCGAGGTATGCTGTTCAGACACTGTAAAATAGCCAAACCAAGATTTTTGCGTGTTTGATATTTTCTTCCAGCGAGGTGTTTTTTGAGCCTTGGGAATAGGAAAAAGTCACAAGGGGCAAGATCTGGTGAATAAGGAGGGTGCGGAAGCTCGACAACCTTTTCCTGTTTCAGATATTTGAGTACAATGGCCGCTTTGTTTCATTAAATATCTCTTTCACCTGTATACCAAGAATACAGCTGTTCTTGATATAGGACCGTATTTGGTCAGTGAAAGGAGACCTTTTCCCAACCATTTTAGCTTTAGTGTACACGAGTAGACAGTGTTAATCGAGCAATTGTCAAAGCTAGACTGAACGGATTTACACATGTATTGTATCAATGGAGAGCTTACACAGCCATCTATACGATACATGTACCTATTTCGTGCAAATCATGGTTAAAAGTGAGATACTGGCCTAGTTGCATTCATATTTGAACACCCCTCGTATTGTGTGTTTGAAATGAATGAGCTAATATTGCAGATGATTCACAAGAAATATCAAACCTTATCTTTTCTGCAAAATTAAAGAAATTTGTGAGAATGATGTCTACTGCTTTAAGTGTTAAGACTGAATACAGAAAAGATGCTTACGTAGCTTTAGAGAGATCAAGTTCTGTGGTGACTAGACTTCTCTCTCCTGTTTGATCAAACATAAGACTGTGTCCATCCACCAACAAGCCACATTTCTTTGACACTTCTCCACCACTCCACATGTACCACCTCGTCTCATCCAATAACTTCTCAGCTGCAACATAACCAAAATGAGCTAAATAAGTAAAATGACCTTAGTGCATGTGTGAACACAGTATCTGGTATGGTAAGCCATTTTACCATTTATTCATGAAATAAGATATCTAAATTAATATATAAGATAGTATATAAGATATCTTATTTATTAAGTATATCAGATATCTTAATTAGTATACAAAATATTTAATAATAAGATACCTTATATAGCATTTAAGATGGCTAATATTCTGATTCCCATAAAGACAGTTAATATATCTTATTAAAGACTGACTCGATACGCATGTAATTTTGTACCCATGTATAAATCATATATTGAAACAAAGCATGAAAATCGTGACCATCTCGGTCCATCAAAAATGGGATAGGCTGGTTATTTATTGACACGCCCTTGTATATATCTTATATGCTATGACATCTTAAATCCTATATATATGATATCTTAACTAAGGTATTTTATACCCTGTATCAGATATGTGATATATGAGATACCTACCAGTACTTTACATAATAAATGAGCAAGCACACAACAAACTACAATAAGACTTGTGCAGCAAGCAAAGACTCAGATCAGCCTGTGCATCTGCACAGTCTGATCAGTTTTTACTGATCCCATTGATTCTACAGCCTCTGGGCTATTGAAAGAGGGGATTAACAAGAACCCTTGCCATACTGGGTAGATGTAGAGGTTGATCTAAGACTTTGATGGTCACACAGGTCTTATTCTAGGTTTTGTCATGCACTCACTCAAATAATAAAACAGCTTGTAATAATCGAGGCTTACTCCCAGTGAAAAGCTCTGGTCTGATCAGGTTGCACAGAGGACCTGGTTGATCTGGATCCTCATTGTTCACATACTGGATGGTGCGGCTCACATTAATTATACTTACTTGTCTATAAATAGTCATGTTTGTATAAATAAATTAACAACTCTGATAAAATGTGTATAAAAGCTACTGAAGGAAGACCAAACTAGTGGCCTTTATAAATACACTGGAACTTTTTTATAAGATGATTCATTATAAGACAATTCGCATATAAGACAGTTTAAAGGTGGACCCCAAAAGTGTTGTATCCAAACAAAAAAGTCTAGATTATATAGAAAAATGACCATTTATAGTCATTTTTCTATATAATCTAGACATTTTTGTTTTGATACAACAGGTCATTTTTCTATATAATCTAGACATTTTTGTTTGGATACAACACAATTGTTCAGCTAACTCGGTTTTCACTTTGGATCCCAGCAATTATGTTATAAAGAGGTTATGGTGTGATAGCTTTCTGTACTGACATTCACATTAACATGTGTCAAACATGGTATATTTTACTCATTTATATTGAGTGGATTATTCTACTGCATCTTTTTGGACCAGTCTATTTCCAATTGCAGAGTGTCTGGTTAGTTTTTATTATTACTATGTTTTATAGAAATTCCTGTATTGAATGCCAAGAGTAGACCCTGATCTGTGGCATCTGATCTGGCTCTGCACTGTTTTGCAATCACCCTTTTGGTGGTCTCCAGACTAAAATGGGTTAAAGCAATCTGTATATACAGGTGAGAAGTGGTGTTTAAGACAACTGGGTACATCTGAAGTATTTGCCAGAATAGCCTTTGAAACCTTTCAAAAAACTTGAACACCAATGGCTCATTTACCCTAGCTGATTAGAACTTATTTTTCAGTCCTGAGGAAGTTCTTGCGATAGCACAAGAAAACAAATATTCAGGGGTAAATTACGTAATTTTTCTACTTTATCATGAAAATGTATGTTTTGTGTACTCATTAGAATCACTTCATTGAGGCAATTCTAATGAATACACACAACATACCATTATTTGATAGAAAATTGAAAAGGCATCCCTAAATTATCCCCATTTGCCTCCTGACCTGGCCCTAGATTAAACTCAGTGGCTAGATTAACCCTCAGTAGCTCAAACTAACCATGTCATTGGTGTAGCACCCATTACACATGTTATGCATGTGTGTAATATGTGTAAGAAAAATAAAATTATTTGCAATAAAGAGTTACCAACTACCATAAATATTTTGCTTTTTTACTATAGGTACTGCTCAAAAAGAAAATAATTAATCACTTCCAAAATTGGGGCTACTGGGAGCAAATTCTTTCCTTTAAGAGTAGCCCCTATTTTCAAAGTGATACTAGGGAGAATTTTTAGAACATTATTCCTTGGTGTGTGTAACAATAATTCCATTCTGGTTACACCACTGCTTTCCATGGTGACAAAGATGTTCGAGCCACTGAAGTTTGACTGTAATTGCACTTATTATCAGGACATTGTACATCCTAACTGTGCTAACTATTATCTTATTAGAATCCATTTCACTAAAAGTAGCAATGCCTAAAAAGTTCAGGCTTAGAAAGGCCAACAACTGTGCAGACTCTGATAAAGCTTTAGCAGTGGTTTTATTAGGATCTACATAGTTTCCCCAGACATGTCTGTCTAAATATTTAGGTAAATATGGTGTCAGGAATATCACAGGGTATATAAAGTATCTACTAACGTTTAACAAATGTATCCAGGACTGGTAATGAATCTGGAAGAGGTACTGTGTTAGCCAATGAAAACCCTTCTTTCATGTAGTTGGGAAATGATTGGCTAGGAGTGCAGGTGTCACCTTGGAAACCATGGTCACATGTACACATCATTGTATCATCACAGTGACCTTGACCTAGACAATGTTGCATACATGCCATGCCTATGAAGATGTTGTCTACAGCCCATTCTGGCCCGAAATCATCTGGTGGGATAAAACCTTGGTACCACCGAAACCGCAATGACCTAAGTAAATGAACAAAACAGCAGATATAGTTTTCCCAAAGATTACATTAATCCTTTAAAGACAGGGCTTGAATTTTGATGTGAATTGCCTGCTAGACAAAAAATTCACATGCAAAGTCAAGCTCTATTTTCTCTGAAAAATAAAAGAAAAATGTCAAGCCTTACTTTCTCTGTAAAACTGAACCAAAATTAATAGCAAATAAAGCTTGACATTCCATGTGGAGCTACTGCCTAGCAAATGATTCACATAAAATGTCAAACCCTATTTTTTTTTTTTTTTTTTTTTAATTAAAAAAAAATACAGAATGTAGCCTGCCACTGTTATCACTCATGCTGTAAGGGTTAGTGTTTTATTTATATACTATACACAAAATGTATAAAATATACAAGCAAAGGAGCACCTCAAACAAGATATATTCACTGTTTCAGGTATTCATGCAATGTGACATGTATGGTGTTAATGCTCAGCAGCTGGGTAAAAATTTCAGCAGATGACAATTGAAGCATTTTTTTTTTTATATTTTTCCCAGAAAACAGGATTTGTCATTTCATGCAAATTGTCTCCTAAAGAAGAATGCATGAAATGCCAAAGTCTATTTTGGGGAAAAACAAGTAAACTTTTTTTTAACTGTCATCTGCTGACTTTTACCAGAGTGGTAAAGGTTAACTGACTTAAGCTGGAAGAAGCTTTCTAGTTTTGCAGATGATACTTGACTTGCAGCAATTTAAAATTTGTAAATCTTTTTAAAATGTTTTTCATGTAACTTACTACAATTTGCTCAAATATTAGGACAGGTAAGCCTATGCAAACAGTGTAGACTGAGTACATAAAGAAGCAGTATGATCAGGGTTATTCAGACGGGCCTGTGCAAGGTTAATGCTTAGCATGCTGGGTAAAATTTTTAGCAGACAACATACAGGAAGTCACAAAAATTGTGTCCCTTGTAAAAATGGTGGAAAACTGATCATGTGTATCCAGGCCACTTAACTCTTGTCATGCTGAATAAATTAAGATGCCGTGACCACTTCTAATTGTCAGCCAATCAGATTCCTTGATCCAGATTGTTGATATTAATTCACATACTGAATGGCAAACAATGTACGAGGGCGTGTCAATAAGTAACCAGCCTATCCCATTTCTGATGGACCGAGACGGTCACGATTTTCATGCTTTGTTTCAATATATGATTTATACATGGGTACAAAATTACATGCATATCGAGTCATTCTTTAATAAGATATTGAATGTCAAACATGGCTAGTGATGCAAAGGCATGCTTTTCATCTAAAGTTGAGTACCGTGCTGTAATTCGGTACTTGTATTTAAAAGGTAAAACAGGCAAGGAAATACAAGGTGAGTTAGCTGATGTTTATGGGTCTTCTGCACCATCTTATGCTCAGGTTAAATTCTGGGTAGGGGAATTCAAACGTGGTAGAATGTCTTTATTGACTCACCCTCGTAGATCCAGATTTGTTGGCTTCTTCAGAAGCCAACTGATCTGCATCTTCACTGTTTGCAAAGGAAGGGTATATCCAGGTTCAGCAAGACCAGGTTAAGGTGTCCGAATGATTAGGGTTATTAAAAAAAGACAGGTTGACATGAAAACTCAGATAAACTTACCCACAAACATACAGGTTATCCAGTGGTATAACAATTCTCTGCCAGTATTTTGTTGTCCCACCATAATAAATACTTGGATGTAATACACTGTCATAACACAAGGCATACGATTTCTCAGCACAGTTAGGAACTACTAGATTCCAAGTTTTACCACCGTTAGAAGAATACTCCAGTCGTACAGGATATTTATGGGTAGCTTCAGATGCACAACCAACATTTATCTAAATAAGGAAAAAAAAAACAACAACAAAATAAAAGCACCACAAGCATAATACCCGGCCATAGTAATTATTTGTTTATGTATTAAAGTTATCATTGCGAAAATGTCTGGAAAGAAAATGACGGAGGGACAGGTAACAATCCTAAACCAGATCTTGATAATATCAATGGACAGATAACAATGCTAAACCAGATCTTGATAATATCAATGCATATAGCAAGTTTGGTTAAAAGGCCTTGTTATTTACTCAAGTTATCATCCGGAAACGAAAATATGGGACGGGCGGACAGACAGACACACGGACATCCAACGTGGAACCATAATACCCCGCCACTATTGTGTGGTGGGGTATAAAAACAAAACAAAACAAAACAAAACAAAAAAAAAACTGATTGTGTCATGCAGAGGAATGCCTGAACACTTAGCACTCTGGGTACAAATTTCAGCCAACAGCATTTTGAAATATTTTTTTTACAGACGATTTGCATGAAATGTCAAAGCCTAGAATTTGGAAAAATAAGAAAAACATTATCAATCTGTTTTCTGCTGAATATGCCCAGAGTGTGTTAAGTTAATGCAATGGGTCTGTCTCCCTTCTTACTAAGGCAGGGGAGATGGACAGGGCAACTCTTAAAGAATGTGACCTCTCTGGCAGCAAATTCTTTCCTTTAAGAGAAGCCCTCTCCAGTTACAAATACTAGAAAAGGATGGCAACTTTCAGTCTGCATTTGAAAATTGGCAGCAAAATCTTTCAGGTGTATTCACTAACCTTAGCTTGCACTAGCATAAACACAACCAGTCAAGGTCCAGATTAACCCATTTTAGACTGAATAAACTACCCCCACACTACTTTTGAAAATTGGAAGGGTCGAATTTCAATTTTAGTTATGTCAGGCTAAATGATTTAGATATTCCTAGAGAAAAATGGCTAAACTGCATGTATATGTGTATTTGCAAATAGTCTGATATGGGTCTGCACTTTTTGCCAGTTACCCTTTTAGGGGTCACCAGAAAAAATGGATTCACCTAGATATGGGCTGCGCCAAGCACAAAAGTGCCTCTGAGCATGCCCAAAATGTGCACGTTCACATCATCCTGCACATGTGCAAGGTCTAATCCAGGCATTTGCTCTCCATTGATACATTCTACAGTATCCAATGATTTTGACAGCTGACAGTGAAGACCCTGATCAGACTGCCCATAACCCGAAGGCACATTTCCTCCTTGTATGGCTCATATAATTCTGTGAGGTCTGTTTAGAGATGCCTCTCATTGCTTGGAGGAAGCTGGAACACTAAAATTTATTGGCAAAAAGCAATAAGTAGACTGCCAAGTTTTGCAGGCTGATCTAGACCAAAGCTTCCCATAGACAGAATGCTTGAAAATTCTTAAAACCTACTTGTCCTACATGGCCAGAGGGTGTAGTGATTTTAACTCTTGTCATGCTGAATAAACTGAGATGCCACACCCATTTCTATTTGACAGCCAATCAGTTTACTTAATCTAGATTGTTGACATAAATTCACATACTGAATGACAAACAGTGCAGATCCAGATCAGTGAACAGCCAACTGATCTGGATCTACACTGTTTGCAATGGCAAGGTATATCCAGGTTAAGCAGGACAAGGATTAATAAATCATGATGGGACGTGAAAATTTTCACTTGTTCTGTGTCTAAAGGTACTCATCACGGTCAGGAAACAGGAGGAGTTTCTCAGCCCTGTATACATGATTAGGCCCTTTTTGCATTGTCTAACATTATCAGTTTCTTCTGATGAAGCAAAGGAATGTAAGTAAAGTAGTAAGTTTGGTGCTTGCCTGCATCTAGCAGAAATGGGTTCAAATCCCATTTGGGATGTAATTCTTCTGTGCAAAGCTTTATTCTTTATTTTTTTATTTGGACTGGATACACTTGGTAGACTGTCTGTGTTTTGTTTTAAAGGGAGGCATTTATGACTTCTTGTTTGGTTTCCTGCATATCATGGCCATTTTGAAAAGGGGTCTACTCTATAAGGAAAGAATCCCTTTCTTAGAAGGGAAGCAAAAACAATTTGATAGAGCAGTCCCCTTAAGACTGAAAATTTTATATCTCAAAAAAAAAAAAAGTGAAATGATAATACCCCACTATTATCATGTTGCATGCAGATAACTCTGTCAAAAATTGACGAAATTTGCTAATGAGCAATCCCAAACCAGATCTCAATATTATAAATGCACATATCAAATTTAGTGAAAATCCATTGTGATTTACTCAAGTTATTGTCCTGAAATTCAAATACTGATGTGTTACAGGCAGATAACTCTGTCAAAACTTGACCATAAGCAATCCCCAAGCAGATCTCCATAATATCAATGCACATACCAAGTTTGATGAAAATCCATTGAAATTTACTCAAGTTATTGTCCAGAAATGAAAATATGGACCTGTCGCAGGCAGATAACACTGTCAAAATTTGATGAAATTTGCCCATTAGCAATCCCAAACCAGATCTTTACAATATCAATGCTCATACCAAATTTGGTAAAAATCCAGTGATATTTACTAAAGTTATTGTCCAGAAATGAAAATATGGATGCATCATGGGCAGACAACTCTGTCAAAAATTGAAGAAATTTGCCCATTAGCAATCCCAAACCAGATCTTTACAAAATCAATGCACACACCAAGTTTGGTGAAAACCCATTGACATTTACACAAGTTATTGTCTGGAAATGAAAATACAGATGGATGTACAAAGACGAATGGATGGGCGGATGGACAGATGGATGAACACACGGACAACTAACGTGATACAATAATACTCCATCACTATCGTGTGGTGGGGTATAAAAAAGGTGTAAGGTAGGGTTTTATATGATGTGACTCTTATTCGAAAAAAAAAAAAAAAAAGCAACTTACATCAAACTGTAGAACAGACATAGGTCCAACATCTAGGTCCCTTGTGACTATAGAATGTTCCCCAGTATCTGGTCCATGTTTGAACACCAGAGCAGACCAGCCAGCACCCAATGTATCATCTCTAGTTAAAAGTCATAAATAATATAATCAATATCAGAAATAAACTAAAACAAGTGTTGCACCATCAGTTAGCAAAGTCAACAGAATGACAAGATAAGCTCAAATATTACAGGGCTGCTCATATATATATATTGAGGGGTGAAACAAGAAAAATGATATTAACACTTTGCACGCTGGGTAAAAATTTCAGCTGACGACATTTTGAAATATTTTTATTACTTATCCTAGAAAACAGAATTTGACACTTCATGCAAATTGTCGCCTAAGGAGACAATTTGCACAAAGTGTCAGATCCTATTTTCTAGGAAAAGATAGAAAAATATCACCAGTTTGTTGTCCGCTGAATTTATGTAGTATGGAAAGTGTTAAGGGGGAATTGATGCACTTTCAGGGAAGGCAAAATTGTGCCTCACCTCTGAAAATGGGTCTTTTCTAAAAAGGAAAAAAAATCTGAGGCCTCCGTCATGCATATGTGCAAAGTTAAAGCAGTGCTATTGTACCTGACCAGGGTTATGTGAATGCAAAAATATTTCAGTCCAATCAATGCTGAAGTTTGATGTTTTTTATTCAAAAATTTTGACCTGTACAGCTGAGTTGATAATTCATAATAACAAGAGCCGTCATCTGACAATATTAGTTACGGTAAATGTCCTAAAATTTTGAACACTCTATTCCATGTTTTTTTTGGCTTAAATTTTGCTTTTTATGCTTAGTGGTAGGGCAAACAGTGTAAACCCTGATCAGACTGCTCCTGAGGAGCAGTCTGATCTGGGTCTACACTGTTTGCATAAGCCATTCTGTCAGACACTCAGATGTTCGAAATTTTTGAACATTTACCGTACGTTGTCATGTGACTGCTTCTGGTACTTGCCAGTCTTCATGATTACAAGCATTATCATTTAGCATGCTCCTGCTAAAACAAGCAGGTAACAATTGCAAAATATTTTTTTTTTATTTTCCCCAGAAAATAGGTATTGACATTGCTTTCATGCTGATTTCATTTTAACTGTCTCCAAGGAAACAAGCTTAACCAACTGTCCAACCCTAGTGTCTGTAAAAAAATAAAGAAAATTACTTTAAAATATCATCTGTTAACACTTAGAAGTAGCATTCTAAAGATTTTATAAATGTTTTCCTATATCAAACTAGATGATTCCTAAAGAATGGTCTCACTACTGCCAGTTTCTATAAGAAAATTTTTCCAAGTAAATCAATGTATATTCTCACTATGGTGCAAGTTTCAAGCCATTACCCTGGAAAACTATAGGAGGAGTTGCAGAGACACAAACAGGAATACAAAATGTGATGGATGGACACATGGATGGACAGATGTACATATGACCATGGGTAAAACTATATGCCCTCCTCCAGTTCATGGCAGGGCCATAAAACTACATGTATATATAAACTGACGTGTGCATCCAACAGGGATTAAATGTTACCTGACATTTTGTTGGCAGTATTTTTCCACTACACCATCATTGACAAAGAGCCAGGAATCTGACTGAACGCCATTTTCAAAGTCATCCTGCATAGTACTGGGGTTCATTGTTGTACGACCAATAAACAAATTGTCCACTGCCCAGGTTGACAACATTTTCCCTGAAAATAACATGCCACACAAATGTTGGTCTTGCTGCATATGAGAACAGCTAATGGTTCAGATGAATCTGGGAATCTGGACAGTTCATCTATTAAGATCTTAAGGTAAAAGAATAAACCTAAAAAAATTTGCTGCAAATTCTGCTAAGAAAGACAACTTTTGCAGATAAAGAATGACCTCCCTAGTACTCCCTCAAGGAGTAGGCTGATTAGGGTCTACTGTATGTCATTCCACTAAGAATTTTAATAAACCACTGTGTTAAAAAGCAAAATTTAGGCCACAAAAGTATGGAATATAGATTTAGGACATTTCAGGGACGGATTCAGAAGGGGTTCCGTTGAACCCCCTATGACTCGAAATTTCATTTTCATAGGAAATTTGTGATAAATTTGGAATACTATATTTACCCTAAATATTCACACCCTTGCTCTTTACCTTATACTTCTCTTCAATATGTCCATTTTACAAGCTGTGTAGATCCTGATCAGATGCCGCATTCTGCGACATCTGATCTGAGTCTACACTGTTTGCCCAGGCCTTTCCTTCTGAATACATGTAGAGAAAGTATGGTAATTTGATCAAATCAAACCCCCTTAGAAACACTTCTGGATCCGCACCTGCATTTACCATAGAAATTGTACCATAGCACTATATTTGATGGGTTTTTTTTTTTTATTTAAACTGAATGTATTGAAATCTTTCTTATTTCTACATGAAAACATATTTTGTAGATACTCTCTAGAAGCACTATCTAAAATTAACCTAACACCCCCTCTTATCTAGAACTATGAGTAGGACTTACCTGAATTGGCAGGCTGCCAAAATCGAAATCTTGTTGCATTGTATTTAGACTTCATAGGAAGTTCCAAACTAAAAAATCTGAAAAAAGAAGAGAATACAGATAAAATAAAGACAAACCTGAGTTACAAACATTCCATAATAATCTTAAGTATTGGGACAGACAAGCCTGAGCAAACAGAATAGTCACAGATCAGATGCTGCAAAATGTGGCATCTGATCAGGGTCTACACTGTTTGCCACTCATTTAGTACCTTTTTAGACACATCAGTAAGTAATAAAATGGATTTTTTGAAATTTCAGGACAAACATGGTAAGGAGATAAGGTTCCCCAATATGTAGGGTTAATATGGTAATATTTACAAGAGGAGAAAAGGTTGTATTTATTACTTACTCTCTAAAGCTAACTCAATGATAATCTACTTCAATACTTGGAACCTAGTATCCTACAGGCAAAACATATTTTTTTTTGTTTTGCTTTTTTCAGTAATTTTGTATTTTTTACATACATGTGATGTTCAATGCAAGGAAAATGCCCTTTATGAGGGCAACAACAGCCACATTCAGCTTGAAGCCTAATAAAGGCAAGGTCCTGACCCAACCATGTGGATGCATAGGCTGATGTGGGTCTTCACTTTTTGCATACTGCTTCAAGGCCATTTTCTTGTATATGTGTAATTTCAACTGTAAAGGCACATAATACAACAGTTTGATAAATAACCCCAGTCCCATACATGCCTCACACTGTGAGATAAAATTTCATAGAATTTGGCCCATCTGATAGGCAATTCCCATAAAAAAATTCAGACCTCACGCAATTTTCAAACCATTTTACAACAGATTTTATGAAGAAATAAACATAAATCACATACCATTGTGGTCTTCACAAGCTTCTTACATGAAAAAAAAAAGGCTTTAGACTATACATGTATTGGGGGAGCTCCAAAGTGATGTTTAAGAAAATCTCACAGAATTTTGTTGAATCTCCCTCAAAATTTTGCCTTATCTCACAGATTTTAGTCCACAGCTTATGGCATGCATGCAGTCCCTCCTCTTTGCCCATAATCCAAACTTCACCTCTGATGTGAGCTTAAAAAACCATTATGTGCAAATTAATAAAACTTTGTTAATTTCATATACACTGGAACCTCTTTATAAGACATTTCATAATAAGATGATTTTGGATAAAAGAGGGCTTAACAGTGGACCCCAACAGCTTTGCATCCAAACAAAAATATATAGATTGTATAGAACAATGAACACTTATGGTCATTTTTCTATATAATCTATACATTTTCATATCCAAGCAAAAATGTATAGATTATATAGAATAAATACATGAAATGATAATAACCTGCCACTATGGTGTGGTGGGCAGATTATATAAAAAAAATTGATGAAATTTGCCCAATAGCAATCCAAAACCAGATCTCTACAATATCAATACACATACTAAATTTGGTGAAAATCCACTGATATTTGTTCAGGTTATATTCCTGAAATGAAAATATGGATGGTGGTGGGCAGATAACTCAATCAAAATTTGAAAAAATTTAACTGTTAGCTATCCAAAACCAGATCTCCACAATATCAATGCACATACAAAGTTTGGTGAAAAACCATTGACATTTGCTCAAGTTATCATCCAGAAACAAAAATGTAGAGGGATGGATATACGACAGACACAAGGACAGACACAGGGACATCCAGCGTGAAACAATATCCCACCACTATTGTATGGCTGGGTATAAAAATGACCATTTATGGTAATTTTTCTGTATCATCTAAAATTCTTGTTCAAATATAATGCAATTGTTTAGCTAAAAACACTTTTTGCATTGTCTTCCAGCAAAAGTGTCATAAAGAGGTTATGGTGTATACAGAAGAAAAACTCAGTCTGAATACCTTGGTTCTGACTCATTCCGATAATGCAACTCTTTGAGAAGATTCCATGTGATACCACCATTAACAGAGTACTGCAAGAGAACACTCTCTTTACGCGGCCACAGCATCTCCTTCCCATTACAGCCATACAGGAAATAGAATTCAATAGTGTTCAACATTGTGGTATCAATGTCTCTTGACACAATCATCCTCAGCTGATCCTAAATAATGAAGAATGGAACACATGAAAAGAAAAGTTCATTTTCAAATTTTCAAATTAACCTTTACCATTCTCTGGGCTAATTCAGCAGATGACAAATTGATGATATTTTCCTTATTTTCTTAGAAAATAGAAATTGACATTTCCTGCAAATTGTCAATTTGTATATTTTTTCTTATTTTTCCCAGAAAACACTGACTTTGACGTTTCATAAAATATCAAAGCCTGTTTTCTGGGAAAAATTAGAAAAATAATCCAAATATTATCTACTTAAATTTTCACACAGCATGCTAAGCATTAAGTAAAGGCAGCCTTCAATATTAGGAGTTTGGAGTTCACAGTTTACATTTACTGTCTTTACCTAAATACCCAGCATGACCAACCTGAGCAAGCCATAGCTCTTGATAAGATGCTCAAAAAGTATTGCTATTTTTTCTTATTTCTCCATGAAAACATGTTGTGGGTACTCATTAGAAGCACCTTGTTGAGGCATTTCTAATGAGTACCCTCAACACGTTTACATGGAAAAATAAGAAAAATATTTACCTGATACCCATTCTTTTCTAGACCTATGTCAAGTAGCTATGTATTCAGATCAAAGTGCACCTAGATCATAGTCTGCACTGATTCAACCAGTATAATTTGACCTATTACCAGGTAATTCAATGAACTTGTTCAAATAAAACCCCTTAAAGTGCAAAGAAAAACTGCAGCAGACAACAGTCTAAATGTTTTAATATTATTCAAAGAAAATTAGGCTTGATATTGCAAACAGATGATTCACATGTAATGTTAAGTCTTATTTTCACTAAAAATACACATGTTAAAAATATTTCAAAATGTTGTCTACTGCAGTTGTGATTGGCAACTATAAGAATTAAGTACTCAGTTTGAATATTAGGTAACTATGGTTACATCTATTGCTGACTGTCACTCAATAATACAGATGTGCAGGGTGAACTAGGTATCTTTCTATTCATAATCACCTATAATATAGCCAACATGTAGCTATAACTTTTGTATGTATATGCATTTTGCAGCATTAAATCTAAGTGCAGTGTGTATGTCATTATATAGCATACCTGTAGTTTATATTTTCTGATCCTCTGAGATTAATAAGCCCATTTTGATTAATTTTAACCCTCATCCTGCAGATCGCGCATGTATATGCTTTCAGGGGGTAGCTTATTTGAGAGCCTCTCAGCACCTCCAGAAACAAGTCCAATACTTAATTTTTAAGTTGTCTGGCAGAGGCAGGAATGGGGTGACACTAAACACTACAAACCACCACAAAACACTACAAAACACCACAGAACACACCACAAACCACCACAAAACACCATAATCCACCACAAACCACAATAGGCTACCACAAAACACATAAAGACAACCTTTAAACAATCATGTGTATGCATCATTCTGCCAAAAAGAACATATACAGCAATACCTGAAAAGTATCAATTTCCGCTGATTCAAGACGGGCAAACCATTTCTGATGAAAATTATGCACTGAAATTGCTGGTTTCTTACCTTGGAAAAGTGTTGTTAGGTAAACTGACCATCCTGACAGGACCTTTGCTGTTTACTGGGATGTAAAACATAAACTCAAAGAAAATTTCAGTGTTCACCCTTTGTTTACCACAAAGCTGATGGAGAATATATGTGATGCTGTTGTTTTTTTTGTTTTTTTTGTCAATATATCTAGAAACACATATTTGGGAGTTATGTTTTAACATGATACAAAAATATAGCAAGCCAAATAAGGAAGCTTTGCTATCAAAAACCTTTTCCAGCCAAGGCACCAAGAAGAAGAAAAACATACAAAGAAAAAGGAACTTGTACAATCAGAGCTCAATACCTCTCCTGAACATCAGAAGGGTGAAGAAGTATACATACTTAAAATGATCCTAATGACCTCAGTATCACAGCAAGTTGTCACCTTTGCATTTTATTTAGGATAAAATTGCCAGATTAGGCTGCTCCTGAAGTCTGATCTAGCCATTTACAAGTTAGACACATTTATTTAATGTGGTATCACTCTATTCAACTTCCTTTGTTCATTCCTTCCTTCAATTGTTCATTCCTTCCTTCCTTCCTTCATTCATACATTCATTCATTCATTCATTCATTTCATTCCTTCCTTCATTTTGAGCCCTGCCCAAGGAGTTTAAAATAGAGGAATATACAAACAGAGGAATGTATTAGGTTACTATGGTGGTATAGGTTAATGCCATCAGACAGTACTTGCAGTAGTGACATAAAGGTGATAAGCAAGCATTTCTGCAATGTTCTTTTCCAAATGCCTGTCAAACAGCATTTTTGGCCAAATGATGGATCCAGATGATTGTTTAAAGGTTGTCTTCATGTGTTTTGTGGTAGCTGATTGTGGTTTGTGGTGTTTTGTGGTGTTTTGTGGTGGTTTGTGGTGTGTTTTGTGGTGTTTTGTAGTGTTTTGTGGTGTTTTGCGGTGGTTTTGTAGTGTTTAGTGTCACCCGCAGGAATGTACATTATCACAAATCTTCATTTCTATAAGGTCAATCAGGTATTCAAGGTCAATCAATGCAATAACTCTCCAAAATCACAGTCAAATTTCATCACCTTCATTTTTTTCTGTTTTGTCGGTCTCACCACTATCTGATCAAAAAGGCTCCTGTGCCAACCAAAGGAACTCCACTTTAACTACTTCCTGTGATAAATATACACAAGTGGTAGATGTATCATTGCACGTTGTCAAATCTTTCCAGCAATGGCCACACACTGTGCTAGTCTCTTGGAGTTTTTCTTGGTTTTTTATAAGTATTTGAAGAAACACCAGTTTGTAACATGATTCTCTATCATGTGATAGTTACCTGATCATGACTATTGCAATAATAGTTATCCAGTCCAAGGATACGTGACATGTGTGAGTGTGATGTAATTTAATGGAAAATGAGGGAAATAAAATTTGCTCAAGTAAGACGACCCCTTCCGAAGACTCAGATCAGAAACGTTCGCAGTAGAATAAAGGTTAGAATGCAGTTGACTCTCATTATCTCGACTCCACTTATCTCGAATAACTGCTTATCTTGAAGTGAAAATCTGGTCCCTGTTTTAACATGGAAATCTAACAACAGGTAACAAAATGTTGTGGAAAAGAAGAGAAATTGCACCTAAGGAGCAATTTCTTTCCTTTTCCACAATATTTTCAATATATCTCTAAATTCTGGAGTCAAATATATAATATATCTCTAAATTCAGGAGTCAAATTACATAGTCATTTGTGAAATGTGGCTGTTTGATTTATTTTTTCCTCAATTCTGTAAATCTGATATGTCGAGGTACAGCGATCTCGAAGTATTTCAGAGAGTCCTTGGACTGAGATAACAATAGTCGACTGTAGAGTATAACTTAAGCTTGGGCCAGGGGAATTGGTCAGTGATTGAAATTGCACTACTGTACGTGAAAAGGCTCAATAAAACCGTCTGCTATTTTCGCTTTATATAATGCGATAATGCGTAAGTTGCTTTCAAAGAGTTTAATTTTTCTCAGAATTTATTGTCTGGTTGAACAAATTAGTATTCATTCTTTTGAACAGAAGAATGGATTAAAATAAACCACTGCAATCAATAAACTTCTGACATAGTGGCACATGCAAAGACTCAAATAGACACTCACCCCACTGAAGGTGAGAACATTACCAGAGACAAGTGTACCACACATAGTTGTCAGCTCTCCACCATAAACTTCTCTCCAGTTCTCATTTAGGGGTTCTTCTCGGTTGAAGTCATCCCGGAGCATCATGGGAAGGGGTTTAGCTGGCACACAATATTCCCCTGTGAAACCTTCATCACATCTGGGAAAAAAGACAAAACTGGAAACTATCTTGTTTACTCTAAGTATTCAGAGACACATAACTGAGCAAACAGTGTACACTATAATCAAACTACGTTCTGTATCATGTGCCATTCCACCTGCATTTCTATACACATCAATGGGTAGTCTAACAGTCAGCTCAAATTTTAAAATATTGTATTTACTGTAAGTATTCAGACAGGCCTGAGCAAACAGTGTAGACCCAGATGAGATGCCACAGAATGTGGCATCTCATCAGGGTCTACACTGTTTGCCAGTCATCCAGCAATTTCTAGACATAACATCGGGTATTAAATTATACTTGTTCAAATTTTAGAACAAGTATGGTAAGGAATTAAGGTGTCCAAATATTTAGGGTAACTATGGTAACTGTGGTAAGAATGGGGAATGGATACACTTTCAGGAAGTGTACACCTATAAAGCTGTTTGCCGCCCTTCTGAAAAAAGGGTCTATTCTCTGCCTTGGAAGCAAATTCATTTAGAGTACCATATTTACCCTAAGTATTCAGACATCTCAACTTCTTACCATACTTGTTCTAAAATTTAAACAAGTACAATTTACTACCAGATGTTGTGTCTAAAAATTGGTGGATGAGTGGCAAACAGTGTAGACCCAGATGAGATGCTGGCACTGTTTGCTCAGGTCTGTTTTTCTGAATACATAAGGTAAATATGGTAGATCCCTTTTTCAGAATGGGTTTGGTGTGCAGAAAAGCAAATTTTGTCTCTTTGTCTCCCTTGCAAAAAATGGGGTCTAAATATTTAGGCTAATTATGATAAAAGGGCATTAGTCTTGTCATATACATGGTATATTTACCCTAAATACTCAAACACCTGAACTCCCTACCATGCTTATCCTAAAATTTGAACAAGTCCATTTCACTCATACGGATGTCTTAAAAATGCAGTCTGATTGGGGCATTTACTGGTCATTCAGAAAATCTTCACAATTTGTTAATGACAGCACAGACTGCACAGGATAACCTTGAACTACCCTGGTGATATACGCCAGAAGATTTGTTTTCCAATGAAGCAGTTCATATTTGATAATATAACAAAGTAGTTATTAAAAGTCCCTTAACTCTTTTCAACTGTGTATAAAATGATGTCTGTTAACCCATTAGCTCCAATCATATCTGCAGCAAACACTTTTAAATTTATTTATTTTTTATTTTTCATAGAAAATAAGTTTGACATTTCATGTGAATCATCTGCTTGGAAGATGATTCACATGAAATGTCAACACATATTTTCAATGAAAAATAAAAAAAAATTAAAAAAAATAGACTGTTGTTTGCTACAAATTTTATTTGGTGCTTTAAGAGAAAATAATTCCAGGTAAAGTGATATATACTTACACACACTTTCCTTTGTTACAAGATCCATGCCCTGAACACAGCCAAGGGCAACCATCACCTAAATAGACATTGTCCAGGGCCCACACATTACCACTGTAGGCTGGACTGTCTTGTTGCCATCCGGAAACTGGGTCATCTCCCTGCCATCCTGGAACCAGTCTGTCTTGTTGCCATCTGAACCTTGTAGCAGGACCACTGTGAAAAATTATAGTCTACATCTAGACAATGTCATAAAATAGTAGATGTTAAATGAAAGCTCATCCATTTCTTGACAATCATGTAAGGTCAAGGTGCTGAAAAGGGCAGAGCTAGATAGCTCAAGATAACATGCCATAGTTCCGATTAAGAAGGGGTATCCACATAATATTTTCTTATTTCTCCACAAAAATATATGTTGTGGGTACTCATTAGAAGCACCTCATCAATGCACTTCTAATTAGTACCCAAAACATACATTTTTGTGGAGAAATAAAATGAGTGGCTATTGGTGAAAAAATAATATAGAATTGTTCTATAATGGAAAACAATCAAGCATATCGGTCACTTTTGTACGCTTTGCTAAGTTATCATGGCGATGTTTTCCTATGCAGTCTTAGTAATGGATATCTCATGCAGGTCTCACAATCACTTGGCTCTTATCACAGAGATTCAGGATATTGTGGGATTTCATTTTGTTGCAAATCTTGCGTTTTTATACGTCTTTGGTTTTCATGAAGAACTGATACTGGCTATTAGCTGGAGCTATGCTGTGCTGGACCTGTCATATTACCACGTGGCTCACATTTTTTTCTGTTACTTTATCAGTTGCACTTTTTTAATTTGTCTTGCTGTTATTCAATCATAGGTCTAGATAAGAGTAGTTATCAGGTAAATAGTTTTCTTATTTCTCGATGAAAACAAAAAAACGTATGTTGTGGGTACCCATTAGAAGTGCCTTGGTGAGGTGCTTCTTAATGAGTACCCACAACATATGTTTTTGTTGAGAAATAAGAAAAATACAGATACTTTTTGGTTGAAAAAAAGTGCCTTATCAAATGCTATGATTTAATAATTCCAACCAATAGGCTTACACTAATTTAGTACAATTTAACTGGTCAAGTGTATCTTTAAAACAACATTTACATTTAGATAAATCTACTCAGGAGTAACCTTTGAGCTATTTGTGTAGATTTCTAAAATAAGTTATTTTACTTATGTTTTCAGTGCAAACATGTCCAAGTTGGAATTATAAGAAATAAATTTTCTTTTTAGCTCGCCAGGACTATGTCCCTGGAGAGCTTATATTGTCACCCAGTCATTGGCACTGGCATCTGTCTGCGTCCGCATCTGCGTTAGCACAATGGTAAATTTCAAAGGTGTGCATAGTTATTTTAATTATTTAATGTATTACTTTCCTATTTGGCCTACACCTACCTTAGGAATAGACCTTTCAATAGCATACACCCCCATTCCCAAGTTAGACCCTTTATGCAGGTCAAGGTCAGTTCTTACTTTGTCATTTACACCCATGTTTAAGTTTTGCGTTTAAATTTTGAAAAGTGTACATAACTGCTGAAGTATTCAAGATACTGCTTTAATATTTGGCCTATGCCAACCTTAGGTTAAGACCTTTCAATAGCACACATCCCTTCCACAGTTTGACCTTCTGCCTAGGTCAAGATCAGGTCATACTTTGTCAATTAAACCCATGTTGGAGTTCTGCGTTAGTTTTGAAAAGTGTACATAACTAATGAAGTATTCAAGATACTGTTTTAATATTTGGCCCATACCAACCTTAGGGTAAGACCTTTCAATAGCACACACCCCTTCCTCAGTTTGACCTTCTGCCTAGGTCAAGGTCAGGTCATACTTTTTCATTCAAACCCATGTTGGAGTTCTACATTTATGTTTTGAAAAGTGTTCATAACTGCTGAAGTATTCAAGATACCGCTTTAATATTTGGCCCCCAACTACCTTATGGTAAGACCTTTCAATAGCACACACCCCTTCTTCAGTTTGACCTTCTGCCTAGATCAAGGTCAGGTCACACTTTGTCGTTTACAGCTGTGTTTAAGTTTTGAAAAGTGTACATGACTGCTGAAGAATGTAAGATATACTTTTCATAGTTCATCTACATCAACCTAAGGGGTTCAGCATGTAAGATATAGCTTTCATATTTTCGTCCACACCAACCTGAGGGAAGACTTTTCAATGGCATATAACCCATCCCACAGTTTGACATTCTTCCCACATCAAAGTCAGGTCATACACTGTCATTTACAGCTATGTTCAAATTTAAGTTCTGGATTTCATCTTCAATATTTAAAGATTATTTTCATATCCGATCACCCCTTTCTGGCAAGCTGTGTTGTCTTCTGACAACTCTTATGTATTTCATCAATGTGTAAATATCAGTGAATTACTCATAAACTTAACCTAAAGCCTACAGGCTTTATTCAATTTGTGAGAAATCCACAAAAATAAAAATTTGTTCCTATAATACATGTATAACTATAAGCCCCACCAAGTGAAAATGTGCCTTCAGGTTATGTGCTGACAGCAAAGGCCCAGATCAGACTGCAAACCCATGCAGTCTGATCAGGGCCTTCACTGTCCACTAACAGAATCACTGGATACTACAGAATGTATGAATGGAGATCAAAGGTTTGGATGATACTTTGGGCATGCACAGGATGATCTGAATCTGCACATTTTGTCCATGTTCGAAAGCACTTTTTCACTTGACACGGCCCATTTGGTGAGTGAATCTGATAAATTGTCCAGACAGCTTAAGGTTATTATTACAATTTGTACTTACATAGCTGACTGGGGTAGGTAGACAGAAATCCTTGTCCAGTTCCTGTGTTGATCTGACATATAATCACTGCTCAGGTGGTACCCACTACACTCAAAGTTGGGTGGTGCACACTTTGTCACCACAGGCTGCCAGTGTTTTCCCAAGTCTGTGGAATACTCCAGGTTAACCCAATACAGAGTGTCATACAGCGAGTCACAGCCCATGGCAATATCAAACTGTAGGAAGGTGGATGGTGTGACATGATAGTCCCAGGTCTCTGCATATCTGTACTCTGTATGATATACACACATTATAAATGTGATCTGAGGCTGTTTTATGTTTACCCATTTTAGACTGTATAGACTCCCTCACACTAAATACTGGAAGAGCCCGATTTCAATTTTATGTATGTCAGAATATGTGATTTAGATATTGATTGTCACCTAGAGAATAAGGAAAATGGCTAAATTATTTGCAAATGGTGATGAACCTGATCAGATGCTGTAGAATGCAGCATCTGGTCTGGGTCTGCACTCATCACAAAAACATGCTTATATAATTTTGACCCCTTAAACCCCACTTTTATATAGTAAAACTGGGATTTACTAGGGTATATATTAATTTTCTTATTTCTGCTCAACATAGATTGTGGTACTCATTAGAACTGCCTCATCAAGGCAGTTCTAATGAGTACCCACAATCTATGTTTTGAGCAGAAATATGAAAATATCAGATTTTTTTTACCCAAAAATTTTCAATTTTTAGTGGTAAAATTTTGTGTATATTTGAATAGGCATGTTTACGTAATGGTTTACCAATTCCCTTTTGTGGGGTTTTCAGACTAGAATGGGTTCAACAGATGTTTCCAGAGCACAGGGTCTCACACGAAACTTACATTGGGTGTGATCCCAAGATCTAGGAACATCAATTTGACTTACATTTAATGCATGACATAGACTCTTATGGCCATTTTTGTGCATTGCATATGATACAATAAAGAAGATCAGGTAATGTTTCTGTAATAATGGTGTGTTTATTATATACCTTGACAGTTAAAGGCTCCATATTCCACAAAATAGACTTTTTTATCCAAGAAAAGTTAAATAAATTGATATATAGTATTAATACAATCATAAAATATGACACCTGGCAGCCTGTAAAATTTCAATTAATCTCTGGGTTTTGAACTGGATCAAAAATGAAATGATTTTTTATGGTATCTCTGAATTAATATTGCCAACATTAATTCAGAGATACGATAAAAAAAATCATTTTATTTCAAGAATGAGAGACTAACTGGAATTTTACAGGCTGTCAGGTGCCAAATTTTATGATTGTATTAATACCATATACCAATTTATTAAACCTTTCTTGGATAATAAAATGTCTATTTTTGAGGACTATGGAGCCTTTAAGTTATTTAATTTCATCAAAACAAATCTTTTATTCATTCATATCATTAATGACTGACTAGTGCAGTTAAAGACAATGACTGACTAATTCAGTTAAAGACAATGACTGACTAGTGCAGTTAAAGACATGGGAACATTATATGCTTGCCAGTTCAACTTTGTGACATCAATGTAAAAAGCCAGGTTTCAGAGAAAGTGATATGGAGCTGGAAAAGTGAGACTATCAACTTATCTGGCTGTCCAAATCACATTGTAAGAAAACAGTAGTCATTAGTACATGTAGGTATATAACTAGAAATTTGTTTTTGAAGAAAACAGATGTCTCGCTGCCCTCCCACCATCCTACCCCACCCCCAGCACATCAAATGTTCTAAGTCACAAGCTGTCCTTGAAAATGAAGGCAAGGTCACCAAATTCTATATTTTTTATACCATCCCAAGGATATATCTATGCAAGTTTCACCTCAACCAATGCAGGAGATAGAGTGCATGCAAGCTTTCTTTGGTTATAGGTTTATAACCTTTGAGGTCAAGGTCATCAAAAGCTAATCAACTTTTAAATCTGTCCAAGAGATGTTTTTGACTTTAATCAAGCCATAGATTCAGGAGTTAGGATGCACTGAGGCTTTTAATTTTTTTTTATATTTGACAATCTTTGGAGTACTGCCACTCTGAGGATGTGGTTATCCACCAAACCCTAAACAGCTCTTAAGCATGTCCCAATGATACATCCTTGCAGGTTTAATGCAAATCTGCCAACCATTTCTAGAAATATTATACACAGAAGAAACTGTCATGCAGATGCCAACAATAACAGGAAACAATAGAGCTCTTATACCTCTGGCATGGGGTGGGAGTGGGGGGAGGGGGCATAGGTTGAAGACGTAATAAATGAGCAGAGATCTGCTAATGCTATACACAAACATAGAAGGACAAGGCTAATTGAACATCTCACCATGTGCACACTCTGAAGCCAGAGCTTCATCATTTGAGTCCACAATAAATGAGAAATGATGAACATTGAAAGCTGTGATCAGACTGAATGGATAAGCAAATGTGGTTGATCACAGCTTTCCTCTTCACAGCTTACATATGGCATACACTTTCAGGAGGGGCATCTCTGTCAAAAGGGTATTCATTTCCCTTTTGGAAAGGGGTCCACTCTAAAAGGAAGGGATTTGCTCCCTATATGGGGAGCAAATTCCTTCCTTTTGGAGTAAACTCCTTTTCAGAAGGGACTTGCTGTGCATGCTAAGAAACATAAAGATACAAATGTTATATACCTCATACAAATGGCAGAAAATCTACCAAGTGTTTTCTGCACCCATAAAGCAGATTTTTTCCCATAACAGGCTCAAATAAAGGTGTCCGTTGGGGTACCCTCAAGCAAATTAGACAGTAAAATTGTTGTTGCAAAAACTACTAACAGTCACTTTTCTGACCCAAAACCACAGGATATTAAATATTTAGCCCCTAAATTGTCAGGCAGCTAGTCTGTAAAATCTTAGCTAATAATGCTTGTCAGTTAAATTCCAGCTACATCATCAAATAGTCAAGAAATTGTCATTAGCAACCCTCAGATGATTTTGAAGTACTGGTGCATATACATGTAATTTCAAAATTTCTTTATCTGATAAAAGTGACTCTGAAATGTTGCTCAATTTATAAGATGTAATTTTGTAAACTAGAAATGTGAGTTTGTAAAACACTTTGCCCCCAACTATATGCTTGTCCCAGTAAAATACTAAACTTGAAAAGGGAAATAACTCTTATAAGACTGATCCATTTTTTTCTTCAAATTTCATCAGGTGACCTACTCTTCAGCCTAAATAGATCTACTAAATATCAAAGCCCAAGCTCAAATACTTTCTGAGACATCTTGTATACAAGGTAAAGTATAGAGAACAAACACATGGATGAAAAGATGAACAAAGCAAATGCAAGATGCCCTATTAATATTTTCACAGTTGGTGGGGCATATAGATTGGACATGATATTTACAGACATGACTTACCTTTGACCAACTTTGCCTATCATCATTGTTATTTCACCAGCATTTTAACTGTGATTAAGACATTCATATCACATTGCCAAATATCTATAATGTCTCTGGTGCTTCACAGAATTTCCTTTTGATAATGATAGAAGATAGTTGTTTTTATGCAGTTATTTTATGTTTGTGTTTTTTTGTTTTTTTTTTTTTCTTTTTTGGTTAGGCGAAGAAATATTAAGGAATTTCTCCATTTATATCACAAAAATTCTTTTTGTTTAAATAATTTAACCCATTTCAGACTGAATAGATCCCCCACACTATATATTGGAAGCGTCCAATTTCAATTTTAGGTATGTCAGGCTATGTGATTTAAATATTCCTAGAGAAAAATGGCTAAACCATTTGCAGAGAGTAGAACCGGTGATCAGATGCTGCATTCTATTGCATCTGATCTTGTTCTGCACTGTTTGCTTATTACCCTTTTGAGGGTCTCCAGATTTAAGTGGGTTAAGAGTTTTGACATGTAATTTAATGTGTGACTCAATTTGTTTGCCTACCTCCATTTCTACTAAATTCAAGAGCATTTCCTTTAGAGTCACAAGCTATTCTTGGTATGGCACTTTCTGTCTGGAACCAGGTGAACATGTCTGGCATCATTCCCGCAAAGTCGTCCTGGAAACCTTCCAGGTTAGTATCATTAACACCAATAGTCACACTGTCCAACCCCCACTCAGCTTTCTTCATGCCTGGGAATAAACATACCATATTTCCCTTAGTATACTTTTGCTAAAATTCGAAGAAGTCTATTTGACATTTTACTACCTGTCAATGTGTCCGAAAATTGCTGGATGAGTGGCAAACAGTAGACATATTAGCTTAGACCTGTCTCTCTGCATACTATGGGTAAATATGGTAATTTCAAATATCATCCAGTATTCCCTGTATCAAGGTATTGAAAGTTAATGCTAAGCACACTGGGTAAAATTTTCAGCAGAAAAGATTATGAAATATTTTTGTTATTTTTCCCAGAAAACATGATTCGACATTTCATGAAAATTGTCTCTAATGGAGACAATTTGCATGTACTGCCAAATCCTTTTTTCTGGGAAAAATAAGAAAAATATCATCAATTTGTCACTTGCTGAATTTGCCCAGAGTGGTAAAGCTTAAAAACTTGTTCAAAACTTTCTTTAATGTAAAATAGATACACCTGAACGATTTTGCTGTTATTTTCCAAATGCAACAGGAAACTATCTCCCTAGTATTTGAAACCTTTAAAAAATGGGGCTACTCTTTAAAGGAAAGAACAAGTCATTCCTTGAAGCCTAGTCCCAAAAGAGCAGGACATCAAGTCATAGTTATTTCCCATCCCCTTAGATTAAAATCAATTTCCTTCTATTTTACTACCCTAATTCAAATCCTTATGACTACAAGGTAAGAATTCTTGTTGCTTCACAATTTCAGCCTAAGCTACAGGTTACCTACCTCCATATCCTAGAGGTTGCCACCACCGGAATATTGTCCTATCAGACTTTGCTTCGGATGGTAACTCTAGGACTACTCTTTCTAGGGTGCCATTATACAACAAGGGCTCCACTAGTTTCAAAGGCTGCCATGTTATTTCATTGTCGGTGGAGAAATCTACAATGATTCCCTCATTCCTCGACTCAGCCTGGGTACACTGGTGATGGTTGTCTCTGCTACCAATCTTAACAACAAACTCAAGCATCCTAGAATAATGGAGCTACCCTAAACAAAACTGAGCAATACTTGGACATATAAGCCTCACCAAATAGTGTAGACATAAAACTTATTTACCCTAACCCATTTTAGACTGAATACACTCCCCAACACTATATATTGGAAGAGTCAAATTTCAATTTTAGGTATGTCTGGCTAAGTCTGGCTAAGTGATTCAGATATTCCAAGAGAAAAAGAACTAATCTATTTGCAAACAGTGGATACCCTGATCTGACACTGCATTCTGCAGCATCTGATCCTTGTCTGCACTGTTTGCCAATTACCCTTTCTGGTGTCTCCAGACTAAAATGGGTTAAAAGAGCAGTTTGATTTGGGTCTGCACTGCCAGCACCCTTTCAGATGCGTACTGTATTTACTCTGAGTATTAGGTCATCTTATCTACTTAAGCCACCTTTACACTATAATAATTTGGTCCAGCGTATGGATATATTTTGGCATTAGTTGGCATATGCTGATGTTCATTAGCTCATTGTTTTAAGTTTGTTGAAGTACGTTCGCATACGTTGTTGTTCACTCAGTACTTCATTTTGTGCATGCACAAAATTTTTCAACATATGCCAACGTGCAGTCCATACTCAGCAGGTTTGTTCGATGAACGCAATTCAAACAGTTTGTTCTCCCGCAGTATGACAATGCTTTGTTATCTCTAACCAACTTGTGGTCATTTCTTAACAAACTTCTCAGTTCTCACGTATCAGTAACATATTAATAACGAATTAACAGTGCTCTTTCAACATTCTTCATACGAACTGACCCTGTTTAAAATAGATGATGTACTGATTACAATGCGTCAACCTATCATTACCATTGCTGCTGCGACTTCCAAAAGACTGAGTTCTTTGCTTGGCGTGCTTTAACTTATGAGCTAGTGTTCCACTCTCGTTTTGTGCATAGGTTTGTTGACCTATCCATTGGGGTATATAGGAACATATTTCAGTGCCACTTTGACAGTTCTGGTTAGCAGCTCGAAGAGTTAAGATATGGAGTGTGCGTTGAGACTATGGCACCAGTATATTCTGGCAGTGGTACAACACAACTGCATCCAAACTGAAATTGCATGCATACCTGTATACAGGCTAGAAGACAATCTGTCGATCAATCAATCGATTTATCAGATTTTTAACGTAGCCGGGCAACAGAGTCACGTAGGGGCTACGCTGTCAAAATGTCGAAATGAAGCAAATGGTTTATAGACCTGTACATCATATGATCGGTTACTGCAGCATCTGATCTGGGTCTACACTGTTTGTAAAGGCCTATCTTTCCCAATATTTAAGGTTATTCTGGTTGTTAGACAAATTATATATGTTCAAATTTTAGAATAAACATGGTATGGTGACTTAATACTTCATATATTAATGCTTCAAATCCTCAGGCAATTTCTAAGAAGCACATGACATTTATACAATGTCGCATCAACGTCAATGCCATGACATTGCATCCATGTTGATTCTATGTTGTCTCCATTTTGTGTGTCCACTGTGTTACTTTATGTTCTCAGAAACTCAGTTACATCAAATAAATGATGCCAATATCTTTATATATATATATATATATATATATATATATATATATATATATATATATATAATCACTTTAATGACTGATTTTATGTTTTTAATTTTGCTTTTTTTCTATAGCACTCAGAAATGTGGTTTTTGTGTGTCATAATATACTCTGGGATAAATTGTTTCATAAAATTACCACATGAAAAACCTATTAGTGTCCTTCAGTAATTTATACAGGTCAAATTTGTGTGTGTGTGTGTGTATGTGTGTGTGTGTGTGTGTGTGTGTGTGTGTGTGTACAGCTGGTAATATTATCACCTGGCAGTGGCCCTAGAAAGGGATAAGTTCATCAATTATTATGTTCTTCAATGGTGACTATAAAATTCTACTAACATTATTTTTTCCAAACAGACAGGGACAGCTCATATTACATCTTAAATTATTTAACCAGAAACAGGCCTAGAAAAGGAGATATATAAATGAAATGTTTGACTGAGTTGAGGTTTTACGGCCCAGTCAACATGTTTGTTTGTGTTGAGGTTTTACGGCCCAGTCAACCAAATGGGGTCATGTCGAGCGCAGTCAGTTTATCTAACCACATGTTTACTGGGCAGGCTTAGTTCTCTAAGCAGTTAACCAGTATTATGCACATTCTTTCGTCAGAAACTGACAACTGCCCTTCTTGAATCAGTGGAAGGGAGAGAATGACCTTAGAAAATATTTCATGATCAATCTCCACGAAAGAATGTTGCCGACCTCAGCAGGGGTTGAATCCATGACCTACTGGTCTCCAGTCGGACACACATCCAAATGAGCCACGGAGGCAGACCCCAGTCAACATACATGCAAATTCTCCACAAATGTTAAATCCAAGCTTCTTGGAAAAATAAGAAAAATATTTCAAAATGTTGTCTGCTGAAATTTTTACTCAATATGCAAAGTTTCAATATTTAAGTTTGAAAGGTTAAAGGTCAGTGTACCTAACAGATGTAGTGTTAAGTGGAACTGTAACTGCCTCTCTTGTTCCATCTCCATCAAATATTAGAGCATTCCCAGAATCCACTGTGCCACATGCTAATCCAAGATGGCCACCCAGAGTCCTCCTCCAGAAGTCAGAAGGTCTATGAAGCTGCTCAAATCTGTCCAACATTCCATAAGGTGTGGAGTCATCTGACTGACACTTCCGAGCTGGAAGCCATAAGAAACATGATGTGAGAACATGCACTACCATGCACTACCAAAATAGTACACAGTAAGACTAATCAGATAATGCTCAAGTGCTGGGCAAACATGCCCAATTGGCTTTGCTTATGTAGTCTGACCAAGACTTAGGTTGTGCAGTCTGACAAGGGCTTTGTGTTCAAGGGCTGATCAAGGATGAGTGGGGTTTGATTTTATCAAATTACCATACTTATTATATATAGTGACCCCTTGCACAATACCTTCTCATGTTGTTACCATAACACTAAAATACCACAGCCGACATGTTAAAGGGAATAATACATGTTTAGGAGAGGTAACTCTGTCAAAATTGTTCTGATTCCTCTGAAAAGGAATGTACCCTAAAAGGAAAGAATTTGCTCCTCTTATGTTAAACCTGATTGATTGTGTTGGGGTGTAACAACACGTCAACCATTGTGGATCATTTTGTGTCGTCTCCCAGAGAAAGGGAAAAAAGAGATAGACGAGATAGTAGAAGTACATGTTTTGTAACTCTGAGGGCCTCATGGAAGATTAGCTGTTGTATGCTAAATGTAGTAACCCTCTTTAAATAAAGTCTGTACTTAATTACTTACTTACTAAGAGATGAAAGAGAGGGACAGGGAAGAAAGAGGAACAAGAATGAAAGTGAAGAAACAGAAGAAATAAAAACATCCCCCTTCTACCCTTACCTGCTACAAGGATAGCAGGCCTTGCCCAACTGTAAGCTAATATCAGTTGGAGGCCCCGGTGACATAAGATACACAACACCTTTGCACCACTCGACCACCCCAACAAAGGCTAAAATAAGACAGCAGCAGATGACGTCCAATTTTTTTTTTTTTTTATTTTTATGTGGATATGAGGATTGATATTTCATGTAAACTGTCTGCCTAGCAGCTAATTCATATGAAATGTCAGCCTTATTTTCTCCAATAGAAACAAAATAATGATATTATCTAGAACAATTCTGAATGACATTTGTAAGACTTTCAGCCCAGACCAAAACTAATACCTGTGCAAACTGTTTAGATCCAGATGAGATGACTCATCATGAGCCATCCATCAGGATCTACACTGTTTGCCAATTTATTTTTAATTTTAGACTGAAACCTTTATTTATATCAGTGAATATTACCAAATTTAGTGATGGAAGAGTCCAACTCAAAAATTAAATTTTCAAAAATGTAAAACTGATTTTAATGAGCATACCTACCATGTATTCTACTTATTGCTAATCCCTGTTAGCCCCCGACAGAAATTAGGTATGATCAGAGGTTCTCTCCTACATTGGAGGAACAAAGAAACGATCTTTGTGCCAACAGTGATAACGTAGATCACTTCTGGTCACGTGAATTACCCATTTTTTTTCCCCTTATATAATATATATATATAAATAGGAATGCGGGGAGGGAAGATGGGAGCCTCCCAGTAGAATATATGGTAGGTATGCTCATTAAAATCAATTTTACATTTTTAAAAAAATAACTTTAATGTTTTGCATACCAACCATATATTCTACTTATTGCTAGAATCATCAATATGGAGGGAGGATTCCTCCAACTCTGATCAATCCTGTTGTAGACTTCCAGGAATAAACATTACGAAAACACTCCTATTCAAATACACTAAAAATTCTACCACCAAAAAATGACAAATTTTCAGATGAAACATTCTGATATTTTTCATATTTCTGCTCAAAACATAGATTGTGGGTACTTGTTAGAACTGCCTCATTGAGGCAGTTCTAACGAGTACCCACAATCTATGTTTTTGAGCAGAAATAAGAATAATAATGTATATCCCTGTAAACCCCAGTTTTACTATATAAAAGTGGGGTTTAAGGGGGTCAAAATTATATAGGTGTGTTTTCGTGATGTGAAGATCTTAGAAGATCCATAATATATACCGTAATATTATTTGGTTAAGCTATTGTGTATAGAAGAGATATTAGATAACAGAGTTTTACTCTCCTAATATCTTCTAGTTCCTTTCTGGAAGTGTTGTCCATATATTAACCATCTAATTACCTTTAGAAATCTGGCTGTAGGTATCAGATAGTTCTTGTCAAGTTGCTAGCTAGCCGCCCCCCTCTCCCATCCCCCCAACCCCCCACACACACGACTTTTCGGGCTGCAACAACAGGGCCCAAGAGATGAAGATTTGCCTTCTGATTCTGAAAATCTCTGAGATAGAATCTAGCAAAAGTTGAAGTATTGGACCAGACAGCTGCCTAAATTACTTCATCCAGAGATATGAAGTAAGCCCAAGAGGAAGAGAGAGCTCTTCACTCATGTGCCCTGATTTTAAGATGAGCCAATTGTCTCTAAGAAATGGCCTGATAAGACTTTTTAATGGTGAACTTTATGTAACAGGTGAAAAAATTCTAATCACCTATGCCACAGCTGGGTATCAAACCCCGGCCATCTGTGCGACAAGCCAACTCTCTACCACATCACTATAAAAGCCAGCTTGTACTGCAAGTGTATCATATACCTATCACTACTAAATATTCCCCCTCCATTTTTAGATTTGTCCGCGAATCTCAAGTTGAGCAACCACTCAATATCAGGCCACCAAGCCTCACAGGCCACCAAGCCCATCAGACGGGGTTATTTACGTTGGGCCCCAGATGTAACAGGTGAAAAAATTTTAATCACCTATGCCGCAGCCGGATATCAAACCTGGGCCGTCTGCGTGACAAGCCAACACTTTACCATGTCGCTATAAAAGCCAGCTTGTACCACAAGGCAGTACAAGTGTATCATATATCTATCAATACTACATAACTTTACCCAGTTAGAAATTGTAGACTTCTAAATGTCATGATTTCCATTTGTGGGTATGAAAAGTCTAGTTCTGGAATCCCTTATAGATTTTGTCCTTTTTAGACAGATTTTGATAGCTCTTGTTTGTTCGTCTGTCATTACTGACAATGACCAATCCTAATCAACTGTGTGATATGTTATTATTTGTGTGTTCTAAGATGGCTGATATAACCAATCTTAGCTCTAAACTGCCTGTTGCAGATAGAACAAGAGAACTCTGAGGAAGAAAGCTCTGTTGGTGATGCCTTAGCTCTGGCTTTCCGCTGTGCACATTTCTGCTCAGCTGATTCTTTTTGCTTCGTATTCACCAGCTCCCCTTTTTATGAGGCCTCACCATTTTATACGACCCTGTGCAATCTGTTCCCATGACTCTATTGGTATGTTGAAGTCTTTAAGGGAGGCTTTGAGGATGTCCTTGTATCGCTTCTTCTGACCACCATCGAAGCGTTTTCCTACTTGAAGTTCTCCATAAAGGATTTTCTTTGGCAAACATTCATCAGGCATTCTGGTAACATGGCCTGTCCATCTTAACTGTGCCAATTTCAGAAGAGTATGTACACTCTGCATCCCTGCCCTTTTCAGGACTTCTGTGTCTGGAATCCTGTCTTGCCACTTGATCTTTAGAAGTTTTCTAAGACAGCTTGTATGGAAGTGGTTCAGTCTTTTGGCATGCTGTTGGTAAACTGTCCAAGTTTCGCATGCGTATAATAGTGTTGGCAGCACTACCGATCTATATACTTTCAGCTTTGTGTCAAGTCTGATTCCACTTCGGTCCCAAATACTTCCACGTAGCTGGCCAAATGCTGCACTAGCTTTGGCAATTCTAGCATTTACTTCATCATCAATGTGCACAACTCTAGACAATGTGCTTCCAAGGTAGATGAACTTGTCTACCACTTGCAGTCATTGACCTTTCAATATGATGGTAGGCTCCTTGTAAGGCTTTCCAGGTGCTGGCTGATATACTACCTCAGTCTTTTTGATGCTGATTGTGAGATCATAGCTGTCACATGAATCAGATACTTGATCCACACCTTTTTGCATTTTCTCTTCTGTTGGAGCACCCTTTGCCATGTCATCAGCAAACAGGAACTCGTTTAGCACCTCTGTCTGCACCTTAGATTTAGCTTGCAACCTTCTTAGGTTGAAAAGTTTCCCATCAAAGCGATACCTAATAGGTATACCATTGTCACCCTCCTGGAAAGCATCTGTAAGCATGGCAGAAAACATCATGCTGAACAGTGTTGAAGCTAGTACACAGTCTTGCTTAACTCCATTTGTCACAGGAAATGGAAGAGAAAACTCACCATTATTTTGGACCGTTGCAAGCATACCCATCATGGAACTGCTATGAATTTGGCAGGACAGCCAAACTTTGCCATAATTTTCCAAAGTCCCTCACGACTGACTGTGTCAAATGCTTTGGTAAGGTCAACAAAGGTCATGTAGAGGTCCACATTCTGTTCCTGGCATTTTTCTTGAAGCTGTCATGCTGTAAAGATCATGTCTATTGTTCCTCTGTTTTTCCTGAATCCACACTGGCTTTCTGGTAGAAGCCCTGACCATTCCAGGTGTTCATTCAATCGGTTCAGTAGGACCCTAGCAAGGATCTTCCCAGCAACTGACAATAAAGAGATGCCTCGATGATTGTCACAGACTTGAGGATTCCCTTTCCTTTTGAATAGGTGAATAATTGTTGCATCCTTGAATTCTTGAGGGATGGCTTCTTTTCTCCACATAATGTGAAATAACTCTGTCAGTTTCTCTGCACACGGAGGACCTCCTGCTTTGTAGATCTCTGCAGGTATTGCATCTGATACTGGAGCCTTGCCAGATGACAGGAGTTTTATTGCTTTCACTGTTTCTGAGACGGTTGGGAGCTCATCAAGCAGCGGATTACATTCCACCTGTGGTAGTCTGTTGTAGCTTCATCATTGATTAAGGACACTATCAAAGTGTTCAGGCCATCTTTTCAAGATAGTTTCTTTGTCAGTCAGAAGACTAGTTTCATCTGCACTAAGGAGTGGGGTGGTTTCTGAGCTCTGGGGACCATAATACTGTCTTGAGTGCAAAGTACTTTTTCATGTCCTTTCTGTCTGCAAAGGACTGGATTTCATCAGCCTTTTTTTCTCAGCCAGGAGTCTTGCATGTCTCTGAGCCTCGTCTGAACTGTCTTGCATATGTTTGAATAGGTAGTCTTGCTAGATACTGAGCTGGTATTTCTGAGGTAAGCCTTGTGTTTTTGGTTTTTATCTTCAAGGAGTCCCTGAATTTCTTTGTTATTCTCACCAAACCAATCTTGGTGTTTGCGAGATACTGGTCCTAACAAATCCATTGCTGAAGAGTGAACAGTGTCTCTGAAGACTGCCCAGCTCTCATCTACATCTTCTGAACTGTGTTCCAGTGCATCTAAATGGCTGCAGAGATCGTTGACGAATGCTTGCCTCTTGCTGTCTGCTTTCAGCTTGGAGATAACTCTAATTAGACAAAGATGGTGGTTAAAGTGATGACCCTGACATATATTTGAAAGCCTTGGAATTGTAATAGACAGGAGCTTTATCAGGTAGTTGAATCTTTGCTAAAAAGCCTACTTGAGTTCTAAGAGTGAGAGAACAATCAACAGAACTAAATCTGAAATGTTCTTCATCAATAGCAAAGGCATAACTTTCACTGACTTGTCTGGCTGTTGACATAATGAGTAGGAAAGATGTCTTTATAGATAAGTGAAACAATGAAGACTTGTTCATAGATTCGAATGGATCTTTGCATAAGTATGCGAGAACAAAAGCTCGATCCCATTTTGGGGCAAGTGATCTGTTGACAGGTCTTTGCATTTGAAATGACTTGATAAGTTCTGAAATGATAGGATGTTTTCCTACATTCATTTTCGACCTGAATTTCAAGAGGTTAGATATCATAGATCTGTAACCTTTGATCGTGCTGACTTGATAACTCTTATCTCTAAACAGATATATCAAGAAGTCAGCAATTACATTTGGGGAGGCCTTGACTGGATCAATTTTCCTCTGATTTGCCCAACTGGTAAACACCTTCCACTTTGCATCATAGACCTTTCATGTGGAAGCTCTTCTAGCTTCAGAGATGTGGACTGCAACTTCCTTTGAAAACTTTCTATTTCTGATGGATTGTTTGATAATTTCCATGCCTGAAGTGATAGAAGGTGGGGATTTTATTGCAGAAATCTTCCTTGTAATTGCTCCAGAAGGTTTGGTATTACTGGAAGAGTTATGGGTAGAGATATGAACAGATTTAGCAGTTCTGGGAACCATGATTTATTTTGCCATAGAGGTGCTATAAGTACAACTTTGCACTGTGCTTGATGAATGTTTGAAGTACAGCTTGAATAAAAAGGTATAGAGGAAAGGCATAAGCATGGATGCGATTCCAGTCTATTGCAAGAGCATCTTTGTTAGTGCTTTCTTGTCTGTAATTGGTGACATGTATATTGGCAATCTGTGTTTAAGACGTGTTGCAAATAGATCTATGTTGGGAAATTTGATCAGGGGAAAAACTGCATTCACAATTGATTGATTAAGTGACTATTTTTTTTTTAGATTAGTTTGTTTGTTCTGGAAAGACGATCTGCAAATATGTTGAATTTCCCTGGAATGTGTCTGATTACTAGACATATCTTGTTTTGTTGACACCAATTGAGCATGTTCCACACTTCTAGACAAAGATCTGGAGAATGAGTTCTGCCTTGCCATCGAAGATATGCAAAACCAGTTGTGTTGTCTACTGAGACAAAGACTGTTGAAATGATTATGTGATGGTGTGCTTCTTTCAAGGCAAGAGTTATGGCCATCATTTCTAGAAGACTGATATGGAGTTGTGATTAGTCTTGGGTCCAAACTCCATGAAATAATATATAGACCCTCTGGTTCCAGATGAGCTCACCAACCAGTCTGACTGGCATCTGTGAATAACTGGTGAGAAGGAAGAGGGTTATTGATGGGAATACCGTTTAGATAGATATAACAATTGTTCCACCAATTGAGATGATACCGAATATTGTGTGTTATCTTGATTTGGTGGTGAAGCAGAAGAATATGAGGTCTCCATTGTGCCAGAAGAGACATTTGTAATGGTCTGATTTGAAGTCTCCCTAGAATAACAAAGTCTGCTGCTGCACTGAGTTTTCCCAAAAGAGACAGGAATGATCTGGCTGTGACTGTAATTTTGGGAAGAAAAAGACTGATTGTCTCTAACAAATTCTGAATTCTGTCTTGAGGAATTTTGACTATGTTGAGGTGAGTGAGAAATTCCATCCCTACGAAAATGACTTTCTGAGCTGGAATCAGGTTTTAAACCTCCTGGTGGTTTGCTCTACCGACCGTTCTAAGGCGGTGGTCTTGGTGTTAATCTTACTCTTTGTTGCTTTGTGGTTTATTCTACAAGGCGATTTGTTGTATGTCTTTCCGTGTGTTACTTTGTTCTTGTGTTTTTCAGTCCTTTTAGTATTGCGATTACCTCGACTGGGGAAGAGAGAGCTAATCTTAGTGCTTTTCGTACGTTTGTTCGGTTTGTGCTTGTTTAGATTTGTCGGTTTCCTCTTCCTCTTGGGGTCTGGGAAGGGCTGCGGTTTGTGATTGTGGCACTCCCTGGACTTTTTTCTTACCTTTTTTGACCTTTTGATTGATTATCAGTCCCAGATTTACAATCAATTGAATGTTGAATTGTCTATGTTCTAATAGAGTAAGACAGTTTTGGTTTCTTGATAACCAGTTGTCTAGGTAAGGAAAGAGAATGATAGCTTTTCTGTGAATATGAGATGCTATTACTTTCATGGGATGAATGAACACATATGGGCTCATTGACAGACCAAGTGGTAGAGCTGTGAATTGGAAGATTCTGCTCTTCAGAGCAAAAGGAGATATTTGCGAGACGAAGGATGTATCAGGACATACAAATAAGCATCCATCAGATCCAATGAAAATGCCCGATCATTGGGGCAAATTGAATTTCTGACTTTGTTTTGGGTTTCCAGTCTGAAGAACATTTGTTCCAGAGAATACCCAATATCTGGCTTGCAATGAAGAATGTACTTTTTTCACTTCTGATGTATACAAGAATTACAATTTATGGTCTTGTCAAAAAGTCTGTGATGCCCTTGTTTATCTTTTGGGTAACATTTTCATTAGATTTGGAACTAAACTTTATAGGCAAACTATTGGGAACTAATTGTGCTCCTCTTGTTGCAGATTTGTTTCTTTTTTGTTATGAAAGAGATTTCATGAAGTCTCTCTCATGGGAAAATCAGGCTGACATTACTTAGGCTTTCAATTTCACTTCAAGATACCTTGATGATTTATTAAATATTGACAATATTTACTCTGACCAAATGGTGAACCGTATATACCCTACTGAACTCCGGTTAAATAAAGCCAATTCTTCTGATACAGTGGCACATTTTTGGGATTTGAATCTATGCATATCTAATGGTACAGTTTTCACCAAAATTTATGATAAACAGGACGATTTTGATATAGTCAATTTCCCTTTTCTGGATGGCGATGTTCCCGGCGTACTTCATATGGGGTATACATATCTTAACTTATTAGATTCGCCAGAGCTTCTTCAAATCTGACTTTGATTGCTGTAATAAAGCCCTTATTGCCAAACTTCTTACGCAGGCCTATCATTATTTTAAACTTCGTAAGGTGTTTTCAAAATTTTATCACAGTCACAGTGCCTTGGTAGAAAAAAAGTCTGAAAACACTTCTGCAACAAGGTATATCGGAACCAGAATTTTATGGTGACTTAGTGTACAGATTTTCAGAGCAATTCAGAAAATTAATTAACCGTTGTAAAAGAATCGGTTATAGCCTGGATATTATGCGCCAGACTGCATGCATAGTTATCAACCCAACCATTGTTGATGGCTATGCTTCACTCTTTAATTGCACGACGGCAGTTTGGGACTCAGACTCAATGACAGCCTCTTCGTAAAACTTTAACCAGTGGGTTGGGGCTTGACGATTTGTCTTTGGCTTGGCCCGCTGTGGTTCAACTACTGGTTTTCATTTACTCTGTCATACAGTAGAATTAGCCATGAATACTTTTCTTTGTTTATCATAGTGATGAATTTGATTTTTATGTTTTTGCTTTGATGCATTGACTGAGTTTGGAGCCTTTATGCGAACCGAATTTTTATGTTTTTTCTGATTTAAGAGTTACATCAGGACCCAGGGTGGTTAGCTGGCTGTAAAAGTGCTTTAAACCCCCAGTGGTTTATTCTACTGACCTAAGGTGGTGGTCCCGGTGTCAGTCTTACTCTTTGTTGCTTTGCGGTTTATTCTATGAGGAGATTTGTTTTATGTCTTGCCTTGTGTTATTTTGTGCTTGTGTTTTTCAGTCCTTTTAGCATTGTGATTACCTCGCTTGGGGAAGAGAGAGCTAGGCTTGGTGCTTTTTGTATGTTTGTTCGATTTGGGCTTGTTTGGGCTTGTTTGGTTTTGTCTGTTTCCTCTTCCTCTTAGTGTCTGGGAAGGGCTGCGGTTTGTGATTGTGGCACTCCCTGGACTTTTCTCTAAACTTTTTTTTTGTATTAAAACAAATTTGTTTAGAGTGGAAAGTTCTATTATGAGCCTCATTTTTCCATTCTTTTTTGGGACAAGGAATATTCTTGAGTAATATCCTGGAGACTCCAGAAGAATTTCCTCCACTGCCTCTTTTACAGTAGACTGTTGACCTCCAATTCCAATTCTGGTTTTTTTGTTTGTTGGAAGAAAATGGGGTCTTTTGAAAGAGGAGGTATTTCCTTGAATGGGATCTTGTATCCTTTTTCCACAATAGAGAGGACTCATTTGTCATTTGTGATTTCTTGCCAATTTGGGGCAAAGTGGGCCAACCATCCTCCTACCGGAATCTGAGACTGAGGACAGGGCAGTGGAGGTAGCACATCAAATTTCTTTTGAGAGATGGAACCTCTTCTAGAGGAGCCACCTCTGTCTCTTCTGTCAGAGCCCCTAGAGAAACCACCTCTTGAGGGACCATAGGTTTTCTTGGGATAAGAAGATTGTGAATTTTTATCCTGAATTTTAGGATTCTGAGGTCTTGGATTGGGTTTCTTGAATTCAGGTTTTACACTTTTAAATGTAGATGCTTGTGGTTTATCACGAGAAGACGAAGTGACTGTTTTGGAAATCAAGTCGTTCTTCAGAACTTCTGCATTCTCTTTGTAACTTTAATCTATTTGACCTCCAAAGAGTGAGTCTGATAAAAAGTGTTGACCTAAGTTTCATCTTAGCAATATCTGATAAAGACTTAGGAGCAGAACGAATGGCAGCATCTCTTCTTGCTTGCTGCATCTCTAATATAAGATAGGAAGCAAGAGAAACCACATGGTTAATGGTGCGTGCTAATGATTCCAATATTCTGGCCAAGACTTTAGTGTCCATTGATTCTTGTTGTAGGCACTTGTATGCCGCTTAAGAAAAGATCTCAGAATGAGAGAATTCTCAGAAGATCTCTGTTGATTCTTGAAAATGCCTAGGTTCTAAGTGGGAAGCTGACAATTGCCAGTGAGTGCAAGATGTAACTTAGAGGAGTCCGGATCAAGGGGAACTTCTCTTTGAGTAGGTACTATCTCGGCATGAGATTTACAATATGCCATATTGATGAGGGCATTCTGTTCTTTCTTAGAAACTGTCCAGTCTTCTGGCAAAAGATACTTCTTTTATTGGTTTTGAATAAAATTCATGGTACTCGAAAGAATCTGGGATTGTGGCAATGAAAAAGACTTTCTATCGGTCGGGTATAAAAGCCAAGTCCGATCCGATCCGTCGATCATTTTTCTGCCGATCATAAATTTTATTTTTGTCATTATATCTAAATTATGATTCAAATGTCCAGTATATCAGCTTTATACTTTCATACATTGCTTAATTAATATTCGACAAAAGAGATTTCTTTTTTAATGCTTTTGAATTTGATTTTTAAGCAGTTTTCTGTCTTCAAGGGGTATAAAAGCCAAGTCCAGTAAATATAAAAAAAATCATAGTTTTCTCAGTGGTGAAGCTAATATATACAGAGGTCAGCTCTGTCTCAGAGAATAAATGGTCACTAGAACATAATTAGTTTCTTGCATATGAAAATTATGTCATATATAAGCTATTTAGCCTTTTTTTTTTCTGTCTGTCTTTGCTTTGCACGCACACTGTTCTAAAAATAGAAACGCAGGACCGCAACGAATAATATGAAAGATACAAAATGACCCAACTACTAATGTACAAAAAAAAGACAGGAAAGAAGACGAAAAAGCAGAAATAACATTAATACAGATATTAATATCTATTAGATATTCTTAAAACACTATCTTTCCCCATGTCGTCTCATTTCAGGACGTTGTTGTAAGTAACGTCATTGTTTACAGTATAGATGCGTCACAAACGAAAAAAAAACAAAAAAAAAAACTGATTTTATTGAAACATATGCGTATGCTTGTTGAATCACAATGCACATGAACTAAAATTTCAGCATTTATAGTTAAGTTTGTTCTATAAAAGGACAAAATAGAGACAAAAAATCAAGAAATCTGTCTCGACTATTTTTCTTCCGAGCTTGGCTTTTATACCCCTGAAACGAGAAAAAATCACTCTCAATCAAAAACTAGAACAATGATGTTAATAATATCATTGCTGTAAATTACAATTATATAATATGATCATATCAAACTGATATACTGGACATTTGAATCATAGCTTAGCTATAATGACAAAAATAAAATTTATGATCGGCAGAAAAATGATCGGCGGATCGGATCGGACTTGGCTTTTATACCCGACCCTTTCTATCTTCTTTCTTTAAGTCCTCTTCATTACTTGATTTTGGTCTTTGAGGTTGAGAAGAACAATCTGAAACTGACTTCCTAGTAAATTTGTCTGCCGGAAGTAGTTTAAATATTTCTTCTATAATTAGAGGAAAAGTAGTCAAATTAGAGGAAATTTGAGGAATAATTAGAGGAAAACCTATTCTTTCTTCTGCTTGTGGCTCCTCTAAAAAAGACCCTATTTTTCAAGGAGATTCATTCTCGTCCAAGTTTTTTTTCAGATTTGAATTTGTTGCCTTTAGCTTGAATAGACAAATCCATCTTTTTTTCTTTCTCAATGTTCTCTGAAATAGTTTGTGAGCTATTTTCCCTTGGAGGAGAACACACTTTCTCAGAGAAAAAAGAATGCCTCGAATTATATCTTCTCATTGTATTTCTTCTTGAAGGGGAACGAGAAGATGATGATGACGATCTAGGACGTTTATGAGAACGTCTAGAATGAGACCTAGAATGATGTCTTCTCTTATGATGTCTTTCATTAGACCAATAATGAGGAGACAAGGAGGAAGAAGAATATGAGCTATATCGAGATCTTCTTCTCCTCCTGGAAGAATGATGTCTGTGAGAACTCTTAGAATAGGATCTACAATGAGAGGATGAACTCCTTGATCTGCATCTAGTTCTCCTTCTGGAAGGTCCAGGTATGGGAGAGTAGAAAAGATCTCTGATCTCTGAACATAGGCGAGTGTCACGATTTGTAAAGTTGCAAGTATCAAGTTAAAATTGTCAAGTATCAAGTTAAATTGGTCGAGTATCGAGTTAAAATTGTCGAGTATCGAGTTGAATTGGTCGAGTATCAAGTTAAAATTGTCGAGTATCGAGTTAAAATTGTCAAGTATCGAGTTGAAATTGTTGAGTATCGAGTTAAAATTGTCGAGTATCTAGTTGAATTGATCGAGTATCAAGTTAAAATTGTCGAGTATCGAGTTAAAATGGTTGAGTATCAAGTTAAAATTGTCGTGTATCGAGTTAAAATTGTCGAGTATCGAGTTAAGTTTGTCGAGTATCAAGTTAAAATTTTCGAGTATCGAGTTAAAATAGTCAAGTATCGAGTTTAAATTGTCTAGTATCGAGTTAAGTTTAGATTGTGGAGCCTTGAGTCAGAGATGTAATATATCAAGTTTTGGTACCTAATGAGCATGAATTTACAGAGTTTAACATATTTCAGCAGCATAACAATGCAGCTGTGTGAGTTGTCTTACTTGAATATTTAATCAGCAATAACTATAATTCAGTCACCTGAACCTATTTTGTGTTTGTATTGTCCTAAAATATGTCATCAATTTTTCAACAAGCTAATTTTGCTGATCTAGGACAGATGAAAGTGGTCTAAGCCTCTCAAACCAAATATTTATGTTTGCAGTCAAACCTACAGTGGGATTACATTATTTCTAATTTATTGCCTGTTATATGGCAAATATTAGTCTGCTGCAGCAGGGGGCTTATTAATAGGTTTTTACACTGATCACCTTTGGGGCTTATCAGTTATGGCTATTTTATACGAAAGATTCACTGATCAGCTGATCATTGTTGGAATGTGGTGAGAACACAGTAAATATTCCACAGAAAAAAAATAGGTAGAGCAGGTGAATTTTATTTTTGAGAAAGCTCATGACAAAAATGGCCTGTATGACTTGAGAAGACAAAGATCAGCTTGGGCATGAAGAGGCTTTGGGTCCTAAGCTATCCAGAGAGTTGGCATGAAGACTCTGATTAGACCGGGTGCACAGGACATTTGTTGGTTTTGTTGTGTGCTGGTGTAACAAAGTAAAGTGACCCCCCCACCCCCCCGCCATAGAATAACAACCCCCAGGTCATTATTCTATAGAAAAAGGACCCCTTTTCTAAAAAATACTGACTGCCCTTACAAAAATAATGACCCCCTTGATGATATCCCATAGAATAACCACCAGGACCATAGAATAACTCCTTCTGTATAAAATAATGACTCCCATTATAATGACCCTCTGGATGAGATTTGTCAAATATTGCCCCCCACCAAGAGCTCATCACATAAGCTGTCATAAGCTCCTTGCCCCCACCTAATCAGGCATCAGAATCTGTATGTTTACACCATGTGTCTCAGTCACAGGACAGAATTTTTTCTTTTTTCTCTCTCTTTTTTTTTTTTTTTTTTGGTTTTAACCATTTTTTTCACAGCATATAGATAAGTCTTCAAAATGAAAATAGTCTTTTAAGACGAGGTATTTTGGAAGCCTTAACAAAATGTACAAAGGCACAAAAACAGTAGAAAACATACCAATGTATTTCTAACCAACAGAATTTCTCAAATGCATCGTCCAGAATTCGAGCTCTTGTTGCAGGATTACTCTTACACGATCTTGTTTACCTGGAAAATTTGCCCCGAAACTTGTTGCAGGATTACTCTTATTTGAAGCGATGTCTTCATGCCCAAATAACAAAGTTAAAAGAGTGAATCAGTCTTTTATCAATTCTACAGCCATAGTGGTGCGACATAGAATTATGAAGGGTTGATGCCATCAGGGCTATCTGTTCCCAAACACCAGCCGAGCTGCTTTCTATCTTTGTGTATGTGTTTTTTTTTAAAGCTAACTTTGTTCAATATTTTAATAAGTGTCAAGTTGAAATTCATGAAATATGAACATTTACTTCAGGTAACTAGTACTACTATTCTTTATTTATTTATTTTTTATCATTATTATTATTTTGTTTGATGGGGTAGGCTTTATTTTCTTCTTCACATCATCATTTAACTTCGCAAAGAGGGGTCATATACTGATAATAAAAATAGTATGACCTGGGTCACTTTGTAGCTCACTATTCTGACAGGCAGAGGATTCGGCATCCATCTTACGTTATCTGTCATCCGTCTGTCTGTCAACATTTGACATCTCCTCCTAAACTACTGGGCCAATTTTTACCACACTTCACAGGAATGTTTCTTAGGCGGTAATGATTAAAATACTTCAAAGATATGGAATCCAAGCAGAACTTTAGTTGCCGTGGCAACCACATGGCAAAATCTTAGAAAATCTTTGTGTCAGCAACCCCTGCCTGATTTTAAAATAATTTGGCAGAAATGTTTCTTGCATGGTCGCCAGGGGCGGGGCAAATTTTCCATACAAGAGGGCAACGGGTCGCTCACCTGAGTGACATAGCCACTGCAGATATGCAGATGTTATGCAACATTTTTTCCAATCCTGTCATTGCAACTAATGAAAAGATCATCATTTAAGCAGTTCTTTATTTTGAAGAAGAAGATATATGGCATGCCAGTCAATCGAGCGTGATCATTTGAACAAACTCTAAATGGCAGCCAACTATTTACGATCGGCATGATTTTAGCTATTTTTGATCTACAAGTCACCCCAATGCTTCCTACCAAGTTTCGAGTCAACTGGCCTTTCAGTTCAGGAGAAGAGGCGAAAAATAGATTTTCAAGATGGCTGCCATGGCACCATCTTGGATATCCGATTGCACGATTTTAGCTATTTTTGATCTACAAGTCACCCCAATGTCTCCTACGAAGTTTGGAGTCAATTGGCCTTTCGGTGCAGGAGAAATAGCTAAATAGATTTTCAAAATGGCGGCCATGGTGGCCATCTGGGATTTCTGATCAGAACGATTTTAGCTATATTTGATCTACAAGTCACCCTGATGCTTCCTACTAAGTTTCGAGTCAAGTGACTTTTGGGTTTAGGAGAAGAAGCGAAAAATAGATTTTCAAGAGAGCTGCCATGGCGGCCATCTTGGATTTGCGATCGGCATGATTTTAGCTATTTTGATCTACAAGTCACCTAAATGCTTCCTACCAAGTTTCGAATCAACTGGCCTTTCGGTTCAGGAGAAGAAGCCAAAAATAGATTTTCAAGATGGGTGCCATGGCGCCCATCCTGGTTTTACGATCGGCATGATTTTAGCTATTTTTGATCTACAAGTCACCCCGATGCTTCCTACCAAGTTTGGGGTCAACTGGCCTTTCGGTTCAGGAGAAGAAGCAAAAAATAGATTTTCAAGATGGCTGCCATGGCGGCCATCTTGGATTTCCGATAGGCACGATTTTAGCTATTTTTGATCTGTAAGTCACCCCAATGCCTCCTACCAAGTTTGGAGTCAATTGGCCTTTCGGTTGAGGAGTAGAAGCAAAAAATAGATTTTCAAGATGGCGGCCATGGTGGCCATCTTGGATTTCCGATCGGCACAAGTTTAGCTATTTTTGATCTACAAGTCATCCTGATGCTTCCTAGCAAGTTTGGAGTCAATTGGCCTTTCGGTTCAGGAGAAGACGCAAAAAATAGATTTTCAAGGTGGCCGCCATGGCGACCATCTTGGATTTCCAATCGGCACGATTTTAGTTATTTTTGATCTACAAGTCACCCTGATGCTTCCTAGAAAGTTTGGAGTCAATTGGCCTTTCAGTTCAGGAGAAGAAGCGAAAAATAGATTTTCAAGGTGGCGGCCATGGCGGCCAGCTTGGATTTCCAATCGGCACGATTTTAGCTATTTTTGATCTACAAGTCACCCTGATGCTTCCTAGCAAGTTTGGAGTCAACTGGCCTTTCGGTTCAGGAGAAGAAGCGAAAAATAGATTTTCAAGATGGCGGCCATCTTGGATTTCCGATCGGCACGATTTTAGCTATTTTTGATCTACAAGTCACCCTGATAGTTCCTAGCAAGTTTGGAGTCAACTGGCCTTTCGATTCAGGAGAAGAAGCGAAAAATAGATTTTCAAGATGGTGGCCATGGTAGCCATCTTGGATTTTCGATCGGAACGATTTTAGCTATTTTTGATCTACAAGTCACCCAGATGCTTCCTACCAAGTATCAAGTCAATTGGCCCAGGGGTGTAGGAGGAGTAAGCTTTTAAAGCAATTGTTGATGCCGCACGACGCACGACGCACGACGGACATTGACTGACCACAATAGCTCACCATGAGCACTTCGTGCTCAGGTGAGCTAATAAGCCTGTGTAAGGAACTTCAAAAGTCTGTCCTATGCAACATAAGGCCAGAATCTAAAATAGTCAGTAATTGGACCTAAACAAAAAGAACTAAAACAAGCTTAATTAGCATAAAAACACGGCGGCCATTGGTGGGGCTAATTTTTCATATAAGCCTATATAGGTCTATACAAAGTTCTGTAAAAGCCACCATGCTGCAATGGCAAGCAAAGCAATGCCCCCTCCCTTCCCACCCCCCAGCCCTCCCCCACACCCCATCAAAATATTTCGCTAATACTCTGCCAGAATGCCATAGTTCTATTGAATTACAGATTGTGTCATGGCATTAGAACTGCCTTGGTTAGGCGATTCTAATGCAATGTCATAGCATATATTTCAGTCTAGCTGCATGAAAAACTAGCTCATATTATCATCAGATAATAGATAATCCCTATTATGTTTCCTGTATTATTTGGAAACAGAGCCCTATGTGGTGGGGCTAAAGTGACAAAGCCTACCTTCACCCCTCCTGAATATTATACTTCCTTTTCTGGACTGTTCGATTCCTGTGAGAAGGTACTCCCATAATAAAGTCAGTGTGGTGTGAAATTACAGAGAATATGCTCTTCTATATGAACAGCTCAGTGGTAGTGATATAGCTTCCTATAAATGATGCACAGGCAGATCCAAATCATTGGTCCTAGTGCTCAATGTTTAGGCTGATCAAACATGGTACTTACCTTGACCTAGTGTGAGAAACAGGAAAATATGAAGTTATGAGCACCAGTTTTGTCCTGGTATATGAAAGATATGTGGAGATGGTGGGGGGAGGTGGAGGGAGGGGGGGGTGCGGGGTTGCTCAGAGATGATGTACAGTCCAACCTGTATTAAGCAAGCACTTAGGAAAAAGCAAGTGCTTGCTTAATTTAAGACAAATGCTTACTTAATACAGGTGCAGTTTAATGTAATTGCTTTTTTATGGAATTGAAAGTGTGCTTGCTTAATACAGGTTGCTTGCTTAATAGAGGTGACCAATATGACAGGTTTCACTGTACCTACTTTGAGTGATATGTATTGTGCATGCTATCAGAAGATATATATGTAACAGCTAGATCCTGGAGTGAGACATGCGCAGGCTGGTCAGAAACTGAGCATAGTTTTATGAGCCAAACTTGAGCATGTTTTCTGAAAATTTTCAAATACTAGCTGAAAATTCCAACCTAAACATTGCATAATTGCTTCCTTCCAGAGAAATAAATTGCCCTCAGAGGAGTTGTGCAGATGTGTCAGAGACCAATTTATCAAACATCTGCTTAACTCGATACTCGACTATTTTAACTCGATACTCGACAATTTTAACTCGATACTCGACTATTTTAACTTGATACTCGACAATTTTAACTTGATACTCAACAAACTTAACTCGATACTCGACAATTTAAACTGCACAATACATTAACCTATAGATAATGTGCTATATTCTATTCTGCCCATACTTTCCACAGAAAAAACGACAGGAACGTCATCCCATACAGTCTTAATCCAAAAGTCCCTCAGGCAGTCACCTGTGTGACGTCACTCCCGATCTTTTGTTCACATGTCAGTTTCTTTTCTGTAGAACAAAGAATGTAAACAGGGATTTTTATCTGGGTGAAAAAAATTGTATTTTCCTCCTTTTCCTCTAGTTGAAATTTAATTCTTTGTTCTTTCTTATGATCCTTTATCATACCTTTCACTGTTCCTGCTAAATTTGTTTAAATCTAACCGTTCGATTTCTTGAAATTATTCTTCACTCATTCGTCGTAATGAGTTTTCGCGACTTCCATGACTATTCATCCCGGTGATTGTGGTCATATAAAATAGCATTTGGATAATCATAAAATGTATTAATTGTTCTCATTGTTCCAGGGAATCTACTTGCTCCACGTGTAGCAGCTGGTCTAATTCCATCTGCATGGAACTTGCAAAAGAGAAGAACTTACTCTTCCAGAAAGAGAGTCATGTCCAACAGATGTGTCTGTTCCATCAGATGAAAGGAAAGAAACATGGGAACACTGCCCCTTACGGCCCTGCTGCCCGGGGTAAGACCCATATTGGTGGCAACTCCCTGGGTACTTGTACCCAAGGGACTACAAGTCCATCGGCCATTGGCTAATGGTCACTGGTCACCAGGCATCCGATGACCGACCGACCATCATACATGTGATATTTTCTGGGACACAAAGTGGGAGATCTGCAATTTTTAGGAGGGAGATCCTGGTCTAAAAGAGGGAGATTTTTTTGCGTCCCAAAATATTCATTTTAGTTACAAAATCATTGGTGACTTTGATCACTGAATAATGTTAGTTATTTTGTATAACGTGTTCATCCTTCAGTTGTCCACATATGACTGAAATACTGTTGAAAGGCTATAACCATAAATAATATTCACCCTATTATGAGCCATGTTCATCCTTTTATTGTCTTGTTCATTTGTCAATGTATGATTGAAAATACTGTTGAAAGGCTATAAATCATATTCACCCTTTAATATTGGTATACTTTTTGCAGCTCCTGTCTTTGCTGCACCTTTTTTTTTTTTTTCTTTATTATTATTTTTTTTATGTAACAGCCTCACTGAGAGGACACCAATTCTTCACCAACAAAAGTACCTTGCTAGCTGCTTCTGCCACTGACAAAAACAGTGAACGACACACCCGGGCTGACGCAATCCTCGCAGTCAATTGAGAAACTATGTAATTTTTAAAACTGATTCCAAAGAGCCCAAAAACAAATCAGAATTCTATTTTTTTTAAGCGCAGGCTGATCAAGGTCTGTTTTTCACAAAGGTTATAAGGTAAAGTTTGCCTTGTTGCTATCCTGTAAAATTCTACAGGTGGTACTTCAACCAAAAATAAAAAAAGGTAACTTACCGATTCTTAAAAAAAAAAAAAAAAATACCGGTAGGTGTCACATCCGCTTATTCGGATTAGGACTTGCGCAGTTTACTTGACAGAGTTTGCAGGACCTAGAAACAGAGTGCCTTCACAAACATTTAACCGCAGGCTGGTCTTGGTCATCTGTATTTTGCACAGGTTATAAGGTACAATTTTCCTTGTTGCTATCCCAGAAACATTAAATACTAACACCAAAAAAGGTATCTTACCCATTCTAAAAATAAAAAACAGCCAAAAATAGGGCAGGGTGTTACATCCGCTGATTCTGAATATGTTTTACTTTTGAAAACTTCACTTTAACTCGATACTCGACAATTTTAACTTGACACTCAACATTTTTAACTCGATACTCAACCATTTTAACTCGATACTCGACAATTTTAACTTGATACTCGACCAATTCCACTTGATACTCGACAATTTTAACTTGATACTCGACTAGCTTAACTCGATACTTGACAATTTTAACTTGATACTCAACCAATTCAACTCGATACTCGACAATTTTAACTCGATACTTAACCAACTTAACTTGATACTCGACAATTTTAACTCGATACTCGACCAATTCAACTCGATACTCGACAATTTTAACTCGATACTCGACCAATTCAACTTGATACTCGACAATTTAAACTAGATACTCGACTAATTCAACTCGATACTCGACAATTTTAACTCGATACTCGACCAACTTAACTCGATACTCGACAATTTTAACTTGATACTCGACCAATTCAACTCGATACTCAACAGTTTTAACTTGATACTCAACTTTTACAACTCGATACTTGACACTCGACAAAAAGAAACCCTCAACATAGGCTTGATGAAAGAGCTTGACTTGTCCTGTGATGACTAACATTTGTCCAGTAATTTTCATTAGTCCTGCTAATGTCCTGTATCCAGTGGATGTCCAGTGTCCGATGAGTGTCCAGTGTCCAGTTTGGAGATCTGTGCATGTCCAATGTCCAGTCAAGAATTTGGTGAATGCCTGGTGTTTGTTGATTGTCCAGTTGTTGAGTAATGTCCAGTGTCCGGTTGCTATCTGTTGCCCGGTGCCGGTACCGGACGTGACCTTAGTAGTATCTGTATGTCCAGTGATTGTCCGGTGTCTGGTGTACTTAGTCATTTGTCCGAATCTGTTGGAAGACTTAGGCATTTCAATCACCTTTTGGGACTGAGTTAGCCTGTCTGTAGCCGGAATGCAAGATGAAACACTGTGATGAGAAGATCTGGCTTCTGTTTCATGAGATGATCTGTCTTCTTCAGAAGAGTTCTGGATGGTTAGGCATCTGGTGGATTCGGAAGGGTAGCTCTCTTTGATATTGATCGAGGGAAATGCTACCACTTCCGTATCAAAAGCCATACTTGTACTGGGCTGGGAGCGTCCAGTACCGGCTTTAACACTGACTTTTCACTGCCACTTGTCTCTTCAAGATCTTCATTTCTTTTTTTTGAAGAGAATCCTTCTCTTATGTGTTGTTGGAGTAACTTTCCGGTGACCCATCTTCTTCTTAGAAGATCTATGGTTCTTGAAAAGGTCCCACTGATGTTCAGACCAGTTTTGATGATAGGTACACTTTTTGTCCCTAAAACAAAAAGAACAATTAGTACATCATCATCATCATATCCATTTTAAAGCTGGTTTTCCTATACCGAGGGTTGGGCTTGTTTGACAAGTCTTTCTCTGAGACGTCCTCTCCACTCAGAACGGTTCTGGGGATCAGCAGAGTCCATTCCCAGCTTCCTTCTGTCGTCCATCAACACTTCATCCCACGTTTTCTTTGGCCTGCCGGGTCTCTTCTGTGCAACTACATTTAGCTTGCGTATCTTAGTAATCCAACCTGTGCTGCACTCTACATGTCCAAACCACCTCATTCTACTGGTGCGGAGCACCACATCCAAGTCCTGGATGCCAAGCTTTGAGAGAAGGGAGTCTGAGCTGACTTCATCCTTTGCCTTGACATTATAGATCCAACAGATCATTGTGCGGTCATTACGCTGCAGGCGGTTCAGTGTTGCTACTGTCATGGCCCAGGTCTCTGCTGCATGCAGCATCACTCCTTACGCATGATGAATACACCTGACCTCTGGTCAGAAGTGGCAGATTTTGGTTGGTGAGAAGGGGGAGCAGTTGGCGGAACTTGCCCCAAGCACATCTGCAGCGTGTTACGGCAGCCAGCTCACAACCACCGCCAGCAGAGAGCATGTCCCCTAAATAGCAGAACTCCGGAACAGCCTCAAGCTTTTCATCATCAACATTCACCTTTTTCACTGTTCTTCCATCTATAGGCCGTGCCGTTCCCAGGCATCAGGTGCACCTGAAATCAGGGTCAGGGCGCAAGGGGCCCTTTATGCCACTGCATTTCTTGTGTGTCCAACAAAAGCAGCCCCCACAGTAGATTGAACTGCTACCAACTCCTGTCTGACAGACACCGCAGGGGTCCTTTCCAGATTTCTTCAATAGGTCCAAATTCATGCCAGACGCCATAATCTTTGTCTTTCCCATGTTCACACGCAAGCCTTTCTTCTCCATCTCTGATTTCTATGTCTTCAACTTAACCAGCAGTTCCTCCATGGACTCAGCACTGATCATTAAGTCATCTGCATACAGCAGCTCCCATGGACAGCCTGTACGGAACTCCCTGGATAGAATCTCTAACACGATGATGAAGAGAAGCGGGCTGAGGACAGAGCCCTGATGAACACCAACTCCAACACCAAACTCCTCGCTGTACCCGTCGCCTACTCTTACCCTGCTTCTCACGTCCTTGTACATGGACTGGACCACTAGCCACTCGTCTATTCCTAGCTTGCGCATTGCCCACCAGATGACATCTCACGGAACACCGTCAAATGCTTTCTCCAGGTCAACGAAGGCCATGTAGAGGGGCTTGTTATCAGTCAAGTGCTTCTCCTGTAGCTGACCTACAATAAAAATTGCATCAGTAGTGCCACATCCTGACATGAAGCCACACTGCATCTCATCGATCTCAATTCTTTGCCTGATGAGCCCCTCCACCACACGCTCCAACACCTTCATTACTTGTTCAATCAACTTCAAGCCCCTGTAGTTGTCTCTGTTCAGAGCATCCCCTTTGCCCTTGTACAGATTGACAATATAGCTCTCCTGCCAGCCAGTTGGGATACATCCTTCTGAGATGATGTCCTCAATGAGATCATGCACTTCGATAGCCCCAGCTTCACCAACGGGCTTCAGTATCTCAGCGACAATACCTGACGGTCCGGCTGCTTTGCCAGGTGCCATCTTACTGATGGCCTTTGTGATCATTTCTAAGGTGACCTGCTCGCTTGGGCCTTTAACTGGGCTTTCCTCTGACAGGTCCTCTGGGTTCCATGGGAACTCGACATTAAGGAGACACTCATAGTGCTCCTTCCAAGCAGCTTTCTTTGCTTCCTCGTCTAGCGTCAGTTGGCCTGCATCGTTGTTAACAGGTTTCTCTCCCATGACATCCTGGTTGTCATGTCTCATATATCTGCAGACTTAGGATCTATTTTCTGAAAAGCAACCTTCTCAGCCTCACTCTTGGTTAGATGAATTGCACGATTGGACGCACGCTTGGCTGTGTTGTATGCAGCCCGACTGCCCCCTGCCTTCCATAGCTTAAAACAACTGCGCTTCTCCTTAACTGCTTCCTCCACCTGATTGTTCCACCACTATGTCTGCTTCCTCCATGAGTGATTTGAGGAAACACTGCACACCTGCTTTGTAGCCTGCAAGAGTTTGTCCTTTAGTGAAGTCCAACGCTCATCTACTGTTCTTGTTTGTGACAGTCCACTGTCTTGTGCTTTGGCTTTGAACACTTCAGAGAGCTCTGCTTGCTTCTCTGGGTCTCTAAGCTTCCACACCTTGATGCGTGGCACAAACTTGCGCTTGGGTTGGGGAAGGATGGAGATTCTGAAATCTCCAACCAGCAGCCTATGCTGTGATGCACACTTCTCCCCAAGGATGACCTTAATGTTGGACACCTGTTTCCTGCAACTATGCGGGTACAGGATGAAGTCAATCTGGGTTGCAGCAACCCTTGACTGGTATGTGACCAGGTGTTCAGGTTTCTTCTTGAACCATGTGTTGCCAACAACAAGCTCGTTAGCAAATGCAAACTCTAATATTCTCTCCCCCTCAGTGTTTCTCTTTCCTATGGCCTGCCCGCCATACACTTCCTTGAACCCAGTGGATTGGGATCCGATGTGCCCATTCCAGTCACCACAGACGATGAGTTGTTCTGAAGCTGGGATTTTGGCTACTGTGCATTGCAGGTTGGATGATTATCCCAAAAAACCCTGAAATGTCCACAAATACCTTTTATTTGAGACATACAGGAAAGGGATAGAATGGGAAAGACAAACATCTAAAATGGATGCCATTTACCGATATCAAGACATAAAATTAAAAAATGCATATTTCAAATCCCGTAACTAAAGGGATAAAGGATAGATCAACTGTGTGGGAACTAGAAGCCAAAGAAGAAAGTGAAATAACAGACTGATGGTCAGAAATTTTCTGGAGTCAGCTAGGTTTCTTCAGAAAATTTTTCAGCTTTCAATGGTGGCGACAGGGAAAAAAACGTGTAATTTACGTGCTGGGAAGTGTTTTACGGTATCACTATTGGCACAAAGATTGTTTCTTTGTTCCTCCCATGTAGGAGAGAACCTCTGATCATACCTAATTTCTGTCAGGGGCTAACAGGGATTAGCAATAAGTAGAATTTACAGTTTGTATGTGAATCATTAAAACTCAGGGGAGTAAGGGTTAATAATGACATACTTCATACCTTCTGAGTTTTCATCACAAACACATTGTCCATTCTTACAAGTACCATGTCTGTGGCAATTGTCTTCACAGGGTGGTCCAATATATACATCATTGAGCGCAAAATTGAATGGGTATCCACCTGGCTGCCACCATCGAAATATAACAGGGCTGGAAGAAAATATAACATAGAGATTTCAACTGACAGTTCAAAGTATAAAACTATCAACAGCAAAGACTTAATATCTGGATGCAGATAAACAAAGCATGCTGGTGAAAAACTTTATCAAAAATAATAAAACATCTCCTAGTCGTAAGTGAGTTTCAAAAGTACATGCTGAAATCTTTCAGACTGTTCTCTGTTTAATACTATATACCGGCATGCAACACTGACACAATGACATGTCAACATCGATGCAACGTCTGATAGTGATGTTGCATTGATGTTGATGCGACTTTGTATAAATGTTATGTGCCCACTGGGTATAGAGCAAATTAAAGCAAAATATACTGACAAACAGATAAAGCAAACTTTACTGACAATCAGAATGCACAGATACACTGGCTGATATGGGTCCTTGCTGTTCCTATATGGCATAAGGGCCCTTTTTATGTAACACATCATTTGTTTTCCAAGCCGCTTTGCATAAAAAATGTTTGTTCCAATTATAATTCTAACTAGATGAAAACTGATGTCACCTGCCTTTGAGCACTGGTTTATACAATTAGTCAGGGTTAATAAGCTAGTAGATTTGACTTAACACTAGTGAAAAGGGTATTAGGTATTTACAATATTCAAATGTAAGTAGATAAACAAGAGTTATGGATCTTGTATTCTGCACATTGTCTCACGATGCTTAACATTTGTGTAAACTTATATAAAGATATCTCAAAGGTTTTTTTGAGTTAATGAGCAGATACAAATTTATGACAGATAGCACTATGTACAATGTTCAAAGGTCTATAACTCCAAAAGTAGGTTAACAAGAGTTATAGTTCTTTGTGCTCTGCACTTTATCCCATGGTGCTTAATATTTATGCAAAATTTCTTGAAAATATCTCAATGGAAACAACTATTTACAATGTTTTCGAAGGGCTGTAACTCCAAAAGGAGGTAAACTAGAGTTATGGTTCTCATGTGCTGCATGTTGTCTCATGGTGCTACATATATGTGTAAAGTTTCATGAAAATATCTCCAACAGTTTTTAAGTTACAGAGCAGCCACAAGTATATGACAGAACTCACTATTTACAATGTTCAACAGGCCACAACTCTGAAAGTAGGAAAACCAGAGTTGCAGTTTGTCGGTTCTGGAAATCATCTCATGATGCTAAATATTTCTATAAAGTTTCTTGAAAATATCTCAAATGCTTTTCAAGTTACATAGCAGACACACTTATTTGGCAGAAATCGCTATTTACAACGTTCAGTGAGCCACAAATCCAAATGAAGGAAAACCAGCGTAACGGTTATGGTTCAAGCATTCTGCACTTTGTCTCATAGCGCTTTATATTTCTGTAATGTTTCATGACAATATCTCAGACGGATTTCAAGTTATAGAGTGGACATGATCTTGTGCTGAGACAGACAGATGAACAGATGGATGGACAGACCGTGGAAAAAACATGTCTTCCCCACCGTGTAGCAGGAGACTTAATAACTGTTAAATTCTGGACTAAAAATGTTCAACAATGTTCTTTCGTTTCTTATTTGAATTATTTCTGACAGTAAGAAATGACTGAAAAGAAAAAGATTTACTGTTTAGCAATCTCCTCAGTGACGGGGATCACCACAAGCTGCCAGTGACCATGAGGTCCTGAGTAGTATACACTGCCCTCCTGGTGTTTACCATCACATTCCATCTCCTGGTAACAGGGTTCCTGAACAAGCCTAAACCCATGACCTCCCCGGGGCCAGTATTGGAATTTTACTGGGTGATCCCATCTAAACTGGTTGTTACAGCCAACATTTATCTAATAATAAAAACACAGTAAAACTTCAATGACTCGAACACTGATAGCTTATTTACCGTGCCTAATTCAAATTTATTTTTTTAGTCCCTAGGAAATTCTTCTGATAACTCAAGAAAACATAATATTTAGGGATAATTTAGGGAAATATTCTTATTTTATCATAAAATGTATGGTGTGTGCACTTATTAGAATTGCCTCATTGAGGCAATTCTAATGAGTACACTCAACATACCATTATTTTGTAGAAGACACCTCATCAGGTAGTCAAAGTCGAGTAATTGAACTGCACTTAGATAAGCCAGAGCAGTTTGTTACTTGACTGCATAGCAGATAGGGTCACTTCCTCATTGGATGCACGTCCACACAGCCACCTCCATGTTGGCTAGTTGGTTTTTGTTTTCCGGATGCAAGTTTCCTTGAGAAACACTTTAGTGCAAGGACCACTTACTGCCCCTTCTTCCATCCATATTTCATTCCTACTCCAGCAGCCGGAAATAGCTTATATTGTGCTTGGATTTATATTTGTATTTGACCTTTTCTGGACTCTAAGGAAAGGTTTTGTTTGTGTTGAGGTTTTACGGCCCAGTCAACCCAATGGGGTCATGTCAAGCGCTGTCAGTTTACCTAACCACATGTTTACTGGGCAGGCTTAGTCCTCTAAGCAGTTAACCAGTATTGTGCACATTCTTTCGCCAGAAACTGACAACTGCCCTTCTTGAATCAGCGGAAGGGAGAGAATGACTGTAGAAAATATTTCATGATCAGTCTCCACGAAAGAATGTTGCTAACCTCGGCGGGGATTGAACCCGTGACCTCCTGATCTCCAGTCAGACGATGCATCCAACTGAGCCACCGAGGCCGGCTCTAAGGAAAGGTACTTTTGCTTATAATATCCCCTGTTTGTGTTGAGTGCGGTCAGTTTACCTAACCACACTTTTACTGGGCATGCTTAGTCCTTTAGGTATTTGTGTACATTCTTTTGCCAGATAGTAGTTGTGGTAATGGTACCCAAGCCATAATCCAAACTCATAAATCTGTAAACGAATGACTAATCAGAATGTTCAGACCAACAGATATGGACCCAAGAATAAAGGGTGTAATCATTACTTGGTAAGCAAGCTTCGCCCACTATGCCATAGGCCAGAATGAAGGAAATGTAGGTAGAAGCGTATGTCTGGGGTTTCGGAAGTCTACTTATGTTTCGTCATTGGCAAAAACATCAGAAACAATTCTGGAAACAGCCACATTGTAGGGACTGACCAGATCTTGATGTCTCCCATAGAACTTCTTAAGGGTTGCGCCGGCTTCGGTGGCTCAGTTGGATGCGCGTCCGACTGGAGACCAGGAGGTCGCGGGTTCAACCCCCGCCAAGGTTGGCAACATTCTTTCGTGGAGATTGATCATGAAATATTTTCTTCGGTCATACCTCCCTTCCGCTGATTCAAGAAGGGCAGTTGTCAGTTTCTAACGAAAGAATGTGCACAATACTGGTTAACCGCTTAGAGGACAAAGCCTGCCCAGTAAACGTGTGGTTAGGTAAACTGACCACGCTCGACATGACCCCATTGGGTTGACTGGACTGTAAAACCTCAACACAAACAAATTCTTAAGGGTTGCTACCAGTTTGACTCAACAACTTTGTAGTGAGCACTTTCCCATGCTCCATAAAGTCCTGATAATTTGAAAAGGCTCTGGCATAATGGATTAACTGTATTACGTAAATGCTGTATGCTTGTGCAGAAGGGATATTACTGCTCAGGAATGGAAAGTTAACAATGGGAAAATTGAAGTCATCCCATTTGTCGTAAAGTCTAGTAGTAAGCTTTCCATTGTCAATGTAGAGATAACAATATGAGGAGGAAGCTACAGTCTCCATTGTTTCCTTTATTTCAAGTTCACGTGGACAGATGAATTCCAAATACTCTGCAAATTTTGTGTTTTTTAGAGACAATACATCATCTATATATCTGTAGGTGAAACTGAATGTTGTGCAAGGTGTTTCTTGCCTGCTTTGAGGAGACTTTGTACAAAATCCGCCTCATACGAATATAAAAAAACAAGTTGGCAATCAACAGTGCACAGTTAGTACCCATCTGTATACCGATTGTTTGCTGAAATGAAATTTTTAAAGCAAAATTAATTTCAATTAAAGCATACTCACCTCAAGATATTATAAGCCTTATTTGAGCGGTTCACCGCGAGATCGACCTTCAAAAGAAAGACAACTAGGAAAAAAATTGTTTGAAACAGACTATAGCTCGTCCTAGTTGTCCCCCCTACCAAGCGTCCTGTTGCTAGGTGACCAAGATCTGGTACCAGTCACGCACTGGTTCCCTTCCGTCACACCACCGTAAGCAACCAATCAGGACGCGCCAGGTATATTTCAGCCAATGCATGCAGAACACATGCAGCTTGCCGAACGCATGCAGCCGTCCATTGTTACTATAAATATTAAACATAAGGTAGAAAACATCACTATTTTTAAGAGAGCAATAAAATTAATAGTGAAAGTGGGGTGGAAGGAGGGACATTTGATAATACCTTGAGGTGAGTATGCTTTAATTGAAATTAACTTTACTTTAACAATTTCATTTCAATGTCAGCATACATCACCTCAAGATATTATAAGCCTGAATGTAAACCATAGGCGGGAAGGTAATAATAATAAAAATAAACCTTTACTCACCCATGCTGGAATCCGGTGCAATTCAACAGTCCCCTGATATTTTGAAGTAATTTAGGGGAATACCGTTATTGACGGTATGCTTGCGGGTCAAAATCCAAATACCAATGATGAAGAAGAATAAGATCCAACCCTTTGAAGAAAAGTTTCACACCGAATTCAAGCAGGCATAAAAATACTGAGAAGAGACTTAAGTTACAGATCGATGACCGCCAGTAATAAACTGAGCGGTCACAAGAGGTCCCAAGGATGATGTATCTTGTCTAATTGGGGCCAAATCTCTGAGATAAAATGAGGCAAAAGTGCTACTGTACGTCAGTATGCATCTCATACAACATCGTCAAGGGCAACCAAATTCCAATAAGCCCACGATGAAGATAAAGCTCTAACTTCATGAGCCGAAATTTTCATAAATGACAGATCAGAAGAAGGCAACTCTGCATAAGCTAATTTTATAACATTGCAGATCCAGCGAGAAATAGTGGAAGGTGAAATATCTTTAGAACCCTTCAGAGGCAGAAAAAGTCTCTTCTTACCAGACCTCTTACATTTAACTCTGGCCAAATAAGCTCAAACAGCTCTGACAGGACACAATAGTCTGTCATCAGTATCAGAACCACAAAACTGAGAAAGACCTGGAATAACAATAGGTTCTGGAAATGAATCTGGAAGTTGGTTTTTAACTAAAAACCCAGGTTGAGTGAGGAAGGTGATGGAATCCGAGTTATGGTCATAACGAAAACAACCCTCCTCAACCAAAAGAGCATGAAAACTCACTTCTTCTAGCAGCAGCAAAAGTGAGAAGAAAAACTGCTTTAAGCGTGATGTATTTGATGTCCGCTGTCTTTAGAGGTTCATATGGAGCTTTAATAAGAGGCCAAAAGAACACAAGTCAAATTCCATTTGGGCGTAAGCGATCTGGAAACAGGTCTCCTCAAGGCAAATCTTTTAATAAGATCTGAAATGATTGGATCAGCTGTATAGTCTGCTGCTTTGGAAAATTTTAGCGTATTTGAAATGGTGGAACGGTAGCCCTTAATAGAAGCTACTGATAATTCAAGGGTGTCAAAAAGATAGCAGAAAAAATCTATCAATTTTGTTAAAGAGGGATTGACAGGATTAACTTCCCTGGTTGACACCAATCCGAGAATATCCTCCATCTTGCAGAATAGCCTTGAGTGTAGACTCCCTGCGGGACTGAGAAATGCATTGGGTAGCGAACTCAGAAATGTGTCTACCTCTGATTGACTCCTGATAACATCCAGGCGTGAAGATGTAACATAGATGGATTGTGATGGAGAACTTCGCCATGAAGTTGTGAAACCAGACCCCGATGAACATGATGCTCCCTGGGAAAGTCTATGATGACACTCAGAATGACTGAAAACAAGCTCCTCTGGGGCTGAAGCGGGGCTATGAGAATGAGCCGAACGTTGCAATCCTTTATCTTGTTGAGAACCAGTGGAACAAGTTTGAATGGAGGAAATGCATATGCAAATAGGTTTTCCCCATCTAGGGACATAGCATCCACTGCACAGGCCCTGTGATCCGGTACTGGTGAAACAGGGACAGACGATGGTTTAATCTGGTGGCAAAGAGATCCACTTGAGGAGTACCCCAAAGTTTGAAAATCTGTAAGCAATCCCCCGATCTAGAGACTATTCGGTCTGGATGAGACAGCCTGTCCACTAACATTCAATTTTCCTGGAAATATCCGACTTGAACATTTGTTTGTGTTGAGGTTTTACGGCCCAGTCAACCCAATGGGGTCATGTCGAGTGCGGTCAGTTTACCTAACCACACGTTTACTGGGCAGGCTTAGTCCTCTAAGCGGTTAACCAGTATTGTGCACATTCTTTCGCCAGAAACTGACAACGTGAATACCGATGATGACACCAATAAAGGAGCTCCCATACTAGCGTGCACAGAGATGAAGAGTGGGTCCCTCCCTTGTTTCTTGAGGTAAGCCACTACTGACGAATTGTCTGACGCTACCATCACGCATGAGTCGTAAATGTGATTCTGAAAACGTTGGAGTGCTAGGAAAACTGCTCGTAACTCCAAATTGTTGATATGAAGGTCTTGGGAAGCAGAGTCCCAAAGGTCTTGGACTTCCAGGCCTAGGGATTCCAAATGAGTACCAAAGCCTGAGTGACCAGCGTTTGAGAACAGATGGAAATCTGGAAATGGAATAACTAGGGGAATCCCAGTCAAGTAAATGGTAGGATTCATCCACGATATTGATTGATGCACGACACAAATGGGACATTGGAATAAATAGATCCAGACTGTCACGGTGAGGTTTCCGATTGCCAGAAGATGGAACTGAAGAGGGTCTCATATGAAGGCAACCCAAATGAACTAAATCTGCTGCTGCATTGAGTGATACCAACATGGACAGAAATTCTCGGGTGGTAATGAACTGAACCTGCAGAACCCGGAAAAACAGGTGAAGAATTTTGTTGACTCTCTTCTGGAACTCTGACAATGCCCAAATGAGTCGGGAACCTCATACCTAAAAATTGAAGTCCTGAGAAGGAACTAGGCCTGATTTCAGAGGATTTGGTATTAGACCTAGGTTTGTAATGATTTCCAATGACAGTGACAGGTCGTACAAGAGAGACTCCCGGGACAGACAATGGATAAGGCAGTCGTTGAAGTACTGGAGAATGTTGGGCCCCAGAGATCAAATATGTCCTGCCACAATCTCCATCAGGTTTGTAAAAACAAAGGACGCTGTTGAAATCGCAAATGAAAGAGCCCGGAATTGGTAAACAGTTCCTTCTAGGGAAAGTCTCAGGAACTTGCGAGAAGCTGGATGGATGGGAATATGGAGGTATGTGTCCATAAGATCTATGGAAACAGCCCAAGTCCCTGAAGGAATGAATCTACGAATCAAGGCTGTTGTTTCCATTTGAAAGTGCTTTATCCTCATCATATAATTAGACGAAATCAACCGGTTTTCTTCTTGGCTAGGAAAATCCGGCTGCAGAAACCGGGGAAGGTAATACCTCCCACGATCTCCCAGCCCTCTTTTCCAGTAATATTTGTACCTCCTCCCTCAAATGACTTAGATGTTGTTGTGCTACTGGGAACAGAATTGAAGATGAAGACAAAGAGGTTCCCTTACAAAGGGAATCCTGTAGCCCTTCCCTAGAATAGAACGGACCCAGGAATCCTGAGTTATTGCTGACCAAGCCTCCACAAAATTTGACAGGCGAGCGTCCACTGGAAGAGAAGGATGAGGTGCCAATGGAAGGGCCCTTATGATGTCATTTACCTTGCTTAGTATGGCCCCTCCTGAAAGAAGATGATGATCCACCATGGCCCCCTCTGGTGGATCGAAACTGGTTGAAAGAAACAGAAGACGAAGAAGAAGAAGTGGGAACCTTTCTGTCAGTTATTGATTCCCCCTTCTTTGCCAAAGAAGGCCTCCTTCTAGTATCCAAACCCGAGTAATTTCTTCTCAGGATGGAAGGTGGTCCATCGTCCAAATTCACTCTGAGAAGTGTCCAGAGCAGCATATGGCGTTGATGTAGCAGCATGGCTTAAAATCGACAAACCTAAGGCCATGCTGTGCTTGGCAGAGCGGTTCACTGCTAATAATTAACTATGCAGAACATCCAGGTCCACCTGATCTGCGCAGAGGGCCTGAAATGCAGCTGAGCTGAAAAAAAGTCACAATATGAGCTAATGGCAACCGCTCTCCTAGCTAACCGCTCCAGGTACTCCAAAAGGCTAACTGGTATTGAGGCATATCTACCCACTGAGATGCCTAGCCTGCCACCATCAGCATCAAGGGTGGATATATTACTCGGCCTAAATTCTGTGTGGCAAATGTATGAATGTGGCCGAGTGAGAGAGTCAATTATCTTTCTAGGAACATGAAGTTTTTTAAAAGTAAAACATATTTTAAAGAGTAATACTTAACCTATAGATAATGTGCTATTCTATTCTGTTTTCACACCTTCCACAGAAAAAACGACCATTCAGTCGTTAATTAAAGTCTTAAACCAGAAGGTCCCTTAGGCAGTTACCTGTGTGACGTAACTCTTCCCGCTCAATTGACCACGTGTCAGTTTCTTTTATGTGTAAAACAATAGACACAATTAGGAGAGATAAGCGAGGGTGGGCGGAGGGAGATAATTGATTATCTATAGGTTAAGTATTACTCGTTAAAATATGTTTTACTTTTAAAAAACTTCATTTTAACTTCATAATACATTAACCTATAGATAATGTGCTAGAATTTGCAGAATAGGAGGGAGGTGCTCTCCTAATTCTAACACCAATAATATCTCACCACTTCTGGTTAAGACTCAGGAAACTCAAAGGAATCAGATACATTCTAATTCTATATTTAATAGAAAGAATGATCTAGATTCACAAAATAGCATACCTTTAAGGTGTTAAGATCTAACAACCTTATATATATTAGTAGACTCTAGAGGAAGCCAGTTCTTAAGTCTCAGAGACCTAACATTGCCCCCCCCCACCCCCCCCTCTTTTTTTCTTTTTGGGAAACAACAATTGGCTTCAAAAAGAAAAAAGGGAGTCATTGAGACATAACATAAATATTCCATCGCAAAGTAAGCTAGGAATATAGAAATATTTTGAAAACAAAATTTGTAAAACAAAAAGCCAAGACCATACACTGTAAGTAGTCTATGTAGGATCTTGAATAAATAAGGAAAAGTCTACTCGGTGGAGTTTCCTATAGATAACTGACATATGTAGATATTTTGGATAAAATTCTAGATATGTGAAGCTATGTAATTGTAATAGTCTAAGCTATTAGAATTATAAACTAATTAAATTCTGTTAATTGGAGCGACAGGACAGTTTCCGATGAACAGACACAGACTTAAAATAACCATAATGTGTAATTATTTCCCTTGATCAAATTAAAGAAGGGGAGATAATAAAAGTAGATGGAGTTAACTTAACTATAACTAAGTTATCCATCAGAAGAAAAAAGGTATAGACAAACATAATGGTTAAAACTATTGCTAGACTAATTGTATAACGAATTTTTAGTCAAGCAATAAAATAATACAGAGTTTGCATATAACTGCTGGGAAGAAAAAACAACCTAAACCATTGATAATTAGTTTTGTCATAGACATATAAAAACGTTTGATGTCCTGACAAAAAAATAAAGAATAAACTGTCAACATCATAACTAAAGAGTTTGACAGAGAATAAGAGAGATAAGAATAAGGTTGATCGCAGCAAACTGTATGACGGTCATAGTTTGGCTAAATCTTACCGTATTGATAAGATTAAGCAATAATAAATAAGCTGGATAGAATCTTTCTATACCAGAAGATTGCCATGAAAAGTACTCCTGAGTAAATAATCATGGAAATCAAGAAATGTTAAAAATCCACTTTGATACGAATCAAAATGTTCATAAAAAGAGAAGGACTCAGAGAAAAAGTAATAGTGTGATAATCTCTGAAGAAAGATTATACAATAATACTGATTATTAATCTCAAAAAACACTTAATTTAAAAGTTAAGAGATAGTATTACTATTCTATACGCATATTTAAGAATAGTAAGAAATATATTAATACTAAATAAAAATTATACTACTGAACAAAATTCCCGCTATAAATCATAGGTTAAGCGTAACTATTATTTAAGCAAGGAATTATTAAACATATAACTCTCTATAAAATTACTGCCCGGAAATTTTATAGATAAACATTCAATCAATTTTTTTTTTTTTTTTTTTTTTTTTTTAGAATTGAATATTAATAGAAAAAAATCTATGTCTGCATAGTTGGTAATTCCTGAAATATCAAATTACGTACTCGCAAATGAGTTCAGGAAGAAAATACATATATATACTCTCGAGATCTATGTGTAAACCATAGAGAGTAATAATATTATTACCGCGATCCCTGACGGAAGGGTAAAAACATGTATATGAAAGAGATAATAATTAATTTAACGTCATATAGGTTTAAGATAAAATTTGTTTAATCTTTAACCAATATGCAGCAACAGTGACTCGATATTCTGTATTCGTACGTAGAAAAGGAGTACTTAGTCATTAGAATTTTGAATGATTGAAATAGAGATAATGGGATCTAAAAGGATGTATCTCCATGAACTGAATCGAAGGATAATATCCATTCTAAAAAACTAGGGCTTGTTTTAGGCTTAGTTTAACAAGCGTAGAATTGAATTATTTTCAAGTATTCATGAAGTCGTTATGCTCTGAATACTGAGAAAAATGTTAAAATATTGTTTAGGAAATAAAAAAGTGACTGTTCCACAATGTTAGCTAGATTTAAACCTGGAACGTAGCGAGAAGGTCAATCTAATTTAAAAGTAAGATGAGAAAGATAAATAATGAAGATAGATATATAAATATCGGAATAATATATTATCTCCAACAATTATCAAATAATCTGAATGTTTAAAAGCATAAATGCTACTAGAAAGTTTATTTACCGAATGTATAATCGGAGAAAACTTTCAGTATGTTCAAAAACGTATCACAAAAGTAAGATCTGACCAGGAACGTAGGTGCAGCACTTACTAAGTTGTGAAGTTAATATAAACATATTTTATATTATTAATTGAAGCAGTGCATTTCAAAATCATCGACATCTTGAAATGACTTATTGTGTGGAAAAATAAATAAATATCCAGTTTCGGAAAAGATATTTATCTATATATATAGACCATTTTTGATGCGGACTGGAAATCAAGATATTAATCTTTGCATTATTCGCAAACTGAACTTGAACTCTTAGCGAGAATTACTATGATCCCTTTAACGAATGTAAACATAAAGGAGGGGTAAAGAGATAATTAAGAGTGTCTTAATTCTTTACCGGCTCGTAATTAAGGATGTTTTCCCTTTTGTCTAAGCCTAGACTATAGATTGATTAATATAATTATAATAATATTTGCTATTATGAGGTAAACTCTCGTTAATTAACCTCTAAGCATATATCAAAAATATATATCAACATAATCTAGAGCTTCGGTAAGTTTAGAGGAAGGAAATGATTGACTTTGGCAGTTTCTGAATAGTTACAAAGTCAATAAAACAAAATATCAAAAGGAAAGTATTGTATATAAAATCTAATTTAGGCAATAATAATCTGTCACGTACTGAATAATTAATGCCTTTACTAAATATGTATCCATTGTCAATACCAAAGTGCAAGAAAATTTTGATTGACATGGACTCTAGTTATAAATAAAATATTAGAGGTATAGAGCTAGTCGAAGCAAAACTATTCCTCAATAAGATAAAGTAGACCTATAATATACGAGGATTAATTGGGTCTAGAATTATAATCATAATAAAATTATTATTCCAATATGAAGAATCTTCAGCGTAATAGATTCTTACTGAGGCAAAAATATCTGGTATATTGCTATCGTAGTCTTAAATGATCCAGAAGAAAAAATAAAACAGGCAAAGTAAAGAACGTATCGAATTATATCTATGCCTAAATATAAGATTTTTTTCTTATTTATTATTTTATAGCAGAGTTTAGACAGAGCACGACTGACCTAGACTCTAATATAATCAATCAAAAGATAGTATAAAATAGAATAATAGCTTATCGGATCAACTATTTTCCATGTAGAAAAGGCAAAAGGAAAATATGTACCTCAACTAGAATTTTAAATCGTAGTAATCTAGAGAGGTAGCGAATAAATAAATAAACTGTTAATTTATTTATCTGGTTGGTGTAAATTTCCGATACCTTAAGAATGAAAAAATAATAGAAAGTAGAAAAGATCGATTGCTACTTTCTTGTCAATTTACTCCTTAGATTACATGCTGATTACATATCGGAGCATGTAGAAGAAAAACAGGGGAGGAAAGAAGAAAATTTTTTATATTTCGTGTATATTTTTCTTCTTATAAATAACGATAGTTTTATAGTTCACCTTTGCCCTAGAGCCGAATAAGGTGAATATGTAAGAAGTTAATCTCTTTGTAGCGAATAAAAGAGATATAATTATAGCTGGAAGTATCTTCTACACTTAGTGAATGAATTGCGAATTTGATCGTAACCGATAATTCTTAATTCATTTTCAATAATAAATATATATATAGAATTTAAGTCAAGTTCAAAAGTGACTGGACAGAATTCAACAATATAAATGGCTACTAGGTATTAGAACCCATCGCTGTCATTCAATAACCTATAATCCAAGACTATACATGTCTATAGTGGTTATAAATGAATATATGTTGAGCGAGTACTAATGACTACTACTCGCACACTAGTAATCCGACACAAAGTCTACGAAACTACTGCCCGGTGGAATTTCGTTAGAATGACCTGGCACTACTCTACGAAGTGCCTCCCGATGAAATTTTCGTTAGAGCCGGAATTTAACCGCTTTCTAGCGAATTAAAGAGACAAAACATCATTTGAATGACCTGGCACTAGTCTACGAACTGCTGCCCGGTAAGAATTTTGTTATAGTCGGAAGTTTAACTCTTTCTAGCGGATAAAAGAGATAAAACATAAGTTAATTTAAAATATTAATGGAATTACACACCTATAATAAGTCAATGGAATATTAAAAATTCTAGTCTGATTTGGGAAAGACTGTACAGAATTTTTTGTATAAAAAGTTATTATGTATTTCACTTAATAACCTATATCCATTGACTTAAACGTGAATGGAGCTCTATGAACGATAATAGATTGTTCGGGAATTAGTAATCATTATTTTGACACTAGTTACCCGACACAATGACCGGACACTAATATTCGTAACTGTTGCCCGGTAAAGTTACAAGTAATTTGACAAATTGATCGGATAGTAGTATTCGTAACTCTAGTCCGATGAAAAAGGGAGATTATATATGAAAACTGAGCGGGCACAAGTATTCGAAACTTTTTCCCGAAGATAATTAATTATTAGGCAAAAATTGACCAGACACTTTCTGTAAAAGTTTGCCTGGTGAAAAATCAGAAATAATATAATAATATGACCGGGTATAAGTATCAGAAATATTACTGATACTTTGCCCAGTGAAAAAAATTTTTTAATAATTAGACATAATGACCGGAAGTTAGTATACGTGACTATTTTGTCCGGTGAAATATGTCAGAAACTAAGTCTTTCCAGAAAATAATTAAATTATTGACTGGAGACTAGTTGACTGGTGCCTGGTTGATCGGTGACTGGTGACTGGTGACTGGGTGACTGGTGACTGGGTGACTGGTGACTGGTGACTGGTGACTGGGTGACTGGTGACTGGTGCCTGGTTGACTGGCACCTGGATGACTGGTGACTGGTGCCTGGTTGACTGGCACCTGATTGACTGGTGACTGGTGAAGCTGATTGACTGGTGACTGGTGACTGGTGACTGGTGACTGGATGACTGGTGACTGGTGACTGGTGACTGGTGGACTTAGACTTTATAGGATACTAAGTACCCAAGGATGCCACCTTGATGGGTCTTACCCCGGCAGTATAGCCATATGGGGTGGGGCTCCCATCAGTAAAGAATTGTCTTATAACCCATCAAGGGTTGACAAGTTCTTTACAATCAGCTTCTCCACCATGAGAATCTTTAGCCAACTGAAGATCTCTGCAAACAAAAGTCCAGGAAAAAAATATCGTAATTGCTGAATAACCTGGAACGAAAAGAACAAAAATATTCTGCATATATAAACACGACTATCGAACCGATCGCGCACGAGCGTTGTGCCGAATAGCGAGAGTCGCCAAAACGCAAGTGGAAAAAAAAAAACAGTCAAAAATACATGAAATCGAAAAATGAAAATTTTAAATAATAACACAGAAAGTGAAAGGAGTGATAAATAAACAAAAGAAACACAAGGATACATAAATTTATCCGTGAGGAAAGAAATAATCCAAATTTCTATCACAGGTAAATAATCCTTGTTGAATTTCTTTGTCCACAGAAAAGAAACTGACACGTGGTCAATTGAGCGGGAAGAGTTACGTCACACAGGTAACTGCCTAAGGGACCTTCTGGTTTAAGACTTTAATTAACGACTGAATGGTCGTTTTTTCTGTGGAAGGTGTGAAAACAGAATAGAATAGCACATTATCTATAGGTTAATGTATTATGAAGTTAAAATACCAATTGTAAGAACTTCGTGCCTCTGCGGTGTTGTCGAACAACTTCCCCATCAACTGATTAACAGTTGAAAATTGGGGAAGTGTCGACTTGGAGTAGGTTGGCTGATCTAGTACCGACTCAAGCAGAGATCGATCCTGTGTGCTGCCTTTAGATGATCAGCCTGGGGCAAAGGTCTCCCAAAAGGGAGTAAACTTCATCCAATGTCTCATGGTAATTCATGGCAGGTTCATGAGACTGGCTGTCTTCAAGAGGCGGGCTAAGTGACCTCTCAGAAAGAGCCTGGTCCAGGTCATACTCACTATTGTGAGATGTAGCCCGGGGGATTTGGCTAATGGCACAAACATGGCCGTGACCATTGAGGGTGGATCCAGACTGACCCGTAGATGAAGCTTGCCCCTCCCCTTCTTCAGCAACAGAAGGGAGATCCACTCTCGAAGCCAAGAATCCCAACCCTGCCAGAGTCCTCAATATTGAGGCAATGTCAGGGGTGCTGCGGGAGGGACTGGTTACCCTCAAGGCCGTAGCATTAAGACCTTGAGAACTACCCCTGCTCAAAGCAGAAGTAGATACCGAAGGTCTATCTGTAGAAAAACTAGAATCTGTAGAAACATCGTTCGCTACAAATCCTAGTGGACCTACAGAAGAATAGTCAGTAACTGGAATTCTGCTGCTATTCTGCACATCACTATCCACATGCCTATAAGGGTCATCAATTCTTGAACTTACCCTGATGTCAGAAGGTAAAGCTGAGGATGTAGAGGTAGTACTCTCTACATTTGAGTTCCTGTAAGTTGTACTCCTGCCGAACCCGGTAGATTCGGAAACAGAATCTGCTATAGAATCTAAGAATGTACGTTTCTGAAAAATAATACTAGAACAAGTCGGAATGGCTGAAGTGGTACTAGAGAAACTTCAGCACTGCAACTACGAACTGATTTTGGATCGCTAAACGACCTCCATAGACGAGCCAGGAATGGCTTCATAACAGGTAATATTTGAAAAAGTTAATGTTGTGATAATATCCATACCCGCTATAGCCATCCCAAGAACCCCATGGATAAAAATAAGGCCAATAAAAAGCACCCTGATATGAGCCATCCTGCCACGAAGCCTGAAAGGAAGGCACAGATACATCACACAGGGGTTCGCCAGCACCCCCCACCTCGCCTCCCGTCGGGAAGCATCGCCATACCCGCTATAGCCATCCCAAGAACCCCAAGGATAAAAGTAAGGCCAATAAAAAGCACCCTGATATGAGCCATCCTGCCACGAAGCCTGAAAGGAAGGCACAGATACATCACTAGGAAATCCAGCCGCCATACTGAATGCCGCCAAATTAACGCATCCATAAGAGGTACGGTAACCCAGCGGGCACCTAGGATCGGAAATTTCGACGGAACAGGGGTTCGCCAGCACCCCCCACCTCGCCTCCCATCGGGAAGCATCGCTGGGGGCGGGGCGAGGTCCCCTAGTCAAGCTCGCATTACATGGAACTGTAACAGCAACCCGGGGTCCTCTAAGTCTGAGAGGAGCAGGCTCAGAGTTCAATTGTTAAACATAATTCTCTTATCTAGTTGTTTGGTAGGTAAAGAACCCTGAACCTGCTCAAGATTAGCTGAAATATGAGATGGAAAGTGAGAAATCTCTTTCCAATTCCCCAACGCCCACTCGGCAGACCTAGATTATGAAGCTGACTGAACAACCACAACACCTAAAAGGCAGAATATGGCTGTCTGCCGATGATTTTATCTGTTTGCAATTAATGCACAACATAATAATACCTAGGCGTTAAATCAGCGAAGAAAATAGAAATAAAATACAGACTTATCTGTAGATGAAAAAATACTTCTTTCCTGAAATCCAAAGAACGATCTACACAGAAGGTGTTAACCTCGCAAGCAACCGAAAAATACGTAGTGATGTTTTCTACCTTATGTTTAATATTTATAGTAACAATAGACAGCTGCACGAGATTTTAGGACACTTCCAGAAATTATTTTGGGCAAAAATATTAGGTGTTCGAAATTTTAGAGTGTTCGAAATTTTAGGACATTTACCGTAGTGATGTTTTCTACCTTATGTTTAATATTTATAGTAACAATGGACGGCTGCACGCGTTCGGCAAGCTGCATGCGTTCCGCATGCATTGGCGGTAATATACCTGGCGCGTCCTGATTGGTTGCTTACGCTGGTGTGGCGGAAGGGGGGACAACTAGGACGAGCTATAGTCTGTTTCAAACAATTTTTTTTCCTAGCTGTCTTTCTTTTGTAGGTCGATCTCGCGGTGAACTGCTCAAATAAGGCTTATAATATCTTGAGGTGATATATGCTGACATTGAAATATCCATCCGCCAGACTCCACAAAAAATATTGTTAATTAGATATTCCAGCATTTTTATGACATCTGCATCTGAGTATTTTTGTGGTGCATCAGAGTGATCCCGAACAAAGTATGTGTCGTTGTAGCCAATGACAACATACTGAAAGTGACGGTTACCATTCTTATGGAAAAACACTGGTTGATAATTTCCTTTAATTTAGATTTCAATTTATCATGAGGAATAGTTGTGTAAAGAGTAGAGAAATCAAAAGATTTTATACTGTTGACGGACTGAAGAGATTGTGCCTTTAGGTTTTCTAAAAGCTCTTTGGAGTTTTTCAGGATCCACATCTGATTAACACCACTCCTGGCATATGCAGTGTCACAATACTTCTGAAGGCCTCTTTAACTGTGGTTAGAAACTGACAAATGCTCTTCTTGAATCAGAGGAAGGGAGAGAGTGACCACAGAAAATATTTCATGTTAAATCTCCATGAAAGAATGTTGCTGATCCGGTGGGGGTTGAACCTGCAACCGCCTGATTACCAGTCAGACATATATCAAACTGAGCCACCAAGAGCATAATATCCTCTGTTATTATTTCATTGTAACTGTGATATAATCTCTTGCATGATGTTACTTATTTTACTTTTATTACATATATAGTTTAAGGCTTTTGTTCTGTCAGTATAAAAGCCATCAGGCTAATTTAAATAATGTTGTATATTTGACAACTGACAAGAAATGAATATTATTGTATTTTGTATAAATATACTTGTTCAAATTTTAGGATAAGTAAAGTAAGGGATTAAGCTGTTCGAACGTACTGTATTTACGTTAACTCTTACCTTAAATTGTATCACATCACCAGGCTGTAGAACCAGGTCTTTGGTGAGAACAAACTTATCATGCTCTTGATTGGCCATAATAAGGGTGGGATTTCCTGAATTACAATATTTACCGATCACACCATCAGCTGTTGTTAGCCACACTCCTGAATGCAAAGGATCCACAGAATTCTGCAGGTAAAAAGGAAATAAAGATAACAAATTAACGCTTAATTATCACTTTGGATAAAATTTTCAGCAGACAACATATTGAAATATTTTTCTTATTTTTCCCAGAAAATAGGATTTGACATTTCATGAAAATTGTCTCAACTGGAAAGAATGTGCATGAAATGTCAACTCCTGTTCTCTGGGAATTTTTGCATGAAATGTCAAATCCTGTTTTATGAAGAAGAAAAAACTGAGACTATTTGTATGAAATTCAAATCCAGTTTAAACTGTTTTCTGGGAAAAATTAGAAAAATATTTCAATCTGCTGTCTGCTGAAAATTTTACCCAGAGTGCCTAGCACTAAGGTGAATAAATAATTTCAAGGGAGGCAACTTTCAAAAATGTTTACAGCAGCTACTCTAAATTGTGTATATGTACAGACTTGCTTACAGGAAAAAAAATGTTTGTTTTTTTTCTTTTTATTGTTATTTGTTTTAATATTGTTTTTTTTTGTTGTTGTTATTTGTTGTTTTTTGTTGTTGTTTTTTAGGTATGAATTTTCAGTTTCACTGTAATTAACTCCAAAATCAGCAAAGAATCAACTGTTAACAATAGTTTTTGGTCTGACAATGATGATTTGGTAATTTACATCTCTTTCAACACTGTCATATCAAAATGACAGAAGGTTGATAAGGAAAGGTTCTGTGCAACTAAGCACCATACAGTCATGTATTGAAGAGCACCTCCATGATCCAAAGTCAAAGGTGCTAACCGCTCAGCTACCTGGTTGTTTCTATTTTTAGAAACATGGAAAGCAATACTTACATCAAAATCATCCTCCAATAACCTCAGATGGGCATACTGCCCAAGAGAGATTTCATCAATAGCCCACTGATCGTAACCTTTACCAGAATGACTGGGCTGCCACCAGCGAAACCTTGTACTTGGGGTCTTTGCCTCCTCTGGTAATTCAACTGCAACCAGTCTGATTAAATAATATATCAGAATGAGGAATCTTCCTCATTAATATTACAAAATTATCAGTCCATTTGACAATATGCCTAAAAAGAGCTGGGTGAATGAAAACAGTGTAGACCTGGGTTAACACTGTTTTCAAAGCATAATTTTCTGAACATTTATGGTAAAGAAGTTCTTTACATATAAAATTGGCAAAAAAAAAAAAAAAAAGAAAAGAAACTAGCTACCTAACAAAGAATACCAGCAGCTGTGTGGGGAAATTAGAAAGCACTGGTCCTCCACCAGGAAAACTAGCATGATTAATGTCATAAACTTTTGTATACCAAAGTTTCTGAAAAATAGGGCAGTCTGATCATCTAATCAGGATCTACACTGTTTGTCATTCTTAGTACACTAAGAATTTTAAGAAACAACCATATAAAAAGCAACATTTAGGCCAAAAAGTATTAGATTTAGGGCCAGCCATAGACCACCCTCGCCCCCAAGGAGGAATTTAGTACACTATAATTTTCTGAAACTACATTATATAAGAAACAAAATAATACATGTTAGCCCTCTGGTGATGGGGGCGTTTACGTGTAACAGCCATGTTACCAACATTACCCCCAAAACAATAGAAATACTTTGATGTAAATACTAGACTATTCATATTAAACTATTCATATTCTTACTAAATTCTTTTAATAACAAAAAAAAAGTAAATTATTTCTCAGATACCTTTATACTTTTGTGAATTAAGTGAAATAAAAAAAAAAAAACTCGCCAATTCTCTGCTGATTGATAATTGTAACTTTAGAATATATAGTAAAATATACCCTATAACAAATATATAGAAATATCCCCTTTACATACATACTTACATGATATTGGCTCTTCATTGCTTATCTTCTGTGTATAAAACTGATATTCTAAAACTTAAATCCATCTAAACTACAAGAAATACTGAACTCTCAATACTGTTACACATGTTATATGTCAGTTTAAGTGCTGTGATATCAGAACATTGTTTCCTATAGACAGTGTTTGCAAGAAAAGCTCTCCATTAGTAAAATACTGTATACTTTCCTAATCTCAACTCAAAAGCATGAATAAAGTGAAAACAAACATTTTGAGGGCATAAAGTATTTAAGGAGAACTATTTTTCATAATTTAAGTTTACATAAAAACCCAGTGGTAATCACAATGATAATACCATCACACATATATCAACACTATACTGCATATTTAAGTCATCTCTAAGATGCAGCCAAATACATATAATCTAAGCAAACACACTTTGGCATTTCTCTGTTGCCACAGTGTATAAAATAAAAATATTTTATGCTGGCTAGAAGACAGTTTGCTTAAAACATCTGCTTTATTATAAAATACCTTGCAAGAAAACAAACACATATAGGTAAGTCATACATTATATAATATTATGTCATTAAATAAATGATTACCATATTTATCATCTATATAGTGATAAGAAAACCATTATAGATACAAAATTATACAAGAGTCTTGTTATTTTTATGAGTGATATTAGTACTGAGAATAACACACAACAACATTAATCTTAACGATTTCCATTCTCCTTGTTACTTTGGACCTCCAAAACGTGTAATTGATAATCAAATTGGTAACAGTATGAAATAACTAATAGGATTGGTTTTGTCTCTGAGTCTTATATAAATGAGGATAATATACTATAACTGAAAGGTCTGATTATGTCTCTGGGCCTTAAATGCCTTATGGCAGAGTCTGAATTAGATTTAGCTGCCAAGAAACTATAATGAGGTATAAAAAACCTTCACTGGTCCCTACCTCTGATATATCATCTATTACTAGATTATTTTTGAATGCCAAGATAAGATAAGGTATCTACAATGTACGTTTTATTTCCAATGCAATCTCAGACATGAAAATGACCTAGTGCCTGCTGATTGTCGATGATTCTGTTAAGGTGAATAGTTTATTACCAAATATTTTCATTTACCTAACATGTCTGGTAACATATGTTACACAACTGTGACAGCTATTCTTAATCAGACTCCTTGATATTTTCACTTTGACTGTTACAACTTTTATTGTGGTTCTCAAGACAGACCGTACCAAAATATGACAAACAATGGATTTTCATTACTAGTGTTAAAGTCCCATGTTCTTTAAGGCTGTTTTTCTTCTGTCCAGACACTGATCATATTTGAGACATACTCTGGTGTTTAGACTACAACTTCTGCTGCTCAGAATGCATGACACTAAAAATAACTTTTCTAGGTCCCATTACGAAAACACGCCTATTCAAATATATTGAAAATTTCACCACCAAAAACTGAAAGTTTTCAGATAAAAAGTGTGATATTTTTCCTATTTCTGCTCAAACCATATATTGTGGGTACTCATTAGAACCACCTCGTCAAGGCAGTTCTAATGAGCACCCACAATCTATGGTGGGTACTCATTAGAACTGCCTCATCAAGGCAGTTCTAACGAGTACCCACAATCTATGGTTTTGAGTAAAAATAAGAAAAATAATGCATACCCCTGTAAACCCCAGTTTTACTATATAAAAGTGGGGTTTAAGGGGGTCAAAATTATATAGGCATGTTTTCGTGATGCTCTCATAGAGTTAAAACCAAAGTCATATGTAAGTATGTAATGCTGACTATAGCTATTTATATCCAACAATATTGATCTGATTTTTATTCATGAGTTTCAGCTAAGTACCAGTAGTTTATGTTATAACAGATAAATGAACAAATATATGCATGACACAGATGAAAATCAGATTGCATACTACTTTTGTTTTCAACATAAGAGTGGAGTTAATCTCTAAAGGTGTTAAAGTCACTGAATTGTCTGGTATATACTTAATTTCATTGGGCTATGTATGTTTCTAAATTTGCCTGAGGTTACACACTTATCTTTAAAGATAGTTGTTTTCTGTATATTCAAACAATAAAGTAACACTGTTTGTTTTGGGGAAAGTCATATTATGGTAGGGCAAAGTGTTATATGATTTACTCTTTGTAATCTTAATGTATCAGCCTGGTTGACCACTCAGCCTGATCAGTCTGCAGTCTGCTTGAAGAAACCTGCTATTCATTGAGCACACAGAGAAGACACTGACCAGTCATCACTGTGCTCACAGCCCCTATATATCCTACAGCAGTGAACATTGATAGTGAACATTTTATTTTAATCAGGACTACATGTAAATGCTACTCTGGTATTAATTACATGCATTTCTTGGCACGAGACTATGCTTGTACCAATATTGTTAAATCAGAAATAATGTTTTATGTTACATACATTAAACATGTAACAAAAAGACTTTGTGGTCAACTGCATAATGTTCAATCTTTTAATATATAGATTTGAAGGTTATAAACAAAAATCATAAACAAAAAGCAGTGTAGCAAGCTATAATATGAATCTTCTTAATATACCAATAAAATTCTTGATTTGCATAGGTTAGTTGGATTGCAGATAAATGAATTACCTACATAAACACCTGACAATGTAACAGAATAAATAAGGCAAAAGTGCCATTTTTATCCTCTTATTCTGAAAATATGAAGTTACAGAACTTTATTATTTAAAAATTGAGTATTAATTCAAGTGATAAAGGTATAGATAAAGACCTTTACAGAGACAAAAATCCCCTAAAATTCAGACAAAAAGGTGTTACATATGTTAATATTGATAGATTATTAAGCAAATTCATGAGAGGGTCTGACATATAATTTATCTGTAGACATTTTATTTAGACATAAAGAAATTATAAGCAGTTGCCATACATTAAAAACTTCAGGACAGTATTCAGTATTTTATGCAAAAGTGGCCATAATGCAGACAGCAACTTTACTGTTAACAGTATTGAATGTATATAACTGACAAATGTATATAACTGATAAAGACTTGCTACATTAAATTTGGAGTTTTGGAAATGCTTACAAAAACTTCAAAAGGATACAAAACAGAGACATTAAAAACTGATGCAGAATACCATACAGAAAACCACCAAAGTCTAGATATTTTAGATGTTACTATGGGCAGAATAATATGACAGAGACAGGTTTTAATGTGCCTATGTATCTCATATTATTAAAATATAATGCTACAAATAAGAATTCACTTTATTTATAGAACTTCTAGGCTGCATTTCGTGTGATAATATTTGAAAATGTTTTTTTGAATGTTACATTTCACAGTGGGGTGACATTGCTTAACACCCAATAACTGACAAAGTATAAAGCTAGAGAGATCATGTTTGCAGCTTTGGAAAGGGAATTTAAATACCTTGTCATAAATTACAAAGTTAAGGTCAAAAGGACAATGTACGAAAATGAACTGTACCAGTTAAAATACTCATTTCTAAAGGGTACCGTAGAAAATGTAACATGTGTAACACCATGTAAGACCAAAAAGAATTTTCAAACATCACATTTTGTAGCTAACGGACTGTTCTGTAAGTTCATATATTTAGTTGGATCATATAATTACTTTTGCTCCAATTCTCATAGGTTTAGTAGTTTCCTATTGTATTATACTTTTTGAAGGGATAACATATGTAACAGGCTGTTACTGGGTAACGTCTCCATTGCCAAATGGTTAACATGCTGCAAAATACTTGCAAGATAATAGGCTATAAGAAAAACATGGTCTACAAAATTCCATAGCTGGCCAGCGGCCTATATGAAATAAATTTTTAGAGTTTTTAGAACATTTATGGTAAATGTTGTTTAAGGGAAAACTTGTATGTATGGATCCCTTTCTAATAGAGAAATTTGTGGGAGCAAGTTCCTAATTAAAGGGAATATATACATGAGTAAGTCCTTACCTCACAGAGAAAATCAGCAGGCATGAGTTCCCTCTTAATGGACAGTTTTGTATGTATACATTGTAGCTGCTTCCTAACAGAAAAGATTTGCACGTGAGGTTCCTACTCCACTCTCACAGGGAAAAGTAGGTCTAAGTTCCCTCTTTACAAAAAACATTTGCATGCATAATTTCCTTCCTTACAGAAAAGTTCTGCAGGGGAGGATCCTTCTCTCTTTCTTTTGGAAAATTAAGTATGAATTCCCTCCTCACAAAAAAGAGCTTGATTAGCCTTGTTATCCATGCAGGCTGATCAGACCTCCTGGATGTTTGCAAAGATATTATTTAGATTGAGTGATCTCAGCAATTATTCAAATAAATTCTGTAACAAGGGATCCTTGGGAAGCCAAAAAAAAACACATCAAATAAATGAAAATAGAAAACTCAGATTTTGTTTGTGTTTGTTGAGGTTTTACAATCCAGTCATATAAAGCCCAATCAGTTTACCTAACCACAATTTTACTGGGCAGGCTTAGTCCTCTAAGTTGTTAACCTGCTGTAATCTGGAGACTCCTAAAAGGGTAACTGGCAAACAGTGCAGACCCAGATCAGACACTGCAGAATGTGGCATCAGATCAAGGTCTCTACTGTTTGCAAATAGTTCAACCATTTTTCTCTCAGAATATCTAAATCACACATCCTGACATACCTAAAATCAAAATTAGAATCTTCCAATATATACTGTGGGGGAGTTCATTCAGTCTACAATGGGGTTAACCAGTATTGTACACATTCTTACACCAGAAACTGACAATTGCCTTTCTTAAATCAGCAGAAGGGAGAGAATGACCCCAGAAAATATTTCATGATCAATCTCCATGAAAGAATGTTGCCAACTTGCAACCTCCTGATCACCAGGGTGACATGCATCCAACTGAGCCACTGAGGCCAGCAAACTCAAACTAGCTGTGTCTGCTCATGAACAGTAATATAACATGTAACACTGCTCATGCCTCCTAGTCCATGGTTGAATGATACTCCATTTTTAAATAAATTCAAATGAACTCAGTAATTCTAAATAGGGCTGCAATGGGTTCAACATCCGATACTTGAGCGCCCAAGTAGATTTGGACTTGAGTGCTTGATTGTAGAAGGAGTGGACTTCAGTAGGCATCCATATACGAGTATAGTGTAGTAACATGAGAGTTTTGAATGGCTGATAATTACAAATAGATTCACTCAGAATGACTGCCGACCACTATGCCAAAACTCTATATAAGTGTTTGTAAATGTAAATGATAATAATTAAAATGAATATGCATACTTTAAGAATACTGTCAGAATGCACCCACCATTTAGTTACCACCCTTAATTAATGGCCTCATGACTGAAATCACCGCTTGAATAATAGACAAACCCAATCTGCCTTAAAGTAATCATGCAGCCCTAATACCAAATGACCAGAAAACATAAACTACACTATCCTTGCACTATGGATGTACTGACTGATCGGAAATTTACATTTGGTGACCATCCAAAAACATGCCAACAGTTGTGATATGCTTGCATGTCACAGCTATTGGCATGTTTTTTTGATGGTCTTCAAATAACATGTATACAGTACCTTGGTTTACCATACTGTGTGTGGAGCTGTTCTCCCAGCATGTGCCATGTGACACTACCATCATTGGAGTACTGAAGAATGACACCCTCTGACCTCTCATCCCCACCATTACAGTCCTTGTCCCCTCCCCCTATACGGAGAAAGAAGTTCAGATAGTCGGACTTTCTTGTGTCTTTGTCTTTGGAGACAAGCTCACGAACACCATCCTATACAGTATATATGAACAAAAGTTACTGGCACTTTTCTATCATATGATGTGCAACACACAAAAAGGCCCCTTATGCAATTTGTTGACAATGCAGGCCCAGATCAGCCTGCACATTAGTGCAAGCTGATCTGGGCCTTCATTGTCAGCTTACAGAATCAATGGATACTGTAGTATATGTCAACAAACAGAGAATGCTCAGATCAGACTGCACAGATGCACATAGTGATCTGGACCTATGTTGTCCCCAAAATGCATAAGGGCCTTTTTCGTGCATTGCACATCATATATGTTGTACAGCTTATTTACCTTTACCACTCTTTGGGTAAATTCAGCAGACCACAAACTGATGATATTTTTCTTATTTTTTCAAGAAAATAAGTTCTGACATTTGCATGGAATGTCAAAACTGCTTCTCCGGGAAAAAAGAAGAAAAATATTTCAAAATGTTGTCTGCTAAATTTTAGCATACTAAGCATAAAAAATACCACAAGATGAGAAAAGGGTCTATTGCATATACAAACAAATAAGGCCCAATAAAGGCCCAGACCAGCCTCAGCATTTATAAAGTCTGATCAGTGCCATCTATGTCCACTTAAAGGGAATATATATACTTTCAAGGGAGGAACTCTGTCAAAATTGTTTTGCCTCCTTTGCTCTTAACCAATTGTAGACTGAATGAACTCCCCCACACTATATATTGGAAGAGTCCAATTTCAATTTTAGGTAGGTGAGGCTATGAGATTAGAGAAAAATGGCTGAACTGTTTGCAAACAGTGAAGACACTGATCAGATGCCATATTTTGCAGCATCTGATCTGGGTCTGCACTGTTTGCCAGTTACCCTTTTAGGGGTCTACCAACTACAATGGGTTAAATGAAAGAATGTACTCTCTTTTTAAAGCAGGCCTTTTCAGTCTTTCATCTCCGCTCGTGAGCAAATCCTTTCCTTTTAGAGCAGACCGATTTTCTTAAGGGTATTTGTGTTCAGAAATGTAAACAAAAAGTCACAAAAGTTATCTCCCTTGCAAAAATGGCAGAAATCTACTAACTGTATCATGTTGCTTCATTGGATACTATAAATAAACTAAGACTGGAAAAGACCATGGTCAAATTGTGTGAAATGTGTACTAGTAGCTGACCTAAGAGCTCACTGAGCCTGCATGCTATCAGGTATATTCCCTTTTCCTGTTATCATATGAGTCAGGGCATAGCATTTCCTAAAAGACTGCATTCTCGCCCAGCAGCAAGGAGTCATACTAGGCTGATAAGTCTTTGCTGTCTGCTTGAAGATGCTTTAGATCCTTGGCTATCCAAGGGATGCCCTTTTCTATGCTATGCAATGACTCTAATCAGACTTAGTACTTTGATTCGAAAGAATTTATTTTTCATGGAGAAATAAAGTTATTCTTCTCAATATCCTGCTTAGTCCCAGTCTAAGACAAACAGACTTACAATTATGATGTGTAATACAATAAAAAAACCATTATGTCATATACAAATACAGCAAAGATTAGCCTTTACATCTATCTAGTCTGATCAGAACTTTCTTTGATCATAATGTTCTTCATTATTAACTGATTCTATATATGGTTAACCCTTGCCCTGCTGAATAAATTAAGATGCCACACCCACTTCTAATTTTCAGCCAATCAGATTATTTGATCTTGATTGTTGCTGTAAATTCACATACTTAATGGCAAACAGTAAAGATCCAGATCAGTTGGCTTCTTCAGAAGCCAACTGATCTGAATCTGCACTGTTTGCAAAGGCAGGGTATATCCGGGTTCAGCAGGATAAGGGTAATAATGATCAAACTCTGCAAATGTGCAGGCTGCTTTGGGCATTCGTTGCCTGCACATGGCATAAGGGTTCTTTTCTCTTCCTTTTTTTTTTTTGACAGAATCCTCATATTGGACAAGTGAAAACACATTCCTGTATTTACTCCAAGCATTTGGACACCTCAAGGTGCAGAAAATCAGATAACAACCATTGATTTTACACATAATGATATACAACATGCAAAAAGAACTTTTAAACAGTATGTAAACAACAAAGGCCCATATCAGCCTACCCATCTCTCTGTCTGCCAGTATATTTAAATCAGCTAGTGATTCTGATAGGGAAACTTGGCCCTCATCAAACTGTTCAAATGCACAAGATGATCAAGGCCCAATATGACATTAACCCATTTATGCCTAACATCCCATGAAAAGGACACTGGCAAACAGTGTAGACCCAGATCAGAATGTGGCATATGATCAGGGTGTACACTGTTTGCATTAAATACAGGAATTTCTATAAAACATGATAAAAACTAACCAGACAGCCCTTATACTTGAAATGGACCAGTCCAAAGAGTGGAGGTAGAAGAGTCCATTTGGCACAAATGGGTTAAGCCCCTTTTTACCTGCTGTTCATGAAATAAAGCAACTTACATCAAAGAAATACAAGGATTCTCCTGAGTTAATATTACCACAGCCCTGATTGTTACTGACCACCTTCCCACCTCTCAAGTGTAAGAAGTCTAACGCAGGCTCATATCGGAAACCAAAGTCTGCCTGCATCTCTTCATCAAGTTTGTGTGCTGGCCAACAAGCTTCGCCTTCAAAACCATTATCACATCTGACAAAAAATGTACATAATTCTTGAACCTCTATTCTGCTTTTAAGAATTTGTTTGTTTGTGTTGAGGTTTTACGGCCCAGGCAACACAATGGGGGTCATGTCGAGCGCGGTCAGTTTACCTAACCACACGTTTACTGGGCAGGCTTAGTCCTCTAAGCGGTTAACCAGTATTGTGCACATTCTTTCGCCAGAAACTGACAACTGCCCTTCTTGAATCAGCGGAAGGGAGAGAATGACCGTAGAAAATATTTCATGATCAATCTCCACGAAAGAATGTTGCCGACCTGGGCGGGGGTTGAACCTGCGACCTCCTGGTCTCCAGTCGGACGACGCATCCAACTGAGCCACCGAGGCCGGCTCTGCTTTTAAGAAATAGATAAACAATAAATAACTTATTCCTCTTTGTTTTTGCTTGAAAATAGGGCCTCAAAATGTCAAAGAAACTGCATTTTCTAGAAATAAAACTACATTGTACCTGCCAGGTTTAAAATGTTGTCAGTTACAATTTCCAAATATATGTCTGAATATATATATATATATATATATATATATATATATATATATATATATATATACAGTTGACTCTCGTTATCTAGACCCCTCTTATCTCGATCCTATCACTTATGTCGAACTGATTTCTAAGTCCCGATTATTTTCCCTATGTATTTATTGTATTTCAGCTTCGCGTATGTCGAACTACTTTTATGTCGACACTTCGGCTATCTCGTCCATCATTTTCAGTCCCTGAATATATTTTTTACAGTTTTTACTACCGCGTATCTCGAACTCGGACCATGACGAAGGAAAAAAAATGTAAGATGCGGCGCCGCCGGTCTCTCAGTTAATGAAAATCATAATAGGCCATTGATAAATAAATCAATATTTTAATTTTCCCCTTTGTCCAGGTAATTACAAACAACACAAACAATGTCTAAAATCCGTAATTATGAAATCTCATGCGTGTAGTCGGGTTTGACACGCGGCGCTCAACACCGTCTCGTGTCATTGATTTGTAAGATAAAAAGCTGCCCAGAATAGTGTTATGGAAGATTAATCAATGAAGTTTCTTTAATTTATTGTTTAGATATGCTCTTCACTATTGAGTACTGTCCGTCTGAATGATATAGCGTCTTCAAGAAAAGTCAGTGCGGGACAGGTTCCGACTCAGATCAGCCTGTATTGATCAGGCTAGCTAAGTCTGAATCTTCGCTTGTTACTCTTTGGTCAGGCGGTGCTCTTTGGTAGGGCTCATGCGTATAATGGAAAATTAGTGGGCGTGCAGACTGATCCGAGTCTTTGACAGTCGCACAGTCTTCTAATAGGAGTTGTCGTGCACGGCCTCAAATAGACGAATCACACGTAGGTACCGGTGTTAACCCTTCCGACCCTGTAGACTGGTACGGATACCCGTACAAATAGTGGAGGGCCAGATGAGACGGTTCATAACGAGCTTTCTCTGCAGGATCTACAGTTTGCCGCGCTGAGAGGGGTCGTTTATGCCAGGGGAGATAATCCAAACTAGCTTACAGCTGCCGCTTAACATTGTAAGCGTTTTATGCAAAAGCGGAAACCAGTCAACTCTTTATCGAGTCGTCTATGCGAAGGGAGCTAATCCAAACCAGTTCATAACGTATAGCTAACAACCCGGAAACCAGTAATTTATTTACAGCTCATATGGAAATCCAAATTTGCAGGAGTATTAAAAGACAACAAGAGACGTTTGAAATTATTATTATTAACATTTATTGCTGATATTATTTCAAGAAAACCATTGCATCTCCTAAAACAAACAGTAACAATGCAAACTGAAGTACGCGTAAATGATTTAAATTGCCATATACATGTGCCTTCCAAGCACGTTTTGGCGAACAGAGAGGCGAACAGTCGTCATACCTATGACGTCACAATTTGGTTGTCTCGAACTACTGATAACTCGAACATTTTTATCAGGTCCCGTGAAGTTCGAGATAACGAGAGTCGACTGTATATATATATATATTTATATATATATATATATAGGGAGAAATATGAAATACCACTGGGTTGAGTGAGGTTCGAACTCACGCCGGCTACGACAGCAGCGCCTAACCCTTCAGAGTCAGGAGACTTAACCACTGCACCACTACGCTTGTTAAAAAACAAGTTTCATGGAACAGTATTATGCTTGATTTCTCTGAATGACCTGTCGGATAGGGTATATTTTTGGTGTGCAAATATATATATTAGCTAAAATTAAGTATGGTAAGCTGTGGAGTATATATTTTATATATATATTAGCTAAAATTAAGCATGGTAAGCTGTGGAAAAAACTTTTTCCATATGAATGATATCTTGAAATAAAAGCTCAATCTGTACAGCTATGCAGTTTGATTAGGACCCTCACTGTAGGCTTACAGAATCACTAGATACTAAAAAAATATACTAATGTATGGCAAAGACCCCGATCAGACTGTGCAATTTAGTTGGCAGATCAAGGACTTTACTGTTTGCATATATCCCAAAAAATTTTAGCACTGTGTCTGTCTACTTAAAAAAGATGTTTAATTTCTAAAAGCAAGACTATTCATATTCTCCTGCCAGTCACACTTGTGAACATAAGAAAAAGGCAGTGTTGCATCTGCTGTTGTCTGTCAGATGCACAAATGAGTATTGCAAAAAATTATGTAAAGAATGACAATGTCACTGGACCCTGACATTTGTTTGTGTTGAGGTTTTACAGCCCAGTCAACCCAGTGGGATCATGTCGAGCATGGTCAGTTTACCTAACCACACTTTAACTGGGCAGGCTTAGTCCTCCAAGAGGTTAACCAGTATTGTGCACATCCATTCCCCAGAAACTGACAACTACCCTTCTTTAATCATTAGAAGGGAGAGAATGACCACAGAAAATATTTCATAATCAAATCTACACAAAAGAATATTGCCGACCCAACAGGGATCGAACCTGCAACCTTATCACCAGTCCAAGGTGTATCCAACTGAGCCACCGAGGCCAGCTCACTGGACCATGACATGAAGGTCATTGGTACAAATGATAACACAGTGTTTAAGTCTCTGTAGAGGAGGAAGTTCTGCCATGTTTGATGATTGTAGGTCATTATCAGCCCTTACCTTACGTTTAAATTTGCTTGGTTTCCTAATATTTGAAAATATCACATAACGGAGGCCTTGGAACAGCCCGACAGTGTATTTCCCAGGCTTTACGTTATGGAGATATGTGACCAATATCATGCAAAATGTGATTGCTGTCACTCAAAATATGTAAACAAGGAACATTATATTAATTTTAGCTACTGCAAGGAACATAGCTCCAACCTAATGCGTGGCCTAGATCAAGTGATAACTCAGTGTTTTGCATCGAGAAATGAATGGATTAAGAATGGTTACTTTATCGTAGATGATTACATTTAAAATGTAAATATTCAGAAACAGACTTGAATGCTAAGACAACACAATGGATGGAAAGTCAGACACCTATATATGACAGGTATAACAACAAGAAGACTTACAAACAGATTCCCTCCCGACATTCACCATGACCAGTACACATGGCAGGGCACGGCTGACCTATATACAACCTTGCAATAGCCCATGTGTCAGTGGGACCCCAGTTTGACTGACGCATTCTAAACCTTGTAGCTGGACCCCTGAAACAAGAAACAGGTAGAGTCAGTGCATAATAATGAAATACAGCAGGCACCATTGAGAAGGCATTCATCATGAAAATATGCCTATATAATGTTGATCCCTTAAATTGAATAATTTAGGTATAAATTTATGTTTTGCAGAGAGTGGTTACAGTTCCATTGTTTTGGGTGTTTTTCAATCAGGTATAAGCAGCAATGGAGCATGCCTGTGCAGTAACCTTTCAGAGTTCAGCTAAGGACAATAACCTTGGCTTCATTCAGTGCCATCTCTTGTGATTGTAAAGACTGATTTTCAGAAATAAAGCTTGTGAAATTAAAATGTATTAATATTTAAAAAAAAAAAACAATTGTGGTATAAAGGACCTCATTTTCTGGATTTCAAATAATACTTACTTAAGTGTTATACTGTGTACAGATTAAGGCAGCTAACTTATAGCATATACAATAAATAATTCAGAATATACTCATACAAACTAACATGTCGAGGCAAAATACAAGAGGCCATCAGCCTTATGACTTAAATAATCCTGCAAATTGGACAGTGAAACTGGAAATAGAAAAATTAGGAATAAAAATAACACCTGCAATTTCAAAATCTGCTCTGTTGCAAATATACAACCAGCTCATATCAAAGAACGTAGTTAATATTCCTCAGAATACAGTTAGTGACACAGAGCTTAATACAGTTGAGGAAGCACCCACTGAGAGAGAACACGAGGTAACAATGGTAAATTCAGTGCCTTCAGGAAATACAGATTCAGGGGACCATTTTCAGCTATTCCATTTATTTTTCATATCTAAAAATTTTTGGGGAATTCAATTCATATTTCACAAATTCATTTTAATTATCCCCGAGTTTCAGGCAGTCAGTTTGCTTTTCATTTGCCCTTTCAGATTAGTAGCTCAGTTGCCATAGCCATTCAACAATCCATTCACCTTTTGCATTGTTGAATGTCATATGAGTTCCCCATGGGAGATAAATACTATCTCCGGAACTTGTTCCCCATGGAGATTCAACACTTACAGTAATGCTCATCTTCGGAGTTTCCATCTCGGGGAACTCCCCATGGGAGATTTGCACAGCACATATTACTGTTATTGTGAGCTCCGGAACAACGTGTATGGACCCCATGGAAGATGACAATAACACAACGGCAACACTGTCATCTTCGGTACATGCTCAGTCAGTTATAGGTGACATCAAGACAACTAAAATCACACATCAGCTTACTCGATTATCTTGACATTTTTGGTCAGAGCAGGTGATATGTGCTGTCTTGCAGTTACTACCCTGAAAGGTTCCCACTAGTTCAGCGAGGCTATTGCTAGCATGTGGGTCCAGTGCCTGGCCCAGGTTATTCTGCACTGGATTTGATAAACACAGTCTGAACTAGACCTTGACGGGCCATTAGCTGAACTGGTCCATGAAAGCCAAAGTAGATTAGGGTAATGATATATTAGATCACAATAAATAGTTAATCAGACATGATTCTTGTGTTGTTTGTTCCCCAGCTGGCTTGTTTAGGCACTCTCTGTATGAATTGAATAATTTAGGTATAAATTTATGTTTATGCAGAGAGTGGCTACAGTTCCATTGTTTTGGGTGTTTTTCAATCAGGTATAAGCAGCAATGGAGCATGCCTGTGCAGTAACCTTTCAGAGTTCAGCTAAGGACAATAACCTTGGCTTCATTCAGTGCCATCTCTTGTGATTGTAAAGACTGATTTTCAGAAATAAAGCTTGTGAAATTAAAATGTACCACCATCCACCCCACCACAGCTCCTCATATGCCTCTGACAACATCTGAGAGATTGGACCAGCTAAAAGATTCATAAGTATTTTATCTATAGAGTACTGAAAAAATTCTTAATTCTGAAATTCAATTCAATTTTCACAAATTCATTTTAATTATCCCCAAGTTTCAGGCAGTCAGTTTGCTTTTCATTTGCCCTTTCAGATTAGTAGCTCAGTTGCCATACCCATTCAACAATCCATTCACCTTTTGCATTGTTGAATGTCATATGAGTTCCCCATGGAAGATAAATACTATCTCCGGAACTTGTTCCCCATTGGAGATTCAACACTTACAGTAATGCTCATCTTTGGAGTTTCCATCTCGGGGAACTCCCCATGGGAGCTCCAGAACAACGTGTATGGACCCCATGGAAGATGACAATAACACAACGGCAACACTGTCATCTTCGGTACATGCTCAGTCAGTTATAGGTGACATCAAGACAACTAAAATCACACATCAGCTTACTCGATCATCTTGACATTTTTGGTCAGAGCAGGTGATGTGTGCTGTCTTGCAGCTACTACCCTGAAAGGTTCCCACTAGTTCAGTGTGGCTATTGCTAGCACGTGGGTCCAGTGCCTGGCCCAGGTTATTCTGCACTGGATTTGATCAACACAGTCTGAACTAGATCTTGACTGGCCATTAGCTGAACTGGTCCATGAAAGCCAAAGTAATAGTTAATTAGACATGATTCTTGTGTTGTTTGTTCCCCAGTTGGCTTGTTTAGGCACTCTCTGTATAAACCCACTTTTATATAATAAAACTTGGGTTTACAGGGGTATACATTATTTTTCTTATTTTTGTCCAAAAACATAGATTGTGGGTACTCAATAGAACCACCTCACCGAGGCAGTTCTAATGGGTACCCACAATCTACTATGTTTTGAGCAGGAATATGAAAAATATCAGAATTTTTTTTATCTGAAAGTTTTCCTTTTTTGGTTGTAAAATTTTCAATATATTTGAATAGACGTGTTTTAGTAATGTTCTACTGTATTATTTGTCCCTGATCATACATAAATAAAACTATCTATTTACCATGTAGCAGGTGGAAGAGGTACTGTCACACGTGTCCACTCTGTATACTGTGTCCAGTCATAAATGGTTCCCTGTTTCACGCTGTCACAGGCTGTGGGCGGTAAACAGGGATCCTCGACAAGGCTCCAATGTATCCCATGATCACTTGAGTATTCGAGGTACAGGCGGTTGTCCATGTTTTCCAAGTATGGCAGACCACAGCCCATTACCAGTTCAAACTGTATGATGTACCCTGGGGCAATATGCATGGACTCAGTCGTGAAGAATCTGAAGTCATCATCTTTGTGCTCACCAACAAAACTACGAAAAAAAAAAGCATAAATTTTACTCTGCAATGGCAAAAATTATAGTAGACAGCATTTAACTTTTTTATCTATTTATTTATCTATTTATTTATTTATTATGCTCCAAACTACAAACAGACTTAACCTTTACTTTTCAAAGGCAAACATTAGTAGACTTCATTTAACATTTATTTATTTTCATTTATTCATTTGTACATTTTTTTTTCCTGAAAAAAAGGTTAACCTCTCAAATTGTCTCTTATAAGACAATCTAAATGAAATGTCATGGAAAAATAAGAAAATATTGCTTCTTTTATATCCACACAGACAGTGCCGCACCTTGAGAATGTTTCTGGGTTACTTTCTCTAATTTGCTGAATTGGGTAGTAAATTAAGGGGAACAGATACATTTTCAGGGAAGACAACTCTGTCAACTTTGTTTTGCCTCCCTTCTGAAAAGGGGTCTACTCTAAAAAGAAAGAATTGGCTCCCAAGGGGAAATGGTATGCAGGAATGCATACAGGAAGCTACAAGTTATCTCCCTTGTAAAAGATGGCAGAAAATCTATCAAGTCTCCACAAGATAAGACATGACATGTTTAACATGGTGATGTGCTATTCTAATGTACATGAGAACTGGGGCAGACTACAAAAAAAAAAAAATAGATAAAATAAAAAAAAAGAAATCTGTATTAACTGTTAAAGTACCATGTGAAAGAATAATTTATTAACACGGCTGCATCCTGCAAAATGGTCTTTACTGCATGTACAGCATTTACAGAAAATGCATACAGATCATCTGATCATACCCAGTGGGCACACAACCGTTAAAATGACGTCTTATCAACGTCGATGCGACGTGATTACGTCGCATCGACGTTGATACGACGTCATTTTGATGTTTTTTGCCTGCTGGGTATAGCTCTAAATAAGCAGCTTTTTTTTTTCATAAAAAGTATCAATATTTTTTTTTCTTATCTCTCAACAAAAACATGTTGTGGATGGGTATTCATTAACAAGAGGCCCATGGGCCACAGCTCGCTCACCTGAGTGACATAGCTACTGCAGATATGCAGATGTTATGCAACATTTTTCCAATCCTATCATTGCAACAAATGAAATGATCAACATTTTAGCAGTTCTTAGTTTTAAAGAAGAATAACTGGGTATGACAGTCAACGGAGCGTGATCATTTGAACAAACTCTCAGTCACATTTCAACAGTAGGGTCAATGTGAAATTTGGTGGAAATTGGCTTAGTGGTTTCTGAAGAGTTGTTTAACAATATCATGATTTTATACATGTAAACAGCACAGGGGCAGGGAAATATAATAAACATAAAAAAGATTGCCTTTGGAAACAAAGAACTCACTACAGATTAGAAAATGGGAGTCTCAGTTTTACTGAGACTCTTCATAGGCAGTAATGAAGTTAGCAACATTGCTTACTGTGGTTTTGGAGGTGCTGTCATTTAAAAAGTTCATTATTTTAAATTTAATGTTGCCATGGCAACCAAACAAAATGGTCACTGGTCATAAAACACACAAACTGGGTAGACAATCATCCAATGATCATAAATGCCAAATATGGATCACATCACTTCTATCAAAAAACCAAACTGGTAGCAACACTTAAGAAGTTCTATGGGAGACATCATGATCTAGTCAATCCCTACAACGTGGCAGTTTCCAGAATTGTTTCTGATGTTTTTGCCAGTGACGCGCCATAAGTAGACTTCTCAAATCCCGGATAGCTTCTACCAATATTTCCTTCGTTCAGGCCCATAGGCATGGTGGGCGAAGCTTATTACCAAGTAATGCTTACTATCCGCGGATGCCTGATTACACCCTTTGTTCTGGTCCATGTCTGTTGGTCTGAACATTCTGATTCGTCATTCGTTTATGGATTTATGATTTTGGATTACGGCTTTGGTACCATGACCGCAACTACTTCTTTGGTTATGGAGAAAATGTAATTTAACCATTTTCTCATTATAAGTCTATTGATTTTTCTGTTGCCATGGCAACCAAACCAAGAAGCAGATTGGCAGACTTTTAGCTATTTTCAAATGCCCTTACCCATTTAACATTTGTACCAAATTAGAGTCCTATTGCTTCAGTGGTTTTGAAGGAGTAGTCATTAAAAAAAATCTTATTTTTTTTTTAAATTTAATGTTGCCAAGAAACCAAAAAAAAAAAAGGCCACTGGTCATGAAATGCACAAAATGGGTAGACAATCATCAAATGATCATAACTGCCAAGTATGGTTTACATCTCTTCACTGGTTACAAAGAAAACGCAATTTAACCATTTTTCCATTATAAGTCTATGGGAGCATTCTGTTGCTATGGCAACTAAACCATGAGACAGATCACCATAATTTTAGCTATTTTGAATTGTCTTTACCCAACCAACATTTGTACAAAATGAGAGTCATACTACTTCAGTGGTTTTGGAGGGGATGTCATTTCAAAAAATCTTTTTTTTTTTTAATATAATGTTGCCATGGCAACCAAACAAAATGGTCACTGGTCATAAAACACACAAACTGGGTAGACAATCATCCAATGATCATAACTGCCAAATATGGTTCATATCACTTCAATGGTTATGGAGAAAATGCAATTTAACCATTTTCCCATTATAAGTCTATGGGAGCTTTCTGTTGCCATGGCAACCAGACCAAGATGCAGATCATCATAATTTTAGCTATTTTTAAAGGCCCCTAACCAAGCAAATTTCTTACCTAGTTAGGGATAAATTTCTTCAATGGCTTTGGAGGAATTGTCATCTGAAAGTGTTAATGGACGGAGGACGGACAGACGGACGATTGACAAAAAGTGATCACTATAGCTTTTGTTTGTTTGTGTTGAGGTTTTACGGCCCAGTCAACCCAGTGGGGTCATGTCGAGCACGGTCAGTTTACCTAACCACACGTTTACTGGGCAGGCTTAGTCCTCTAAGTGGTTAACCAGTATTGTGCACATTCTTTCGCCAGAAAGATCACTATAGCTCATCCTGAGCATAGCTCAGGTGAGCGAAAAATGCCTTGGTGAGGCACTTCTTATGAATACCCTTAATATATGTTCTTATTGAGGAATAAGAAAAATATTAATCTGAGTATCCCTCCTATCTGAAGGAATGAGCTTAATCTGATCAGGATCTTTGCTGTTTACCTGGAGGATGCCAGACTGTTTAAAATTTACCAGAAAAAATGCCAGGACTAAATGTGGTAGCATGTGCAACATGAATCAATTTTGTTTTAATTCAGTTTTACATACCTTAGACTTTTCATTTTCCTGCAATAGGAGTCACTCAGTTTTCCATGCGTGACTGTCAACTTTTCTCCTTTATCCACTAACTTTCCCATCTCAAGATGAAGGGTGTTAAACATATGATCATTTAGACTTAGGTCATCTAGCGCCCACACATCATGCCCTTGGCCAGAGTGCTCCGGCTGCCACCAGCGGAATTTACAGCCATTGTCTCTGGCACCTTCTGGCAGCATTACAGAATCTGATCTGAAAATAAATGAGACATGCTTAACACTAAGCATGCTGGGCTAAATTTTTAGCAGATGATATTTCAAATTGTTTTTTCTCTTATTTTTTCCAAGAAAATGAGTTTTGACATTTCATGCATATTGTCCCCTAAGGGGACAAATTGCATGAAATGTCAAAGCCTATTTTATTGCATGAAATGTCAAAGCCTATCTTCTGGAAAAAAAATAAGAAAACATCATCTGTTTGTTGTCTGCTGATGTCTACATGGTATATTATTTCTTATTGTTATTTTATTCTGTTTCTTTTTTTTTTTTTTTTTTTTGTTTTTTTGTGTGTTTTACACTGCAGTATTTTCTTACAGGTAGTTAGTAGCAGTGATCAGATCTAGAACAGAACAGAAACAAGCTTGTCTGGTATGTTACTACAGTAATTACCATAAACATCTGGGAATCCAAACTCCTTATAAGAAGTTTTCTGATATTGTATCAGTTATTTCAAAAACTGTTCATTGAGAACCATATCAAATTTTACTAGAGCAAGTCGATGGCGGGCAATCGCAAATCCCCGCGCCAGCGCCACCGCATATCTCCATGCACATCAAAATTCCAAATGCGTTTCTCCAGTCCTCATCCATAGGGCTATTGCCTATGAAAGTTTTAAGATTCCAGCTGAAATGGTCTACGAGTAATGGTGTGCTATTACAGACGGACGGACGGACTGATGTTCGGACTGACGGATGGACAACAATGGACGGGGTACAAAAATATCCCTGCTTTTTCTTCAAAAAGTGCGGAGATAAAAATGCTGTTTTCTTGAGCATAGCTTTACAAATAAAGATCCTGATTGGTGCTAAATTCTTTCAATTTAGAACATACCACTTTTCAGAAGGGGGTTGATGTGCAAGAAATCAAACAGGGATTTACAACAGTTTTTCTGACAAAATGGTGGAAAATATATCAGGTATATCCAGACCCCTTAAGGCTCCACAGCCTGATCTGAGTCTTCCCTGGATATCTATATTCAAAGATACACTATCTCACAATGAGGCTCAAATACCAAGACCTACAAGTAGGAGAGTCTGTGCTTGGTGATTCACTTGAATCATGCCCAAAAGGAGCTGAGCCTTAGCCCTTAAGGTGCTACTCTAAATTGTAGTCAACAACATTCTAAAATATTTTTATATTTCCAAACAAATAAGGCTTGTAGTATGTGAATCTTATACCTAGAAGATGATTCACATGAAATGTCAAACCTTATTTTCTTAGTTGATGACATTCAAAGATGTATTTCTAAGAAAATAAGACTTGACATTTTATGTGATTTGTCCACTAGCAGATGATTCACATGGAATATGTCAAACCTTATTTTCTTGGCCAATGACATTCACAGATTTTTTTATTCTATTTTTCATTTCATGTGAATTGTCTTTCTGTTCACATAAAATGCCAGCTTTATTTTCTTGGCCAATGCCTTTCTAAAAGATATCCTTGTTTTACTTTTTCAAGAAAATAAGGCTTTTTCATGTGAACTGTTTGCCTAACAGACAATTCACATAAAATATTAAGCCTTATTTTCTTCATAAAAATAAAACAAAATATTTTTGATTGTCATCTGCAACTTTTATGACTGCCAAAATATCACCCCTTTGTCACCTTATTTGTCTACTTACTGTGGTTTTCTGGAGTCCAATAAAGTCTTGAGAAGATGCTATGTGATACCACCCTCACATGAATAGTCTAGAATCACCAATCCTATGGTCTTCTGTAGTTCAATAAAGAGAAAGTCTTGAGAAGCTGCTGTGTTAAACCACCATCACATGAATAGTCTAGAATCATCAGTTTTACTTACTCTGGTTTTCTGTAGTTCAGTATTGAGAACCTCTTGAAAAGATGCCACATGATACCACCATAACAAGAATAGTTTAGAAATACCAGTTCTACTTACTGTGGTTTTCTGTAGTCCAGTGTTGAGAACGTCTTGAGAAGATGCCATGTAATACCACCATCACATTAAATAATCTAGAATCACCAGTTCTACTTACTGTGGCTTTCTGTAGTCCAGTGTTGAGAATGTCTTGAGAAGATGCCGTGTAATACCACCATCACATGAATAATCTAGAATCACCAGTTCTACTTACTGTGGTTTTCTGTAGTCCAGTATTGAGAACGTCTTGAAAAGATGCCATGTGATACCACTATAACAAGAATAATCTAGAATTACTAGTTCTACTTACCGTAGGTGGTATGTTGTTTAGTACAGTACCGAGAAGATGCCATGTGAAACCACCATATCAAGAACAAGAATAGTTTAGAATTACCAGTTCTACTTAATGTGGTTTTCTGTAGTCCAGTTTTGAGAACGTCTTGAGAAGACGCCATGTGATACCTCCATAACAAGAATAGTCTAGAATTGTTAGTTCTACTGATAGTAGTTTTCTTGAGTGCATTATTGAGAACGACTTGAGAAGATGCCACGTAACACCACCATGGCATGAATAGTCTAGAATCATCAGTTCTACTTACTGTGGTTTTCTGTAGTCCAGTATAGAGAATGTCTTGAGAAGATGCCATGTGATACCACCATCACAAGAATAGTCTAGAATTACTAGTTCTTTTGTCTGGTCTGGTGGGGGACACTCGGAAACCGGTGAATTGCTGCCAACACGGATGCTGAACTGCAAATACCTGCAAAACAGAAAACAAGCAAATATATAATACAGAAAATGTCTGTAAATTTCTTACACCAAAGCTTCTGAATAAATGGCATAAACAAATAGTGCACACCCAAGGAGCAGTCTGATCAGGGTCTGCACAGTTTGCCATTACACTAAGTATTCTAAGAAACAAGTGCACAGAAAGCAAAACTGTGGCCAAAAAGGTAGGGATTAAAATGTTTAAAATTTTAGAACATTTACTGTGCATGAAAATGGATTTTCGACAGAGATTGACTGTAACTGCATTTGTTTGTAGCGTATTTTAATGAGCACATACTTTTCATTTATTTTAGTATAAGATAAACACAGAATAACTAATTTATAAGAATAAGTTATTTGGAATTTGTCTTTTGAAGCGTGATGATGTCACTTCTTTATAAATTTTGATAGGGCACAAACTACAAATTTTCACATTTTATCTAAAAGATGTAATCTGGTGGAAAAGGAAGACAAATATCTTCTTCATTACAAGTTCTGTATCACAAACATTTTAACTGTTGCTGTACTATAATTTTGGCAACATGGTTACATGATTGTATAGGTAGAGAAAAGTCTAGGGAGTGTCACAATCACAAACCGCAGCCCTTCCCAGACATCAAGAGGAAGAGAAAACAGACAACCAAATAAACGCAAAACAACAAACGTATGAAAAGTACTAAGATTAGCTCTCTCTTCCCCATGCAAGGTAATCACAATGCTAAAAGGACTGAAAAACACAAGGACAAAATAATACAAGGTAAGACATAAAACAAACCGCCTCATAGAATAAACCACAAAGCAACAAAGAGTAGGACCAACACCATGACCACTACCTTAGAGTAAGTCTTTTTTCTTCTTGCTTAAGACAATATATTCTACATCACTTATCTATCTGAGTTACAAGCAGGGCCCAAACTTTAGGATCAGGCCATACCATTTAAAGTCATTTGCTTAAAATTTTAAAATCTATAACCTCGGCATGCTAAGTGTTAGAAGCTATTTTACCTAGGCATGCTAAGTGTTAATACCCAATTTACCTAGGCATGCTAAGTAGCTAATTTTACCTCGGCATGCTAAGTGTTAGTAGCTAATTTTACCTTGGCATGCTAAGTGTAAGTAACTAATTTAACCTCAGCATGCTAAGTGTTAGTAGCTATTTTACCTAAGCATGCTAAGTGTTAATACCGAATTTACCTCGGTATGCTAAGTGTTAGTAGCTAATTGTACCTCGGCATGCTAAGTGTTAGTAGCTAATTTTACCTCGGCATGCTAAGTGTTAGTAGCTATTTTACCTCGGCATGCTAAGTGTTAGTAGCTAATTTTACTTCGGCATGCTAAGTGTTAGTAGCTAATTTTACCTCGGCATGCTAAGTATTAGTAGCTAATTTTACCTCGGTATGCTAAGTGTTAGTAGCTATTTTACCTTGGCATGCTAAGTGTTAGTAACTATTTTACCTAGGCATGCTAAGTGTTAGTACCCATTTTTACCTTGACATGCTATGTGCTAGTACCCAATTTTTTCTAGGCATGCTAAGTCTAAATTATACCATGGTTCATGTGCATGTATGCAGTGATAAGGCAAGAGTGTAATCAAGTGCATTTTCATACATACATGTATATGCAAAGAACCGTTGTATAACGGATTTATCACATTTGCACGCATGCAGACCAACCACATTCTTGCTGAGTGCCGGGAATTCTGGCTATTATGTGATAAGTGTTAGTACCCAATTTAACCCAGGCATGTTAAGTGTTAGTACTCAATTTTACCTAAGCTTATTAAGTGTTTGTATCCAATTTTACCTAGGCATGCTAAGTGTTAGTAACCAGTTTTACCTAGGCATGCTCAGTATTAGTACCCAATTTTACCTAGGCATCCTAAGTGTGAGTACCCATTTACCTTGACATGCTAGAAATGCAGTGGGCTCAAGCCCTTGACAAAGGACCCTGATTACAGATGTACACAGTGCCAAGGAACTGCACCCCCCTTGGATGGCAGACCACAGAGGGAAGTCAGTTGGACCTGACTAGCTGGAGGTGTAACTTCCTTTTGCTACCTAGGAGACATGCTATCAGCAGCCGGTGGCAGTAAACTTTCAACCACAACACATGTGAAAACCACCTGCAAGAAGTTCAAGGAGCTGCTACCAGTTCTCTCTTCCCACCACCTCTCTTTCAAGACACCTGACTGACTGTACAGCTCTTGTGTGCAGAGCACAATGCTTCATGCCAGTGAGACTTGGCCATTGACAAAGCCAAACCTCCAACGTCTGCAGCAAAATGACAGGGCAATGATCAGACAGATCTGCAATGTCAAGCCACAAGACATTGTCACCACCAGATCCAATGAGCTACTTGCACGGCTTGGCATTTAGGATCTGGACCTCATTCTGAAGGATAGAAGGCTCTACTGGTATGGACATGTGGAACGCTCCAATGGTGCAGTCAAGCCTTTGACATACAAGTTGTGGGAAAGCGTGGGCCTAGGAGGCCCAAGATAACATGGAAGCAGCTGACAGAGAGGGATTGCAGAGACTGGAAGCTCTCAGCTATCAACCCTCATGATAGACATACCTGGAGATCTGATGTGAGATCTGCCATCCATGCAGCAAGCCAGCTTCCTGGAATGGGGCCTACTGATTTGGATGTTGCCCCTGTAATTGCATGTTAATCAAAAATCCGATGATGTGATGATGATGATGCTCAGTGCTAGTACCCAATCTTATCTAGGCATGTTAACTGTTAGTACCCAATCTTAATTAGGATTGCTGTGTTAGTACCCAATTTTACCTAACCATGTTAAATTATTACCCAATTTTACCTAGACATGCAAGTCTTAGTATCAAATTCTGAAAACATTTCTAAATCAGGTAAACTTACATATTATTGGTAGTATTCAGTTCTCCAGTCACTAGTTCTCTGTGTCCACCTTTATTGAAGACTAAAGCCTTCCCAGAAGATAATACATCACACTGGTAACCCAACACTGCTCCTTCTATATGCTCAACTGTAGCACTAGTCAGTAGTCCTGGACCCTCAAAGCTTTCTAGTAGGACTGTTGGATTAGGGACTACTGTTTCTTTACAGGTAGGCCCCACAAAACCAAAGTCACATCTAAGAATAAAATGGTTCTTTAAGGGGAATGGATACTTTTCCAAGGGAGACAACTCTGTCAAAATTGTTTTGCATCCCTTCCAAAACTTGGTTGACTCTGAAAGGAAAGTAGCTGCTCTGCTTTCCTTTTAGAGTGGATGCCTTTTCTGGTGTTTGGGGTGTAGGAAATCAAAACAGGAAATCAAATAGGTTACTTCCCTTGTTAAAACTGGCCAAAGCCAAAATATCTGTCAGGTGTATCAAGTTCCCTTAATGTGTTCATTTTACACCATGTGGAGTTTACAGTTTTTTTTTATATATATGTGAGTTAAGTCACTTTTTTGACCGGTGATCTGGATCTATACTGTTTGCAAATGCAGAACATATCCAGGTTCAGCAGACCAGGGTTAAAACATGTAAAATTTGAATATCAGTGGATATTCTGATATATATTCCTTATTTGTTTACTGAGAAAACAGTTTTTGCATTTTACCCTTTAAAACTGCCATTCAGAACTGTAGCAAATGATAGTCTAAAATATTTTTTTTATTATTTTCGAAGTGAATAAGGCTTTCATTTCCATATAAAATGTTAAGCCTTATTTCTTCAGAAAAAAAATACTGCTGTCTGAATCTTTAAGGGTTAATTCAAATCTGCTTTGGGGATGTGGTGATTTGAAATAAATTGCAAAATGTACTCGTATTTTGGGAAAAGAAACTTTGCACTGTTTTCTGGAAGCATATGTGTAGGGTGGTGGTGCGGGTGGTGGTGGGGAAGGGGGTGGGGGGATACATAAAAGTGGAGGCACAGAAAAAGTTTAACTCACAAGTTTGTTGTCTACTGATTGCATTAGCCATGTCAGTACTATATTAAAACAGTGTTTTGTTATGTACACAATAATATAACAGTCTGAAGAATATTCCATAATTTGTGCAGTAATCAAACCAAGACAGTAAATCTTATACCTTGTCAGACATGAAGCTAAACTCTAGGACTTACAACAAAATTGACAAAATAATAAATGAACAGTAAATTGTAGCTTACAGTCACAAAATTGCCTTGCACTGCTTTAATTGATCTTAAGAAAGACATTTACACCAAATTTGATGACTATAGCTGAGATAACAAATCACAAAGTTACAGCACCATGAGTCAAGGTTAGAAAATCATTCAGCAAGATCCCAACTTCCGTAAGTATAATCATTGTAGCTGTAACATTTATCCACAAAAGTACCTAAATTTCAGGTTTGACACCAATGTTGATGGACAGATGAGCAGATGTCAGGGTAAAAGAAGACTTGCTAAGAGGAATCAATCACACCCAATTAAAAGTGGACACAGGATTTCCAAAATTTGAGTTTTTAATGTCTTGTAGATATAAAATAAATGTAAAATAAACTTATAAACTTGTAAAACTTGTAAACTTTGCAGATTTTCTTTGGCTTTTCACAAATTCCCATGAAAAGGAAATAATGCAGACACAAGAGGGGGTTTGATTGAATCCTATGAACCCCTGCTGGATTAACCACTATCATGTTCAGTAAAATCCCAGGCTATCCTATACATCCTGAAATCTACTGCAACACAAGTTCCCTTTTACACAGATGCATTATAGTGGCACTGAACACAACTGGCAAGGATTTCAAACATGGATTCTTGCTGTATGTAAGTAGAAAGTAACTATGCTTTTCTAGGGAAACATCAAACAGTGTCACTTACTGACATGCCCCTTCATTACAAGTTCCATGTCCATTACATCCATCTGGGCAGTCACCAATAAACACTGAAAATAAACATGTCAGCTTTAACACTTAGCATGCTGCATATTTTCAGCAGACTTTATCCTTTTGTTTTTTTTGCTTTTTTTTCAGGAAATAGACTTTCACATTCCATGCAAATTGTCTCCTGGGACAATTTGCCTGAAAGGTCAGATCCTGTTTTCTGGGGAAAATGTCATCATTTTTTTTTTTTTCTTATTTTTATCCAGAAAATTGACTTCGACAGTCCATGCAAACTGTCTCAAAAGGAGATATTCTGCATGGAATGTCAGATCCTATTTTCTAGGAAAAAAAAAAGAAAATATCCTTAATTTGTCATCTGCTAAATTAGCCTAGAGAGTGGTAAAGGTTAAAAATGTCACAATAGCAATACTCCTTCTTTATAATGCAGTATGTCATGGGATTTCTTACCTGTCATCAAATATTTGGACAGATATCCCAGAGTAGTAAATCACGTAATCCAAGATCAAACTACTCCTGAAGATCGAGCTGGATACAGCCAGCATGTGTTATGTCTGCATGTCTTACTCAAATTTCAGGATAAGTATGGTAATGAGTTACAATGAGTATAGTAAATTTTCTAAAATTTCTTACAAAATTGCCTAAGCAAACAATGTAGACCCAGATCAGATGGCTTCTTAAGAAGCAGTGATCAGGATCTACACTGTTGGCCATTTCACTATAAAGTTAAAGAAACAAAAGCATTAAAAGCAAAATTTAGGTAATAAAAAGCAAGGAATAAAGTGTTCAAAATTTTAGGACATTTACGTATTCTACATCCAGAATTCTCCAACTGGCTGCCACAATAGGTATCACTGGAAACTTGTGGCTACCAAGGCTGCAAATAATGGGTCTGGAATTATGTTTGTGTGTTGGGGTTTAATGACATGTCAACCCTTGTGGGTCATTTTGTGTCATCTCCCAGAGAAAGGGAGAAAAGAGATAGAAGAGATAGTAGAGGAGATGAAAGAGAGGGATAGGCAAGAAAGAGGACCAGGAATGAAATGAAAGAAACAGAAGAAATAAAAACATTCTCCTCTACCCTTACCTGCTACAAGGATAGCAAGCCTTGCCCAACTGTAAGCCAATATCAGTTGGACACCCCGGTGACATTAGATACACGACACCTTTGCCACACCCGACCATCCCCGGTCTGGAATTATGAATTGTTCCACTGATTTGGTATTCAATATACATGTGACTTTTAAATCCCCATTATGAAAACTTTATAAATGCTGAAAATATACTGTTTTGGAGTTGCTGAATGGCTGTTAGTAACACTGATAATATATATCAATCAAAATGTTTCACTTCCTGATGTTTGAAGCCATTTTGTCTATCAAAACTATCAGAACTCAAAGCCTTTATCATTTATAAACAGTTTAACACTTGGCATTCTGCGTTGTAATTTCAGTATGCAACATTTTGAATATTTTTATTTTGCCAAAGCTTGGATTTGACATGTCAAATCCAATTTTCTGGCAAAAATAAGAACAACATAATCAACTTGTTGTCTGCTAAATCTGCCCTGTATGATCTGATATGATAATGGTTAAGTAAGGTTTAGTCAATTGGTAGGTCTGGTGATACTCACCATTATCCAGTGCCCAGTTAGGGTCATCACTTGACATTTTCTCCCATCGGAACCTCACATGAGGCATCATAGCAGCATAAGGGATAGGAGTTGTTACTCGATGCCAGCTGAAACATACGTACATTCATTTATTTTGTGAATTTGTTTTCCTGTTTTTTTTTATTCAAACATTTTGTGCAAACTGATTGATTGATTGTGTTGGGGTTTAACGACATGTCAACCCTTGAGGGTCATTTTGTGTCGTCTCCCAGAGAAAGGGAGAAAAGAGATAGCAGAGAGAGTAGAGAAGATGAAAGAGAGGGACAGGGAAGAAATGAAAGAAATAAAAACATTCCCCCTCTACCCTTACCCACTACAAGGATAGCAGGCCTTGCCCAACTGTAAGCCAATATCAGTTGGACGCCCCAGTGATGTAAGATCCACAGCACCTTCGCACCACCCGACCACCCCCAATTGTGCAAACTGAAGAGGGCCCAGATGTTTAAAGTTTCATTAACAATCATTAGCATGTTTAGCACTCAGTAAGCTGGGATATTTTGCATGCTGGGGAAAATTCAGCAGAAGACATGATCTTTTTCATTTTCCCAGAAAACAGAATTTAACAATTTGTGCAGATTTGTATAAAATATCAAACCTTATTTTTTGACAATAAAAATAAGACAAAAATATTATCAATTAGTAATTGCTGAACTTTTCCAAAGAATGGTACAGGTTAATTAACAGGACATTAGAGATTCAAATATATCAATACATAAAAAAATCAAACACACAAATTGTTTGGGGTAGATTGACAGGACATTAGAGATTGCTATATAAAAGAAAATCAAATACATCAAGTGTTTGGGGCAAATTAACAGGACATTAGAGGTTGATATATAAAAGAAAATCAAATACACCAATTGTTTGGGTAAAGTAACAGGACATACCTGGTGGTAACTGCCGCACAATCAAGGGCAAGGAAACCAGGTACAAGCTCTACTGGTCCAGAAACACAAAGGCAGTGCTGGTGTAGGAGTATTTGTGGCTAAAAAGTGGATAGAGAAAGTTTTTGAGGTGCAGAGAGTCTCCGATATCATCTTAGTGAAGTTAATAGTCTGCCAGTGTGTGGTTACCTTTTCTTTCTGTGTATGCCCCACAAAGTGGTCTTAGTGATGAGATAAAGGACCTGTTCTTCGATCAGCTGCATGCTATGACTGCCAGGATCCCAGCATCAGAATTTCTGATCCTATGTGGAGACTGAAAGGGCTATGTAGTCCATGCAGGCACTGGATACAGGGAAGTGCATGGTGGGATGGGGTATGGCAGGCCGGAACCAGATGTTGAGGGTGAGAGAATCCTAGAGTTTGCCCTAGCATTCGACCTGCTTCTTGGGAACACATGTTTCAAGAAACGTAACAGCCATCTCATCACATACAAATCGGGAAACACAGCCACGCAGATAGACTTCATCCTTTTCTGTAGGACCATACGCAAACTTGTCACAGATGTAAAAGTGATCCCTGGCAAGGAAGTAGCTCTGCAACATCAACTTCTTGTATGCGACATGAGGATTGATGTACCACCAAAAAATCTAAGCGCAAGTTCACCCCTCACCTCAAAGTTTGGAAGCTTAAAGACCCTCAGACAAGCAATCATTTCCAGGAGGTCTTCAACATCCACTGAGGATATCTGGAACAACATCAAGACTGGACTGCACAAGACAACTGAGGAGGTGTGTGGCACAACTCGGCCCCAATGTTGGGGTCGTGAAACTTGGTGGTGGAATGAACACATGGAAAAGATCATTGCTGCCAATCGGAAAGCTTTCAAGGCCTGGAAGACTGGTAAAGGCACTAGGGCATCATACAATGCAGCTAAACGCAATGCAAGATATGCAGTGCACCATGCTCATCAAGAAGCCCACAAGAAGGTCTACGAGAATATTGACCTCAAGTCTTCAAAAGTCTACCACTTTGCTAACCAGTTTAGAAGAGAGCGCTGATGTTGTTGGTGACAAACCAGTGAAGAATGATGCAGGAGAGATGTCAACGAGCGAAGACTCAAAGCAGAGAGCCTGGTTAGAGCACTACCAAAGGCTTCTCAACGTTGTTAGACTGGGACCCAGACCACCTTATAAACCACCAGTGGAAGGCCCACCCATCCCAATTACCACTGATATGGTTAAGAAGGCTATCTCACAGATGAAGGGGTGGGCATAGTGGTGGATATGATACAAGCAGCCAGTGACATGGGCGCCTCCATGATCCGTGACCTTGCAGCTGCAATCATCTGCGATGGTAAGGTACCCTCTGACTGGGAGCAGAGTTTCATTGTCTGCCTCTACAAGGCAAAGGGGGATACATTGGAAAGGGGTGGTCTCAAGCTGACAGAGCAGGTCATGAAAGTCCTGGAGAAAATTGCAGACGACCTCATCAGACAGTTGGTGTCAATCAACGATTCCCAGTTTGGCTTCATCCCAGGCAGAGGCACAACAGCAGCAATCTTTGTTGTCAGGCGGCTGTAAGAGAAGTATCTAACTGCCAACAAAAGACTCTATATGGCTTTCGTAGACCTGGAGAAGGTGTTTGATCGAGTACCTTGGAAGGTTATCTTGTAGGTGCTGAGAAAACTTGATGTGGAGGAGTGGCTTGTGCGACTGGTGCAGGGGATGTATGCAAATGCCCATAGCCATGTTCATGTGGGGTAGGGTACAGAGTTTGAAGTGAAGGTCGGTGTTTACCAAGGCTCAGTACTCAGTCCACTGCTCTTCATTATTGTGCTTGAAGCCTTATCATGAGAGTTCTTCTCTGATGTCCCCTGGGAGGACCTCTATGCCGATGACCTTGTTATCATTGCTGGATCACTCAAAGAATGTGTCAGGAGGCTCTTGACTTGGAAAGAAGCAATGGAAAAGCAATGGAAAAGAAAGGACTGAGAGTAAATGCAGGAAAGATGAAGATCATGATCTGCGGTACAGGCCTGGACCTCCTGCAGAGTTCAAGCAAGTTTCCATGCACCGTCTTTCGCACAGGAGTGGGCAGCAACAGTATCTTCTGCAATGGCTGCAAGCACTGGGTGCACAAGAAATGCAGTGGGCTCAAGCGCTTGACAAAGGAACCTGACTACAGATGTACACGGTGCCAGGGAACTGTATGCATCTTGGATGGCAGACCACAGAAGGAAGTCCAGGTCGGTCCTGACAAGCTTGAGGTGGTAGCTTCCTTTTGCTACCTAGGAGACATGCTCTCTGCAGCAGGTGGTTGTGAACTTCCAACCACAACACATGTGAAAACCACCTGGAAGAAGTTCAAGGAGCTGCTACCAGTCCTCTCTTCATGCCACCTCTCTTTCAAGACACATGCCTGTGTGTACAGCTCTTGTGTGTGCAGCACAATGCGCCATGCCAGTGAGACTTGGCCATTGACAAAGCCAAACATCCAGTGTCTGCAGCAGAATGACAAGGCAATGATCAGACAGCTCTGCAATGTCAGGCCGCAAGACATTGTTACCACCTGGTCCAATGAGCTACTTGTGCGGCTTGGGATTGAGGATCTGGACCTCATTCTGAAGGAGAGAAGGCTCGGCTAGTATGGACATGTGGAACGCTCCAATGGTGCTGTCAAGACAGACTTTCACATACAAGTTGAGGGAAAACGTGGGCCTGGGAGGCCCAAGATGACAATGAAGCAGCTGACAGAGAGGGATTGCAGAGAATGGAAGCTCTCGGCTATCAACCCTCATGATAGACATACCTGGAGATCTGGTGTGAGATCTGCCATGCATGCAGCAAGCCAGCTATCTGGAAGGGAGCCCACTGATGTTGATGTTGCCCCTGTACCTGCATGTTAATCAAAAATACTATTATGATGATATGATGACATAAGAGACTGATATACAAAAAAAAATCAAATACTCCAGTTGTTTGGGGTATATTAAAAGGACATTAGAGATGGATGACAAAAGAAAATCAAATACAAAAATTGTTTGGGGTATACTAACAGGACATTAGAGATTGATATATAAAAGAAAATCAAACACATCAAGTGTTTGGGGTAAATCATCAAGACATTAGAGATTGACATATAAAAAGAATAAAATACATCAATTGTTTCAGGTAAATTAACAGGACATTACAGATTAATATAAAAGAAGTCAAATGCACTAATTGTTTAGGGTAAATTAATAGGACATTAGAGACTGATATACAAAAGAAAATCAAACACACTTATTGTTGGGGTAAATTTATAGGACATTAGCGGTTGATATACAAAAGAAAATCAAATACACCAATTGTTGGGGTAAATTAATAGGACATTAGAGGTTGATATACAATAGAAAATCAAATGCACCAATTGTTGGGGTAAATTAATAGGACATTAGAGGTTGATATACAAAAGAAAATCAAATGCACCTGTTGTTTGGGGTAAATTAGGACATTAGAGGTTGATATACAAAAGAAAATCAAATACACCAATTGTTGGGGTAAATTAATAGGACATTAGAGGCTGATAGACAAAAGAAAATCAAATACACTAATTGTTGGGATAAATGAATAGGACATTAGAGGTTGATATACAAAAGAAAATCAAATACACTAATTGTTGGGGTAAAGTAACAGGACATAAGAGATTGATATACAAAATAAAACAGGGGGACCATGATGGTCCTATATCGCTCACCTGAGCAAACAGATTTGCATACTTACTTTGAAGTTTCAGCCAAGTTCACTGCTCTAAGATTTACGTATAAATTTTATAGCCCTGCCCAACCACACCCCCCCCCCCCCCCCCCCACCCCCACAAGCCATGTTTTTTTCTTTTTAACGCATCATGACGACTTGACTTAATCTTGAAAGAGGGTCACCAAAGGAACATTTCTGCCAAGTTATGCTGAAATTGGTCCAGTGGTTTCTGACAAAAAGATTTTTAAAGTGTTTTATATCGCTATAAAGCCCTACCCACTAACGGCCATTTGTTTTTTTTATTTTGTTTTTGACGAATCATGACAGCTTGAACAAACTTGGTAGAGGGTAACCAAAGGAACATTCCTGCCAAGTTAAATTGAAATCAGTTCTGTGGTTTCTGACAAGAAGATTTTTAAATTTTTCTATTTAGATCTATAGGGAAAATAATCCCCACCCCCTAGCAGCCATGTTTTTTGACAAATCAGGATTGCTTGAACATTCTTGGTAGAGGTTCACCAAAGCATTACTGAAATCAGTCTGGAGGTATTTGACAAGAAGAATTTTAAAGTTTTCTATACAGATATATATGGAAAATAAGCCCCGCCCCTGGGGGCCATGTTTTTGACATATCATGAAGGCTTGAACAATCTTGGTAGAGGTCACCAAAGCAACATTCCTGCCAAGTTCTGTTGAAATTGGTCCATTGGTTTCTGACAAGAAGATTTTTAAAGTTTTCTATATAGATATATAGGGAAAATAAGCCCCTCCCCCTGGCGGCCATGTTTTTTTGACGAATCATGACGGCTTAAACAACCTTGAAAGAGGGTTACCAAGGAAACATTTCTGCAATGTTATATTGAAATCAGTCCAGTGGTTTCTGACAAGAAGATCATTAAAGTTTTCTATACAGATATTTAGGGAAAATAAGCCCCGCCCCCTAGCAGCCATGTTTTTTGACAAATCATGACAGCTTGAACAATCTTGGTAGAGGATCACCAAGGAAACATTTCTGAAAAAAAAATATTGAAATCGGTCCAGTGGTTTCTGATAAGAAGATGTTTTCAAGCTTTCTATATAGATATATAAGGAAAATAAGCCACGCCCCCTTGCAGCCATGTTTTTTTAAAAAATCATAACGGCTTGAACAATCTTGGTAAAGGGTCACCAAGGAAACATTTCTGCCAAGTTATATTGAAATCGGTCCAGTGGTTTCTGACAAGAAGATTTTTTCAAGTTTACTATACAGATATAAAGGGAAAATAAGCTCTACCCCCTAGTGGCCATGTTTTTTGACGAATCAAGATTACTTAAACAATCTTGGTAGAGGGTCACCATGGAAACGTTTTTGCCAAGTTATAATGAAATCGGTCCAGTTTTTTCTGACAAGAAGATTTTTAAAGTTTTCTATAAAGATATATGGGGAAAATAAGCCCCGCCCCCACCCTGGTGGCCATGTTTTTTGACAAATCCAAATGGCTTAAACAAACTTGGTAGAGGGTCACCAAAGGAATATTCCTGCCAAGTTATATTGAAATCTGTTCAGTGGTTCTGACAAGAATATTTTTAAAGTTTTCTATTTAGATATATAGGGAAAATAAGCCCCACCCACTAGCAACCATGGTTTTTGACGAATTATGATTGCTTGAACAATCTTGGTAGAGGGTCACCAAAGCAACATTCAAGCCAAGTAATATTGAAATCGGTCAGCGGGTATTTGACAAGAAGAATTTTAAAGTTTTCTATGCAGATATATACAAAAAATAAGCCCCATCCCCTTGAGGCCACATTTTTTGTTGTATCATGAAGGCTTAAACCATCTTGGTAGAAGGTCACCAAAGAAACATTCCTGTCAAGTTATATTGACATTGGTCCATTGGTTTCTGACAAGAAGATTTTTAAATACAGATATATAGGGATATATAGGGTTTATATACAGATAAATAGGGAAAATAAGCCCCACCCCCTGGCAGCCATGTTTTTTGATGAATCATGATTACTTGAACAATCTTGGTAAAGGGTCACCAAGGAAACATTTCTGCCAAGTTATAATAAAATCGGTCCAGTGATTTCTGACAAGAAGAGTTTTAATGTTTTCTATACAGATATATAAGGAAAATAAGCCCTGGCCCCCTGGGGGCCATGTTTTTTGACAAATCATGACGGCTTGAACAATCTTGATAAAGGGTTATATAAGAAACATTCCTGCAATGTTATATTGAAATCGGTCCAGTGGATTCTGACAATAAGATCATTAAGGTTTTCTATATAGATATATAGGGAAAATAAGCCCTGCCCCCCTTGCGAACAATCTTGGTAAAGGGTCACCAAGGAAACATTTCTGCCAAGTTATATTGAAATCGTTCCAGTGGTTTCTGACAAAACGATTTTTTCAAGTTTACTATACAGATATAAAGGGAAAATAAGCTCTACCCCCTAGTGGCCATGTTTTTTGACGAATCAAGATTACTTAAACAATCTTGGTAGAGGGTCACCATGGAAACATTTCTGCCAAGTTATAATAAAATCGGTCCAGTGATTTCTGACAAGAAGAGTTTTAAAGTTTTCTATACAGATATATAAGGAAAACAAGCCCCCGCCCCCTCGGGGCCATGTTTTTTGACAAATCATGACGACTTGATAAAGGGTTATATAAGAAACATTCCTGCAATGTTGTCTTGAAATCGGTCCAGTGGATTCTGACAATAAGATCATTAAGGTTTTCTATATAGATATATAGGGAAAATAAGCCCTGCCCCCCTTGCGAACAATCTTGGTAAAGGGTCACCAAGGAAACATTTCTGCCAAGTTATATTGAAATCGGTCCAGTGGTTTCTGACAAGAAGATTTTTAAAGTATTCTATATAGATATGTAGGGAAAATAAGCCCCACCCCCTGGCAGCCATGTTTTTTGATGAATCATGATTACTTGAACAATCTTGGTAAAGGGTCACCAAGGAAACATTTCTGCCAAGTTATAATAAAATCGGTGATTTCTGACAAGAAGAGTTTTAATGTTTTCTATACAGATATATAAGGTAAATTAGCCCCCGCCCCCTGGGGACCATGTTTTTTGACAAATCATGACGGCTTGACCATCTTTTTAAAGGGTTATATAAGAAACATTCCTGCAATGTTATATTGAAATCAGTCCAGTGGTTCTGACAATAAGATCATTAAGGTTTTCTATATAGATATATAGGGAAAATAAGCCCTGCCCCCCTTGCAAACAATCTTGGTAAAGGGTCACCAAGGAAACATTTCTGCCAAGTTATATTGAAATCGGTCCAGTGGTTTCTGACAAGAAGATTTTTAAACTTTTCTATATAGACACATAGGGAAAATAAGCCCCGCCCCCTAGCGGACATGTTTTTTTACCAAACATGACAGCTCGAATAATCTTGATAGAAGATCACCAAAGGAACATTTCTGCAAAATTATGTTGAAATCGATCCAGTGGTTTCTGACAAAAAGATTTTTAAAGTTTTCTATATAGATATATAGGGAAAATAAGCCCCGCCTCCTGGCGGCCATGTTTTTTGACAAATCATAATGGCTTGAACAATCTTGGTAGAGGATCACCAAAGGAACATTTCTGCAAAATTATATTGAAATGGCTCAAGTGGTTTCTGACAAGAAGATTTTTAAAGTTTTCTATATAGATATATAAGGAAAATAAGCCCCGCCCCCTGGTGGCCATGTTTTTTGACGACTCAAAATGGCTTGAATAATCTTGGTAGAGGATCACCAAAGAAACATTTCTGCAAAATTATATTGAAATCGGTCCAGTGGTTTCTGACAAGAAGATTTTTAAAGTTTTCTATATAGATACATAGTAAAAATAAGCCCCGTCCCCTGGCGGCCATGTTTTTTGACGAATCAAAATGGCTTGAACAATCTTGGTAGAGGATCACCAAAGGAACATTTCAGCAAAATTATATTGAAATCGGTCCAGTGGTTTCTGACAAGAAGATTTTTTAAGTTTTTAGTTAAAAAATCTATTTTTAGCTCCTGTGACCTAGATATGCAGTGGACTGGAACATTTGAACAACTTTGAAAGAGGACCAACCAAGGATCATTCCTGTGAAGTTTGGTCAAAATCCAATCAGTGGTTTAGGAGGAGATGTTCCTAAAAGATTGTGGACGGATGGATGGACAAGCGGACGACCACGACGGACGGTGAGTGATCACAAAAGCTCACCTTGAGCCTTCGGCTCAGGTGAGCTAAAAATCAAATAATACAAGAGGCCCACAGGCCACGGGTCACTCACCTGAGTGACATAGCCACTGCAGATATGCAGATGTTATGCAACATTTTTCCAGTCCTGTCATCGCAGCTAATGAAAAGATCAACCTTCAAGCGGTTCTTAATTTTGAAGAAGAATATTATATATGGCATGACAGTCAATGGATCATTTGAACAAACTCTCAATCACATTTCAACAGTAGGATCAATGTGAAATTTGGAGGCAATTGGCTAATTGGTTTCTGAAGAATTATGATTTTATACATGTAAACAGCACAGTAACAGGGAAATATAATAAACATAAACAAGATGGCAGCCATCTTAGATTTCCAATCAGAATGATTTTAGCTACTGTTGATCTACAAGTCACCATGATACTTTCAATCAACTTGGCTATCTTGGATTTCCGATCAAACAATTTAAGCTATTTTAGATCTACAAGTCACTCAAATGCTTCCTACCAAGTTTCGATTCAAATGGCCTTTCAGTTCAGGAGAAGAAGCCAAAAATAGATTTTTAGGATGGCTGTCATGGCAGCTATCTTGGATTTCTGATAGGGATGATTTTAACTATTTTTGATCTACAGGTCACCTTGATGCTTCCTACCTAGTTTAAAGTCAGTAAGCCTTTTGGTTCAGGAGAAGAAGTGAAAAACAGATTTTCAAGATGGCTGCCATGGTGGCCATCTTGGATTTCCAATCGGAACAATTTTAGCCATTTTCAATCTATAAGTCACCCCGATGCTTCCTACCAAGTTTCAAGTCAATTCGCATTTGGGTTTAGGAGAAGAAGCGAAAAAAAGATTATCAAGATGGCCACCATGGTGGCCATCTTGGATTTCCAATCAGATTTTAGCTACTTTTGATCTATATGTTACCCTGATGCGTCCTACAAAATTTGGAGTCAATAGGCCTTTTGGCTCAGGAGAAGAAGAGAAAAATAGATTTTCAAGATCGCGACCATGGCGGCCATCTTGGATATCCGATTAAAACGATTTTAGCCACTTTTGATCTACAAGTCACCCCGATGCTTCCTACCAAGTTTCGAGTCAATTGGCATTTGGAGTTAGGAGAAGAAGCGAAAAATAGATTTTCAAGATGGCCGCCATCTTGGATTTATGATCAGCACAATTTTAGCTATTTTTGATGTGATACATGTCACACCTATGCTTCCTAGCAAGTTTGGAGTCAATTGGCCTTTCTGTTCAGGAGAAGAAGCAAACAATAGATTTTCAAGATGGCTGCCATGGCAGCCATCTTGGATTTCCAATCTGAACAATTTTAGCTATTTTTGATCTACAAGTCACCCCAATGCTTCCTACCATGTTTGGAGTCAATTGGCTTTTGGGTTCAGGAGAAGAAGCGAAAAATAGATTTTCAAGATGGCTGCCATAGGGGCCATCTTGGATTTCTGATAGGCATGATTTTAGCTATTTTTGATCTACAGTCACTCAAATGCTTCCTAGCAAGTTTGGAGTCAATTGGCCTTACGGTTCAGGAAAAGAAGCAAAAAATAGATTTTCAAGATGGCTGCCATGGCAGCCATATTGGATTTCCAATCGGCACGATTTTTGCTATTTTTGGTCTACAAGTCATCCCGATGCTTCCTAGTAAGTTTGGAGGCAATTGGCCTTTCGGTTTAGGAGAAGAAGCGAAAAATACTTTCAAGAGGGCGGCCATGGCAGCCATCTTGGATTTCCGATCGGCAAGATTTTAGCTATTTTTGATCTACAAGTTACCCCGATGCTTCCTAGCAAGTTTGGAGTCAATTGGCCTTACGGTTCAGGAAAAGAAGCAAAAAATAGATTTTCAAGATGGCTGCCATGGCAGCCATATTGGATTTCCAATCGGCACGATTTTCGCTATTTTTGATCTACAAGTCATCCTGATGCTTCCTATTAAGTTTGGAGGCAATTGGCCTTTCGGTTTAGGAGAAGAAGCGAAAAATACTTTCAAGATGGCGGCCATGGCGGCCATCTTGGATTTCCGATCGGCAAGATTTTAGCTATTTTTGATCTACAAGTTACCCAGATGCTTCCTAGCAAGTTTAAAGTCAATTGGCCTTTCGGTTCAGGAGAAGAAGCGAAAAATAGATTTTCAAGATGGCGGCCATGGCGGCCATCTTGGATTTCCGATCCGCATGATTTTAGCTATTTTTTATCTACAGGTCAATCTGATGCTTCCTACCAAGTATCGAGTCAATTGGCCTGGGATGTAGGAGGAGTAGGCTTTTAAAGAAAATGTTGACGCCGCACAATGGACGACGGACGACGCACGACGGACATTGACTGACCACAATAGCTCACCATGCTCAGGTGAGCTAAAAATTGTTTGGGATATACTAACAGGACATTAGAGATTGATATATAAAGGAAAATCAAATACACCAATTGTTTAGGGGAAATCAACAGGACATTAGAGGTTGATATATAAATGAAACATAGTAAACAGTATAAACCTTAAACAGACTGCACAGATGTGCAGTCTGTTCAGGGTCTAGGCTGGTTGCATATGCCATACTCAACTGTAAAATTACCTGTCAAAATCTACAGCCTCATATAAAGTGTTCCCTGGGAAATGTTCACCAACACACTGGCCCGGTAGACATGGTATATGTAGCGCATGCCAAGTTTCGCCATGGTTTGTTGAGTATAACAATTGAACTCTGAAAAACAGTGTAACACTTGGTTCATTAAATGTTCTATGATAGTTTTTTTTTGTTTTTTTTTTTGTTTTGTTTTTTATAAGGAATGCATAAAACAACAAATGGTAATTTGTATACATTATGCTGCTGTTGAAAAAAGTCACAGAAATGAACTTTAGTTAAATGAAATAACAGTATCTGAAACTAAAATTCATAATACTGAGAAATGTTTGCAGCATCCTCTGATGTCTGAGAAAAAAAAGTGGCCTCTTTCAGCCTTTTAGTAGAAGAGAGTAACAGCTCATGTGGAAATTTTATGTGCATCAAAACCTCTTTATAGCACTATTGCTTGTGTATATATATATATATAAAAAGCCTCATGAGTCATCATGTTGGTTTGTCAGTTAGTCCATCTACCCAAATTTATGACAAACTACTTCTACAGTTTTTTTTTTTATTTTTATTAAACTTCACAAAACAATCAGCATGATCATGACAAGTAACAGTGACAACAGAAATCATAGATTTAATTTTAAATTTCCCAATTCTTTACAGAAACTATGACAATAGAAGATTATCTGTAGCTCCTAGACGAAGTATTTGTCGATTTCTGGAATTTAATTACAAATCATCAGATAACAGGCAGCAACTAAAATGTTTAGATGCATCAACAAGACGTCAGAAATCAACCTTATGACATATTTGACATCATAAACTCAGATCAATCTGTACATTGTTGTATATCAGCAATACATCATGAAAACATGCCTATATAATTTTGACTCCCTTAAACCCCACTTTTATATAGTAAAACTGGGGTTTACAGGGGTATACATTATTTTCGTATTTCTGCTCAAAATCATAGATTGTGGGTACTCATTAGAAACACCTTGTCGAGGCAGTTCTGATGAGGCAGTTCTAATGAGTACCAACAACCTATGTTTTGAGCAGAAATATGAAAAATATCAGAATTTTTTTTATCTGAAAATTTTCATTTTTTGATGGAAAATTTTCAGTATATTTGAATAGGCATGTTTTTGTAATTATTCTTTATGGGTCATACCAAGTAAACTTGTCTTAAAGTCAAAGGATATGTGGATAATGCACGATCAGATCTTCTGAATGTCATAACTGTCACTTTATCTATTCTAATTCCTGAATGACAAGTTCTTCTCTTAGAAAAACAAATGGCAAAAAATTCATGCTCGTCTGGTAATTTAACCAGATGTTTTATGGCTATTGTCCTCACCTCTGCATACACATTCACAACAGGTGGCATTACCAGATTTACTGGGAGACTACTTTTCTCTGATAACACTAATTCCCTGCACTGTAATGTATGGTCTTAGAATCTTTATTTTAAACATGGGAAACTGTTTAAAATGTGTAATTTGATTAACTTTTTATGTAGATGTAGATCTTGGAATCCGTTTTCAGCTACTTCATTGTGTTTAATATTTAAGATTTTGTCTTGTGGGTCAGCTATATTATCAGTATTACTTGTGCAATAGAGCATCCTTAACATTAAATTGCCATCATGGCAGAGTTTTATGGTCATAAGAAACATAGGGAAAAGTGCTACTCTACTAGCCCAACTTTAATATAGTATTTGTCAGAAAGATGACAGTCCAAATCTCTATGAGAACAACACGGCATGTGACCCAGTTTGTTTACTCACTCATTATGATCGGGGAAATTTCCACAATGAAGGTTGAGGCTAAACTGTAACATCTTGTCTTTGCTCTGGAGGACTTTCTCTGGCAATCGAGTCAGAATCTGAACATCATCTATTGCCCAGACATTGTGACCTTCACCTTCAGAAAACTTCTGCAGCCAACAGACACGCGCCATTTGCCTATGCTTTGTCGGATTCAGTGGTAAAGAAACTAGTCTAGGCTCCTAAACAAATAAAACAAAGAGAATGCAGTATCACAGGAGCTTGAAGCTTGGTCAGAAATGCATGTTAAAATGGCCCAAATCAACCATCCTGTGGCTGTATACAATGATTCAGAATATAAAATATTTAAGAGGACTGAATACACCTGGTAGGCATCTATCACATTTGTGATTTTCTGTTAGCTTTCTTGCACCACATCCCTTCTGAAAAGGAGTCTACACTAAAAGGAAATAGTTTGCTCCCCTTGGAGGGAAATTTTTCACTTCTAGAGTAGACCCCTTTTCAAAAGGTAAAAAAAACAATTCTAACAGTTACCTTCCCTAAAATTGTATCCATGCTTCTTAATCTAATTTTGGTGAGACATGCTTGAGCAAATAATGCAGATGCAGATTAAAATCAGAGGACTTGTTTAGGAGCAGTTTTTGTTCATAATTTTGGAATATATTGTTTTCAGTTTTCCCAACAAAAAACATATCTTGTGGCTACTTCTAATGAGTACCACAACATATGTTTTTTATACAGAAATAAGAAAAAAATATCCCAGAGTTGTCATCTAATACTCCTTGCTATCAAGTCCTCCAAACATGCTCTTAAAAGAGCAGTTTGATCAAGGTCTACTATCTACCAATCTGCTATCAATATTTTGATACATCAACAGGTAATCAAATTGACTTTTTCAAATTTTAGGAAAACTACATGAAGCCCTCCCTTACAAAACTGAAGATCACAAATCAGTCTAACCAAATTCTATTGTTTTCTGCTCAATGGACACTGCAAACTGATTTTTTTTAGCATTTTTCATTGTATTCAATGTTAAGATATTAGTCCAGTTAGGTTTTTTCACAGTCAAAAATTCATGAGAAAATGTCATGCATGTTATTGCTGTTCACGTCTTGCCAGATTATGACCTTCACACCCATTCTGTTCTTGTGTGTTCACAGATGGCTTTATGGAACAATAATTGCACCGGAGGCCACATGTGTCTCTATCCTATTGCACAAGAGTTTATCAGAATTTAGTCCAATAAAATTCCAAATTCTTGTTAAATAATCCAGCTATTTCAACACTTGCCATGCTAAATACATCAAGATGCCACATCCACTTGAAATTTTCAGCCAACCAGATTACTTGATCCAAGTTGTTAATGCAAATTCTTATACTTAATATTTGTTTGTGTTGAGGTTTTATGGCCTAGTCAACACAAGGTGGTCATGTCGAGCATAGTCAGTTCACCTAACCACACTTTTACTGGACAGGCTTAGTCCTCTAAGCGGTTAACCAGTAATGTGCACATTCTTTCGCCAGAAATTGTCAACTGCCCTTCTTGAATCAGGGGAAGGGAGAGAATGACCGTAGAAAATATTTCATGATCAAATTGACACGAAAGAATGTTGCCAACCCAGCAGGGGTTGAACCCGCAACCTCCTGAACACCCGTCGGATCCACCTGAGCCACGAGGCCGGCCATATACTTAATGACAAACAGTGCAGATCTAAGTCCAGATCTACACTGTTTGCAAAGGCAGCTAGGACATATCAGGGTTCAGCAGGATCAGGGTTGATTTATTCTCATTTGTAGACTTATTACATGGTTACTATGTTTCAAGTCTGAAAAAATTATCCAATGTAACAAACTGATGTCATGATGAAATGGCTTGTTTTTGTCCTCTGTTTGTGAATGCATTCATCAATATCAAATGGAATAACCATTTACTACCCTCCAACAAAATGGACTGATGAGAACATCTGTTACCACTACCTTGGACCCAATATTCAACTTAGTTACCACACTGTGTGCTAAGGTTTATCAGTATTACTGGACAAATTGTAGCAAAATATCCACCTAATGAGGACACACTTTAAGGAAACAGCAGAGGACTTCATGATGTGCATATTTAATGATGCTTATTTGATTTTGTTCTGATTTTCTCTATAAAAGCATAAGGTTGGTACTTATTTGAATTACCCTGACTTGTTGAGGCAATGCAAACTAGAGCTGGTGTTTGTAAAACACTATGCCCCCAACTGCCTGACTCTAACACTGCTTGACTCCAACACTGCTTGCCCATGACGGTAACAACAGTACAAATATACGAGATATGTTATTTTATTAAAAGGAAAATAACTCTAAAATGGGAGATAATTTGGATAGGAAAAAAATATGGGTCATTTATTTTTTCATGATGAATCCATATATGAAATTTCAAACTAGCATGCACAGTTCAAAACCTATGCTAAGCATCAAAAAGTGTGCAATGTCAAAAATGCCCATGACAAAAGGCCATAACTCAAGAAGTACTTTTCAGAATTTATTCAAAAGTTAATCAGGTCATCTACTCATTGCTTCCAATTTATTTCTTAAATTTCAAGGCTCTAGCTTCAATAATTTTTGAGATATTTTGCTGACAAGACTTCGTCCATATTTTTTCAAGGCTCTAGCTTCAAAAGTTTTTGAGATAGCTTGCTGACAAGATTCCATCCATATTTTTTCAAAGGGCCATAACTCAGGAAAGGCGCATAATCCTGGTAAGAAAAATATATGTGTCAGCTATTTTTTCATGAGAAATCCATATATGAAATTTCAAAACCCTAGCATGCACAGTTCAAAACTTATGCTATGCATCAAAACGTGTGCAATGTAAAAATGTCCAAAGTTATAAAGGGCCATAACTCATGAAGTAATTTTCAGAATTTATTCAACAGTTAATCAGGTCATCTACTCATCAATATCAATCTATTCACCAGGTTTCAAGGCTCTAGCTTCAATAGCTTTTGAGATATTTTGCTGACAAGATTTCATCCATATTTTTTTAAAGGGCCATAACTCAGGAAAGGGGCATAATCCTGAAAAGAAAAAAATATGTTTCAGCTATTTTTTCATGAGGAATCCATATATGAAATTTCAAAACCCTAGCATGCACAGTTCAAAACTTATGTTATGCATCAAAAAGTGTGCAATGTAAGTTATAAAGGGCCATAACTCATGAAGTACTTTTCAGAATTTATTCAAAAGTTAATCAGGTCATCTACTCATCACCAGGTTTCAAGGCTCTAGCTTCAATATCTTTTGAGACATTTTGCTGACAAGACTTCATCCATATTTTTTCAAGGCTCTAGCTTCAAAAGTTTTTGAGATAGCTTGCTGACAAGATTCCATCCATATTTTTTCAAAGGGCCATAACTCAGGAAAGGCACATAATCCTGGTAAGAAAAAAATATGTGTCAGCTATTTTTTCATGAGAAATCCATATATGAAATTTCAAAACCCTAGCATGCACAGTTCAAAACTTATGCTAAGCATCAAAACGTGTGCAATGTAAAAATGCCCAAAGTTATAAAAGGCCATAACTCATGAAGTAATTTTCAGAATTTATTCAACAGTTAATCAGGTCATCTACTCATCAATATCAATCTATTCACCAGGTTTCAAGGCTCTAGCTTCAATAGCTTTTGAGATATTTTGCTGACAAGATTTCATCCATATTTTTTTAAAGGGCCATAACTCAGGAAAGGGGCATAATCCTGATAAGAAAAAAATATGTTTCAGCTATTTTTTCATGAGGAATCCATATATGAAATTTCAAAACCCTAGCATGCATAGTTCAAAACTTATGCTATGCATCAAAAAGTGTGCAATGTAAAAATGCCCAAAGTTATAAAGGGCCATAACTCATGAAGTACTTTTCAGAATTTATTCAAAAGTTAATCAGGTCATCTACTCATCAATATCAATCTATTCACCAGGTTTCAAGGCTCTAGCTTCAATAGCTTTTGAGATATTTTGCTGACAAGATTTTATCTATATTTTTTCAAAGGGCCATAACTCAGGAAAGGGGCATAATCCTGGTAGGAAAAAAAATGTATCAGCTATTTTTTCATGAAGAATCCATATATGAAATTTCAAAACCCTAGCATGCACGGTTCAGAAGTTATGCTATGCATCAAACTGCATTACGGACGGACGGATGCACGGACGGACGGACGCACGGACGGACGTACGAATGGATGCACGGACGGACATACAGACACACGCACAAACGTCCCATAAGCAATATGCGAAGAAGTTGGGGGTATAATGAGTACCAAAACATATGCTTTAATAAAGAAGTAGATAAAAGTACAACAGACGTGTTAAAGTAATGTTATCATCCTGACAATGACACATAAATAAAATACTGTTGAAAGAGATGTAAAACTAAAATTTCTCTATGCATCTACAATTTTTTTAATATTTAGGCTGGCAATGAACACAAAAAGTTACGGTATTCCCACGTATCATGAGAAAAGCTACAAAAATTCATATGTAAAGAGATGTCATACAGAGTACACCTGCCCAACTTGGCTTACCAAGTAGGAGTTGATGCCCAGCTTTTCTATGATATACATAGTCTGTTCACTGTCATCTTCCACAAAAACCATCACCTCTGCTTTTGGTTTACCAGAATTATGGCATCCTCCAGCACCTGAAATAATTCAATTATCAGTCTATATGTGTATGCCGCGACCGTCACCTTCAGATATAAAGCGCTGAGTAAGGTTTTTGTATCAAACAAATGCTAAAAGTATTCCACAACATTTAATACCATATTTACCTTTAAAACTTTGCATGCTGGGTAAAAATTTCAGCAGATGACATTTTGAAATATTTTTCTTTTTTTTTTCCTAGAAAATAGGATCCGACATTTCATGCAAATTATCTCCTTAGGACTACTAGGAGACAATTTGCATGAAGTGTCAGATCCTATTTTCTAGGAAAAATAATAAAAATATCATCAGTTTGTCATCTGCTGAATTTGCAGATAGCATAGTAAGTGTTAATATTTCAGTAGATATTCAAAAGCAAACAGTGTAGACTAGATATCAAGTAGCAGTTTGATCAGAGCATTCACTTTCTACCAATCAGCCAGGAAGTTTAAACACATCCCAGGTATCAACTGGACATGCTCACAGTTAAAGATTTGTATGGCAAGGAGTTATGGTGTCTGGCTACTAAAGGCAATAACTGTAAGTGCTTTTACACTCGAATCACACACCTGAAAACTTTTCAACACTATTCTCTGATAGGTGTCACGTCCCTGTTTTATCTTGAATAAATTTAATATGTACATAGTATAAAAAGAAGTTTGTTTTGATTTTTATTAACCAGGTTAGATTATTGCATTTATAACTGGAGTGCTGATTATGATGACTGTTTTATTTTTTAAGAGAGTAGGTACATTTCAGCTTTCAAGTTGCGGTATTACGGTAATCACGAGATGTGTATGCTGAGGGCGTATTTGATTATTTACATCTATATATTTGAATGGTTACCAGAACATTGTTTATTCCGAGTGAACCTAGGTTCGGTGATCAATATCTTCACTGTTCTGGGATTGATTTTTGTCTCAAGGCTATCTTTTGAATGAGAAGACAATGTTCTTTCGGAATCTTGCAGTCTTGTAGTGTTCCGAGAGAAAAATGTTGTTTGCTTCACAGTTTAAGCAGTCGCTGTGTAAGATTCTGCACCGTTCAGACAATCGAACAGGTTATTTTAAATCTTGACTATCACGGTATTCTTGTGAATATTATTTTTAGATCTTGAAAATCACAGGTTTCTTGTGGACACGTGCTCAAAATGTGCCACATTACTATAAAGGTTCCCCGGTTTAGTAGAGCTGTACACACTACAATATTTTTCCTTTAAAGACATTTATGTTGTGATGTTGTGCTGTATCTCGGGGATCTGACCATGGTAAGTCAATAATTTATTTAATTTTATTTTTGCAATATTCTTGCTCGTCTTTACCACAGTTAAGATTCAAGTAGGTAAATTTATTGCTTTTATACATCTACACTGCAATTCATATATCATTAGTAATTAATAGCCCCGGCATGATATGTAGATCTTAATCAGACGGTGAATTATGTTCAATTGAGTAGACTGTGATCAGGTGTGCAAGCCGTGTATGTAGACCCTGATCAAATGTACAGACCACAACTGTATATGCACACCCTGATCAGATGTGTACAATTTGGTTATATGTGTAGACCCTAATCAGACGAATAAGCCATGTCCGGTGTGTAGACCCTCACTATATATGGAAATTAAATTTGGTCGATTCTATAGATCCTGGTCAGTCAAGTGAGTCTGATCAGTTCTGTAGACCCTGATCAGAATGCAAACATTAATATTCTTACTTGAGTAGAGAGATAAATGGATCAGAGCAATGATAGCATATTTTAACACAACATATTCTGATCTGACATGTACATAACTTTAATGTTCATGATTACCAGACATATACGCTTGAATGTACGACACAATTAGGCATTATGTTAACTGCACACACATTCAGTAGTTACGGTAACACAATTGTGTTTGTATGTATTTGTAATACTTACAAAACTGTATTTGTATGTATTTATAATACTTTACACAAATGACACATGTGATAATTACCTAGACACCTATACAGAGGTTCTTTTTATTTGATTATACGCAAGTGTGTTTTCTCGAGTGTTAAACTGTGAAATGGCTCAAGCAGCAAGGTTTGAGGCTATGATGATGGCATGTTGATATTGTACCCAATGATTATGTGAGGACGATGTGTGATCATGTAATCATTGTGGTGTAATGGCAGTTATAATTTATTGTAGCCTTTAGCTTTCTAAAGGATTCTTACAGTGGAAGACACATGGGTTCTTCCTGTGAGAATGTGTAATCGTTGAGCTGCCATTCCTCTGATTAATGTAGAATTTGGTATGTTAGTCAGATATGTCCTGACTGTGTGTCTGCCTGTGTTGAGTATATGTACAATATTATGTCATTAACAGCATCCCTGTGGTTTTTGGATCTGATTTTGCTATATAATAATCAATTGCAACGGACTTGTTGAATTACAACATTTGGCGTACACACTCTGTATACCTGTGGTATACCTAGTGGAAATTAATAAGGCAATATCATGTAATGTTTGATATCGAGACTTCTAGGACATGATACTTACGAGGGATGTTCGAAATGAATTGCTTATTTCTATCTGGAGACTTCAAATTTCAAGTTAGCCCAAAAGTACTCATTTCATGCCCTCGAAGTACTCCCCGTGGCTAGAAATGCAAAAGTTTCAGCCGATATATCCACTTCTTGAAGGCGTCACGGTACGCTGATTTGGGCACAGTAATAAGGTACTGATGAATGGCAGATCCAAGTGCCTGTCGGGACTGGTATTTCCGCCCAGCAAGGAATGCTTTCAATTTCGGAAACAAAAAGAAATCACATGGGGCAAGGTCTGGGGAATACAGGGGGTGAGGCAAAACAGTTACTTTTTCTTTCTTCAAAAACGCCGTAACTATTGCGGAGATATGAGCTGGGGCATTGTCATGTAGAAGACGGACATGTTTAAAACCAATGGCAGGGCGTCGTTTCTGATAATACTTTTTCAGTTTCTTCAGTACTACGTCTTTGTAGTACTTTCCGGTGATGCTTTTGCCCTTTTTCACTGGCACTTTTATTGCGATTCCTTCACCAGAGAAGAATATTGCATACAAAACCTTCTTTGTACTCAAAGAACGTTTGGCAATTATTGGGCGTTTGCTGTGTTTAGTGGCCCAGATCTTATTGCTAACCTTTCTGATGGGCTCAAAATAATGGACCCAGGTTTCATCACTTGTGACGACATTGGCAAACTGCTTTTTGTCATATTTTGGAAACATTTGAAGCAGCTTTTTGGCCACTTTAACCCGTTGCCTCTTTTGCTCGTCAGTCAACAGATGTGGCACCCATCTAGCAGAAATCTTTCTGACTTTCAAATGCTTCTTTAAAATAAGGTGAACCGTTGATAGTGATATGCCTACCTTTCGTGCAATATCACGAACTGTAAATCTGGCATCTCCTTCAATGATTTCCTTTATTTTGGAAACGATTTCTTTACGAGATGCAGATTTTGGCCTACCTGATTTCGGTGCATTTTTGATGGACTCTACACCAGACAAATTTCTTTTTCCACCGAACTGTGTCATAAGACACACAACAAGGTCCAAAAGCAGTAGAAATTTCAGTCATCAGCTTCTTCAAAGAACAACCAAGTTTTGAGCGAGCTTTGATGTAAGCCCGTATTTCATCTTTTTTGTCGACGCTTCTACCAACCATTTTTACTGCAGTGGTCAATGACTGCGTGTATTCAAATGGCAAATTTTATGTCTTACACTTAGTCTAACATGTACATTTATACACCATTGTGTAGATATTGAATAGCCCGATACAGGCATGTATTGGTTTTTATCGTGCCCCACATGGATATCGAGCTAGAGGACAATAAGCAATTCATTTCGAACATCCCTCGTATTTTCAGGTCCCGTATATGTATCTGTGTATGTCACTGTGTCTGTAACCATGATTTGATATCTACGACGCTTTATATGTAACCATAATTTGAAGAAGTTTATCCTGGAAGTTGAACCCAATCAAGTACAAAATGGTACCTGGTGGATGGCATGAAGTATACATCCGTTTACATCAACAGTACCAGTACTAGATACCAGTGACTACAGTGACTAAGTTATGTTATTATTTTCAATTTTATCAGCATGTTGTAAATTATGAAGCTGACAGCATCCCAGAAACATCTTGGACATTGAATTCTTGAAATTTTGAAGATTACTTTATAGTTTTTTTTTGTTAACTTTCTAAATACATGCTTGTTTTTATTTATAAAGTGTTATGTTTATCCTCTGATTGCTTTTGATCGCGTCCAGTCCATTGTCATCGGCCCAACACTCGTCCGTTTACGTGACAATAGGATCCCAGCAAAATGTTCTTTTGGACTAAAAATGGGCCATAGGAATATAAATTATATATTCAAGCATATGCAGAGAGCAGAAGCCAAGATCAGCATATTCATCTACACAATCTGATCACAATCTTCCCTGTTGCCTTAAATAATCAATGGATCAGATACTACATATATAAACAGAGAAAAAAAACTGCAAGGGTGTGCAGGATGATCTCCATCCACTTGCATACCATATTTAATCTAGGTATTCGGACACCTCAACTCCTTTCCATACTTATTCCAAAATTTGAATACATCCTTTATTTTAATTGGTGAAGTATCTAAAAATCACCTGATGAATGGCAAACAGGGTAGCCCCTGATCAGACACTGCATTGTGTGGCATCTGGGTCTACACATTGCTCAGGCATGTCTGTCTCAATATGGTAAATAGGGCATGCATGAAGACATGTTTTTATCTGGTGCGGCCCAAATATGAATACCCTGATCGACATAATTACTCTTATTATTCATACAGAGTAACAAAGTAGTTCCATATATTACTTCCTAAAATTTGAAAAAATCCTTTTGACTACCTAGAAAGGAGGTTCAGTTTGATGCTACAAGGTAGGAGACTGTTCTATTATACTGACATAAATTATCTTTAGCTGAACTAGGTCAAACTAGGTCGTCGCTTCTTTTGTGGCAAGCAAATAGCTTTAAATGTTGTGACATATTCTGGTATGGCAGTATATACGATATTCGACCTAATTATTGCACTGTGTGCTTCCGTTTTTCAACACCTGTACTAAGGGTACACTTTAAAAAAAAATAAAAAGATCAGTGAAGGACTCATCTAATGATGCTGATACGATGTTTTTGTGTGTGTTTTTTTTCTGATTTTCTTTGTAAAAGCATATGTTGTTGGTACTCATTTGAATTGCCTCAACTTGTCGAGGCAATTTAAATAAGTACCAACAACATATGCTTTTATAAAGGAGATAAAAGAATACAGGCTGCTATCTGAAGACAACAAATCACTTGACTGTGCGCTTATAGGGGTACGAGGGGCGTTCATTTAATGTTGTCATTGGGGTTCTACTGGGCGCGTTATTAATCCCATTCACATTTTGTTTACTTCAACCCTTCCAAGTATTCTCCCTTGACAGAAACACACTTTTCAAATCTCGAAACTCATTCTGTAAAGGCAGAGAAGTAGGCCTTTTTAGGTATATCCTGAAGACACTGGTAAATTGCACTACCAAAGGCACTTCGGGATTCATAACGACGACAAGAAAGGGTTTTCTTTAGTAAAGGAAACAGGAAAAAGTCGCAGGGACTAAGGTCTGGCAAATAAGGTGGATGAGAGAGCTGAACTACCTTTTCCTCTTTCAAGAAGTCTTGGACAAGAACACACTTGTGAGCAGGTGCTTTGTCATGGATAAGACACAGACCTCTTAAACTGGTTGCAGGTCTACATTTTTCATTTTGCATACAGTAAGGGTTGAGTGTATATGACTGAACCAGCTCTTTACAGCCACACTGTATGGTGGGCCAATAGTGACACAATTAAATGAATGCCCCTCATATGTGTGGTAATTAGGTCAAATATTGTGTGGTAATTAGGTAAAATATTTTCTGACTATTATTAATTTCCTTAGAGATGGTGATGAGTCTTTTGTTTTTCTCTTTTTACTCTAAATTATCAACCCTAGGAGTTACATGATTGTTTGTGTTGGGGTTTTACGGCCCAGTCAACCCAATGGGGTCATGTCGAGCGCGGTCAGTTTACCTAACCACACGTTTACTGGGCAGGCTTAGTCCTCTAAACGGTTAACCAGTATTGTGCACATCCTTTCGCCAGAAACTGACAACTGCCCTTCTTGAATCAGCAGAAGGAAGAGAATGACCGTAGAAAATATTTCATGATCAATCTCCACGGAAGAATGTTGCCGACCTCGGCTGGGGTTGAATCCGCGACCTCCTGTTCTCCAGTCGGACGGCGCATCCAACTGAGCCACCGAGGCTGGCCTAGGAGTTACATTGCCTCTATAAGAGTAATTTCAATTTAGAAAACAAGTGACCTTTTTGCTAAACCTTTTCTATGATTCTTTGATTAAGGAGACTGGATACAGGAAGTCACAATGATTGTCTCTCTTGTAGAAAATGGTGGAACCATTTTCTACAAAAGAGACAATTAGTGTGATTTCCTGTTTGCCTTACTTTACACCCTTTTTCAGAAGAGAGGGAAAACAAACTTCATAGAGTGACAGTGAATCTATATGCCCTAAGAGGCAATTTTTGCTTGGTGCGGCCCACATGCAGAACGCCATCAGTTTTCCTGCCATGTACATGCATATATGTTCATACCAAGAGCAAAGTAAAATCTCAAGTTGCCGGCCTTTCTGGAATCAAATAAAGGTGAACAGATCTTTCTTTGCTTTCCGGCACCTTCAAACACCATGGAATTGGACTGGTGGATAATACCACATGTGGTACCTACATGACCTCCAAATACCTCCCACCTGTGATAAAAATATATGAGAATATTTTCATGGTAAAGCCCTTCAAAACTGTTTATAGTATAATCAAATAAAGAAGAGGACAAATAACAAAACTGACTACCAACAGCCAGAATGTAGACTTTATTTAGAAAGACCTATGCACTTTGAACTACAAACCATTCATCATTATGTTTATAGTAAAGCTATCAAGCCAATCCAAGATATTTACCTGAAACATGATAAACTTTAATTTCCTGACCTACACTACTTTTCTGTCACCTTACATTTTTGCTCATAAAAAGGTGGAAGAACAATCAAATAAAAGCAGTGTTTTCAAAATGTCGTTATCTAAACATTACATATTTCTTTTGATTCTTTTTTCTCTTTTTCGTGTTTTCTTTTTTTTTTTTTTTTTTTTTTTTGTTGTTGTTGTTTGTTATTTATCAGACAGTTGGTGTCAAACAACGATTCCCAGTTTGGCTTCGTCCCAGGTGGAGGCACAACAGATGCAATCTTTAATGTCTGGTAGCTGCAAGAGAAGTATCTAGCTGCCAATAAGAGATTCTACATGGCTTTCATAGACCTGGAGAAGGCATTTGATCAAGTACCTCGGAAGGTCATCTGGTGGGTGCTGAGAAAACGGTGTGGAGGAGTGGATTGTGCGACTGGTGCAGGGAATATATGCAAATGCGCAGAGCCGTGTCCATGTTGGTGAGGGGTACAGTGAAGAGTTTGAAGTGAAGGTCTGTGGTCACCAAGGCTCAGTACTCAGCCCCCTGCTCTTCATCATTGTGCTTGAAGCCTTATCATGAGAGTTCTGCTCTGGGGTCCCCTGGGAGGACCTCTATGCTGATGACCTTGTTATCATCGCTGAATTGCTCGAGGAATGTGTCAGGAGGCTCTTGACTTGGAAAGAAGCAATGACAAAATGGAAAAGAAAGGACTTCGAGTAAATGCAGGAAAGACGAAGATCATGATCTGCAGTTCGGGCCTGGACCTCCTGCAGAGTTCAGGCGAGTTTCCATGAGCACTACACTGTTTGCCATTTTACTAAGTATTTTTTAAGGAAGAGATGCATAAAAAGCAAAATTTTGGCACAACTCAGCCCCACCGTTGGCATCGTGAAACCTGGTGGTGTAATGAGCACATGCAAAAGGCCATTGCTGCCAAGCAGAAAGCTGGTAAAGGCACTAGGGCATCATACAATGCAGCCAAATGCATTGCCAGACATGTAAAATGCACCATGCTTGTCAAGAAGCTGACAAGAAGGTCTACGAGAATATTTACCCCAAGTCTTCAGAAGTCTACCGAGATGCTAACCAGTTTAGAAGAGAAAACGCTGATGTTGTTGGTGACAAACTGGTGAAGAATGATGCAGGGGAGATATCAATGAGCGAAGGCTCAAAACAGAAGGCCTGGTTAGAGCACTACCAAAGGCTTCTCAAGGTTGAGTTCGACTGGAACCTGGACCACCTGTCTGACGAATCACCAGAGGAAGGCCCGCCCATCCCAATCACCATTGATATGGTTCAGAAGGCTATCTCTCAGATGAAGGCCAGTAAAGCACCGGGCCAATCAGGCATAGTGGTGGAGATGATAAGGGCGCCTCCATGATCCGTGACCTCGCAGCTGCAATCATTCATGATGGCAAGGTACTCTCTGACTGGGAGCAGAGTTTCATTGTCTGCCTATACAAGGGTAAGGTGGATGCATCAAAAAGGGGAAACTACCGTGGTCTCAAGCTGACAGAGTAGGTCATGAAGTCCTGGAGAGGTTTGTGGATGGACTCATCAGACAGTTGGCATCATTCGACGATTCCCAGTTTGGCTTCGTCCCAGTCAGAGGCACAACAGATACAATTTTTATTGTCAGGCAGCTGCAAGAAAAGTATCTAGCTGCTAACAAGGGACTCTGCATGGCTTTTGTAGAACTGGAGAAGGCATTTGATGGAGTGCCTCGGAAGGTCATCCGGTGGTCGCTGAGAAAACTTGGTGTGGAGGGGTGGATTGTGGGACTGGTGCAGGGGATGAATGCCAATGCACGGAGCCGTGTCTGTGTTGGTGAATGGTACAGTGAGGCATTCAAAGCGAAGGTAGGTGTTCACCAAGGCTCGGTACTCAGCCCACTGCTCTTCATAATTGTGATTGAAGCCTTGTCACGCGAGTTCCGCTCTGGGATCATCTTTAAGGACCTCTATGCCTATGACCATGTTATCATCACTGAATAGCTAGAGGAATGTATCAGGAGGCTCTTGACTTGGAAAGAAACAATGGAGGAGAAATAACTGACAGTAAATGCAGGAAATACTAGGATCATGATCTGTGGTACGGTTCTGGACCTCCTGCAGAGTTCAGGCGAGTTTCCATGCGCTGTCTGTTGCACTGGAGTGGGCAGCAACAGCATTTTCTGCAACTGCTGCAAGCACTGGGTACACAAGAAATGCAGTGGGCTCAAGTGGGCTCAAGCGCTTGACAAAGGACCCTGATTACAGATGTTAATGATGCCAGGGAAATGCATGCCCCTTGGATGGCTGACCACAGAGGGAAGTTCAAGTCGAACCTGACAAACTGGAGGTGGTAGCTTCCTTTTTTTGCTACCTAGGAGACATGCTCTCAGCAGCCGGTGGCTGTGAACTTTCAACACGTATGAAAACTGCCTGGAAGAAGTTCAAGGAGCTGCTACCAGTCCTTTCATGCCACCTCTCTTTCAAGATACATGGCTGCGTGTACAGCTGTTGTGTGCAGAGTGCAATGCTCCATACCTGGTGAGTGAGTCTTGGCCATTGACAAAGCCAAACATCAAATGTCTGCAGCTAAATGACAGGGCAATGATCAGACAGATCTGCAGTGTTAAGCAATTGTCACCACCAGATCCAATGAGCTACTTGGGCGGCTTGGCATTGAGGATCAGAACATTATTCTGAAGGAGAGGAGGCTGCTGGTGTGGATATGTGGAATGCTCCGACGGTGCAGTCAAGACAGCCTTTGACATACAGGTTGATGGAAAGCATGGGCCTGGGAGGCCCAAGATGACATGGAAGCAGCTGATAGAGAGGGATTGCAAAGAGTGGAAGCTCTCTGCTATCGACCCTCATGATAGATATATTTGGAGAGCTGGTGTGAGATCTGCCATGCCTGCAGCAAGCCAGCTACCTGGAAGGGGGCCCACTGATGTAGATGTTGCCCCTGTACCTGCATGTTAATCGAAAATCTGATGATGATAATGATGATGACACACAAGAATTGTATTGGTGTAAAAATTACAAAGTTAAACTTTTCTTGATCTATGAAATAAGAAGCATATATCTGAGTCATAATGTGAGAAAACATTCCTTCTGACATGTGTGCCCAATAAAGATTCAAATCAGCCTGTGTATCTGTACAGTCTGATCAGTCTTCATTGTCCGAATTAGGAAACTTTGCATCAATGACTATTCAAAATGCACCAAGTGAAGATTCTGATCAGATTGCGCAAATGCACAGGGTGATCTGAATCTTCCCTGGGCACAAATGTCCGAAGGTACATTTTCTGCTACTGCAGTTCATTTCATTTTCTGGATACAGATGAAATTTCAAAAAGATCTAAAAAATTATAAGGAAAAGAAACAGGCAAAGGAGTGTTTAGTGGCCTTTGAAGAAAAGATTGCTTATATTTTGTAAGTAATATCTAAAAAAAATATGTTTCTTGGAAACATATTTTCAAATATTGTCAAAATAACATAAATATGTGATTTACCCCGGCTGATCTTTAGATTCAAAGCTTTCTTCCAATATGACATCAGCTGACACATCATTTGCTGACAAATCCAGGTCACGTGACACTGCTGCCACTACCGGTGACTCATGGTCAAACACCATGGCTGTGTTGTCTGAATGACAGTGATGCTAGAAATACATTTAAATATAATTCCTACAATAAATCAAGTCAGTGGCCTTACATATTCACCCTTAATGGTTAGCACTCTAGATAAAATTTTCAGCAGATGACATACTGAAATATTTTTTTTATTTTTCTTATGTCTCCAATGGATATAATTTGCATGAATTGTCAAACCTTGTTTTCTGGGAAAAATAAGAAAAATATCATCAATTAATCATCAGCCTAATTAGCCCAGACAGTTGTAATGCTTAAAGCACCAACATCAACAGCAGCAGGTAATATTCCAATTTTTTTTTGTTTATTTTTTCAGAGAAAATCCAACTTGACATTTTATCATATGCTAGGCATTAACATTGATAGGAATTAACATTATGTGTGAATTGTCTCCATATCACTAGTTCCCCAGAATGGTTAAAAAAGGGTATGACAGTAAGAATCTGGCACATTATCCCATTTAGTCTGCAGAGCCCCAAAAGGGTAACTGGTAAACAGTGCAGACCCAGATTAGATGCTGTGTCTGATCAGGGTCTCCATTGTCTACAAATAGTTTAGCCAATTTTCTCTATGAACATCTAAATCACATAGCCTGACATACCTAAAATTGAAATTGGACTCTTCCAATATATAGCATAGTGGGAGTTTATTCAGTCTAAAATGGGATAAGATATTTAGATTCAAACCCCTTTTCCAATATGACACCAGTAGTTACATCAATGGCTGACAAATCCAGGTCACATGACACTACTGCCACTACCAGTGACACAAGAAAAATAAGGCCTGACACTTCAGGTAAATCAATCATGTGTTAGTTCCCAACCAGATAAACATATCCAAATTTGGGCAAACATCTATAAGCCAAAACAACCTACTTTTGATATGAGACATATCATCTTTCTGGGGATCTCCAGCACACCTGGTAATCTCCTAAGGGGTAGCCACTGGTTATGCACTCAAAATCTTTATGGGAACTTCTGGCCATGACTTAGGCAACATCCAAATGTCAACAAAATGGGTAAGTTATCCTGATTTATTGATTTTTCATCAATTTCATAGACATATTTTGAAAAATCGGACAATGCTATTCCCAGCAACTTTCATTTCTACGTTGGAAAAGATAGGTGTGGGCTTGGAAAAACAAGCGGCTATTTTTTATTTCAATTTCACCCGGAGATGGGTAGTCCAGTATTCCTGTTTTGACTTCTTTTCCAGTGCAAAATAAAGGTATTTTCAGCTATCTGGACTATGAAATACTTATTTAACATATCAAATAAGATGCACTGCAACCTATGTCTACGTTGAAATACATAAGATGTTAAATTTCACAAGCATTTGTTCCAGGGACTGAAATTTTTGTGCGGAATATGACTACCAACTACCCCTTACGAGTGCTTTAACCCTCACGGGGACAAGAAAGCCAACTGTCAGGTGTCTGATGACAAGGCCTGATTATCCCTTATGGGAACATAAGTCATTATCAGAATACTTAAAAAGATGCAGATTTTAGACCAAACCAGTTTCAAAATATTCCATTTACATATAAACTATCAAATACCATGAAAGGTTTTGCAAATGAGACAGCATGTGTTAACAGGGTTTTGATATGCCACATTTTCATATATTTGAAGCTCTCAATTGAGAAAAATCATTTATAAGTTTCGTTATACTGCTGTAAAAATCACTTTGTGATGTATAGGCTTTCTTGTCCCCGTAAGGGTTAATGCTCCCATAAGGGTTAGTCTGCCTCGTAAGTCATATTCGACACAAATATTTCAGTCCTATCTTTTCTGACGCAGAAATGAATGTTTTTTGGATTTTTTTTTTTTTCAATCTGAATTTTTATTTCGTAATTTCCCATTACAAAACACCTTCAGGGATCCGGGTAATCTCAAAAGGTTCTCCAGTCCTTTCATACATCGTCATTCTTCCCATATATTCATATGTGCACCACACTCATATTCATATTCACTCTCTGACAGTCTGGAGCCTGTCTTACAGAAAAAAGTAAAAAAAAAAAAAAATATATGTTGAAAGACCTTTACAATTTTTTGTGGTGTACCTCTCTCACTATCAATCACACAATAAGAAAATAATCTAATCAAGCTTGCTTACAAGGACTCTTTTTCCCCCAAGTAAATTTCTTTTTTGCTGGGTAATTTTCCTTGAAAGGGTCCATCAAATATTTATCATTTAAAATTTCTAATATAGTTTCTAATATAGTTTCTCTGGCCTTTGCATTGTTTATACCCTTATAGTTGTAGTAATCTAATTCTGGATTTAAAACAAAATTATAGTCACCACATGTAATTATATCTGTATTATCAATATTATCAATATGTGTTGAAATTTGTTTAAAAAAATTAGGGTTATCAGAATTAGGTCCATACAAGTTAACTAAGGTGAGTCTTTGATTGTATATTGTCATATCAACAATTATAAAATTTCCACTATCATCTACTATTTTTTGATGAATTTTTAGGTCTATGTCCTTATTAAATAATATTGCAACACCTCGTGAGTTGGACTTAAAATTGCTTAAAATTTGCTACTGCCCCACTGATTAATGATATCGGATTCATTTTCATTTACAAAATGAGTGTCTTGTAGACAATAAATATCATATTGCTTATTTTTTATGTATTCAAAGACATCCATCTTCTTTTCAGAACCTTGCAGGCCTTGTGCATTACAAGAAAGAATATGTAGATTAGTCATTCTTAGCCCCTAGATTGAAAGATGTAATTTTTTACTGTGCAAGATGGGTTTTGTTGGGAATGGTTGCCAAGCTTTTCAATTTAACATAACACATAAACAAAACAAACATGAAGAATAGGGAAAATGCAAAAGACATGTCATGCTTGAATCTATGTTCTACAGTGTCAATTAATTCAATGAGTTTATTTTTGGTAAACAATATCTCATACATTTTGTTTTCACAGTAGGTTGAAGGTACTACACAAAGCTCCTTATAACATGGCTCGTTGTAGCATGATTTTGGATACAACACTGTTCATTGATGGATTACAAAAATGTATAGACTATATAAAAATAATGATGTTCATCCTTCTATATAATCCTTACGTTCTTCTTTAGATATAACATGGTTGGTTAACTTACAACTGTAAATGGATTATGCTTTAGACTCCAAAATCCGTGCCACAAGGAGATTGTGATGTAATTCACATTTTGTAGAAACATTTAATATTCATCTTGAAAAGTGCAAAGTGTAGCTTGGTTGCAACTTGATCCAGCAACAGTTTCCATCCATTAAGAACTTTAATCTAAACTAAGTCCATAACCTTGACCTCTAGGTCATAGGGTAGGGATAGTGCAGTATAAATTTTTTTTACCAATATCTATAATCTTGCAAAATATAAAGTAAACCCATGCAAGGATTTAAAAGTTAAGTGTTCTGAAAAACTTTGACACAAAACTTAATCATCATGCCAAGAATAAAGTAGATCCATGAAAGGATTCAGAAATTATGATCTTAAAAACTTTGACACAAAACTTTAACACAAATTTCTAAGTCTGTAACTTTGACTTCTAGGTCAATAGCAGGGACAGGGATAGTGCAGTATATATTTTTGGACCATATCTCTAATCCTGCCATGTCGAAAGTAAATCCATGAAAGGATTAAGAAATTAAGATATCTTAAAAATTTTGACGCAAATTAACGAGATTTCCAAGTCCATGACCTTGAATGTTGTTAGGAATAACATTGTCTGATTTTTCAAAATATATCTATGAAATTTACTAAAAATCAATAAATTGGGAGAATTTATCTGTTTGTTAACATTTGGATGTCTCATAAGACTTGAGCGGAAGTTCGTGTAAAGATTTTTGAGTGCATAACCCCTTACCAGATTCCCTAATGTGTCCAGACTAAAATATCTCGGTCTGCACTGTTTGCCAATTACCCTTTAGGGGATCTCCAGATTGCCTGATTGATTGTGTTGGGGTTTAGCAACACGTCAACCCTTGTGGGTCATTTTGTGTCGTCTCCCAGAAAAAGGGAGAAAAGAGATAGAAGAGATAGTAGAGGAGATGAAAGGGAGGGACAGGGAAGAAAGAGGAACAGGAATGAAAGTGAAGAAACAGAAGGAAACTGAACTCCCCGCACACTATATATTGAAAGAGTCCAATGTCAATTTTAGGTATATCAGGTTATGTGATTTAGATATTCCTACAGAAAAATGGCTAAACTATTTGCAAACAAAAGCGATTCTGCTCAAATGCAGCATTATGCGGCATCTGATCTGGGTCTGCACTGTTTGCCAATTACCCTTTAGGGGATCTTCAGATTAAAACTGTTGAACTAGTTATACCAAAACATCATTTTCACTAAGCATAGGAGATATTCACCAAATAGCATTTTTTTTTTTTTTTTTTTTTTTGCAATATATAAAAACATGAGTTGTCAACCAATATATAGGTTACAGAGACCTAATTTTAGTATGTGGTGCACTGTTTCCAAAATATATACTCATACATCAAATTTGATGTCCAAGGCAGTCATTTTTTAATGTAGATTATGTCTATGGATCACAGTGGCCAGCTCAGACAAGAAGATAAAACAGATTTATTAGATGTAGTCATACACCAAACCTGGTCAATGTTGGCCAGAGAGAAGCCCCAGAGAAATTTTTCTTATAAAGTAGGTCAGTGTCAACATATAAGTCGTAGTACTTTTGGTATATACACCATATCTTCTATAGATATATCCATAGCAACAAATCTGGGAATTCTAAGGGAGGGGACGTACTTTAATACAACCTTATTAGTCTGCATTCAAGGTCAGTCAGTGAAATAATTCACCAAAGCCAGTCAGATTTCACTACTTCTTTTTTCCAGTCTCCCACCTACCCGATCATATAGGTTCCTGTGCCATAATACTGGTTAACCGCTTAGAGGACTAAGCCTGCCCAGTAAACGTGTGGTTAGGTAAACTGACCAGGCTCAACATGACCCCACTGGGTTGACTGGGCCATAAAATCTCAACACAAACAAAAACCATGTAGACTGTACTTAAACAACTTTATGTGATGGAAGTACAGAGATGGTAGACGTATCAAGTTACTATCAACGCAAGTTGTCAAATTCTTCTTGCAATAGCCATGCTAGTCTCAGAGTTCGGAATAAAGTCAGTGAAAGATGCGGGGGGAAAAGGGGTACCCCTTCTGTAGAGTAGATCAGAGGAAAATGCAGCAGGATAAGGGTTAAGAAAAGTCCCCTGGCGTGGAAAAAAAAAAAGATTAAGACCTTGTAATAAACATAACAGTGGAGAGAATAAAATGTGATAGGATAAAAAGGTGGACAGTGTGGGGAATCCACGTGACCAAATGACTAAGTACACGGAGTTTGTTACTATTTTTAGCTCCACTTCAGGTAGGATTTTTTAGAATATCTCTATTCACACCAAATGGAATTTGTTCAAATAAAGCGCAGAGTACGCAAAAAATCAAGCTCTTTCTAGTGGTGTAAGCACTATTCTGCGATCTGATCTAATTTTCGAGAACATTCAAAGAATGTTTTTGCTGTCAATCTGGGTCACCAAGACAATGTACAAGAATTTTGACAAAAAAACATTCTCCGAATGTTCTCAAGAATCAGACCAGATTGCAGAATAGCACTGACACCACCAGAAAGAGATTGATTTTCTGCATACTCTGCGCTTTATTTGAAAAAATTCCATCAGGTATAAAAATCGAGATATTATAAAAAAATCCTACCTGAAGCGGAGCTAAAAATAGTGACAAACTCTGTGCACCTAGTCATTTGGTCACGTGGATTCCACGCTGTGATGGAGCTAAAAATAAGGTTATGAAAAGATTTTTAGAACCTTTTTCAGCAAGTAGGCTATAATGCCCGGTAAAAAATAGACTAGATCCGCATGGATGGCACAAATTGGAAGCTATTTTTAGAATCACTTGAACTTTGTGACAGTGCAATAGGTGCCAAACGTTTGATGTTGAGGTAAACAAACCTCAAAAGAAACTTGCACCCGAGTTCGTGTAATGGAAGGAGTAATTTCTACCAATAGTTTTTTTTTTTTTTTTTTTTTGTTTTTTTTTTTCATTATTTTGCGAACGTTATGTAATAAATAAATATGAATTGATAAAACGACAGCACAATTTAGGAAAAATACTGATTTTGACCTCTTTTTTTGTTTGTGGACTTTCTCTGCTCCCGGAACTCGAGTTGACAGTGCATTTAAAATCTTTCTGTCTAGAAAAGAATCTTTCCCCATTTCTGTTTCTGCATATTTGTCATTAGTGATTGCCCAATAATCCATTAAACTAGTTAGCAGTTTTCACTTTCAGACGTGAAAATAAACATTCATTTCGCATGTAGTTTGTGTTATTTTCCGGCATGATCGTCACTATGTTTATTTTTATCAAAAGCTAAAAATAGACTGGAAATTCCAGAAAAACATGCATGTGAACTCGAAGATTGCTAAGAATACAAAGTAAACTTAAGTTAAGAAAATCTCAGCTAAGAAGTTCATTAGTCGGTTTATAAATACCAACTTAAGATTTTTTCTCAGCTAAGATTATTTTTTAAGATAAGATGAGAACTTTAGTAAAAATCTAAGATTCTTTATAACTACCCAGGTAGACATATGGACTTACTTAAATTTAGGACAATTATCGCAAGGAGTTAATGTGTCCTAATATTTGTGGTACCATATTCACCCTGAAAATTTGGACAGACTAGCCTGAGCAAACAGTGTAGACCCGGATAATATGTCAAATAGTGTGGCTACACTGTTTGGCACTTTAGCAGCAGTTTTTAGACACATCAAACAGGTAGTAAAATGGACGTTCAAATTTTAGGACAAGAATGTTAAGGAGTTATGGTGTCCCCAATATTTAGGGTAAACACTTACTTTAGCATGTTTTACTTACTTTGAAGTGTGCCCCAGGAAACATCAACCAATTCCCAGGATCAACTGGATCAAACTTGTCCTGCATATTCTCAGGTAGATGTGCTGTGCTCACAATAATCACATGGTCTAGAGCCCAACATCCCTGGTAGGTTCCTGTGCCTTCATCCAAAGACCTGGCCCTACCAAAAGTCTTGCCTCCAACTTTGTAAACTGGTTTCTTGCTCTTGCCCTTGGCCCTAATTTTTTGATGGATTTTAGAACCGCTTCTATAAGCCGTTTCAGCAGGATATTCCTCAGAAGGATGATCATTGACATGTACTGGTGCAATGTTGATATTTTCATCTGTCGTAATACTCTCTGCATGTTTATCAAAAAAAGGAGGCATTGCTGTTGTGTTTGAAGAACTCTCTGTATATTTAGGTACAATATCACCACGGTCTGGGTAACCATACACAGAGGGTGTGGTTGAAAGACTGACAGATTCAGAGTGTGCTTTAGGAACAGTTGGTGGTTGTTTCCAGGAAAAACAGATCCCCACTCCTCTTGCTTTTGCAGGTATGTGTAACACATGAACTTCTCCTTTTCTACCAGGTTCTGGTGGCCTAGTAAAATGCAAGGTTTATGACAAAATAAGGATGCATTCGTAAAGACATAAAAACATATGAGCCACATGGGGAGAAAAAAGCTCTTCAGACTTTCCTTTGAATCAATCTTTCAGTGAGCATGCCTGGGCTCTTAGTGAGGGCACATATCCAGTTCTTTGGCTGACGTTTCCTCTTGCCCTACTACTTATCTGAGCAAAAAGCATAGGCTCGGACGAGACTGTGGGAATATGCAGGCTTGCCTGAACCTTTGGTATTTGCATATGGTAAATGTCCTAAATTTCAAACACCAAAGTCTCTGACAAAATCCCATATGCAAACAGTGTAGACCCAGATCAGACTGCTCCTGAGTCTGATCAGTCTTCACTGTTTACCATTCCACTAAGCATTTTAGGAGACAAATGCATAAAAAGCATATTTAAGCCAAACAAGAGCTGTAGCCTGTTTGTGCCTTGTCTACCTATGTTTTCACATTAACACGTCAAAAGGTGTATTTAGTATCTTTATATGATTCTATTCCAAATACAATAAGTTTTGTAAGTCTGAATATAAATCACACATCCCTCTATAAATTTTAATGCAAATCTATGTGTTACATGGTGCACTGACCTAGATATATTTTGAGGCTGATCATGGCATCACATGGAACTAATGTTCCTGGCATGAAATTTCTCCATCAAATACTCTTCCAGTTATTAGGCAAAATCACTGAATGATGAAATATAGGTCACACTGACCTATATATATATTTGTCAATCAATAGGTCACATGGAAGTTAAATCTAGGGATGACATTTCTCTATCTTAGAGATACAGATAAGATCACTGGACCGTGAAATGTAGGTCACAATAACCTACATATATTTTTAGGTTACTCTTAGTCTCACATAGACTAATATTCATGGTATGATATTTCTCCATCAAATAGTCTTTGAAATATAAGGAAAAATCACTGGCTCATGAAATATAGGTCACACTGTCATGCATATATTTTGAGGTCAGCCTTAATGTCACATGGAACTAATATCCAAGGTATGACATTTCTCTTATCAAATAGTCATCGAGATATAAAGCTTAATCACTGGATGAAATATGGGTCATATTGACCACCATATATATTGAGATCACTCTTCATGTCACATGGAACTAATATCTAAGGTATGACATTTCTCTATCAAACAGTCTTCAAGATATAAGGCATAATCGCTGGCCCATAAAATATAGGTCACATTGACCTACATATATTTTGAGGTCACTCTTCGTGACACATGGAACTAAAATCCAAGGTATGACATTTCTCTATCAAATAATTTCCAAGTTATAAGGTATAATCACTGGTCCATGAAATATAGGTCACATTGACCTACATATACTTTGAGGTCACTCTTAGTGTCACATGAAACTAATATCCAAGGTATGACATTTCTCTATCAAATAGTCTTTGAGATGTGAGGCATAATCACTGGACCATGAAATATAGGTCACATTGACCTATATATATTTTAAGGCGGTTCTAACAAGTACCCAGAATCTATGTTTTGAGTAGATATAAAAAAAAAAAAAATCAAAATTTTTTATCTGAAAATTTTCATTCTTTTGGTGGTAAAATTTTCAGTATATTTGAATAGGCATGTTTTTGTAATGTAAGGATGCATTCGTAAAGACATAAAAACATATGAGCCACATGGGGAGAAAAAAGCTCTTCAGACTTTCCTTTGAATCAATCTTTCAGTGAGCATGCCTGGGCTCTTAGTAAGGGCACATATCCAGTTCTTTGGCTGACGTTTCCTCTTGCCCTACTACTTATCTGAGCAAAAAGCATAGGCTTGTAGCAGACTGTGGGAATATGCAGGCTTGCCTGAACCTATGGTATTTGCATACGGTAAATGTCCTAAATTTCAAACACCAAAGTCTCTGACAAAATCCCATATGCAAACAGTGCAGACTCAGATCAGACTGCTCCTGAGTCTGATCAGAGTCTTCACTGTTTACCATTCCACTAAGCATTTTAGGAGACAAATACATAAAAAGCAAATTTAAGCCAAACAAGAGCTGTAGCCTGTTTGCGCCTTGTATACCTATGTTTTCACATTAACACGTCAAAAGGTGTATTTAGTATCTTTATATGATTCTATTCCAAATACAATGAGTTTTGTAAGTCTGAATATAAATCACACATCCCTCTATAAATTTTAATGCAAATCTATGTGTTACATGGTACACTGACCTAGATATATTTTGAGGTTGATCATGGCATCACATGGAACTAATGTTCCTAGCATGAAATTTCTCCATCATATATTCTTCTAGTTATTAGGCAAAATCACTGAACGATAAAATATAGGTCACACTGATCTATATATATATATATCACATGGAAGTTAAATCTAGGTATGACATTTCTCTATCAAACAGTCTTAGAGATACAAGATAAAATCACTGGACTGTGAAATGTAGGTCACAATAACCTACATATATTTTGAGGTTACTCTTAGTATCACATAGACTAATATTCATGGTATGATACCATGAATATTAGTCTATCAAATAGTCTTCGAAATATAAGGAAAAATCACTGGCCCATGAAATATAGGTCACACTGTCATGCATATATTTTGAGGGCAGCCTTAATGTCACATGGAACTAATATCCAAGGTATGACATTCCTCTTATCAAATAGTCATCAAGATATAAGGCATAATCACTGGATGAAATATGGGTCACATTGACCTACAGATATAGTGAGATCACTCTTCATGTCACATGGAACTAATATCTAAGGTATGACATTTCTCTATCAAACAGTCTTCAAGATATAAGGCATAATCGCTGGTCCATAAAATATAGGTCACATTGACCTACATATATTTTGAGGTCACTCTTCGTGACACATGGAACTAAAATCCAGGGTATGACATTTCTCTATCAAATAATTTTCGAGTTATAAGGTATAATCACTGGTCCATGAAATATAGGTCACATTGACCTACATATACTTTGAGGTCACTCTTAGTGTCACAAGAAACTAATATCCAAGGTATGACATTTCTCTATCAAATAGTCTTTGAGATATGAGGCATAATCACTGGACCATGAAATATAGGTCACACTGACCTAATTATATTTTGAGGTCACTCTTCGTGTCACATGGAACTAATATCCAAGGTATGACGTTTATCCATCAAATAATCGAGATGTAAGGTGTAATCACTGGACCATGAAATATGGGTCACATTGACATACATATACTTTGAAGTCGCTCTTCGTGTCACATGGAACTAATATCTAAGGTATGACATTTCCCTATCAAATATCCTTACAGTTAGAAGGCTTAATCACTGGTCCTTGAAATACAGGTCACATTGACCTATATATATTTTAAGGCGGTTCTAACAAGTACCCAGAATCTATTTTTTGAGTAGATCTGACAAAATCCCATATGCAAACAGTGCAGACCCAATCAGACTAAAAAAGTAAGTACAACCAAAAAAGACTGATATTTTTCTTATTTCTCCATCAAAACATATGTTGTGGTACTCATTAGAAGTGCCTCTCCAAGAAGCACTTCTAATGAGTACCCACAGTATATGCTTTTATGGAAAAACAAGAAAAGTATTAAGTGGCTATCCCATCTTATCTTGTGCTATAAATCTGGAAGAGGGCTAAAATAAGAATGAATATGTTTTCTGCAAGTTGCCTTCCAGTCAATGACCAGTTGATTTTACAAAACCATTGATCAACTATGAAATTCTGGCTGATTCCCAGCACTACTCTAGACTGGTTGGGTGTAATACCAATTGTATATTTGATTTAAGTGTATGCCAGGATGGATAATTGTAGGTCATACAGCTAATGGAGAAATGGTGCTAAATGCTATGGTTGATATAAAAAATAATGTCATCAGGGCCCAGTTGTTCAAAACTTAACAAAGTTGTTAGCTAACATGACGTAATTTCTGTCTTGAAATATGGCAAATACATTGATATTTTTAGCTGAAAAAATGTGAATAGCTTTTGCATTGCAAAAGCTACTACAAAAGCTACTCACATTTTGCAGCAAAAATATCAATGTATTTGAAAATAACTTAATCTACAACAGTTAATGAGTTTGTCATCAATGAGCTCATTGAGCTAACCATGCTTTGAACAACTGGGCCCAGATTGTGAATTACAGGTCAGGGTCATAAAGTGACACTGCAGTATTTGTGTCCATGTTAGGAAAAAAGCATATACCAGGTTAGACTAGGTGTTACAGTTTATCAGAGATGAGCTAAAACACAAGGGCTAACATAAAAAACATAGCAAAGTCTTCAGACCTTGAAAACTAGATCATAGTCATAAAATGATACAAAACTGCTTGAGTCTATGTTAGGGAGATAATTGTAGGTGAAATAGTTATTCAGAAATAGACTTAAACGCTATTGTTGATGTAATATTAATTGACAGGTGGAAAATATGATGGACAAACAAATGAACAAAAAAAAACAGATCCCAATTTAGCTTGTTAAATCATGCATGACAATAACCCACCTTCCAGCATTATCTAGTAAAGGTACATTAGTCATGCCCAGACTATGCATTATATGCTCTCTCTGGTTAGTACATGCTTAGTTAACTTCTGAAGACATAGTGGGTCCAGAAACTATACAGTGGGCATATTTTCAATATGGTCTATATAAACACAGTTCACATATACCATAAGGCAGGTTTTATAATGACCTAATTACTGTACATACACCTATAAGTGCACAGTCAAGCAATTTTGTAATCTTCAGATTACAGCCTGTGTACTTTTACCTACAGTCATGTGCGAGAAGTATTCAGCCACTAATCTGATGTTACATCAATGACTTTATGGGCATGTACATTTTGATCCAAAATTTAAAAATGCCAGTGAATGTCACTTACCTTAATACTTTGTCAGATGCACTTTAGCTTTGATGACTTCTTGTAGGCACTTATGAATTGTAAGATAAAAGCTCCTAATGTATTCAAGATCAAGGTTTTCCCATATGTCCTGAATTGCAGCAAACAGTTCATCACGAGCTCTGATGAGTTCAACTCTTGCTTGAAGTCTATGCTTGAGTTCTAACCAAACATTTTCCATAACATTTAAGTCAGAGACTGTACAGGCCACAGAATATTGTTATTATTTTTTTAATGCATCAACAGTATGGGCTCTATGAACAGGCGCATTGTGGTCCTGGAAGCGGTAGTTTTCAAAGGGAAAATGTCAAATAACCACAGGCCACAAATTATTGTCAAGTATGTCAATATATTTATCAGCATTTAAGATACCATCCACAAGGCACAGGGCTCCAACACCATGAAAACAGATGCTTCCCCAGATCATAAAAATGACCACTGTCTTGGGTGGGGGCACACATTCTGGTCTGTCAGCTTCATCGGTCTTTCTCCAAATATACACCCAATTATCATTTCCGAAAATCAGCCTAACTTTCATCAGTAAAGATCACTTTGTCCCAGTGACCAGCCACTTACCAATTTTTCTGTTCTTTGCAGCAGTCCACACGCTTTTTTTCCTGTTGACCTCTTGAACAACCATCTTCTTTTTTGAAACCCACTATGATATCCTTCCTGATGGAGCACAAGCTGCAAAGTTCTCCTTGAAACAGGTCTTTCCAAGCTTTCAATAAATGTACAATGTATTTATAACATCCCTTGATTTTTTAACCGACCTCAACAATGCAGTCCCCCAGAATCCTTGCCTGCCACCAGTTTGGTGAAATTTATTCAAAACACTGTCAACTGTAGTCCTCAGTATCATCAACATGCTCGCTATTTGACTATGACTGAAGTTTTGGTTTTTTTAATTATACCACAACATCTTTTTCACTAGGGTTCAGTTCTTTTCGTTTTCTTCCGATCTTGAAACACAGCTGTCACCAGATGTTTACATTACAGACCACAATATTTGACAGTTGTCATATGAAGACGACTTTATGAGTTGTGACTGCATAGAGTTTAGTGTAGTGACATGACCTGGTAAAATTATCTGAACCAATTTAACAATGCACTTTAGTTAACTGGGTGCAGCGGCCATCTTCAGTGGCTGAATATTTCTGACACAAGACTGTACTTCTTTACAAAGCATATGGTTTGGGTACTCATTCCAAGTACAGGCAATTCAAATGAGTGCCAATATCACATGCTTTTACAAAGAATATCAGGACTAGACATGCGTCCAAAGTACACAGATGCCCCCGCCCTATGGCCTTTGCCCATATGGCTGTTTCCTTTGGCAACACCCCACAGCCCCAACCCTAGCATGAGCCAGTTTCCAAACTCTGGTCTCTGTATAAAGTATACCATCTGTGACCATTATACCCAATTTCTAACTTTCTAGGGCAAGTAATGGTACCAGATTTATGATTCTATTGCTATTTTGCATGTGTTTAATATGACTTGTTATACATTCTGACCCCTGGCCCCACCCAGGGACAAGCCCAAGGGGCAACTCTACCATGAAGTCTAAGGTCTTGGTCTGGGTTAATATCATACCAATTTCAACTTGTAGCATAAAAGGTATCAAAGTTATGAGCAACTTGGACATAAATGCATGTAAACTTGAATGTAACTGGAACATTTGTTAGACTTTGGTTACAAATGTGACATACACATGTATGCACCTACGGACTTAACATCATGGCGAAACGCTATATGTGCCACTCCTGCCTTCAGCAGGCAGGGGCTAAAAACGTAATACACAAGCATCATTAAAAACACTCCTCATGAAGTCTTCTACTAATCTTCCTTTAAAGTGTGTCCTAATTAGATGGATATTTCACTACCATAAGTTTTTCCAGTAATTTTATAAACATACGTGCACAGTGTGGTAATTAAGTTGAATACAGCATGTCAAGTATGAATTCTTTAAACCCTGTACCTGATACTTTCTATCTCATGCCAATCTTGACAACCATTCAGTCCAAAAGAGACTGTTATCAGCTGGTCTTCTTCATCACCTGACTGACAGCTGCCTGCTCCTGCAAAAGTAAGTCAGACCGAACAATCTCAGTAGCACTAAGAGAAAACTGGGGGAAAAGTACAAAGGTCCAAACATATAATGACCTGTGTCATGGGAAAAGAGTTTTTATAGCATATGTGTACAGCAAAGATTAAGGCTAGCCAGCACATCTGCATTGTTTTGCCAAAACCTATGCTATTTGCTCATGTAAGCTGTAGGCAAAAATATTAGTACGGGGTCAGGCACCTGCACTGAAAGATTGATTCAATGGAAAGTCCAAGAGCCTTTTTCTTGTGATGTGGCTCAAATGCTTTTTCTTTTTTTTAAAAAACAATAAATCCGCGGAAAGCGATGTCGCACCTGCGGGGATTAAGTCATGCAAGTTCCTATTTGTATTGAAAAAAATCTATTTTGCAGTATTCAAGAAATTGATGGGTTAGTTTGTAAGAAAAATGGACAAAGTAGAAAATTTGGAATATTGGCTTGCAAAATCTGATCTAAACCTGTCCATTATTTCACAAGATATTGATATTGAGCGGATATCATTTTTGCCCATTAATCAAGGCCAGTAACTCTGCTGAAAATTGACGAAAAATGTCATGTAACAATCCCAAGCTAGGTATTGTTAACAACAATATGTATGCAAAATATGATCCTAATTCTTTCACAAGATATTGAGCGGAAACCAATTTTGGGCATAAATCAAGGGCCCCTAACTCTGCTGAATCTGAGATTTATGTGCAAACAATATGCACATCTTCAGACTATGACGTAATCATCTGTGAAGTTTCAAAACTATTGGCCTAAAACTGCAGGAGGAGTTGCGCTCACGAAACACCCACTGACTATAAGAGTTTTAGGTAAAAACTGACTAAGTTAACAAAGCGGAAATCTGAGATTTATGTGCAAACAATATGTAAATCTTTAGATCCTGACCTAATCATCTGTGAAGTTTCAAAACTATTGGCCTAAAACTGCAGGAGGAGTTGCGCTCATGAGACACCCACTGACTATAACGGTTTTAGGTAAAAACTGACTAAGTTAACAAAGCAGAAAAAGTTAAAAAAAAAATCTGAGAATTATGAGCAAACAATATGCACATCTACACACCATAGCCAAAACATCTGTGAAGTTTCAAAATGATTGGCCAAAAACTGTAGGAGGAGTTGCGCTCACGAGACACCCACTGACTATAAGGGTTTTAGGTAGAAACTGACTAAGTTAACAAAGCGAAAAAAGTTGAAAAAAAAAAATCTGAGAATTATGAGCAAACAATATGCACATCTACACACCATGGCCAAAACATCTGTGAAGTTTCAAAATGATTGGCCAAAAACTGTAGGAGGAGTTGCGCTCACGAGACACCCACTGACTATAAGGGTTTTAGGTAAAAACTGACTAAGTTAACAAAGCCAAAAAAGTTGAAAAAAAAAAATTCTGAGAATTATTAGCAAACAATATGCCCATCTACACACCGTGGCCAAAACATCTGTGAAGTTTCAAAATGATTGGCCAAAAACTGTAGGAGTTGCGCTCACGAGACACCCACTGACTATAAGGGCTTTAGGTAAAAACTGACTAAGTTAACAAAGCGGAAAAAGTTGAAAAAAAAAAAAAAATCTGAGAATTATGAGCAAACAATATGCACATCTACATGCCATGGCCAACATCTGTGAAGTTTCAAAATGATTGGCAAAAAACTGTAGGAGGAATTGCGCTCACAAATCAATTGTTGACAAACGGATGGGTCACAGCACACCTATATCGCACCTGTGTGCTAACCTGCTAACGCAGGTGCGACAAAAAATGGATAGTGGTAAACCAGAACCTCTTTATAACATGACTGATGGGATCCAAAGTGAAAATTGTGTCAGCTGTTCACTGAACAGCTATGTTATATCCAAACATTAATGTCTAGATTATATAGTAAAATGACCATAAATGGTCATTTTTAGCTCGGCTGTTTTCTAAGAAAACAACGAGGTACTGTCATAGCTGTGGCGTTGTCTGCACCTGCGTCTGCGTTGTCGTGCAAAAACTTGGACATTTTGTAATATCTCTGTCATTACTAAAGATATTTACTTGAAACTCAGACTAGTTGTTCATTATGAAAAGCGGAACTCATACCAATAGGGGAGGTAACCCTCAAAATATTTTTGGCACAGTTATGTCCCTTTTTCGACTTAGAATTTTTGTTGAAAAATGTCAAACATGCCCTATGTACATTGTATTTCTAAAAGAAACTGCAGCCGAGCGTGGGCACCCGCATGCGGTGCTCTTGTTCTGTATAATCTAGATATTTTTTTGTTTGGATAAACTGTCTCATATTGAAGCATCTTATAATTAATCGTCTTATAAAGAGGTTCCAGTGTATTTTTATTTATATTAGTGAATAAACAGAATTGTCTGAAGATATGAACTAAAGTCTGAAGATAAGAAGCAATTCTAATAAGATGCCTACAAGTTTATTTTCAGGAAGAAAAAAAGAAATAAATAACAAAACACTGCAAGTATGACAAACATGTAATAAGCATAGCTTTGGATAAAAGGAATATCCAGATAAATATTATTTCTTTTTATTTCTTTATGAAAACATGACAAAAATATCTATATTGCTTTATTTCTACAAGAAGGTATATTATGATACTCATTGAAAGTGCCTTGATGAGGCACTTCTAATAAGTATCATAATATACATTTTGTAGAAATAAAGCAATATAAATATTTTTTTTAAAAGCATCTTTTCAAAATCATAGTTATACCATATTAAAAAAGGAGCTTAGTCCATATCTGTATAGCTATAGTAAAAAGCCAGTACCAGTACAGGTTGAGCATTGACTTTAAGAGTCTAGTCTTCATTTATTATTAGTAGTGGTGGCTGTAGGTCTTTTGTTTATTTTTAGAAATTATGTGTGTGTATGCTTGCTTTAGTTTTAATAATGATGGCCATGTTTTCTTTATTTTTTTTCCTATTGGCACTAGATCTGTTTTTTGTTGTTTTGTTGTTTTTTTTTCTACTTGCAGGTATGGAGATTATCTTCTTTTAACTTTCAGTAATGGGGATTATCTTTTTTTTATTTTTTGTAATAGAGGATATATACAATTATATATATATTTTTTTTTTTATTTTAATAATGATGGTTATATTTTTTATTACTTTTAGTAATGATTGTGTGGCTATATTTGATAAAGCATCACAAGCAACTGTAAAACCATACCATCCCCATTTGCTTGAACACCCTACATGAAATATGATGAAAAATGACAAACAATTTGAGAGCAAATAGTTTGGAAGTATAAAGATGGATGGTGGCAAATGGCAAGTGTTAACAATAGCTCAGCCTGGGCCTTTAGTATAGCTGAGTTAAAGAATAACAGCCCCAGAATTGGATATATAATATAATGGAACATACAAATCAGGGAGCCTTTAAAATTCAGCCAAGTGCCAGCAAACCCAAACAATTACAAACCAAGCAATGTGCAAACTCTGAGAATGTGAAATTGGGTCTTCCATCAGACACACAATGTTGAAACAACGTTGATACAACATTGATTCAACATCAAGATGTTGAATCAATGTTAAATCGATGTTGTTTCAACAATGTGTGCCCGCTGGTTTGGGTCTTTGCTGCATTTTATCGTGTTTGCTAGCCTAAGCTCACAGTATAGCTCCAGATGTTGCTTTTTCAACTAAAAATGTACAATTTCGGGGAGAATTAGGAAATTGGACACTCATCTTATCTGTAACTATGCACAACTTACCTATTGTAAACTGTAGTACTGCCGCTGAAGTAGTATTCAGTGGGTGGGTCACCTGAAGAAAAACAATATACAGCTGATGACTTTTGATTAGGTCAACACTAGGATTTATCAACCCAAGAAAGAGCTATTCACTGAGGCCAAAGCAACACCAGGATTTATCTACCCAGGATGTCCGAGGTAACTATCCCTGTAAAGGGTTTGATAAATCCTGGTGTCAACCTAATCAAAAGTCATCAAACATTTTTGTTATATGACATTTTAGAATTGAAAAAAAATTGCAAAAAAAAAAACATGTACCATCAAAATACAACCTCATCACATCAGAATGTTTTCAAAATTTATGAGATGGCTATTATAACACTATCAAAGTTAGGACTGTTTCTTTATCTGCATTATTGGAAGACTTTATCTACTGTCAGAAAAGTTGATAATTTTGATATCCATTTTTTGGTCTCCAGAAGTCTGATAAATGTAATGTAAGACTTTTAGGGATTCAAAAATAGATCCCAGACATTACGTTGTGAATCTATTTGGGGGTCTCTAGAAGTCTGAAATTACAATTTGTCGAAAAACTGTCATCAACACCTCGACCAATCAAAGAGAAGCCTTCTTGGCAGTCATTTAATAAAGTGTAATAACAAATTAGAAATAATGACTTAAAGCCAAATTTATCATGGTGAGAAATACTCTACAGAACTAAAGAAGTTAATATGAAGACCAAGGCTCTAGAAAACCGGAAAATAGCCCGTCTGAACTGAAAATAAGAATCCCAGACCGGTTTTAAACACTCAAAAATGCTAATAATTTGGTCCAACAGGGTCGTGCCTTGAACCCCATTTTTTCCCCAATCAACCAATTTTCACAAATCAATGATGTCTAAACAATCACAAATGGTCAAGTCTTCCCAAACTGACAATGTCCGCGCACCTTTTAAATGCAATATTATGGTATTTAAACGGCTCTAAACAGTCATTTTCTTGTATATTGGAGAGGTCAGATGAATAACGGCAACATACCGCAACACAAATTATTACGTTATTATCCAAACATTGTCAGAAAATCAACACTTCACTGTCTTTAATGCGGTAAACAAGCAATTAACATGAGTCAACAGTGATGGCAGTCTGATAATTAATCTGTTTGTGTGACATGTGCGAATATGCTGCGACTGCAAATCCAGATGCAGTTGGCGTGTCCAAAAGATCGAAGGTCGCTTTAATCCCAAATGAGAGTGATAAAGAATGCACCGCTTGAACACACCTGTTTTCTTCTTCTTTTTTTTTTTTTTTTTTTTGTTCAATAAGGTTTGTGGCTTGTTGATCCTAGATTTGATAAATTATTTCCCAAACCGTGCAGGTCCTGATCAGATGTTGCATACAATGGGGTCTGATCTGGGTATTATTGTTTGCTTCTTTCTTTTTTGATGGCCGTAACATGCGAGTATAATTCAAGGTAGATTACGCAGTAAAAATAAATAATGCACCACTAGCACTAGACAAAGTTTGGTCAGTGCTTAAAATTTAAGCAGTCTGGTCAGATCTAGAAACACTGTAAAACTGCTAAACCGCCCTTGGCGCAGGCCTTTTTTTTATTAGATAAAAGTCTTTTCGTTCCGTCTCTCCTGTTTCCTGCTGTCTTTGTGCTTACACACAAGATGGGAACCAGTTGTCTATAAATAGTTTTCTAGGAAAACCCTGCGGTCAATTCATTATGGAGGTGGAATAACAACAAAATCGTCCATTTTTACTTTCTTTTTACATATTTATTGATGACACCATAGTGTAGAAACTTTACTGACTAACTATACACAAAACAAAGCAGCATTAAACATAGGTATGTACATTTAAAGCATGAAATTACTTACTGTAGTTCATGTATAAACAAACTAATTTACCCTGAGCAGACGCCAGCTTTGATCCTTGTTATAGCACAGTTCGGTTAACTAACACGGTCCGATGCTTGGACCTGGACTTCCGTATTAAAACGGGGTTGAGATGTATTATTAAAAAGGATATATAGGACTTTGCCAATTGACATTAGTTTTCGTGACGCGTGACTTTGGAAATTGGCTCGTTGATGATGTCATCGTCATTGGCTGGACCGATTCAGATTTCAGAATTTCTAGAGCCCTGATGAAGACATATCGCTGCTTACTTATTTCTTCATAAGAAACATACATCACAACCTCTTTATAACAATACTGCTGTTACAACAATACTGCATGTTAGCTAAACAACTGTGTTGTATCCAAACAAATGTATGGATTACATTGTATATAGAAAAATGACCAAAAAACAAAAATGCATATATTATGTAGATAAATGATTTTTTGTTTGTTTGTGTTGAGCTTTTACAGCTCAGTCAACCCAATGGGGTCATTTCGAGCGCGGTCAGTTTACCTAACCACACGTTTACTGGGCGGGCTTAGTCCTCTAAGGGGTTAACCAGTATTGTGCACATTCTTTCACCAGAAACTGACAACTGCCCTTATTGAATCAGCGGAGGGGAAAGAATGACCGTAGAATATATTTCATGATCAATCTCCATGAAAGAATGTTGCCGACCTCAGCGGGGGTTGAACCCGCGACCTCCTGGTCTCCAGTCGGACAGCGCATCCAACTGAGCCACCATGGCCGGCGTATATAAATGATAATTTTTGGTCATTTTTCTATATAATCTATACATTTTTGTTTGACTACAACACTTTTTGGGTCCACCTTTAACCCTTGTCCTGTTGAATAAATTAAGGTGCCACATCCATTTCTGATTTTCATCCATCAGATTATTTGTTCCTGATTGTTGATATAAATTCACCAGTTAATGGCAAACAGTGCAGATCCAGATCAGTTTGCTTCTTCAGAAGCCAACTGATCTGGATCTACACTGTTTGCAAAGCAGGGTATATCCAGATTCAGCAGGACAAGGGTTAAACTGCCTTATATCCAAAACCATCTTAAAATGAACGGTCTTACAAAGAGGTTCCAGTGTACATTTTACCAGTTCTCGTCTTCCATTCTTTTCACACATGACCAATGCATCTCCATAGAGTATAGGGCCACAAGTCTGACCAATAGATGCTCCTTCATGGCTACTCCTGGAATATATGTAAAGCAGACTTTGATAACTACAAGATGAATTCATTCTAATTGTGGGTGGTTCAAGTTTGTGAGCTCTAAAAGGAGCCAAAAAATTATTCATTTAAACTGATATCCACCACATCCAACCCCACATTATATTTGTTAATTGTTTTTATTCCGGTTTTACATCACTTTAAACAATCTTTCAGTCATATAGCGGCAGTATCTGGATGCAGAGAGCTGCCTCACTGAAATATCACACCCCAGCGTATGACATGATATTCCACCCAGTCACATTATACTGACACCAGGCTAACCAGTTCTAGCCCTACTTTATTAGAAAGAGCAGTTAATACCATTTTTACAATCTTTGGTATGACTCAGCCACAGATCAAACCCACAATCTCCTGGTCACAAAGGAGATGCTATACCCATTGAGCCACAGTGCCGGTATTCCACAATGTTAGTTTGACAATAATTGTCCATTGCAAAGTCTTTCCCCAGTAGTGGCGACTTTTGTCATCTGCTGATAACCTTTGCAAACAGTTTGGACCCTAATCTGCATCCAAACTGTTTGACGCTCCGATGGTAATACTAAAAGATTTTTTCGAAAAAGTTAAAAAAAATCAAGATGACAAAAAAGCATGCAAAATTACCCAGCAGGCAGAGTTAAGAGTAGCCCCTCTGTTTTTGAAAGATTTAAGTACTAGGGAGAAAACTTTTTGTCTGCAAAGACGTCTCTCTTTGCAAAAAACAAAAATGGTGGCAAAACCTTTCTAGTGTATCCATTCAACTTCTACTCGTATCGGACATACATGTACTTGTCGTACTTAGCCTACATCACGAAAACATGCCTATATAATTTTTACCCCCTTAAACCCCACTTTTATATAGTAAAACTGGGGTTTACAGGGGTATACCTTATTTTTCTTATTTCTGCTCAAAAATATAGATTGTGAGTACTCATTAGAACTGCCTCACTGAGGCAGTTCTAACGAGTACCCACAATCTATGTTTTGAGCAGAAATATGAAAACTACCAGAATTTTTCATCTGACAGTTTTCATTTTTTGGTGGTAAAATTCTCAATATATTTGAATAGGCGTGTTTTCGTAATGTAAAATTTGAGTCGACTAGTAGGTTTCTTCATAGACATTTAACATCACTGTCAACAATCTTTTTGACAATGAATAGATGTGACAGTGGTAATTGATGCTCTTTTACAGTGCCACCTCACTGCGGTATCAAGTCAAAGACACATTGACATGATACTACCCCCAGTCAACTTATACTGATGGCAGTGTTACCTATCCTAGCTCTTCTTCCTAATGTTAAGCCCCCTGTTGGCAGCTAGTACCAATCTTAGAAAGTGTTAGGTATGACTCACCACTGCCTAATCTGAAAATGAATGCTCTACCGAGCCATTCAGACTGGGGATTGGCTTGTGATGTATCTAAAAAATGTTGGCTGTATGATTAATCCTTACCACTCTCCACCACTCTACCACTCTCTACCACTCTCTCTGGGAAGATTCAGCAAACAACAAATTTTATGAAATGACTCTTATTTTTCCTAGAGAACAGGCTTTTATATTTTATGCAAATTGTCTCTCAGTGTTTCTTATTTTTTCCAGAGAATAGGCATTGACCTTTCATGCAAACTGTCTCCTAAGAGACAATTTGCATGAAAAATCAAAGCCTATTCTCTGGAAAAAATAAGAAAAATATTTCAAAGTGCCATCTGCTGAATTTTTTACCCAGCATACTAAGTTTTAAATTACTCTGCCACTGATCAGTTTGATCTGAGACTACACTATTTGCTCAGGTATAACTCACAAAATATACTCTTCGCCAAAAGTTTAACAAAGCAAAAATAAATGCAACAAGCAAATTCCATAGGGAATTTATGTCCCCCGCATTGTTTTTATTTGAGCTGTTAAAAATGAGTAAGTTAACCAGAGGATCATTGGTCCTGTATCACTTACCTAAGTATTGAAGTAGGAAAACAACTGAAGGTAAAAATGTGGAAAAAAAAAAACAACAACAACAAAAAAAATAAATCAAAAAACATAATTTCAAGATTCAAAGAGCACATGTATATCCCCAGACCACAAGCAAAATGCCTGTAAAGTTTCAGAAGCATTTGCTCAAAGCTTAGGGAGGAGTTGTGCTCACAAGGTACCTACTACTATATGCACTTTCATAGTATTGAAGCATGAAAAAAAGTCGAAGTTAAAAACGTGAAAAAAGTAAAAACAAAAAAAAGTAATTTCAAGATTATGTAAAAAACACATGCATATCTTCAGACCATGATTAAAACACCTGTAAAGTTTCAAAAGGATTGGTCCAAGTGTAGAAGGAGTTGCGCTCACAAGGTACCTACTATATATACACTTTCATAGTATTGAAGCATGAAAAAAAGTCTAAATTAAAAATGTGAAAAATTTGAAAAAAATTATTTCAGGATTCTGTAAAAAGCACATGCATATCTTTAGACTATGATTAAGGTACCTGTGAAGTTTCAGAAGGATCGGTATAACACTGTAGGAGGAGTTGTGTTCACAAGGCTCCCACTACAAACTCGGAACCATGCAAAAAAAGTCTAAGTTAAAAATGTGAAAAAAGTAAAAAAAGAAAAATTAAAGGATTCTGTAAAAAACACATGCATATCTTCAGACCATGATTAAAACACCTGTAAAGTTTCAAAAGGATCGGTCCAAAACTGTAGAAGGAGTTGCGCTCACAGGGTACCTACTATATATACACTTTCATAGTATTGAAGCATGAAAAAAAGTCTAAGTTAAAAATGTGAAAAATTTGAAAAAAATTATTTCAAGATTCTGTAAAGGCACATGCATATCTTCAGACCATGATTAACATACCTGTGAAATTTCAGAAGAATCGGTATAAAACTGTGGGAGGAGTTGGGCTCACAAGGTTCCCACTACAAACTCGGAACCATGCACAAAAAGTCTAAGTTAAAAATATGAAAAAAGTAAAAAGAATTAATTTAAGGATTCTGTAAAAAATATATGCATATCTTCAGACCATGATTAAAACACCTGTAAAATTTCAAAAGGATCGGTCCAAAACTGTAGGAGGAGTTGCGCTCACAAGGTACCTACTACAAACTCAGAACTAAGCACCACGCATCACTCTTCACACACCACGCACCATGGAAAGCCGAATACCATGTCCTCTCGCTTTTCTTCGAAAAGGCGAGGGACAATAAGATCTTTACAAATAACACTTATTCAAGTTTAAGGTTTCATGTGCAAATAAATGCAGTTTATCATACACATCAATACTTAATGAACAAAACAACACCAGGTTTGAGTTGACAAGACTACAAAGACGTAAACATATGAAAATTTTAATTTGTCACAGCGAAAGTAGTATCAACTGAACTCTCACAAAAATGCAGTGTCGGCACTTTCAATGATGGGAAGCATTAAATTAATGTTTCAGAAATATCATGTAGGAATGCCGTCAACAGTGAGTATATCCTCCACGATGCTTGCTTTATGCCCATGACCAATTTCTGAAAAAATCTTTCCTCCAAATTATACCTTTAAGTGTATGCACATCATTACGTATCCTGACATTGCATCCAAGACAGTCTGAACAGTCTTCTATGGGATCCATATCGTGCCTCCTACTTGGCCAGGGAAAATTCTCAATTCCGTTTTCCTTGGTCAAAGATTCTGTCACAATACATGCTCTATGCAGACGCATTCTATGTTGTGTGCAAAAAGATGGGTAAACTATAGGCTTCAGAATATTGTCATGGTAGCTTTGTCCAGTTAAAGAATCCTAGCACATGACAAGATCCAGTTTATGGTCATAGCTAAAGCATTCCCATACCATGATCAAACAACCACGGAACATGTCAGTCTCTTGAACCACATTACCCTGAATAGGGTCCTGTCCATGTTTATGCCAAACATGAGCACATCCATTACTAAAGTGTAACTGGAAATGACTTTCATCGGACCAGTAAATTTGACAATATGTTCTCAGGTTCCAACCAAGTTTACCAGAGGCCCACTGTCTGCAACAGCATCTGCGATCTAGCATCAAATGTGTCTGACATCAGGGCAACATGCTTTTAGTTCCACCTTATACTGTCACCTATCAACAGTCCTGGCACTTGCTCTAACATTGAGATTTTGAGATTTACCCGACATTGGTGTAGTTCCAATCCTGAGTCGCATCTCATGCAAGAACTCATTGGCAGCAGAAGAAATTCTGGGTTGCCCAGAATGTGGCCTATCAGTGACGTCATTGGTTTGTTGGTACTTGGCAATAAGGCAACTAACTTGGCTTTGGTTTATCCCAAAGCATTTGGCAATGGCCCTCTACGTTTGGCCTGAATCCCATATACAGATAATCTGCCATCTGTCTTTAATTTGCAGAGTACGGTGTGCCATGAAGACTTTAAACATCAAAACTAAACTTGCAATTTTGATACATGAGAGTATACTACAAATAATTATTCCATGGACTGTACATATATTCAGTCAAAAAGCATGATACTGTTTTAGTGCATGTATATGAGGCAATTATACCTCCATAAGCTGTGGACTAGAATCTGTGAGATAAGGCAAAATTTTAAGGGTGGTTTGACATTAAACATCACTTTGAAGCTCCCCAAATATAGTCTAAAGTCTTTTTTTTCATCTAAGCTTGTGAAAACCAAAACAATGTGTGATTTATGTTCATTTCTTCATAATATCTGTTCTAAAATGGTCTGAAAATTCTGTGAGATTTGAACTTTTTAAGGGAAATGCCTTCCAGATTGGCCAAATTCTGTGAGATTTTATCTCACAGTATGAGATATGACATGACATTGTATGCTGCAATTTATGTCAGGTGTAATAAACTATTTCATATTTGTTTTGTTATTTTTCTGATTTTTGATAACTTTTGGCAAAGAATATATATAAGGCCATATTGTAACAAAGTTCAAATTAAGGCACAACTTTCTTCCAGTTATTACTCAACTCACCAATGTTCCGAGCTAAAAGAATCATAGCTGTCAAAGTCATCTCTAAATATGATGGTGTCTGAGTGAAGTTCTGCTAACAGAGGTCTCAGTGGGGATAAAGTTGGAGCTAAAATCAGAGATAAGTGAGATGAATTGTAGAAAATACTACTCATTATGTTGACAAGTCCATGTAACACGTACCCTCCCACACACCTCACCTGCCCCTCCTCCCATTCCCCAATAATATATAGTAAAATAGGGTACAATATACAGTCTACATTATTAGGCAGATTTTCAGAATTTTGCATTTTTTAAATCAGCCTTTAAATTTGTTGGTTCTTTTTAGTAACCTTTCTACTGCATGAATGTCTCTTAATATGCTGAATAACTCAAAAACTTTCTTCATTCCCCATATTATATAGTGAAATGCCATTGCTTACAAAGCTCTAGATAAAAGGGATATTAAGATAAATATCTTTCTCCTTTTCTCATTGAAATATTTGCCATATGTTGTAGGAACTTGTTAGAAGCATCTCTGTCAGGCACTTCTAATGAGTACCCACTAGATCTACATATATTTCTATGAGGAAATGAGAAAATATCAATACTTTTGGTTAAAGATAAAATTCTTTCCATTTAGAGCAGACCCCTTTTCTGAAGGGAGATAAAACAATTTGAAAGAGTTGCCCCCCTTTAAAGTGTATCAATTCCCCATGAATAAATAAATACTAAAATGATGAGCAGTGTCATACAATCTCTAAACTATGAGTCAGGTGACAATGGGTAACAAGAAAAACACCTAACGGCATTATGGATGCCCAATGCCCGACGCCTGCCTCCTGACGCCCACCTGGACATCGCTATTTTAAAGTACGGATTTTTTTAAAAAACATCCAAAAATTTAAGATGCAACTGAAACCTGGCAATTTGCTCCTATAAGGGCAGAAATACTTTACTTTCAAGTTAGGATGGGCAGTTAGCTGAGAGTCTAACTAGTTCTTGAGGTCATGGATTCAAATTCCTCTTGACAATGGAAGTTTTCAACTGTACAGTGAACCTTTCTACTGTCATCATCCTCAAATAATTGATATACTGTTGAGGGGATGTTAAAGTGCAAAACTACCATCAAACCTTACTTTCAGATTTCAAACTGGCAGAATCTTAGTCTCTGATACTGGCAGACTTGGTTTTACCTGCGGCTGTGCCAAAGATTATTTTTCTCTCTTTGATTACACAAGTATATGCTTTCCTAAAAGTTACTTTCTATTAGCAACAACTTACCTCCTTCCTCACATAACTGTAGAACTGTTGTATCTTTGAACAGAAGCTGACTCTGGAGTGTAGCTGTGGCTCTGTAAACACATACATACCTCTAGATTAGAAAGGGATATCATGTTACAGTAATAAATCTACTCTCCTTTTGACAACTTTCAGAAAGTGGTTTTTTGCTTGGCGCCTTACACAGAAGAAGTAAATTTGCAAACTTTTGTCATAATTTAATGCAAAACCATTTGTCATAACTACCTGTGCACAAATTATTCTAGTCAATGGTTTTTAAAAAATAAAATATTTTCACTTTTTTTTTCCATTGTAAAACTGAATGCAAATTATGCAGAAATCTGTCAGGTAGGTAACTTGGAGGCAGATTCTTAACAAGTTTCGCTTCTTCAATTTTTCTGAAATTTTCGCAATACTGTTGTGAAACATCAATAAATTCAAATTCAGCATGAAAAATAAAAACTATTTTCTTAGACAAAAATTAAAAAAAAAATCACTTTACTATAGAAATTACATAGGTCATACCAGGTGTTGCCCGTAAATTTAATTTTAGGATATATATTTGAGAACAAAACACAGAAACAGAAAAGACAAATGATTTCTGATAAGATATGGTCAGTCAGAAATAAATATTTTCATTTAAAGTATAATGCCAAGCAAAACATTTCTTTCTGAGTGATGTCGGAAGGATAGTGGAAAAGGATATCATGCTACCATAATAATCCTAAGTATTGGGACAGGCAGGCCTATGCAAACAGTACAGACCCAGACCAGAAGCAGTAACATGTGGCATCTGATCAGGGTCTATACTGTTTGCCACTCATCCAACAGGTTTCAGCCACAATGACAGGTAGTGAAATGGACTTGTTCAATTTTTTTAAAAAGAAAAGGAAGGATTTAAGGTGTCCTAATATTTAGGATAAATATGGTAATATTTTCCTAATCTCTCCACTAATGATTATGCCATGAAGGTCCTTTTCTTGCAACTAGCCTACTGTCCTTTCGACATCTCTCGGAAAGACGTTTTTTGCTTGGCGTTTTATTTTGAATGAAAATATTTTGTTCTGATTGACCATATCCAATCAGAAACCATTTGTCTTTTCTGTTTCAGTGTCTTGCTCTCAAATATTTACAGTAAAATTAAATTTACGGCCAAAAATTGGTCTGACCTATGCAATTTCTATAGTAAAGTGATTTTTTGGAGTTTTTGTCCAAGAAAATATTTTTTACTTTTCTTTGCTGAATTTAAATTATTGATGTTTCACAACAATATTGTGAAAATTTCAGAAAAATTGAACAAGCGGAACTTGTTGAAAATCTGCCTCCAAGTTACCTGCCTGACAGATTTCTGCAAAATTCGTATTCATTTTTACTATAGGAAAAAGTGAAAATATTTGATTTTTTAAAATCCAATGAATAGAATAAAACTTTTTGTGCATAGGTAGTTACGACAAATGGTTTTGCATTAAATCATGACAAAAGTTTGCAAATTTACTTCTTTTGTGTAAAGCGCCAAGCAAAAAACGACTTTCTGGAAGATGTCGAAAGCACAGTAACATATAGTTTTCTTTTTCTCCACAAAAAAATATATTACAAGTAAAGTGAAACCCACAAACAGACACCTCCCTATAACAGCTAGTTTTATTGATCCCCAAAAGTGATGTTTTACTGTAATTTATCCTAGTAGGTAGTACATCTGACTGTAGATCCAGGGCTTATAGGCTAGAATCTCAGCTCTACCACATAACTGTCATAATGATTGATCATGAAATCATTTCTACAGTCATTCTCGCCTTTCGCTGATTCAAGAAGAGCAGTTTTCAGTTGGTGAAAATATATGCACCAGTACGGGTTAATTGCTTAGAGGACTAAGCATGCCCAGGATAAGTGTGAGTAAGTTATCTGATCAGCTCGACATGATCTTAAAATTGTTGACTGGGCTGTAAAACTCAAACTCAAAACCATACTTTATATTTAACCACTCTACAACAGTTACCTTCCTACAACAGCCACATCCCTACAACAGCCATTTTTTACCTTTCAATGGGTGCCTGTTCTTGAGAGGTTGCACTGTACTTGTTAAAATTACCTCATTGAGGCAATTCTAATGAGTACCTAAATGAGTTTTCATAGAAAAATATCAGTTGATTATCTAGACTAAATACTACCTGTCTGCCACTTGTATATATATTTATGCATTTAACCTTTACAATTCTATAGGCAAATTCAGCAGACAACTGACTGCTGATTTTATCTTCAGAAAATAAGACTGGACAGTTAATGCAAATATGAAAGCCTTCTTTCTCGGAAAAATAAGAAAAAAAAATCAAAATATCATCTGCTGAAATTTTTACCAAGCATGCTAAGTTTTAATGAAAAGCCATTTTTATGTATGTTTATTAGACGTGCTCTGTGTGAAAACCAATGTGAGCCCAAAATCAATGCCAAAAGTCAAGAAGGCTCAAGAAGCAGATTAGCTGTGTGTCTGTGCAGTCTGATTGGGACCTTCATTGTCCTCTTATGGAGATGTAAATAAACTAGAAATGTGTGTTTGTAAAACACAATGTCAATAACTATATGCTTGTCCCTACAAAATGCCAAACTTGAAAAGAGGCAAAACTCTCATTAATTTAATAATTATGTTAATCAAGTGACATTATGAAAACAAGCACATCCAAATATACTGAAAATTTTACCACCAATAAATGAAAATTTTCAGATTAAAATTCTTTTTTTTTTTTCATATTTCTGCTCAAAACATAGATTGTGGGTCTCGTTAGAACTGCCTATGCAAGGCAGTTCTAAGGAGTACCCACAATCTATGTTTTTGAGCAGAAATAAGAAAAATAATGTATACCCCTGTAAACTCTAGTTTTACTATATAAAAGTAGGATTTAAGGGGGTCAACAATATACAGGCATGTTTTTGTGATGTCTACTCCTCAGCACCAATAAATATATCAAAGCCTTAGCTGAAACATTGTCTGAGATATCCTGTATGCACGCATTTTCCAAGAAATAGACTTTGTTATTTCTTGCCAACTGTCTCCTAAGGAGACAATCTACATGAAATGTCAAAGTCCTATTTTCTGGGTAAAATAGGAAAATATGTCTGCTGAAATTTTTAACCAGCATGCTGAAATTTTATCTAGCATGCTAAGCATTAATTTTACCCATTTCCTAAAATTCATTTCTGAGCAATGTATCTCATTTAAGGGCAGGGCCAAGCAAAAATGTGTCTTCCAGCATGTACAAAATGCACAGATTCCGTCATCCAAACATGCACAAAGTCTCATCCAGGCATTTGCTCTCCATTGGTGCATCTGTAATATCCAATGATTATGTTAGCAGACTGCGAAGGCCCTGATAGACTGTGTGGATGTCCAAGTGATCTGGGCCATCGCTGTCAGCATATGCAAAAAAGAAGGTTTTGCATGGCGCAACCCATATATAGTCATATCTCTAATTACGATGGATGACTAAATAATTGTTATATCTTATTTCTTGACAAAAACATAAGTTATAGGTACTCATTAACCTTTACCTATCTCCGGGCATATTCAGCAGACGAGAAATTGGTGATATTTTTCTTATTTTTCCTCAGAAAACAGGATATGGCATTTCATGCAAATTGTCTCCAATGGAGAGAATTTGCATGAAATGCCAAATCCTGTTTTTCTGAGAAAAAAAAGAAAAAAATTTCAATATGTCATCTGCTGAAAATTTTACCCAGAGTGCTAATAAGTGTTAAAGTGCCTTGTATTTCTAATGAGTACCTAAACCAGGTAAGAACTTGGAAAAGCACCTTACCTATAGCTATGTATACTGTTTCTCTTACATTACTTACAGAAAGCTGACACAGCCCGTGCCCACTGGTGGTGCGACCCACATGAACTGGAATTCATGCACTGGTTCTGGAGATATGTGGGAATGCACAATAGAACACATGAGATTCTGGCCCACAGGTTGACCTGCTTGTATCCCCAGGGTTGACAACTGCCCAAGGGCAGAATCTGAGATTGTGTATAAACCAGTCAACAGGAAGCCATCAAAGTTGATATTTGAAGACACAGTAACTAAAATTAAAACATTTTTCTTTGATAATCACAAATACAAACAATAATGATTTTATCATAGTTTATTGGAATTTCAAACATCTCTCTCTCTCTCTCTTTTTCCCTCCCTCCCTATCTCCCTCTCTCTGGAATTTCAGAGCTCCCTATCATATTATCCATATGCATGAGGACACATTTGTCTGTATGCTTGCATCTGGATTACATGTATTTAATACAGGGTTCAAAATTTCTGTGGGTGTTTGTTTGTATGAATTACCAAACCTTATGCTACATATTTGGGCAGACAGACTTGAGAAAACAGTGAAGACCTAGATCAGATGTCTAGTCTGAGATTACAGTGTTTGCCATTCACCTATCAATTTTAGACACATTCACTGTAAAATGGACTAGTCAAAATTTTAAAAGATTAAGATAAACAGTAGATCGGCACATGTTAGGTTAAATACTGTATCAAACATTTATCCAATTATCCAATGAAAATGAATTTTTCAAAGTGGGTTTGAAGGAATCCCCCCAGCCCTGCTCTGGATCTGCCCCCTGATTACCTGGTGAAGTGTCTAAAAAGAGCTTGCTGAATAGCAAATAGTGTATAGCCTTCATCAGTTTGACATGGGCCTATATTGTTTGCTCAGAAAGGTCAAAATATTTAAGGTAAGCAGGGTTTTCAGCTTATTTTGGAGGTAAACTGTGAATATCATAGCCAGACTGTGTAATCATACTACAGGGGCAGATTCAGAATTATTTCATCGGGGATTCAAAATGTCATTGTGGGGACATAGATTTGATAAAAAGATGTTAGTGAACAAACAGCCAGAGCAAACAGTGTAGACCATAATTATATGCCACAGAATGAGGCCTCTGATCAAGGTCTACAATGTTTGCAACTTGCCTAGCAAATTTAAATACAGCCTTGGTAGTAAAATGGACGTTCAAATTTTCAGAAAAATATATTTTAACCCTAGTCCTGCTGAACCTAGATAAGCCCTGCCTTTGCAAACAGTGCAGAAGAAGCCAAGTGAAGTTCTGAAGAAGCTAACTGATCTGGACCTACACTGTTTGTCATTCATTAAGTGAATTTGTAGCAACTACCTAGATCAATCAATCCGATTGGCTGATGATTAGAAGCATGAAAAGGGTTAAAGACATAAGGTGTACAACATTTAGGGTAAATATGGTATACAATTGTTTTCAAATTAATTTCCATGAAAATGAAACTTAGAGTCAAAAGTGTTTGAGTGTGTTGGGGCACAAGGGAGTCTTTACTGAACCCCTGAAGCTCTATCCCACTGGATCAGCCCCTATATTGACATGTTAACAATCAAGCCATAGTATACAAATGCTAAAATTTCCTTCAGGTAATTCTTCATGTGACTGACCAATGTAATGAAATCCAGTTAAGTTATTTATAGCCATGCTTTTCTTGTCGCTATGATGTCAGAGTGCTGTTGATAGAGGGTTATCTATTAAACCTGGACTGGGACATTTAGGAAATTGGCAAACAGTGCAGATCCAGGGTCTGCACTGTTTGCTTAAATTACAATCCCCTTTCAGGACTATCTTCCCAGCCTACATTTAGAGACAATCGACCCACCAGCATTGTTAGTGCTTTCATTTGTTATTGTTTTGTTGTTGTTTTTTTCCCCCATGTAGCAACAAAGCTGATATATCTTAACTTACTCTTGTAAACTTTTCCTGGAATATAATTGTCTGGGTTGGCTTCTATAGATACACTCAGCTTTACCTCTGCCATTTGTTGACCCAGTTCCTGGACATTACCATGGTAATTACAGAGGAAAAAGAAAGGTGACACCTGTGGAAGGTAACCTTGGGACCAGCCAGGTTGTATCACAGTAAACAATATCACAGTTGCTAAAACACTAAGGTAGCTGTTCATCTTCACTGAAAATTAATAACAAGGTAACAAATTTATTAACCCTTGTCATGCTGAATAAATTAAGATGCCACTCCTACTTCCAATTTCAGCCACTCAGATTACTTGATTCAGGCTGATATAAATTCACATACTGAATGACAAACAGTGCAGATCCAGATCAGTTTTTGTTTGATTTGGGCTTAACGTCACTTTCAACCTTTTTCAGTCATATCGCGACGGTGTCTGGGTGTGGCAGGGAGCTCAATGCTCACTTTTAGAGTGCTGCCTCACTGAAATATCATGCCCCAGACACTTTGACATGATATTCCACCCAGTCACATTATACTGACACTGAGCTGACCAGTTCTAGCTCTACTTTCTTAATGCTGAGCGCCAAGCGAAAGAGCAGCTAGTACCATTTTTAAAGTCTTTGGTATGACCCGGCCGGGGATCGAACCCGCAACCTCTCGGTCACAAAGCGGACGCTCTACCACTGAGCCACTGTGCCGGTCTTCCAGATCAGTTTGCTTCTGAACTGTTTGCAAAGGTAGAGTATATCCTGGTTCAGCAGGACAATGTTAACGATCTGAATTCTGATCTGATTTTTTGTCAAAGGGGACTCTTCTACCACAACTCTTTGGAAAATGGTCTATTTCCAATAGCAGGGTGTGTGGTTAGTTTTTATTATTACAAGCACCGTAAGTTAAGAATACAGGAAATATTTCACTAGAGATTTGCAAATTCAATAAACAAACGAGTGCATTAGCAAATCTCGATGGAAATGTGTCCTGTATTTTAAACTCAATGTGTAGTAACTTATGAATTACATATCAAAAAAAATGATTTTTTTTTCTTTGTATTCTGTATTCAATAAGCTTTGCGAAGTTACGTCATCTACACTAGTTGGGCAGTATGATAGCATTCTAAAGGAGGTGTTTCCCCCTGGGAATTATAAATTATAAATTATACTTCCCACAGAATTATTAAAACTAGCTTCAGATATGTAATATTCTGTTTGACAGAAATTCCTGTATTTAACCCTAGTCCTGTTGAATCGGATATATCCTGTCTTTGCAAACAGTGTAGATCCAGATCAGTTGGCTTCTAAGAAGCCAACTGATCTGGATCTGCACTGTTTGCTATTCAGTATGTGAATTTATATCCACAATCTGGATCAAGTAATCTGATTGGCTGGAAATTTGAAGTAGGTGTGGCATCTTAATTTATTCAGCAGGACAAGGATTAATGCAAACAGAATAGACCCTAATCAGATGCCGCTCTCTATGCCATCTGATCTGGGTCTGCATTATTTGCCAATTACCCTTTTGGGGATTTCCAGACTAAAATGGGTTAACATTTAGATTCAATCATTTCTTTTTCATGCTTAGCATGCTGAGAAAAAATTCTGCAGATGACATTTTGAAATATTTTTCTGATTTCTCCCAGAAAATAGGATTTGACATTTCAAGCAAATTGTCTGCTTTGGAGGCAATTTGCATGAAATATCAAATCCTATTTCAGGAAACTATTTACATGAAATGTCGTATCTTATTTCCTGGAAAAAAAAATATATATTTATAATTATTGTCTGCTGAATTTGCCCTTTAAAGCTCTAGGAGGCTCTTTTCTCCAGTAACACTATCATATTTGTCTTATTACTCCACGAAAACATTTATTGTTGGTACTCATTCAAACTGTCTCAGTAACATGTTTTCATGGATATCTGGAGACTATTTCTGTTTTCTAGATCTATGCCAAATCATATTGATGACAATTTTATTATTTTTTTCTGATGAGACAGTTTGCATAAAATGTCAAAGCCTGTTTTCTTGAAAAAAAAAAAAAAGAAAGAAAACTTTTTCAAAATGTCTGCTATTTTTTTACCAGCATCCTAAGCACTGATTGTCAATATTTAGTGGTAATAGTTTGCAAGCAACATCAATATTTTAATTGTTAAGGTGTTGAATGGATACAACTGGTAGATTTTTTGCCTTTTTTGACACGGGAGACAACTTTTGCGACTTCCTGTGCTTTCCTGTACTCCAGCAATCTCCTCCTGAAAAGGGGTCTAATATAAAGGGAAAGAATTTGCTCCCCTGGGAGCAAATTCTTTCCTTTCATAGAAGGCCCCTTTTCAGAAGGGAGACAAAATAATTCTGATAGACTTGGCTCCCTGAAAGTCTATTAATTGCCCTTAAGTACTTTGCTTTACCTTTCATTATTTCTTTTGTCTGCTAAATAACTTATCCTTAAGAGTAAAACAAAGTATATACATAAATTCAAATAGAGTCATGAAAAATAATATATGCATAAAAATTCATATAGATAGAAAATTATATATATAGCCAGATTGGTGGAAAAAAGTTACCAAAGTCCTTTTATGAAATATACCTGAACTATTTATGTCTCTGAATCCACATTAAATTTTCACTAGTTTTCTTGAACACTCAAAAAATGCAGAACAATCTTCTCTTAAAACACACCACATGGCAATTAGTCTGCTTTTCCAATATCTGTAGGCCTCTTGAAAATTAACTATTATCCAATGTGAAAATTCTTCTTTTTACATTACACTGACACTTCAAATAACAGGATTTTATTTACCAAATGTAACTGTAAATAAATATGATTAATAAACAGAGTTGAAAATGAGATTGTAAATATGACGTAAATTAAAAGGAGTAAGACTGAAATTTTTGCACAACCATATAGTCTAACTTATATAAAACATGAACTTAAACTACAAGGTCTTGTTATAAACTGAATGCTTTCAGACTGTGTTCTTGCCTTTAGCAAAATAGCCTTGTCATCAATACAGTCTAATCAGTGTATCTATCATCCCTTACTGGAATGAATTTCATTTTGTGACTTTTATCAATGTATAAATGCCATCAAGTAACTCACAAACTGAATAAAGCCTGATGAAAGACTTTACATTAAGTTTGTGATTCACCAGCATTTACACATCTACAAAATCAACAAAAATAGAAAATGTTCTTTTTTGCCGGACCCTGATATGCCTTTGCAAACAGTGTAGATCCAGATTAGTTGGCTTCTGAAGAAGCCAACTGATCTGTCTCTGCATTGTTTGTCATTCAGTATGTGAATTTATATCAACAACCTCAATCTAGTAATCTGCTTGGCTGAAAATTGTAAGTAGGCTTGGCATCTTAATTTATTCAGCATGTAAAGAAAATAGTTCCAAGATTCCTGCTAGGTGGATCTCTTGACCAATGAAATTGTGGGAAATTAGTGCAAGTATGTTGAGTTGAAATTATTGATTGATATAGTATTTTATTACATTTATAACAGTGATTTACTGAGATTTATCAGTGAATTATAAATCTATAATTCACCGAGTGATTTATTTCATTTCGAACGTTTTGACGCCATAATTGCTAGGTCACGTTGCTGACGTAGTTGGTAACAACAATAATAATAGTTGACGTTTCGCGGAAAATTGGATAAAATCATGAAAATCAGATTGCAATTTTCTGGTCCAGTTGGCGTTTTTGAGGAAAGACCTGCAATACAAATATAAAGTATGATTTTCTAGATAATCCAGTTCAACTTTCGTGACATTTTTGTGTCTGTATTTCAAGCACAGGATGGTTTTTGCATTAAAGTGAAAACAAGATGGCGACTGATTTTCAAACTAAACCATGCCCCTTGAAATTCATGCACTGACTGGAACTATTTTGGTAGGAAATCATAACAGCTGAATGTAAAAATTCAAAGGTAAAACATGGATGAAAATGTAATAAACAGTTTATTTGGTTGTTTTGATCATTATGGAGAAATAATTCACTCGTGTTCTAAGGTTTGCTTGTAAAAAACTTGTTCGCTTTGCTCACTTGTTTTTTACATGCAAGCCTTAGAACACTAGTGAATTATTTCTCCATAATCGATCAAAACAACCAAATAAACTCTATCTAACCTACCAGTACTTACTATTAAACTCTATGATACCCAGAGTCATCTTCCATACCATCTGTCACCAACTGCTGCAGCAGAACTTGAAAGTGCAGCAACATCATATTCACTAGCATCATCTGTGACATCATTGCAGAGATGAAAGTGCAGCAACATCATATTCACTTGCATCATCTGTGACATCATTGCAGAGATGAAAGTGCAGCAACATCATATTCACTAGCATCATCTGTGACATTATTGCAGAGATGAAAGTGCAGCAACATCATATTTACTAGCATCATCTGTGACATCATTGCAGAGATGAAAGTGCAGCAACATCATATTCACTAGCATCATCTGTGACATTATTGCAGAGACGAAAGTGCAGCAACATCATATTCACTAGCATCATCTGTGACATCATTGCAGAGACTTGTCACCTTACTTTGCTACCATCCCTAATGTAATCTCTAGGCCCATCAATGAAGGGCCTATCAACTCCTATCACTAAGTCAGTGTCATTGGGACCAAACATCATCGCTGTCACTGTTGGAGTTTTTAAATATTATATTTTAATTTTAATTCAGTATGCACAGAATTAACCCATTTATACAAAGTAAATTGTTCTACCATTCTATTGGGACATGTCCATCTCTAGTTTAAAGGGATGTCTTGTGCCAAATTGGCCAAAACTATCTAGTCTGGCCAAGAAAATGTTAACCCCAGTCCTGCTGAGTTGATTACTACTGTTGGTTTTATCAACTCACTCTTTATCATTGTTGGTGTTATCAATTCACTAATTACCATTGTTTGTGTTATCAACTCATTACCATCATTGGTGCAATCAACTCATTCATTACCATCATTGGTGTTATCAACCCTTTATCATTGTTGGTCAACTCACTCATTACCATTTTTGGTGTTATTACCAATTACCATTGTTGGTGTTATCAATTCACTCATTACTATTGTTGGTATAACCAGCTCATCCATTAACAGCATTGGTGTTATCAACTCATTACTATTGTTGGCGCTATCAACTCACTCATTACCATTGTTGGTGTTATCAATTTACTCATTACCATTGTTGGTGTTATCAACTCACACATTACCATTGTTGGTGTTATCAATTTACTCATTACCATTGTTGGTGTTATCAATTTACTCATTACCATTGTTGGTGTTATCAACTCACTCATTACCATTGTTGGTGTCATCAATTTACTCATTACCATTGTTGGTGTTATCAATTTACTCATTAGCATTGTTGGTGTTATCAACTCACTCATTACCATTGTTGGCATTATCAACTCACTCATTACCATTATTGGTGTTACCAACTCATTCATTACCATTGTTGGTGTTTTCAATGGTGTTATTAACTCACTCATCACCATTGTTGGCATAATCAATTCACACTCATTTATTTCCATTGTTGGTGTTATCAACTAGCTCATTACCATTATTCGTGTCATCAACTCAGTCATTACCATTGTTGGTGTTATAAACTCACTCCTTACCATTCTTGGTGTTATCAATGTAGAGACTTCCTACCATTTTAGCGCAATCAACTCACCCATTACCATTATTGGTGTTATCAACTCACTCATTACCATTGTTGGTGTTATCAACTCATTACCATTCTTGGTGTTATCAATGTAGAGACTTTCTACTCTCTTTACTACCATCATTTGTCATTGGTGAAGACATTGCTAATGTAGCTGCTTTATTGCTACAGCAGGCAAAAATAATACTGCTGAGGGCATGTGCAGGTCAACCTCCACAAACATTCACTTCCCTGTACTAGTGTAACAGCCATTTTTTTTATTTTGCCCAAATGCTGCTTTACTATGTATTTAACTTCTCCTTGATATAACTGAAATGTATGTACTATTGACAAGCCAATAAAATCCCTGGCCCTTCTTTACAATTGCCATCTCCATACAATAGCTAATTTTATGTCTTCCCAATGGTAGCTGCCGTAGACAAGTTGTAAATGCTATTAATCCATTAATGCCCAGTACTCCCAGCCCAGTATTCCCAAAGGGGTACTGGCAAACATTGTAAACCCAGATCAGATGTCACAGAAAGTGCATCTGATCAGGCTCTACAATGTTTGCATTGAAATACATTTCTTGTTTTAGAATAATAAAAATTAACTAAATAGATTCTAAAAGGAATGACCCTTGTGAGCAATCAGTATGTAAACAAAAACTGGAAATAGCTAGTGTTAACCCTTGTCATGCTGAATAAATTAAGATGCTACACCCACTTTTAACTTTCAGCCAATCAGATTGCTTGATCTGGATTGTTGATATAAAGTCACATACTTAATGGCAAACAGCGCACAGCCATATCAGTTGGCTTCTTCAGAAGGATCTGTTTTGCAAAGGCAGGGTATATCCGGGTTCAGCAGGACTGGGGTTAACATTTTCTTGGCCAGACTAGATAGTTTTGGCCAATTTGGCACAAGACATCCCTTTAAACTAGAGATGGACATGTCCCAATAGAATGGTAGAACAATTTACTTTGTATAAATTGGTTAATTCTGTGCATACTGAATTAAAATTAAAATGTCAGAAGATAATATTTAAAAACTTTTCTTTTTTCTATTCTGGAAAACTAAAGCAAAGGAGACAACTCATGCTGAAATATCAAACCCTATTTTCAAGCATACAAAGACAAAATACCACTTTATTGTTGTCTGAAAGCGCAAAGACTTAAGAGGCCAAAATTTACTTTACACAGAATTCATGGGAACTGGGTTAGTTGCCTATGTAAAATTGAAAACTTCCTCCATCACTGAATCAGAATTCTGCCATGTTTGCAGATATGTCACAGCCCTTTGAAAAAAGAAAATAAAGGAGACTAGGTTAGTTCAACTGCTAGACTTTTATTTTGTTTTTAAAATGAAACAAGAGATGCTTACATCTATTGAGCATATGTCTGGACCGAAACTATTGAAGCATCACATACAAACCTTGATACGGCATTAACAGTCCAGAGGACCTGTTAAGGAGACATATTTCAAGGCATCAGTATAAAATGGAAACCACCAAATGTAACATCTTGTCCCACCAAGGTCTGAATTAACTTCATATACCGTAATATACCTAAGTTTTGGGACAGACAGGGCTGAGCAAACAGTGTAGACCCAGATCAGATGCCATAAAATGTGGCATCTGATCAGGGTCTACACCGTTTGCCACTCGTCCAGCAACATTTTTAACACATCAGCAGGTAGTGGAACAGACCTTTTTGAAATTTTAGGAGAAGTATGGTATTAAAGGAGCTGAGGTGTTCCAATACTTACGGTAAATATGGTATGCAGTACCTTGCCCTATTGGGTGAGATATTGTTACTAACAGTCAGTTAACCAATCAAATTGCCAGTCTCCAAAAGAGTGACTGCCAATGAGAGTATCTATTACATCAGAGACAGAATTCTAAAGCTGGATTACATAGTGTTACATATAGAGTACATGATGTCATGTAATCAAACAGCACAGTTTTGCTTGAAATTGCAAATGATCAGTCAGCATCATGTCATTATCTGCAATACCTTGAAGGATCTCATGTTACATAATAGTAGATGGCCAAACAGAAAAATTGTAACTCATTAGGCCAAAGGGAAAATAGCATAGTTTACTGGAGCTAAGAGTTGTTTGAGTCTTAGCCCATTTCAGTCTGGACCCCCAAAAGGGTAACTGGCAAACAGTGCAGACCCAGATCAGACACTGCAGAATGTGGCATCTGATCAGGGTCTCAACTATTTGCAAACAGTTTTGCCATTTTTCTGCAAGAATATCTAATTTACATAGCCTGACATACCTTAAATTGAAATTGAACTCTTCCAATATGTATTTTTTGGGGAGTTTATTCAGTCTAAAATGGGTTTTAGCCTAAGTGAGTCAATATAAATGGAAAACATCAGTATAAAAGTTTGGATTCCATTACTAGTATAAAAGTTTGGATTCCATCACTTGTTTTTTAAGCTTATAAATACATCAAAGTTTGTTGAGAAGTTGAAGTGGGTGATTACAAAATTTTAGTACTATTCTAATCTTATCATTGATATCAGCATTCAATTTTCAAAACATTAACCTTTAATATGCAACATCTACATATTATCAAGGGATTTCTAAAGGTGTGTTTTGTGCTGCTGACTTGAAATGTGAATCATCTAATGGGAATATTTTACAAGAAATGTTCAGACATTTGAAAGAAAAAAAAATAATAAAAGCTATCATTTGTTTGTCTATTAATTTTGTCATTAGCATGCTAAGAGTTAGCACAACTTCTGAAGGTACTTGATAAACAAGAGACTTCTCACACTGTAATAACTGTAAGTATTGGGACAGACAGACCCTTGCAAACAATGTAGACCCAGATCAGATGCTTCAGAATGCTGCATCTGATCTGGGTCTACACTGTTTGTCATACATACAGCTATATTTTTAGACACATCAAGAGGTAGTACAATGGACTATTTCAAATGTTAGGAAAAGTATGGTAAGGTGCCCCAATGCTTAGGGTAAATATGATACTTGATAAACAGGAGACTTCTCATAAGCTGCAACATGAAAAAATTGTAGCTCTGTCATGAAACCAAAGAGTTGGTTGGTTTTTAATTTTATGCCAAGTCAACATTATTAAGATCATGTTGAGCAGGTCAGTTTACCTAACAACACTTTTCCTGGGCGGGCTTAGTCCTCTAAGCAGTTAAGTTAGCCTGCCATGAACTATGGAACTTTGTCAATGAGGCCTTCCCAGAGGTATTGGGGAATTTGCCCATTTGTTTTCAGGGAACAAGGACGCATTGACAAAATTTAAGGAACAATGGAACTAAACTGGTTTTGGGAAACAGGGAACATGGAAATTTTGAAAATCACTTTTAGGGAACATTGGAACAAGGCCAATGCCTTTTAGGGAATAAGGGAACATGAACCCCCCACTGTGAGGGCCTCGTCAATTAAATGGTGGAATGTGCTAAATCACATTTTCCTTCAATTTCTGCTGCAGATTAGTTCCAATGTAAACAGTAAACATGCGCGATGTTTTGGTCCAAATAGCCACCATTTCCATGGCAACAGCCTTCAAATATTTAAACATGTCAAAAAGCAAGAAACAGATACTTGGTTCAATTACATTGTCCTGATCAATACACAAAGTTTTAATGGTGAAAGTTTTTGTATTAATTATTCAAGGAAGATTCAGAGAGTCATGGTAAGGTGATATTTGCAAAGTTGGTTTATGGGTGTAAAAGTCAACTTATTACATAAAACTAGATATGTATGTTTGTAAAACACTATGCCCCTAATCATATACTTGCTCCTAATGGTGGGACAAGCATCCCCTACTTAAGCAAATCTTATCATAAAATGTTGAAATCCCAACTCCTTATCTTTATGTTCATTTCTTTTCATAACATAACACCTAAGGTTCTGCTGATGTCAGAAGCTACACACTGAGTCAAAAATATTCCCAAATAGCAATACAGTGCTACTATCTGGGCATTTTGTGGGCATTGTGGGTCAGGCCTGGTGCACCTAATGGGGAGATACCAACCCAGCCAAATTTATAATGCTTCTTGGAGACAAAGGACACTTCCTAGTATGAATTTGCACACCACCTTATTATAGTACTAAATTGGTCTAGTGACACATCCATACTCATTGCAAACTTACTTTGTATCATAACAAAATATATATAGCCCCTATACCCATATAATTGTTCACAAGGTTGTTTATAACACTAATGTAAGTCCAAAAGGGGCATTCTACAGTTCTACAAGGTACCATCAAAATATTCTGCCGCATATTCCAGTTACAGAGCAGACAAGAAATCTATTTCAAACAAAACAAAGGGAGACAATTTCAAAAGTAAGAAAGCCATGTAGTCTGGTCCTGTTCTACATTTCTACCAAGTATCATAAAAATATTCCAAAGGGCCTTTGACTTACAGAGCAGACATGAAATCAATGGATAATCACTGTCAGACATAACAAAGGGAGATAACACCAAAAGTAAGAAAGGCAGAGTTGTCATTTTGTATGCTACATGTCATCTGGTCCTGTTCTACATTTCTACTAAGTATCATAAAAATATTCCAAAGGGTCTTTAACTTACAGAGCTGACAAGAAATCAATGGATTATCACTGTCAAATATAACAAAGGAAGATAATGCCAAAAGTAAGAAAGGCACAGTTGTCATTCTTGTATGCTACATGTCGCCTGGTCCTGTTCTACATTTCTGCCAAGTACCATCCAAATATTCCAAAGGGTATTCCAGTTATAGAGCAGACTAGATATATTTTTCAAACACAACAAAGGGAAATAACACCAAAAGTAAGAAAGCCAGTGTTGTCATTCTTGTACGCAACACATTATCTTGTCCTGTTCTACATTTCTGCCACGTATCATAGAAATATTCCAAAGAGTATTCCAGTTACAGAGCAGATGAGAAATCTCTTTCAAACAAAACAAAGGGAGGTAACTCCAAAAGTAAGAAAGCCAGAGTTGTCAATCTTGTACGCGACACATCAACTGGTCCTCTTCTACATTTCTACCAAGTATCATAAAAATATTCCAAAGGGTCTTTGACTTACAGAGCAGACACAATATCAATGGATAATCACTGTCAAATATAACAAAGGGAGATAACGCCAAAAGTAAGAAAGGCAGAGTTGTCATTCTTGTATGTGACATGTCATCTTGTCCTGTTCTACATTTCTACCAAATATCATAAAAATATTCCAACAGGTCTTTGACTTACGGAGCTGACATGAAATCAATGGATAATCACTGTCAGACATAACAAAGGGAGATAACACTAAAAAGTAAGAAAGGCAGAGTTGTCATTCTTGTACATGACAAGTCATCTGGTTCTGTTCTACATTTCTACCAAGTATCATAAAAATATTCCAACTGGTGTTTGACTTACAGAGCAGACATGAAATCAATGGATTATCACTGTCAAATATAACAAAGGAAGATAATGCCAAAAGTAAGAAAGGCACAGATGTCATTCTTGTATGCGACATGTCATCTGGTCCTGTTCTACATTTCTGCCAAGTACCATCCAAATATTCCAACTGGTATTCCAGTTATAGAGCAGACTAGAAATCCATTTCAAACAAAACAAAGGGAGATAACTCCAAAAGTAAGAAAGCCAGTATTGTCATTCTTGTAAAAGACATGTCATCTGGTCCTGTTCTACATTTCTACCAAGTATCATAAAAATATTCCAAACGGTCTTTAACTTACACAGAGGACACAATATCAATGGATAATCACTGTCAAATATAACAAAGGGAGATAAAGCCAAAAGTAAGAAAGGCAGGTTGTCATTCTTGTAAGCGACATGTCATCTGGTCCTGTTCTACATTTCTATCATGTATCATAAAAATATTCCAAAGGGCCTTTGACTTACAAAGCGGACATGAAATCAATGGATAATCAGTGTCGGACATAACAAAGGGAGATAATGCCAAAAGTAAGAAAGGCAGAGTTGTCATTCTTGTACGCAACATGTCATCTGGTTCTGTTCTACTTTTCTACCAAGTATCATAAAAAATATTCCAAAGGGTCTTTGACTTTAAGAGAGGACACGAAATCAATGGATTATCACTGTCAAATATAATAAAGGGAGATAACGCCAAAAGTAAGAAAGGCAGAGTTGTCAATCTTGTACTCGACACATCATCTGGTACCGCTCTACATTTCTACCAAGTATCATAAAAATATTCCAAAGGGTCTTTGACTTACAGATCGGAGATGAAATCAACGGAGAATCACTCAGATATAACAAAGGGAGATAACACCAAAAGTAAGAAAGGCAGAGTTGTCATTCTTGTGCGGGACATGTCGTCTGGTCCTGTTCTACATTTCTACTAAGTATCATAAAAATATTACAAATGGTCTTTGACTTACAGAGCGGACACAAAATCAATGGGTTATAAATGTCAAATATAACAAAGGGAGATAATGCCAAAAGTAAGAAAGGAAGAGTTGGCATTCTTGTACGCGACACGTCATCTGGTCCTGTTCTACATTTCTGCCAAGTACCATCAAAATATTCCAAAGGGGTATTCCAGTTACAGAGCAGATGTGAAATCTATTTCAAACAAAACAAAGGCAGATAACTACATAAGTAAGAAAGCCAAAGTTGTCATTCTTGTACATGACACGTCATCCAGTCCTGTTCTACATTTCTACCAAGTATCATAAAAATATTCCAAAGGGTCTTTGACTTACAGAGCGGACACAATATCAATGGATAATCACTGTCAGACATAACAAAGGAGATAACGCCAAAAGTAAGAAAGGCAGAGTTGTCTTTCTTGTACCTGACACGTCCTCTTGTCCTGTTCTGCCAAGTACCATCGTAATATTCCAAAGGGTATTCAAGTTACAGAGCAGACACGAAATCGTTTTCAAATAAAACAAAGGGTGATAACTCCAAAAGTAAGAAAGGCAGAGTTGTCTTTTTTGTAAGAGACACTTCATCTGGTCCTGTTCTACATTTCGACCAAGTATCTTCAAAATATATCAAAGGGTATTCAAGTTACAGAGCGGACAAGAAGTTTTACGCTGCCTACGCTGACCTCTACGCTAGCGAGATCCATCCCAAAAACAATATGTCCCCCCCTCCCCACCCCGCCCCCCCTCGCTTTGGTAAGAGGGGATATAATCAGATAATCTACACATCTTCTCCAATCAGCATATTAAATTTCAAGATGCTAGCTAAAATACTCTTAGAGATATCCTGCTGACAAAATGCCCAAACCTACAAAGGGCAATAATTCTGTCAATTTTTCATGGAATACCCTAAAAATCTACACATCCTACCCAATCAGCATATAAAATTTCAAGACCCTAACTTAAATACTTTTCTGAGATATCTTGCAGACAAGGTCAAAATGCCCAGAACCACAAAGGGCCATAACTAAGTCAACCTTTAATGAAATTTCCTCAAAATCTAATCAGGTAATTGACATATCATTGCCAATCAGTAAATTAAATTTCAAGACTCTAGCTTAAATACTGTTAGTAATAATAATTAGATAGTCTACACATAATCTCCAATCAGCATATTGTTTCAAGATGCTAAAATACTCTTATCCTGCTGACAAGGTCAAAATGCCAAGAACTACATAGGGTAATAATTCAATATTCCCTGGAATTATCTCAAAATCTAATCAGGTAATCAACACATCATCACAAATCAGCATATAAAATTTCAATACCCTGACTTTAATATTTTTTAAGATATCTTGCTGACTGGGTCAAAATGCCCAGAACTGCAAATGGCTATAACTACGTCAATTTTTCAGAGAATTCCCTTAAAATCTAATCAGGTCTACACATCATCCCAAATCACCATATAAAATTTCAAGACCTTAGCTCAAATACTTTTTGAGATATCTTAATGACAAAGTCAAAATGCCCAGAACTACAAAGGACCCTAACTATGTCAATTTTTCAGGGAATTTCCTTAAAATCTAACCAGGTAATTTACACATCATCCCCAATCACCATATAATTTTCAAGACCCTAGCTAAAATACTTTTTGAGATATCTTGCTGACAAGGTCAAAATGTCCAGAACTGCAAAGGGCCATAACTATATCAATTTTTCACAGAATCTCCACAAAATTTAATCAGGTAATCCACACATATACTGCATCATTCCCAATCACTATATATATTGTATATTAAATTTCAAGACCCTAGCTTAAATACTTTTTGATATCTTCCCGACAAGATTTATTTCTGATTTTTTTCAAAGGGGCATAACTCTGAAAATATAAATATGCCGGACAAGAAAAAAAAATTATTAAATTAGCCAGTTTTTCATGAAGAACCCATATATAAAATTTCAAAACCCTAGCATGCAGGCTTCTTAAGATATGGCATGCACATAAAAGCGTGACAAATGAACAAATGCAAAGTAATATGCCCAACCAATTTCATTCAAATTTGGGAGCATAAAAAGGTGAATGCATGGATATTTGAAGCTCCAATGTAGCTATTCCCCGCTGCTTCCTAACATAATAAATGAAAAGTAAACAAATGAGATATTATTCTGTCAGAATCAAAAACAAAATTGCCTAGGTGTTTTCTGTCCGTTGGTTGGGAGGTGAATTGTAGGAAAGTTTGCAGAACCTTGATCACCATTATCTCCCTTGCATAACTCAATTTGAAAAACAAAAAGTATCACAGGAACATAAACAAATGGCAGCAGAAAACATGTTGACTGTTGTTGATTAAACAATGTTTGGTAGGGTAAAGTTTAAAGTATATAATCCATTATTAAAAATGCATAGCGCAACATTCATATGGTTTTAAGTATTCTCAGTCTAAAAGCTGCAAATACTGCTATGAACTCTATGCGTTTCCATCACAAAAACATGCCTATATAATTTGTAAAACTGGGGTTTACAGGAGTATACATTATTTTCTTATTTCTGCTCAAACACATACATTGTGGGTACTCATTAAATCTGCCAAACTGAGGCAGATCTAAAGAGTAGGCACAATCTATGTTTTGAGCAGAAATATGAAAAATATCAGAGTTTTTTCATCAGTTTTTGGAGGTGAAATTTTCTATATATTTGAATAGGAATGTTTTTGTAATGAATAGCCATTTCTAGTCATAAACTGAGTAATTGTCAGACTGAAAAAAAAGTCCCAGAATGAATATTAATTAGCATTTATTGTTTGCTTATAGCTTTATTAATTTCACGTGTTGTTTTATTTTTCTGATGTGTGCAGAGAATGAAGTTTTATACACCAATATGTACTGAAACACACCTGGTGTAAAGACCGGAACACACTAATATAAAACGCTGAAACGAGGTTCAACTATTGAACATTAAGATTAATAGTTTGTTTTTAACAATATGTTAAATACAAACAAACAGCAATTAAGTCATAAAATCAAACATTAATAATAAGACAATAAAAAAATATAAGTGTGTTCTGGTAAATACCAGTGTGTTCTGATGTTGCAGTGTGTTGCCGTATTTCTATATAACCACAGCAACCATTCTTTTCTACGTTCAGAACAAAGCATTTAATATATTAAGCACCGAGCACTAAATGTATCCTTCCCATACTCAAAAAACATTCTGGCGAGAGGGGCTAAAATACTCAAATTACCATTCTTTTTTAACGATCTGGCTGTTGTTAGGCAGTAGCCTTTTCCACTAGTTACCATGGCCAACACTATGTCTGTGGTATGAAAATGAACAGTTTGCTTTCAGCTACTCATACATTTCATTTAATACTTATTTAACCACGCATTAGTTATCAAAACTTTTATACCAAGCAAAACATTATGAATTTTCCATTTAAAGTAAGTGGGTGGGGTACTTTGATCCATATTATTTTAGCTGAAATAACATTATTTCACAATTATATTCATATGGCTTCTTTGTGTGCACTCCTGCTGATTTATTGTCAAGTCAATAACATGACAGAATCTTGATCAAATATGAAATTTTCGAGTTTCTACTCAAAGCTGAACAGTTATCTCAATCAGCACTTGTCACATTCTTTTTGCATACATGCCATATCTCACACTGTGAGACAAAATCTCAGAATTCTGTCCATCTGGAAGACAATTCCCATAGAAAATTTAAATCTCACAGAATTTTCAGACCATTTTACAACATATTTTATGGAGAAAGAAACATAAATCTCACACTGTTGTGGTTTTCACAAGCTTCTTACATGAATAAAAAGACTTTAGACTATATTGGGGGAGCTCCAAGGTGATGGTTAAGAAAATCTCACAGAATTTTGTCAAATCTCCCTTAAAATTTTGCCTTATCTCACAGATTTTAGTCCACAACTTATGGCATGTATGTTTTTATCAGAAATTGATAACTGCCCTTCCTGAAAGACCACAGAAGATTTATTGAAGATAATTTATAATTAAAAGTATCTTTAATTCAATTAAAATACCGTTCACTGAATTCATATCTCTAATTCAATTTTAATAGAAGACATCTCTAATTTATTACCAATTACCTCTAATTTATTACCAATTACATGGGCTGCTTCATCAACAAAATGGACGATCTTCCCTAAATGGTTTTGGGAGAGTAGATTTCCAAAGAAATGTTAACCCGATGAAGGACCAGGTATTACCACATATGAACAAACACATTAGCTGAATGGGGAGTAATAATTTAAAGCTAATTTAAATTAAATATGCATAACATTAAAGATACCTGTATGAATTCGATGAGTAAAAAAGGTTTCTGTTTGTTTGATTTAGGCTTAACTTTGCCTTCAACAATTTTTCAGTCATATCGCGACGGTGTCTGGATGTGGCAGGGAGCTCAATGCTCACTTTTAGAGTGCTGCCTCACTGAAATATCACACCCCTGACACTCTGACATGATATTCCACCCAGTCACATTATACTGACACTGAGCTGACCAGTTTGGATTCCTAGCTCTACTTTCTTAATGCTGAGCGCCAAGCGAAAGAGCAGCTAGTACCATTTTTAAAGTCTTTGGTATGACCAGGCTGGGGATCGAACCTGCAACCTCCCGGTCACAAAGGGGACGCTCTACCACTGAGCCACTGTGCCGGTTTGACTAAAAAAGGTAAACAAACTTTGCATTTGTCGAGAAATCGCCACCAGAAGGGTTGAAAATGGGTAGCTATGCATTAGATCTATATGAATGATAACAAAACTTATAGCTCTAATGCGTGACTTCCATTTTCAACCCTTCCTGTGGTGATTTCTCCACAATGCTGCATTGCTAACCAAAATATCCATAACACAAATAACCATATTGTGTCTATCATGTGTGCGTGCTGAACTTCTAGCAAAGCATAAAATTAAATAAAGGACAATAAACACCATGAATTTCCACGTTTTCTATGGCTTTCAGTACACCTTCAGCATGCGAAAAATAATTCAGCCAATATGCGTGAAGTAGGTGATCTGAGATTTACTCCACAAATATCATTCGGCTGTTGAATGAACTTCCCCGTTTTTTTTAAATAATTTCCTCAAAACATTTATATCACTCATGAAACACAGAAAATGCAAAGTTAGTTTACCTTTTTGAGACCGGGTGTTGCTCTAATTGATTCACGTTCTTAACCGAGGAATATGCAATAATTCATTTGGTAGGCATGTTTTTGCAGCGAAACAAGAACAAGAGGCCCATGGGTCACAATTCGCTCATCTGATAAAAACAGCTATTGCATATTTGCAAATGCAGTGCAACATTCTTCCTGTATTACAGGGACACAAATTTGACCATACCATAAAAAGATCAAAAGGTCATCCTAGTCCATCATTTTAATGAATTTGGTAGACCCTGAAATCCCAATGCTGTGTAGTAGGAGGAGAAATAGACCTGTAAAGAAAATATTCCCGACCGGGGATCAAACCAGGTACCCCTGGATCTGTAATCGAGCATCATAACCACGAGGCTAAAAGGTCCGGACCAGTTAGACTGGTCATTTATGCGCCCTATATATTTACATACATACTGATTATTTGTACTTCGCTTTGCCGCGCCGCTACACTCCTCTATCCTACAATGAAACATTTGTATCAAATGTTTTCTACTATTCCCAGGCTCTTTTGTGACTCTGTTGCCATTGCATCGCCCTTGGGCTCTGATGGTAGTCATCCTGGCACCAGGCACCAAATGTAGTAGGAGGAGAAATAGACCTGTAAAAAAATATTCCCATCGAGTGCCCCGACCGGGGATCGAACCAGGTACCCCTGGATCTGTAATCGAGCGTCATAACCACGAGGCTAAAAGGTCCGGACCAGTTAGACTGGTCATTTATGCGCCCTATATATTTACATATATTGATTATTTGTACTTCGCTTTGCCACGCTACTACAGCTGTATACCGAGATTCAGCCTTAAAGCTTTCTTAGTACTGTAGAAGAAGATTTTTAAGTGTTTTTACTACATATGGGCATGGCAGGCATCTTGTTCACAGTATACCACAGCAGAACCATTTGAACAAATTGTCAACATCCCTTCAATAGAAATCTGGTGAAAATTGGTTAAGCAGTTTCAGAGAAGACATTTAAAGATTTCATTATTTTATACCTGTAAATAGCCCAGGGGCAAGGACAGATAACCCTTGGGAGGGGAGGGAAGGGGGAGGGGGGGGGGGGGCAAAATTTTGATTCTAACTAAAAAAGTTTACTACTTTAACTAGAGCTGTCAGATCTGACTATAGCCCCGCTACAAAGACATCAGAGGAGAATGACACATGTTGAAAAAATTTGATGTTTAAAAACTGGAGAGAAAGATGGGATGAATAAGCAGCAGCTACCAAGAGAGGTATCTCCAAGAGTTATGGACCCTTGACCCTTATTCTGGTGTACACAATACATCCAGTTATTGTCCATGTTTACATGGACTTTCTAGCTTTCTTAGGTTCTGAGAAATCTGTTATGAAAATTTTCAAGAATGGCAAAATTTGAAAATGAAAACCTACCAAGGGACATAACTCCAAGAGTTATGGACCATTTGCCCCTATTCCGGTACACATGATACATCCTGTCATTGTCACTGTTTATAGGAACTTTCAGCTTTGTAGCTTTCTTAGGTTCATGGAAATCCGTTACGAAAATTTTTAAGAATGGCCAAATTTGAAAACCTTCGAAGGGACATAACTCCATGAGCCCTTGGCTACCTTACAGTCACTACACCTTCCATACGTTATCAGAATTAGAATCAGAATCAGAATATTTTACTAGTGATACATCTATAAACATTCATTCACCAGGGCCAACGATTGCAAAGACTAGTCTCTAGATCTCACAAGTGATGTGAATCTAGTGACAGGGTCCTCAGAACTTTCAGCAGAGCAGATTATAGATGCAGGGAGTGCATTCCAATCTGTATGGAGTCTGGGAAGAAACTGTACTGATAAATGTCAGTTCTAGAATATGGCACTTGAAATGCCATTAGATGCTGTTTCCTACTGCGCCTATTTGGGAGTTGAAGGTCATCACAAGGTTTACTAGCTCTACCTTTCAGACCTTTGAATAGCAATATGAGTTTGCTACCTTTGCGTCTCTTGTGAAGAGACTCCCACCCTAACTGTTCAAGAATGCTAGTCATACTTTCAGTTTCAAAGTTGTAGTTTCCAGTCACAAACCCAGCTGCACTATTCTGAACCTTTTCTAACTCTTCCTGGACTACTATTCCATGTGAGTCCCAAACAGGGCTAGCATACTCCAGGATTAGTCACACCAACCCCTTGTATGCCATTTCCTTAACATCTTTGGGGCATGATGATAGGTTATCTCTTAAGAAACCAAGAGTTCTGTTTGCTTTTGTGCAAACATTGCTTACATGAATATTCCATTTCAAATCCTTAGTAACTGTCACACCAAGGTATTTAATATTATCCACATTTTTGAGGACTGTTCCTTCTTAAGAGTAAACTGCATTGATCTTTTTTATCTGCTTCCTAGTAAGCTACATATTGTTACGGGTTTAAATCTCATATCACATCCCATTTCCTGGCCCATTTGCCTAGTTGATCAATATCCTTTTGGAGTTTCAATGTGTCTTCAATGCTATCAATCTGATGATAGCAGACAGTCATCAGCGAACAAACGAATCTCAGATTCTATTCCAAACATGAAGTCATTTGTATACAAGGAGAACAACAGTGGCACACCAGACAAAACAGGTGCCAAGTCTGACCAAGAGACCAAGTGTGGTATATGTTTCATCGAAGTAGGACCACAAACATAAAAGTTATTGAGCAAAATGCATTTTAATTTTTTGAAAATCTACCAAGGGACATAACTCCAAGAGTTATAGACCCTTAGCCCCTATTCCGCTAAACATGATACATCCAATCATTGTCCATGTTTATATGAACTTTCAGCTTTCTAGCTTTCAAATTCCTGAGAAATCTGTTATGAAAATTTTTCAAGAATGGCAAAATTTGAAAACCTTTCAAGGGACATTACTCCAAGAGTTATGGGCCCTTGGCCACCATTCTGCCACTACATCTTCCTTACCTTAGAGACCAAGCATGGTATAAGGTTCATTGAAGTAGGACCACAAACATAAAAGTTATTAAGCAAAATGCAATTTAAATTTTGAAAACCTAACAAGGGACATAACTCCAAGAGTTATGGGCCCTTGGCTACTATTTTGTGATTCTTACATCCTACTTACCTTAGAGACCATGTATATAGTATAAGTTTCATTGAAGTAGGACCACAAACATCGTGTTCAATGGCAGAAGGCCCCATTAGAAATCTGGTACAAACTGTTTAAGCAGTTTCAGAGAAGACATTTAAAAATTACAAAATTTTACATATGTATGTAGCCCAGAGGCAAGGGCAGATACTCCTCAGGGGACAAAATTTTGATTATAACTAAAATGTAACTAATATATCACAAATTATAAGTTTCAGCCATTTGTCTTTAATACATTTTGAGAAAATGACTTTTCAACATTTTCCCCATACAAATGCATGGGGATGCAAATATGACCATGCTGTAAAAAGGTCAAAGGTCAACTTACGGTCATTATTTGAACAAACTTGGTAGACCGTCAGTGCTCAATGCTATATTCCAAGATTCAGCCCCAAAGCTTTCTTGGTTCTGGAGAAGAATATTTTTAAGAGTTTTTAGCTTGGCTGTTTTCGAAGAAAATGACGAGGTTTTGTCATAGCTCTGGCTTCATCTGCTTCTGCATCTGCGTCGTCATCGTCGTCGTGCAAAAACTTGGACATTTTGTAATATCTCTGTCATTACTGAAGATATTTACTTGAAACTCGGATTAGTTGTTCATTATGAAAAGGGGAACTCATATCAATAGGGTAGGTAACCCTCAAAATATTTTTGGCACATGCCCCTTTTTCGACTTAGAATTTTTGTTGAAAAATGGTTTCACTGCGATTTCTCAAGAATTGATGGATGAATTCTGATCATGTTTGGTATTTAGCATAATTGGGAGGGCTCCAATGCAGAAAGGAATTCAGTGACCTTGACCTAATTTTCAAGGTCATCACGGAACTTTGATCATTCAGAAAATGGGTTTCACTGCTATATCTCCAGAACCACTGGATAGATTCTGGTCATGTTTGGTATTTAGCATAATTAGGAGGGTCTCCATTGCAGAAAGGAATCTGGTGACCTTGACCTAATTTTTAAGGTCAAACTGCAGCCGAGCGTTGGCACCCACATGCCGTGCTCTTGTTACCATATATGGGCATGGTGGCCATCTTGTTCAATGGTCCAGAACCATTTGAAACAATTGGCAATACCCTTTCGACAGACGGCTCCATGTGAAATCTGGTGAAAACTGATCAAGTGGCTTCAGAGAAGAAGACATTTAAAAATTACACAATTTTATGCATTGTTTGTTTGATTTGGGTTTAACGTTGCTTTCAACAATCTTTCAGTCATATCGTGACGGTGTCTGGATGTGGAGGGAGCTCAATGCTCCCTTTTAGAGTGCTGCCTCACTGAAATATCAGACCCTAGACACTTTGACATGATATTCCACCCAGTCACATTATATTGACACTGAGCTGACCAGTTCTAGCTCTACTTTCTTAATGCTGAGCGCCAAGCGAAAGAGCAGCTAGTATCATTTTTAAAGTCTTTGGTATGACCCGGCCAGGGATCAAACCAGCAACCTCCCGGTCACAAAGGGGACGCTCTACCACTGAGCCACTGTGCCAGTCAATTTTATGCATGTGTATAGCCCAGGGGCAAGGGCAGATAACTCCCAGGGGACAAAATTTTAATTATTATTAAAATGTTTTACTACTTTAATCACTCATTGTAAGTTTCAGCCATTAGTCTTTAATACATTTTGAGAAAATGACTTTTCAACAGTTTCCCAATACAAATGCAGGGGGATGCAACTTTGACCTTGCTGTAAAAAAGTCAAAGGTCAACCTAGGGTCATCATTTGAACAAGGTTGGTAGACCTTGAATCCATGATGCTATATGCCAAGATTCAGCCTTGAAGCTTTCTTGGTTCTGGCAAAGAAAATTTTTTAAGTGTTTTTACCATATATGGGCATGGTGGCAACCTTGATTAAGGGACCATGACCATTTGTACAAATTTTCAATCCCCCTTTAACAGAAGGCTCAACATGAAGTTTGAAGATAATTGGTCTAGGGGTTGTGGAAGAGAAGTTGTTCAAAGGTGTGGACAGACAGAGATGGATGATGGACTGCAAGTGATTACAATAGCTCATCCTGAGCCTTAGGTGAGCTAAAAATACCAGTACTTTTTTGGTTGAGAAAACAGTGCCTTATCTGAGCTATAACAGTATACAATGGTACTTTGAGCCAACAGTGACGGCCCAGATCAGGTAGTGCAAATATGCAGGTGTGAAGGGCCTTCACTGTCTGCATATGTTTTGAAGACTCACTTTAATTGGCATGGCTCAGATCATGGTTTAGATCCAAAGAAAATACCTTATTTACCCAAAATAGGGTATGAACAAGTGGACACTGTAGACCCAGATCAAACAACCCCTGAATCAGAGCAGGCATCATTTACCATAGCACTTGTTGGACACATCACAATATGGTCACATGGTTTGTACTTTAACCCTTGTCCTGCTGAATAAATTAAGATGCCACACCCTTTTCACATTTTCAGCAAATCAGATTGCTTGATCCATATTTTTGATACAAATTAGTACTTAATTGCAAACAGTGCAGATCCAGATCAGTTGGCTTCTTCAGAAGCAAACTGATCTGGATCTACACTGTTTGCAAATGCAGGTTATATCCGGGTTCAGCAGGACAATGGTCAACATCTCATCAATAGCATTTAAGTCATTTCAAGACAACAATATGTTACAATCTGATAATAGGATGTGTACATGGGAAAACCATTAAATCAAGACAAATCTTACATCCAGAAACTACACCTCAAGTGACTGGTAAGATTTTCCGCCTTTTTTAACAAGGAAGGTTTGCGACTTCCTGTTTACTTTCCTGCAACACTTTTAGAGTAGACCCCTTTTGAGAAGGGGCAAATATGAGCAAATTCTTTCCTTTTAGAGTAGACCCCTTTTTAGGAGGGAGGTAAAACATTTTTGACAAGTTATTTCTCTGTAATGTTTATTCATTCTAAAAAACTCTACTGCTCTAGTGATGCTATTGGTAGTGAAATGAACTACCGATATTACAAACAGTTCATTATGGAGGCATGGTATAGGGAAAGAAGTTATAGAGCAATCACTGTGTAAAATATATGAGTCATAGCTTAAATAAAGCTGACTGAGTGTAGATCTGAAAAGCATAACCTCCATCCAGGGCCAGACATGAGAAATTACAGGCATGCTTCACTCTGTAGTCTTTATCTATTTTGAACCTACACAATGGTCTAATACTCTGGATACTCCAGTTTAATTCATAAAGATCTCTTGACTTGGAGCTGTCATTCACTAGTCTGGTATTTTAGAATCTGGCTAAGTGGCTCTTGTCAGCTTTAAGTGGACTGTGTCATGCAAAAAGCACCCAAACTATAGCATAGTTTCAGATGTGCTTTTTTTTTTTTCAACCAAAAAGTACTGATAATGTTTTTTATTTGTCCATGAAAACATATTTTGTGGGTGCTCATTAGAAGTTCCTTGCTGAGGTGCTTCTAATGAATACCAACAACATATTAGTTGAGGCACTTCTAATAAGTACTAACATATGATGATCAATGCAAAAAGGGCCATTATACAATTTGAGGACAATGAAGGCCCTGATCAGCCTGCGCATTTGCTGTTGTTTTTGTTGACGAACAGAGAATGTCCAGATCAGACTGCACGGATGCACATGCTCATCTTGACATTCCCTGTTCGCATATGGCATTAGGGCCTTTTTTCCATGTTACGCATCATGTTTTCATGGAGAAAAGAGAAAAAATTTTCATTTGGATATTCCTCATATCTGGAGCAATATACATACATCGGTGCAGTTTGATCAGTGTCAATAATTTTCACTGATAGAATTTACAGGATCCAATTTTTTTCCAGAAAAAAGAAAAAGAAAAACAGCTAAAGAACTGATCAGAGTGTATGGCTGCCAAGGCAGAATTGGATGCTGCTGTTGAGCTTTGCAATCAGGGCTGTTTTGTGTGACTCAGCTCACATAATTATTACACGACATCTGTGACAATATGTTTTTTGAGAGTCTCTTCAGACAATATGCTTCAACTGCTCCTAATTAACAAGGTCTATTAATGTAACATGACGTAAGCAGATTTTATCACTCAAAAGCTACATGTCAAAAGTTGACATGTTTTGGACAAATGGCTCTTCTAAACTTGACCCATTATTTGTGATAATGCATACTTTTTTCTTAATGCTTAGCATGCTGGTTATAATTTTCAGCAGATGACATTTTAAAACATTTTTTCTTATTTTTCTAAGAAAATAGGTTTTGACATTCCATGCAAATTGTCTGAGGCGACTATTTGCATGAAATGTCAGATCCTACTTTCTGGGGAAAATAAGAATAATATCATCAATTTGTCAACTGCTGAATTTGCCCATAGAGAGGGCATGCTAAGGATCTAGGCACTCTAATGATCTACTGCTTCTACAGCTGCACAGCAAAAACTGATCAGACTGCATAGATGTGCTGGCCCCAAGGTTATAAAACTTTTTTTCATGCTCATGTCAAGCTGAACAGGCAGAAGCCATAATCCATAGCTCTAGATAAGAGGGGTGTTCAGATAAATATTTATCTTATTTTTCCACAAAAATATAATTATGTTGCTTATGAGTATCTACAACATATGTTTTTGTGGATAAATAAGCTAAATATCATGTGTATACCCCTCTTATCTTGAGCTATGTTGAACACAGTTACTACCAGAAAGTAACGGCCAAAATCAGAATGTTTGCATGAGCAAATCAATCTTGGCCTCCTCTGTATTTTTGTACGACTCAAGAAAAAAAAAAAAAAAAAAATTATCCATATTTAATCCTTAAAGCTCTAAGCAAAATTGTAGAAGACAACATTCTAATTGTTTAAAATTATTTTCAAGTGAAAAAAAAAAAATGAGGCCGTAGGAATAGCAGGCATTTTGTTTGTTTGTGTTGAGGTTTTATGGCCCAGTCAACCCATTTTGGTCATGTTGAGCATGATCAATTTATCTAACCACACTTTTACTGGGCAAGAAAGATGGAAGGATGGAAAGACAGGGTGAAAATATTTTAATTAGTTTGTAAGGGGGCAGGGGAGGAGAAGGGGTAAAATAAGTCATGACATCTAATGTGATTCGTCTGCTAGGCAGATGACTCACATGAAATTTCATGCCTTATTTTTGCTGAAAAATACAAAAAAAAAAATCAAAATGATGTCATCTGCTGCAATTGTGATTAACACTTTAAGGGTTAAATCTTCAAAAACAAATTAACTGAGCCATAATCTGTAAAACTGCATCTTAAAGACATGTGCCCAAAGGGAAGACCCAGACCAGGCTGTGCATCTGTATGGTCTGTACATTAGTCTTCCCTAAGCAAACTAAGGATCTGGACACTTTAATGATCCTGGCACACTAAGGAACTGGGCACTCTAATGATCTACTGCTTCTACAGTTCGACAGCAAAAACTGATCAAGACTGCATAGATGTGCTGGCCCTGAGGTTATAAAACTTTTTTTCATGCTCAACTCAGCTGAGCATGAACTTTCTCTGCTAATAAATATGAAAATGCCAACAACAGTTAATAGCAGAGAAAATATCATGCTCATCTATGTTTAGCAAGACAGAACTTGCAATTGTTAGTAATTTGAGATTCATTAGAAGGACAAATTTCATGCTTAACTGAGTATGAAAAAAGTTTTACAACCTTGAGGCCAGGCTGATCCGAGTCTCCCACAGGTGTGCATGTCTGAAGGTACATTTTCTCATATCATGGCTCAGTTTACCTCAAACCCTGTTATGCAAACTACAAGTTAACATCGAGATAACAAGTAAATTTAATCATAAAAATAGTTATTTTGAAGGCATTCAGATATCACTGAGAAAAAGATAAGCACTTTGGAGATTGAAACTTATGAATATGTTTTTGTTATATATGTGCTTAGAAGAAGTGTAGTTTATTGAAAAAATATGATAAATTTCCATCAAATGACTGTAAAGAGATTAAATCTTCATATATGAAATAAACCAGTATATGCACTTATCTCAAAGCTTTCAGTAAAAAAGTGTGTTTCTAGAAAAGTTTTAAATACTTTTGCCCTTAACCCTTCTCTTGCTGAACACGACATGCCCTGTCTCAGCAAACAGTGTAGATCCAGATCAGTTGGCTTCTTCAGAAGGTGAAGCCAACTGATCTGGATCTGCACTGTTTGTCATTAAATATGTGAATTTCTATCAAAAACTCGGATCAAGTAATCTGATTTGTTGGAAATTAGAAGTGGGCATGGCAATTTATTCAGCATGAGAAGGGTTAAAGCAGCATTCAAATATACTGCTGCAGAAACAGACAGCATACTGTTTTTTTTTTTGTGTTTTTTTTTTGTTTGTTTTTTTTTGTCCCTAGCAGATAATTATATAAGAACAGAATGTCGTTTGCTGCTACTTTGACTGATGCTTTAAGAGTTAAAATAAGCTTCACCACGTAAAAAGGTATCTCTAAGCACTCATGTAGACAATCTGAATTCAAATCAGCTTGATATGTGTATGGCCTGATCAGTATCTTTGCTGCCTGTTTATAAAATCAATGGATGCTGAGGAATGTATCAAAATGGAAGACCCTGACTGTGGATGATTTAGGTTTTTGTTGTTTAACCTACTTACCTTAAATATTTGGACACTTTATCTCCTTACATCTACTCTTACAATTTAGCACTCTGCATGCTATGTAAAAATTTCATGATGGCATTTTGAGATATTTCTTATTTGTTTTTTCTAGAAAACAGTTTTTGACATTTCATGCAACCTATCCCCTTAGGAGACAGTTTGCATAAAATGTCAGTTTATTTTCTGGGAAAAACAAGAAAAATATCATTAATCTGTCATCTGCTCAATTTGACCAGAGGGTGGTAAGAGTTAAACAAGTCTATTTTAAAACCTGTTGATGTGAATAAAAACTGCTGAATAAGTGGCAAACAGTGTAGACCCTGATCAGACAACATGTACTGTGGCATCTGATGTAGGTCTATACTGTATGCCAAGGCATGTCTGTCCAAACAATAGGGGTAAGTAGACCCCCTTTCTCATGGAATAATTAAAATAATTAATCCTTAAAAAGTCCATGTGGAGAAAAAAAAACAGGAAAGAAAGAATCTTTTATCAAATTCTCATTTTTTTTTCATCACTGGTATGCTTTCAATATCCATCCAAACTTCCTTTTCAGAAGAACCATTGTCATCTTTGCAGATTTGCTATGACAGAACAGCAATCTGACCTTACTACACCAATATATCATCCAGTTGTGGTACAGTACAGCTAAATCACACAAAGAATATGGCTATGTCTTCCATGAATTAAACAGTTGATGTTTACATACTTCATTAAGCCTACGTATTGGGATAGACAAGCCTGTGCAAACAGCACAGACCCAGCTCAGACACCAAAGAATGAAGTGCCTAATCAGGGTCTACTCTGTTTGCCACTCATCTAGTAATATTTTAGACACATCAATAGGTAGCAGAATGGAATCTTTCCAGTTTTAGGACAAGTATGGCAAGTAGTAAGAGTGTCCAACTACTCAGGATAAGTTCAATAGATTTTCTTTGCATATGGTCTTAACAGGCCCCCAAACTACAAAAAGAGTCAGCTTATCAACTGTGGAAAGTTATTAACACAACCATAGGAGTTACACTTTGTGGCTGTCTCTAATCCTAGATTATATTATGTATAGCAGCTGCACAAACAAAAACCGTATTTCTGAAATTGATTGCTCTGTTTCATTCACACCAATTAACATATTTTCTTCAAATATTACAGGAGAGCTTTCAGTATGCAACATCCATTTCACTAATGTATCACTTCTTGATGAACACATGAAATTTCTGAACACATTTGTGGCTTTCAGTTGTCATCCTCTTATGGGTCATCACACAAAGTCATATAAGTATCTCACAACATCAAAATTCACTGTTCTGAAAAAGAGCAAATATGTTATCTGAGTTAAGGATGATGCCAAATCAAGAGGGATCTTCAAGCTTGTGCAAACCGCATAGGCCCGACTGAAAGTAAGCCATTTGCTAGTTTGATTCTATGAGAAACTGAGAAGCATATGTTCATATGAACTTAAAGTATACTTCAGCAAACAGTGTAGAACCTGATCAAACTGAACACACATTTTCACTATATATTACAAGGAAATATGGTGTGAATATTACATACCAAATTTACCAGAAGTATTCGGACAGACAGATCTGGGCAAACAGAGTAGATGCAGATGAGATGCCTCAGAATGCGGTGCCTCATCAGGATCTACATTGTTTGCCACTCATCCAGCAACTTTTAGACACAACAACAGGTAATAAATTGTACTTGTTCAAATTTCAGAGCAAGTGTGGTAAGGAGATGAGGCGTCTGAATACTTAGTTTTTTCTTCATTAATTTCAATAGAAATTTCATTCAAATTGCTTCCTTAAAATGTTGTCTGCCATTGTTGATGGTCAGTCTGTTAAATGATAACCTCTAGCCTTTTTCATTTTTTCTTACTTTCCAAGAAAACTAATGATCTGGCTATCATTAAAAAAAGTTAAGTTCATTCAAGAATAGAAATCTGCATACTTGAGAGATTATATGTTTATCATTATCAACATGTCTATATTATCTTAAACACTGCATTTTTTAAATATGGAATAACTTTATTTTGATTTGTGAATAACTTGGTCACCATAAAATTAACAGAACATCTTTTGGCTGCAATACTGAATAGAAATACTTGAATATTTAGCAGAAAAAAGGTTGATTACTTTTTAAAATTTTGTTTTTTTTTTCCTTCAATATTTGGACTTTTAGAAGACATGCATATCCGCAGGTTCTATAGAAAGGTTTATTATTATTACTATTATTAAATGAAGTCATTCAAACTGGAGGTAATAAATCTTTATTTTCAAAACAAAAAAAAAAACAAAATAATAATAATAATTATTTGTTCACTGCTAATTGAAAAGTTTACGAAAGAACATTTTCATGACACATACTTTCAAAACAAATTGAATGAATATTCAATAATTAATCAAACTACCTCAAATTATTCCATTTTCTTCATTTTCTTTAAGACATTTCGCTCTTCATTCATTTAACGCTTTCAATGATTTGAAAAATAGAAAGAAATAATCTGCATGGAAATCAGGCCAGCCAATAGAAACCTTTTAATTTTGGGTGTAACTCTTTTTCTAAGTGGCATGATTTTTTCTAAGATGGCATATTTTGACCACACCCTTGTTAAGAAGCATTCATATTCTGTCTATAGATTGTAATGCCATAAATACATGACTGTAAGATACTTCTGCAATCACTCAGGAAACTACAAAACTTTCATCGTTTTGAATATGTTTTGAATATGTTAGGAGATCTGGGTAGTTCTGGGCCCAGTTGTTCAAAACTAACAATGTCATAAGTTAACGTATCGTTAAAACTTTGATCACCAAATATGGCTTATACGATAATATTTTCGCTGAAAAAATATGAGTAGCTTTTGCATTTGCAAAAGCTATTCACATTTTTTTTCAGTAAAAATACCTATTTACTAGAACAGTTAACATTTTAATCACTAACAATCTCGTTAAGCTAACGATGCTTTGAGCAACTGGGTCCTGGTCTTTGAAACAAGGGGTGCAAGTTTAACACCTGTTTTATGTGGTATTCTATCCATGACGGTGGCATTCCACAGTAGACAGCCACAAGCAGTGGTGGATCCAGAGAGGGTCAATTGATTTGAGTTTGTTTGGAGTTTTATGGCCCAGTCAACACTGTTAAGGTCATGCCAGTTAGATTTGCTACCAACTGCACTATGGAGCCCATCAGGGCAGGGTTCAGTTGAGCCCCCTCCATCATCAGATTTATTTCATTTTCACAAGGAATTTTGTGAAAATCCAGAGAAAGTTTGCAACTTTTGAGTTCAGTTCCCCATTTTGAACCACATCCCCCTTTTAAAAATTAGAACCACAATTTCTGAAAACCTGGATCCACTCCTGACAAGAGGGATCATGCACTTTTCTATTTTCTTTTAACCATGGCAAAAAGACCAAAATATATGTCAAATTTTTGACAGTTTTCTTAAATATATTTATCCATCCCTGAAAGCAACACAGGTTGCCTCTTTAGGAGACCATTTCCCAGCAAAAAAAAGGCTTTGGCTTTTCATGCTGTGTCTCCTTATGACAATTTGCATGAAATGAGAAGCCCTGAATTTTAAGGACAAGATACATTTTAAATGTTGTCGGCCAATATCTGAATTTAAAAGGTTAAGTGATGATTATCAAGAAGTAAATATTTTCTAATATACAGGACTGCAGCCAAGAAAAAGAAAAAAACATTCTTATCTATTTTAACATATGACTGTAACATAGGAAAATGTACCTTTGTACATGTTTGCCAAGCAAAGGCTCAATATTAGTGTGTTAAATTACTGAAGTAGTCCTCATTGCTGGCCAGAAGCCAGGGATCCTTTCTTATCCATAGAGCACCCCATGAAGGCTCTGGTCAGATTCATTACAAAACATGCCTATTCAAATATATTGAAAATTTCACCACCAAGAATTGAAAGTTTTCAGACAAAAATTCTGATATTTTTCCTATTTCTGCTCAAAACATAGATTGTAGTACTCATTAGAACTGCCTCACTGAGCCAGTTCTAATGAGTACCCACAATCTATGCTTCTGAGCAGAAAAAAAGAAAAAATAATGTATACCCCTGTAAACCCCAGTTTTACTATATTAAAGTGGTGTTTAAGGGGATCAAAATTATACAGGTATGTTTTTGTGATGATTATGACTTCCCTCCCCCCCCCTCACAAAAAAAAAAAAAAAATACAACTTCTGAGAAGATTCATATTTCTGGAATAAAATGAAAAAAAATTATTTCTGGTCCAGATTATGGTTGAAACAGTATGCCAATATTTTTCCTACAATGAGTAAGTATATAAAAAAATTTTAATCTTCAATCTGCTACATTTACAGTACATTGTACTAGCAGATGGAGCTTGAAATGATCCACGCCAAGTGAAAAAAGTGCCTTTGGGGCTTATTCAAACAGCAAAAGGCCAGATTAGCTGGCACATCTGCAGTCTGATAGGACATTCTCTATCCACCGAGAGAATCATTGGATACTGTAAAATACCGTATTTGATCTAATTACCGCACTGTGCGCTTAGGTTTTTCAAAATTACTGGAAAACCTTTTAGAAAATATGTACCTTATAAGGGCACATTTTAAAGAAAGATTAGCAGAGGACTTCATGAGAGGTTTATTAATGATGCTTATGCAATATTTATTTCTGATTGTCTTTATAAAAGCATATGCTGTGGGTACTCATTTGAATTGCCTCAACTTGTGGAGACAATTCAAATGAGTATGCACAACATGTGCTTTTATTAAGAAGTAGATACAAATAAATGGGCTGTAACCTGAAGACTACAAATGTGTGCTTATAGGGGTATATGCAGTTATAAGGAAAAAAAATACTGATACTGATACGTATACTGATGCAGAGCAAAGCCCTGATCATTAAGAAAACATGCCTATTCAAATATACTGAAAATTTCACTACCAAAAAATTAAATATTTCAGATATAAAAATTCTGATATTTTTCATATTTCTGCTCATAACATGGATCATTGGTACTTGTTAGAACTGCCTCAATGAGGCAGTTCTAACGAGTACCCACAATTTATTTTTTTGAGCAGCAATAAGAAAAATAATGTATACCCCTGTAAAACCTCCGTTTTACTATATAAAAGTGGGGTTTAAGGGGGTCTATTATATAGATATGTTTTCGTGATGATCAGATCTGATAAGATTATTCAACTCTACTGGTTATGGATGTGTACTGTTTGTTCATAATCCTAAAGACATCTTCTCCCATAGCATAGCATATGATGCATAACATAAGAAAATGACTCTTATGCAATCTGTGGACAACACAGGCCCTGATCAGCCTGCACATTTGTGCAGGCTGATCAGGGCCTGTGTTGTCCACTTACAGAATTAATGGCTTCTGTAGTATATGTTCACAATCATAAAATGCTCAAATCAGACTGCATGGAAGTACATGCTGATCTGATCCTCACTGTTTGCTTATGGTCTAAGGGACTTTTTGCAAGTTGCACATCATTAAAAGTTATGAAATTTTATTTGAATTGATCCTTTGTAAGATATTTAAAATTTCAAGTCCTTCTTGTATGATTTCTGCCAATTTTGCCTAAAGCATGCTAATGGTTAACATTTGTAAACTTGCCCAAATTATCTGATATCAATTGTACATAACATAATTTCAATGAAACAGAGCCTATTAAATCTGGCAAAGTCCCACACAGCATCTTAATTTCCCAAAGTGAAAAAAAAAAAAAAAAAAAAAATAATTTTCTTATCAAACCATAAACCAATTTATCAAAGTACATGATTAACTAATGGCAAATCTCTGCAGGAGAACCTGGCTGGTATTTTATTATTTTCAAGTGCCTGGCAAGATTTTTGTCTAGGTCAAGTAGGACTAAAATCAGAACTCCCGATACATCCCAATATTTGGACTGACATGCTTCAGCTTACAGTGCAGGTCCAGGTCGACCTGCTCAAAGGAACAATCATCACTGTCTGCACTGCTTGCCATTCAGCCATGATATTTTGAAAGGTAATCAAAATACTTGACCAAATTTTAGGATAAGCACAGGAAGGATTTTACTTATGCTGCTGATAAAAACTAAACATACAGTGCAACTGCTCTACTACAGCCACCCTTGGAAAGATAAAACTGGAGAGATTAAATATAAAGTGCAACCTCCCTAAAACAGTCATTCTTGGGATCAAATAAAACAGACTGTTGTAGATAGGTTGCCCTTTTGGAGAGGTTAGGGAGGTAGCCATTGTAGAGAGGTTAAATAAACAATGCAGTCATCCTTTAACAACCAGCCATGGGAACAGACAAAACTGTTTTAGGGAGGTGTCCATTTTAGAGAGGTTAGTGAGGTGGCCATAGTAGTGGCATTTAATTTTCAGTGCAACCACCCTACGACAGGCACCCATGGGAACAGATAAAACTGTCTGTTGTAGGAAGGGGCAATTTTAGAGAGGTTAGGGAGGTGATCATTGTAGAGAGGTTAAATTTTCAGTGCAACCACCCTATAACAGTCACCCATGGGAACAGATAAAACTACCTGTTACAGGGAGGTGGCAATTTTAGAGAGATTAGGGAGGTAGCCACTGTAGAGGTTAAATGTTCAGTGCAACCACCCTACAACAGCCACCCATGGGAACAGATAAAGCTACCTGTTACAGGGAGATGGCAATTTTAGAGAAATTAGGGAGGTGGCCATTGTACAGAGGTTAAATTTTCAGTTCAACCACCCTACAACAGCCACCCATGGGAACAGATAAAACTGACTGTTGTAGGGAGGTGGCCATTTTAGAGAGGTTAGGAAGGTAGCCATTGTAGAGGGGTTAAACATACAGTGCAACCAACCTACACCAGCCAGCCATGGAAAAAGATAAAACTGACTATTGTAGGGAGGTGGCCATTTTAAAGAGGTTATGGAGGTGGCCATTGTAGAGAGGTTAAACATACAGTGCAACCAACCTACAAAAGCCAGCCATGGAAAAAGATAAAACTGACTATTGTAGGGAGGTGGCCGTTTTAGAGAGGTTATGGAGGTGGCAACTGTAGAGAGGTTAAATACAGTGCCATCTCCCCCAAACAGCCATTCAAAGGAACAGAAAAAAATTGGAGGTTGTAGGTAGGTGCCAATTTAGAGAGATTAGGGAGGCCATTCCAGAGAGGTTAAATAAAATAGATCAAACTTCGGTGAAGTTGATGTCGCACCTGCCCCCTCCCACACCCCTCCCCCCTCCAAAAAAAAGTAACGTTTATATCAGGTAGAAGAAATAAATACAGCAATTTCATCGAAAACATATGCATTTTCTCATTTGACGCATGAGAAGTTGGGCTCAAAAAGTATCCACTTCTGCAGACCCAGGAGAAAACATGTGCAAAGTTTCAAAAAGATGATTTAAAATTGTATGAGAAGTTGCAATCACAAGGTACCTGTCTATACATCTGAGGTCAGTAAATGACAAAGTTAAAAAAGAACAAAAAAATGACAAAAAATAAGGCAAGGATTATATGAAAAGCACATGCACATCTTCAGACTATGAAGAAAACACATTCAAAGTTCCAAAAAGATTAGTATAAAATTGTGTGGGGAGTTGTGCTCACCAGGTACCCACTGTCTATAGAGGGTGTAAAATGACTAAGTTTACAATGTGGAAAAAAAATGAAAAAAAAATTACATCCAAACCACATACACATCCTCATACCATGAAGAAAATGCAAGCCAAGTTTCATAATAATCGGTACAAAACTGTAAGCGGAGTTGCACTCACAAGAGATACCAACTGTTTATATATAAAGGGTGAAAAATGACTAAGTTCACAATGTGGAAAAAGTGACAAAAAAATGATCTAACAATTATATCCAAACCACATGCACATCCTCATACCATGAAGAAAACATATGCAAAGTTTCAAAACAAAGTTTCAAAACAATCAGTGCAAAACTGTAAGAGGAGTTGCGCTCACAAGAGGTACCCATTGTCTATATATTGAGGGTGAAAAATGACTAAGGTCACAATGTGAAAAAAGCAACGAAAAATGTTCTAATAATTATACCCAAACCACATGCACATCCCCACACCATGAAAAAAACACATGCAAAGTTTCAAAACAATTGATACAAAACTGTAAAAGGAGTTGCGCTAAAAAGAGGTACTCTCTGTCTATATATTGAGGTGAAAAATGACTAAGTTCACAATGTGGAAAAAGTGACAAAAATTAAACTAACAATTATATCCAAACCAAATGCACATCTTCATACCATGAAGAAAACACATCCAAAATTTCAAAATGAACAGTACAAAACTGTAAAAGGAGTTGCGCTCACAAGAGGTACCCACTGTCTATATATCGAGGTGAAAAATGACTAAGTTCACAATGTGGAAAAAGTGACAAAAATTAATCTAACAATTATATCCAAATCAAATGCACATCTTCATACCATGAAGAAAACACATGCAAAGTTTCAAAATGATCGGTACAAAACTGCAAGAGGAGTTGTGCTCACAAGACACCCAGGATAAATGTTGACAGAAAGACAAACGGACAGACGGACGGACGGACGAACGAACGGACGGAAACTTGCATGCCTAAGTCGCCCTGAACAATAAAGTGTAACCACCCTACAACAGCCACCCATGGTCACGAAAAATACTGACTGTTGTAGGGAGGGAGGTGGTCATTGTAGAGAAATTTGAGGTGACCATTATAGAGAGGTTAACTTCAAAGTGCAGCCTCCCTACAACAGCCATCCATGGAAACATATAATACTGACTGTTGTAAGGAGGTGGTCATTCTAGAGAGGTTAGAAAGTGGTCATTGTAGACTGGTTAAATATAAAGTGCAAACTCCCTACAACAGCCATCCATCAATTTACAGTGCAACCACAACGGCTCCCCCCTCCCCCCCTCCCCCACCATCCCTCGCACTCCCATGAGAACAAACAAAACTGGCTGTTGTAGGGAGGTAGCTATTTTAGAGGGGTTATGGAGGTAGCCATTATAGAGAGGTTCAATGAACAGTGCAACCACCCTTTAACAGCCAGCCATGGGAACAGATAAATCTGGCAATTGTAGGGAGGTTGCCATTATAGTGAGGTTAGGGAGATGGCCATTGTAGGTATGCACATGTAACAGATGGACAGACAGACAGAAGGATGGATTGACAGACAGATGAATGGACAGGCCCAAACCAATATGCCCCTCTCAACTTTCAAGTTGGGGGCATAAAAATGGCTAAGTTCAAAAATCAAAAAAAGTGACAAAAAAAGAAATTGACAATAATGTCAAACCCTGATGCACATCTACAGGCCATGACAAAAGGACTTGCAAAGTTTCAAATTGATCAGTATGAAACTGTAGGAGGAGTTGCGCACACAAGGTACCCATAGTAATGCACTTTAATAGTATTTCTAAAAATGGCTAAGTTCATAAGTCTACATACCAATGTGTTCGTGAGGGGTACAGTGAAGAGTTCAAAGTGAAGGTTGGTGTTCACCAAGGATCAGTACACAGCCCGCTGCTCTTCATCATTGTGCTTGAAGCCTTATCACGAGTTCCGCTCTGGGGTCCCCTGGGAGGACCTCTATGCCGATGACCTTGTTATCATCGCTGAATCGCTTGAGGAATGTGTCAGGAGGCTCTTGACTTGGAAAGAAGCAATGGAGAAGAAAGGACTGAGAGTAAATGCAGGAAAGACAAAGATCATGATCTGTGGTACGGGACTGGACCTCCTGCAGAGTTCAGGCGAGTTTCCATGCGCCATCTGTCGCACTGGAGTGGGCAGCAACAGCATCTTCTGCAATGATTGCAAGCACTGGGTGCACAAGAAATGCAGTGGGCTTAAGCGCTTGAAAAAGGACCCTGACTACAGATGTACACAGTGCCAAGGAACTGCACGCCCCTTGGATGGCAGACCACAGAAGGAAGTCCAGGTCGGACCTGACAAGCTTGAGGTGGTAGCTTCCTTTTGCTACCTAAGAGACATGCTCTCAGCAGCAGGTGGCTGTGAACTCTCAACCACAACATGTGTGAAAACAGCCTGGAAGAAGTTCAAGGATCTGCTACTAGTTCTCTCTTCAGGCCGCCTCTCTTTCAAAACACGTGGCTGTGTGTACAGCTCGTGTGCGGAGCGTAATGCTCCATGCCAGCGAGACTTGGCCATTGACAAAGCCAAACCTCTAGCATCTGCAGCGAAATGACAGGGCAATGATCAGACAGATCTACAATGTCAGGCCACAAGACATTGTCACCACCAGGTCCAATGAGCTACTTGTGCAGCTTGGCATTGAGGATCTGGACCTCATTCTGAAGGAGAGAAGACTCCGATGGTATGGACATGTGGAACGCTCCAGTGGTACAGTCAAGACAGCCTTTGACATACAGGTTGATGGAAAGCATGGGCCTGGGAGGCACAAAATGACATGGAAGCAGCTGACAGAGAGGGATTGCAGAGAGTGGAAGCTCTCGGCTATCAACCCTCATGATAGACGTACCTGGAGATCTGGTGTGAGATCTGCCATGCCTGCAGCAAGCCAGCTATCTGGAATGGGGCCCACTGATGTGGATGTTGCCCCTGTACCTGCATGTTAATCAAAGATCCGATTATGATATGATATGACCAATCAATTTGAAACTTTGCAGGCTCTTTTGTCATGGTCTGTAGATATGTATGTGATTTTGTCATTATCGACAACTTAATTTTTTTGTCACTTTTTTGACGTTTGACTTTTTTGGGATAAATACTATTAAAGTGCATTACAATGGGTACCTTATGTGCGCAACTCCTCCTACAGTTGTATACCTTGCAATCTGAAACTTTGCAGGCCCTTTTGTCATGGTCTATAGAGTGCATGTACTTTCAAACAAACCTAGCTCTGTCTGCATTAAAAGTCTATCAGGTTTAAAATAATCTCCAAAATCTCCAAAATCACAGTCAAATTTCACCATTTTTTTAATAGATCATTTTCAGTGTCTCTCTATCAGAATGGATAGTCTGACCATGTTCTCAGACTCTTTGTGGTGATCACCATGTTTCTGTTCATTCTGATCTTGCTTTTTAATTAGCCACATATATAAATATTTCCCAACATTGTGCATCATACAATGAAAGAACAGGAACCTGTAACAAAGGCAATACCCTGAAGATGATGATGATTTGGTGTTATACATCCCTTTAAACATTATTGAAGTCATATCAAGATCATGGAAGGGTGATAATGTAAAGCTCAGTGCAATAAAAGCACCATACAATCATGAGCTGAATTCTGTCTCTAGCAAGATTCAAACCCAAGACCTTGTGATCCAAAGTTGGGCCACCCGGTCATTTCCAATTCCCTGAAGAAGTTGAAGTTTGGAGAAAAAGGAAAAAACACACAGAAAACATTTATTTTACAATTTTGTTGGGTCTCACAGAGTGTGAAACACATTTTAATTCATCAAGAAACAAACACAAGCTGTTAACGTATGCATCAAAAGCTGGAAATTCATGCAGACAAACAGAACTGGCCCCGAGGTTATAAAACATTTTTCATGCTCATCTCAGATGAGCATGACATGTTTCCTGCTGATAAATCTAAAATTACTAACAATTGCAAATTCTTTCTTGCTAAACATAGCTGAGCATGAAAATTTCTCTGCTAATAATTATGAAAATGCTCAGCTGAGTTAAGCATGAAAAAAGTTTTATAAAGTTTTTTTTATGAGTTTCTTGTCCCCATAAATAACATGCAGGGAATTTTAGGACCAGTTTCAGGGCCAAAAAGTGCATGCTTTATTCAGTGAATAACTATTCTTCATCTCCATAGTGTATCTCAAATATTAAGAACATGTAAACTATTCCTCAACCCACAGCGGGCCTCAAATATATATGTATATAAAAAAAAAATTGAAGAAGTTCAGGCCTTGACCATAAACTAACTGAGTGAGATCGGCCTGGCACTGGCTGAAATTGTGGACCAATATCTAACAAGACTCCAAGTATCAACTAAATCCATTGAGGAACTCAGGAGCTATACATGTTTAGATGCTCATAATAAAATTATACAACTTTTTTTTTTGTCGTGATTTCTGCACCAAGGTAAGCAAGGGAAGGGGCAGGGGGAGGGGAGGGGGGGGGGGGGGGTGTAAGGAGAGAGGGATTGCAGTGAATAAACTTTGAAGGTATATTTAACATCACTCCAAGTATCAAATGAAAGCCATCCATGAAGTCTGACAGTAGTCTTTAAGAGTTTTTACGTAAAACTTTAAAATGGAAGTCCATGATCTTGATCCCAAGACCACTGATTAACACAACTCCAAGTATCAACTAAATACATCCATGCACTTAGGAGATATTGATCTTGAAAAAAGTTTAATATAAAACCATACCTTGAAAAATCAAAGTTTGTAAGCTTAACTTCAAGATATTTACCGGTAAAGTGTGTGGTTGTGGTGGGGGTGGGGGGATGGAAAGAGGTGTGTGTTGCAATGAACAAAACTTTGGACCATTATCTAACAACAGTTAAAGTATCAACTAAATATATTCAAACATTCAGGAAATCTTTAAAAACTGCAATGTAAAAGTGTAAAATGAAAATTCTAAGCCGATGACTTTGACCCTCAGGTCATCTGCAGGGTGAGGGTGGTACTATATAAAACGACTGATCAATACCTACTAACAGACTATGGACTAAATCTGGCCAAAAAGTTAGAATAATATAGCCTCTTAAAAACTTTAATGCAAAACCTTAATATTTGTGGACTTAAATGCTATGGTGGTCGCAAATGTTGATAGATGGATAAGTGTTAACAAGACACCTATATCACACCTACTTGCTTAAGCAGGTGTGACAAAATGCCTCTGTCTGCAGCAAGTGCAGCAGGACCACCACCATAGCTCCAGACTCGGACCCATCAATACCCGGACTTGTTGTTGTCCGTTTCCGTTAATTATCATGTCGCGGGTGCTGGTGATGCTTATGTCACTTCGGAATCTATATATTGCAAAACTCCACACGTATTAAACTAGTATTAAACACATTTATTTTTAGTTAAGCCAGTTAAAATTATTATAAAGCAATAATGCCATCTTGGGTCCGTTATATGTTAATAACATTTTATTCAACTGATTCCTTTTAACATAGATAATCGCCGAATTTTGCACATACTCATTTTAGAAAATGTGGGTCAAATTCGTGAGAATCGACATTTTCTATTACGGTTATGAAAATAATATGCTGATAAAGCAATAAAACAAAGCTAGTTTATTCTGAGTAAGTTGGGTTTATAGTTGATTTTAGAGAGAAAAAGCATTAAAAGGCTCTGCTAATGCTAGTACTATTCAACAATGGTCGTCATTTTTTCTTCGACGAATAGCTTCATTCACAAATCAGTGTTTGGAAACTCCATCGAAATTTGTAATATGTGTGATCAATAGTCAACAAATATGATTAAAAAACAAAATAATTTTATAGTATTTAATTTGAATGATAAGTGATGTTTTGTTCACAGATGACACTTATATGAGGTTCATTATCGCGGATAATTGTTGGTCAAATTCGAGAAATTGACATTTTCACCAGCCGATATTTCAATTGGCATTGAAGTAGGTATAAAAATAATATGCTCATAAAACAACTTCGAAAACAAAGCTAGTTTTTTTCCTGAATAAGTTTAATTTATAATTGATTTTAACGAGGAGGTGCATTAAAAGGCTCTACTAATGCGAGTACAGTTCAACAATGGTTGCCATTTTTCTTCGACGGACGGCTTCATTCACAAAACGGTGTTTGGAAACTCCACCGAAATTTGTAAAGTATGCTACCAATATTCAACAAATGTGGTTAAAAAACAATTACGTCTATATAGTACTAACTTTTCATGATGGTTGATGTATTGTTCACAAATAACATTTATATGTGGTTGTTTGTTGCGGATAATTATCACTTTCTACTCGATTGATTTTCACACATTCCAGACGAAACCCGGTAACCGGTAAAATCATAGCCACGACATCATCATATCGATAGAATAGATATTTAGCACTATAGTTACCAGTCCGGGTATTGATGGGTCCGAGCTCCAGATAAGGTGCTTTTTTCAACCAAAACGTATACTGACATTTTTCTTATTTCTGCATGGAAACATGTGGGCAAGGTGCTTCTAATGAGTACCCATAACATATGTTTTTGTGCTGAAATAAAAAAAAAAAAAATAAGAAAAAGGTTTTTCTGCTTTTGTACCTAAGAGTCCCGAGGCAGGTATTTGGAATGGTGGACTAAGAGCTTTCCAAAGATAAACAAGAAGTGTCAATAAGCAGTCCTTAACCAAAAGATAACGGATGGATGGACAATGTGAAACATTATACTTTATAACCCCTTATAACACCTTTCTATGTTGCTTGGGTACTAACCTTCCTACAGACTTGATAAAGTCCAGTGAGACAAGACATTTATACTTTGGCTGTTCTATCTGATCGTCCCCTGACACATGACCAAGGAAATGAAGGCTCACTAATGAGGATATCTGAAATTCAAAGAGAAAAACAAACTACTGTTCTTTCAACATCTTTCAGAATGTCATTTTTTGCTTGGCAATTTACACAGAAGATGTAAATTTGCAAACTTTATCATAATTTAACGCAGAACCATTTGTCGTAACAACCTATGCACAAATTTTTTGATTCTAGTCATTGTTTATTCAAAGTTCCGCTTGTTCAATTTTTTCTGAAATTTTCATAATATTGTTGTGAAACATCAATAATTCAAATTCAGCAAAGAAAAGTAAAAAATATTTTCTTAGACAAAAATAAAAAAAAAATAGATTAACCTTTGGTAAAGTTGATGTCACTACTCCCCGCCCCCCCCCCCCACACCCCCCACCCCACACACACACACATACCCCCCCCCAAAAAAAATGTTTATTTCAGGTAGAAGGAATTTCATCGAAAGCATATGCATTTTCTCATAAGATGCATGAGAAGTTGGGCTCGATAAGTACCCACAGTCTGTACACTTTCATAAAATTTGAGGTAAGAAAATGACAAAGTTAAAGTGAAAAAAGTGACAAATATAAATTTAAAAACCATTTCCAAACCATGTTACTTAAAATTGTATGAGATGTTGCAATCACAAGGTACCCACTGTGTATACATCTGAGGTCAGAAAATAACAAAAAGAAGAGTGACAAAAATTAAGGCAAGGATTGTATTAAAAGCACATGCACATCTTCAGACTATGGAGAAAACATGTGCAAAGTTTCAGAACAGATAGGTCTAAAATTGTATGAGGAGTTGTGCTCATGAGGTACCCACTGTCTATATATTGAGGGTGAAAAATGACTAAGTTCACAATTTGGAAAATGTGACAAAAAATGTTCTAACAATTATACCTAAACCATATGCACATCCTCATACCAAGAAGGTAAGAGGAGTTGCTCTCACAAGACACCTAGGGTAAATGTTGAACGATGGACCGATGGACGAAAGCACGGACAGAGGAACGGCTGGAAACTTGCACGCCTGTCGCCCTGCTAAAGCAGGTGTGACAAAAATCACTTTATTATAGAAATTGCACAGGTCAGACCAATTTTTGGACATAATTTTAATTTTAGGGTATATATTTGAGAACAAAATACAGAAACAGAAAAGACAAATGGTTTCTGATAAGATATGGTCAAAAAGAACAAAAAATTTGCATTTAAATAAAATGCCAAGCAAAATAGTTTTTACAAGTGATGTCGAAAGAACAGTAGAGCTGATGTTTATGAACATTATGCCTCAATTTCTGGACCCTAACAATGCTTGCCTCTAATAGTTTTTGAGATATCTTGCATACAAGGTTAAAATGCTGAAATTTTCAAAGGGCCATAACTCAAGTAAAAAATTTCAGAATTTTTTAAAAGTTAATCAGGTCATCTGCACATCATCCCCTATCAGCCTATCAAATTTTAAGGCAACAAGAAAACAAAGTGTGCCTAACGGATGGACTAACGGATGAACGGACATTCCCTATCAACTTCTTTGAAGTTGGGGGCATAAAATTACTGCAGGCAGATTCTAGGTCTACACTGATAGTAGGCTAGGGGTCCTAAAATTTTGAACGTTTTATTCCATATGGTTTTGGCCTAAATTCTGCTTTTTATGCAGTTAAAATATTTAGTGGAATGGCAAACAGTGTAGACCCTGATCAGATTGCTCCTACAAGACTGCAGTGTTTGCATATGCCATTTTGTCAGACACTTTTGTGTATGAAATGTTAGGACATTTACCGTAATTGTTCTTCGAGATGAGATATATAGTTACAGTCAGCAATCAGTCATGTCATGTCAGTGTCTATGTGACTGTGGAAACTAATGCCTATTTATAGTGCCATCTCACTGCAGTATCATGCCCCCGACACACTTGTGTGCTACAACCACGTCACATTATACTGACAATGGTGCAACCAGTTCTAGCTCTTCTTTCAAATGCTGAGTGCCAAACCAAGGATCCGTTAGTATCAACTTTAGATATTCCAGCTGGGGATCAAACCCACAACCTCTAAATCTGAAGGCACACACTCTTTCACTGAGCCATGCAGACTGTTACAGTCAATTGTTACATTACTATCATTGTGTAAAAAATTCAAATCTAAATGCTTCCAGCCCTGTCCCAAAAGGAGAAGGACAATCATGTCAATTAACACACACACAATAGCCTAGATTAAAGCTTTTCTGAGTTATTGAATAGTAAAAAGCAAAAATTCACCAATACATACTTTATGAATCAACTAGAGTAAGTAGAAGTAATAAAATAAGCCAGGAAACAGCATTTCCTACAAGACTGCTTATGCTCCAAGTAAAAACTCAGATCAGCTTGTGCAGCCATACATTCTGAGCAGAATCTCTGTTATACAAGCTTGGTGGTCATGTGATTTTTATTTTTTTATTTTTAATTTAAATATTTTCATTTTCTACTATATGTGTGCTTATCCTTGCAAGCATCATGTACTTAACCCTTCTCTTGCTGAACACAACATGCCCTGTCTTACCAGTGTAGATCCAGATCAGTTGGCTTCTGAAGGAGCCAACTGATCTGGATCTGCACTGTTTGTCATTAAATATGTGAAGGTTTATCAAAAACCCAGATCAAGTAATTGGATTGGCTAGAAATTAGAAGTGGGTGTGGCATCTCAATTTATTCAGCAAGGCAAGATGAACCTATGAGGAACCTATGAGGAAACAATGTGCAGTAATATCAATGCTGCTGCAGTAGTAATGAAGCTGTATGTTCTCCCTGCATCCTAGTTAATGGATATAATCAGGACATTGGCAAAAATACTCAAAATTTTTATGTAGCAACACTGTTTTCAAAATGTGTAGTTTGCTACCTCCACCATCATCTAAACTTTGTCTAACATATTATGTCATTTTTCTTGAGTAAGAATTAAGCTTTGTCTGTTTGTCTGTAGGAAATGCTTAATTTTTAAAGTTAATGTTTTCAGTGTTGTTGTTTTTTTTTTTGTGTTTTTTTTTTTTTTATTTTTTTTTTTATTTTTGTTTTTGTGTGTGGAGGGGTTTCTCCCCCCCCCCCCCCCCCCCCCCCTTTTTTTTTTTTCTATCAAAGTAGTTTATACAGTTATGATCTAAAATTATACAAATCATTATTAACTACAGTCTAGAATATTAACCCTAGGTTTGCCATACAGCAGACAACATTTACAAAACTTCTAATTTTCATATAATTTTCAAAGAAAATATGGCATGGCATTTCACTGAACAGTTATTTTTGCGGTGTTGAGTGAAATGCAAAGCCTTATTTTCTGTGAAAAATATAAAAAAAAGTATCTATAACTGTTGTCTGCTGATTTCATTTTAAACTTTAAAATGTTTATGAAACAGAACATGGAATAACAGGTAAACAGTTTATTTAAAATCTTAGGTATTCACAATTAAATGCTAACAGATTCCTGTCTTAGACATGCAAACATCAAAGCTCATAAATAGAGTACAATAATTCATAAGCTGATCATCTAGTACTTACCTGCATGAAGATATTAGCAGTTGGAGCCACTCTCCCCTCCACTATAGAATAAAATATTGCCATTAGTCTGTCCAGTGGAAATGGTTTTGGTCCCAACATGTGATTACTGGTCTGAAACAATATACACAAACATAATTCTGGGCTTCAGATAAGCAGAGTATTCAAGCTCTGCATTAAGAAAAATGGACATATCTCTTAGGGTAATAACTCTGACTTGTAAATAGTTGCTTCCCTTCTCACTGGGGGTTACTCTTAAAGGAAAGAATTTGCTCTGGGAGCAAGTTCTTTCCTTTTACAGTGCCTCATTTTTGATAGATTTCAACTATTAGAAGTGCAACTTACTGTCTGCAAAAAGTTGTCTCCCTTTGAAATATGGCGGCTAAATATTTTTATGTATCCACTCACCTTAAGTAAGGACAGCTAGGACCAGGTAGCTCAGTGTCAGGATATTGAATGTGACTGGGTTTAATATCATGCCAGGTGTCTGGGTGTCTGGGATGTGATATTTCAGTGAGGCAGCACTATAAAAGACAGCAGTGAGCTTCCATGCCATATATAGAGGATGTTACATGAGTGGTCATTTAATATGAAATTTATGAAACAAGTTTGGGTAATTTTTGGTATTTTGCGAGCTTTAGCGAGCAAAATACCGAAATTACCCAACGAGTTTCATAAATTTCATATTAAATGACCATGAATGTAAGATTCTGTTTATCACATGACCCTTGTGATGACAAAAATGCACAAAATATATTAAGATATACAAAATATATTAAGCTTTCCATTGCTAAACGAACAACTCACTACCAAAGATTCAGTAGTACTACACACAAAAAAAGATCGCATGTTATTTGATAACTACCGAAAATAACCAGAAACAAGATAAATATGCCACAACTGTAGGAATTAATGATGATTTTTTATTTGAGCTAATAAATATTTCATTTGAATAAATGAATTCAAAAATAAATATTATCTTCAACATCATTCAGCGAGTCAATATGTCACTGAGAATCAGTAGGGAAATCCCCCGAAGTCAGCTGTTGTATTTAAAGGTCAGTGACTTTTATCAATACAGTTTATACGGTGGTTGATACACCCAAGTAAATGACATATTTCAAGAATATAGCTGTAGTTTGGACTTTAATTTGACACATTAATTAACATGTTATCCTCCAATACCTTTTTGGAGAAGTGAACATTTTTTTCATTGACTGACGACATCGATGTTGAAAGTGCCTCCAAATAATTATGTTGCCGGAAAACATCGGATTTTAACCACCATATTTCTGGTGGCCATGTTATTCCCACTGTGACTGTGTTGTGTTTTCCTCTTCCATCGGTCTGACATTTATCGTTCATCTCAAAATTATCTCGAAACTGAAGGCAGGATCTGTTTCAAAAGTGAAAGCTGTATTGGCGAACATGGACACCATCTTGGTTGCTATCAATCAGCGGAGCAATACGAATATTAATGAGGGTAATTAGGCTAACCAATGGGAAGCCTTGCAGGTGTTATTACACGTGATGGTATATGATTTTTATGACATGGGTTATTTCACTGAATAACCTGACAATCATGTGATAATCCAATATCTTATTATGACTGCAAGATTGTTGAAGGTGACATACACATTTTAAACAAGACCTGTTATCAGACAGGATAGCTCGCCTGATACTGCACATTTTGTTTCTGGAAAATTCTAAGTCCGTGACCTTGACTTTGACATGACCTGGGTGGGTGAGTGGACGGGAGGGGGGGGGGGGGGGGGGTGGATTATTGCACTGCGCAAAATTTTCATCAAACCAAATCAGTGATAAAGTTAGGAAATAATGAGGTCTTAATAACTTAAACAAAAATTTTAACATTTTTAAAATTCTAAGGCTGTGACCTCGACCCCACGGTCATGGTCACGAGTGCTGATGGTGCTGATAAAAACTTTTGACTAGTATCTGTCTTGATACCAAATAGGAACTAAATCCATCATGTAGTTTAGAAGTAATGAGATCCTAGAAAACTTTGACGTAAAATTTTAACATAAAAATTCTAAGTATGTGACCTTGACCTTGACATGACCTCGGACCCATCAATACCCGGACTGGTAACTATAGTGCTAAATACCTATTTTATCGATATGATGATGTCGTGGCTATGATTTTACCGGTTACCGGGTTTCGTCTGGAATGTGCGAAAATCAATCGAGTAGAAAGTGATAATTATCCGCAATAAACAACCACATATAAGTGCTATTTGTGAACAATACATCAACCATCATGAAAAGTTAGTACTATATAGACGTAATTGTTTTTTAACCACATTTGTTGAATATTGGTCACATACTTTACAAATTTCGGTGGAGTTTCCAAACACCGTTTTGTGAATGAAGCCGTTCGTCAAAGAAAAATGGCGACCATTGTTGAACTGTACTCGCATTAGTAGAGCCTGTTAATGCACGTCCTCGTTAAAATCATTTATAAATAAACTTATTCAGGAAAAAAAACTAGCTTTGTTTTCGAAGTTGTTTTATGAGCATATTATTTTTATACCTACTTCAATGCCAATTGAAATATCGGCTGGTGAAAATGTCAATTTCTCGAATTTGACCAATAATTATCCGCGATAATGAACCTCATATAAGTGTCATCTGTGAACAAAACATCACTTATCATTCAAATTAAATACTATGTAATTATTTTGTTTTTTAATCATATTTGTTGAATATTGATCACACACATATTACAAATTTCGATGGTGTTTCCAAACACTGATTTGTGAATGAAGCTATTCGTCGAAGGAAAAATGGCGACCATTGTTGAATAGTACTAGCATTAGCAGAGCCTTTTAATGCTTTTTCTCGCTAAAATCAACTATAAACCCAACTTATTCAGAATAAACTAGCTTTGTTTTATTGCTTTATCAGCATATTATTTTCATAACCATAATAGAAATTTGAAAAGTCGACTGTGAAAATGTCGATTCTCTCGAATTTGACCCACATTTTCTAAAACGAGTATGTGAAAAATTCGGCGATAATCTATGTTAAAAGGAATCAGTTGAATAAAATGTTATTAACATATAATGGACCCAAGATGGCATTATTGCTTTATAATGATTTTAACTGGCTTAACTAAAAATAAATGTGTTTAATACTAGTTTAATAGGGGTGGAGTTTTGCAAAATATAGATTACAAAGTGACGTAAGCATCACCAGCATCCGCGACATGATAATTAACGGAAACGGACAGTAACAAGTCCGGGTATTGATGGGTCCCAGACATGACCTAGGGTGGTGGGGATGGTACTGCGCAAAATTTTGGACCAATATGTATCATCATACCAAAGATGAATCAAATCTGTGATAAGGTTAGGATTTAATGAAACTTTAACGAAAATTTTAACAATTAAATTCTAAGTCTATGACCTCGACCTCAAGGTCAAAGTCATGAGTGCTGGTGGTGCTGATGAAAACTTTTGACCAGTATCTATCATGATACCAAATAAGAACTAAATCTATCATTTAGTTTAGTAGTAATGAGATCCTAAAAACTTTGATGTAAAATTTTAACATGAAAATTCTAAGTCTTTGACCTTGACTTTGACCTAAGGTGGTGGGGATGGTACTGCGCAAAAGTTTGGACCAATATGTATCATCATACCAAAGATGAATCAAATTGGTGATAAGGTTAAGAAATAATGAGGTCTTAAAAATTAAATGAAAACTTTAACATTTAAATTCATAGTCTGTGACCTCGACCTCAAGGTCAAGGTCATGAATGCTGATGGTGCTGATAAAAACTTTTGACCAGTATCTATCATAATACCAAATAGGAACAAAATCCATCATTTAGTGAAAAAGTAATGAGATCCTAAAAACTTTGACATAAAATTTTAACATGAAAATTCTAAATCTGTGACCTTGACCTTGACAAGACCTAGGGTGGTGGGGATGGTACTGCACAAAATTTTGGACCAATATGTATCATCATACCAAAGATGAATCAAATCTGTGATAAGGTTAGGATTTAATGAGGTCTTAAAAACTTTAATGAAAACTTTAACATTTAAATTCTAAGTCTGTGACTTTGACCTCAAGGTCACAGTCATAAGTGCTGGTGGTGCTGATGAAAACTTGACCAGTTTCTATCATGATACCAAATAGGAACTAAATCCATCATTTAGTTTAGTAGTAATGAGATCCTAAAAACTTTAATGTAAAATTTTAACATGAAAATTCTAAGTCTGTGACTTTGACCTTGACCTAAGGTGGTGGGGATGATACTGCACAAAATTTTGGACCAATATGTATCATCATACCGAAGATGAATCAAATTGGTGATAAGGTTAGGAAATAATGAGGTCTTAAATTTAAAACTTTAACGAAAACTTTAACATTTAAATTCTGAGTCTCAAGGCCACGGTCATGAGTGCTGATAAAAACTTTTGACCAGTGTCTATCATAATACCAAATAGGAACAAAGTCCATCATTTAGTGTAGAAGTAATGAGATCCTAAAAACTTTGACATAAAATTTTAACATGAAAATTTTACGTCTGTGACCTTGACCTTGACATGACCTAGAGTGGTGGGGATGGTACTGGGCAAAATTTTGGACCAATATGTATCATCATACCAAAGATGAATCAAATCGGTGGTAAGGTTAGGAAATAATGAGGTCATAAAAACTTTAATGAAAACTTTAACATTTGTGGACGCCAACGCCGACGGTAGTATAATAGCTCTCCGTGAACGTTGTTCAGGCAAGCTAAAAATAATAATTACTGATGAGCAAAACTAACAAACATTAGTACAAATTTTAACCCAGCCACTTATGATGACGCATCTACCCAAGATAAAAAAAATAATAATAATAAAAATAATAATAATAATGATTAATAAATAAACTTACTCTTTCATGTTTCTTGACTAGCTGTGACTTCTTGTTTATTTTTCCAGAATGCTGAAAAGAAAAAACATCTATAAAGTTCTGAAGATGGAAAGGCTTAGCATACAAAAAAAGATAGTACATTTTGTACCTCTTTACTGAAACTAGTGCTATATCAGGAGCTAATGGGCCTCTGCTTTCTTCATCACACAGACCAGTATAAATCCAAGCTTCCTCCAGCCAACAATGAAGGTTCTCATCAGATTACATGGCTGTGCAGCTTACTCTGGGTCTTAATCCTTGTCATTCTGAATAAATTAAGATGCCACGCCCACTTCTAATGTCCAGCCAATCAGATTACTTGATCCGGGTTCTTGATAGAAATTTACGTATTTAATGACAAACAGTGCAGATCCAGATCAGTTGGATTCTTTAGATTCCAACTGATCTGGATCTACACTGTTTGCTAAGACAGGGCATGTTGTGTTTAGCAAGAGAAGGGTTAAATGCTGCGGGTGCCTGGTAACATTAAACAAGAGGACCATGATGGTCCTATATCGCTCACCTGAGCAAACAGCTTTGCACACTTACTGTTGAAGTTTCAGCCAAGTTCACTGCTCTAAGATTTTTGTATAAATTTTATAACCCTGCTCCCCAGCGGCCATGTTTTTTTTCATGCATCATGATAGCTTGAACTGAATCTTGAAAGAGGATCACCAAAGGAACAATTCTGCCATATTGAAATCGGTCCAGTGGTTTCTGACAAAATGATTTTTAAAATGTTTCATATAGCTATATAGGGAAAATAAGCCCCACCCCCTAATGGCCATGTTTTTTGATGAACCATGACTGCTTGAACAAACTTGGTAGAGGGTCACCATAGGAACATTCCTGCCAACTTATATTGAAATCGGTCCAGTGGTTTCTGACAAGAAGTTTTTAAAGTTTTCTATTTAGATATATAGGGAAAATAATCCCCACTCCTTGCAGCCATGTTTTTTGATGAATCATGATTGCTTGAACAATCTTGGTAGAGGGTCACCAAAGCAACATTCCTGCCAAGTAATAATGAAATCAGATAGGTGGTTTCTGACATGAAGAATTTTAAAGTTTTCTATACAGATATATACGAAAAATAAGCCCCACCCCCTGGCAGCCATGTTTTTTGATGTATCATAAGGGCGTGAACAATCTTGGTAGAAGGTCACCAAAGCAAAATTCCTGCCAAGTTACATTGAACTTGATCCAACAGTTTCTTAAGAGAAGATTTTTAAAGTTATCTATATAGATATATAGGGAAAATATGCCCCGCCCCCTAGCAGCCATGTTTTTTGACAAATCATAACGGCTTGAACAATCTTGGTAGAGGGTCACCAAAGAAACATTCCTGCCAAGTGATACTGAAATCGGTCCATTGGTTTCTGACAAGAAGATTTTTAAAACTTTTCTATATAGATATACAAGGAAAATAAGCCCCGCCCCCTGGCGGCCAGGTTTTTTGATGAATCATGATAACTTGAACAATCTTGGTAGAGGGTCAACAAGGAAACATTTCTGCCAAGTTATAATGAAATCAGTCCAGTGGTTTCTGACAAAGATTTTTATTTTAAAGTTTTCTATATAGATATATAGGAAAATTAAGCCCCGCACCCTGGCAGCCACGTTTTTTCGACAAATCATGACGACTTGAACAATCTTGGTAGAGGGTTACAAAAGAAACATTCCTGCAATGTTATACCGAAATCGGTCCAGTGGTTTCTGACAAGATGATCATTATATAGATATATAGGGAAAATAAGCCCTGTCCCCTAGCGGCCATGTTTTTTGACAAATCCAAATGGCTTGAACAATCTTGGTAGAGGATCACCAAAGGAATATTTCTGCAAAATTATATTAAAATCGGTCTAGTGGTTTCTGACAAGAAGATTTTTAAAGTCTTCTATATAGATTATATAGGGAAAATAAGCCTTGCCCCCTGGCGGCCATGTTTTTTGACGAATCCAAATGGCTTGAACAATCTTGGTAGAGGATCACCAAAGGAACATTTCTGCAAAATTATATTGAAATCTGTCCAGTGGTTTCTGACAAGAAGATTTTTTAATGTTTTCTATATTGATGTAAAGGGAAAATAAGCCCCGCCCCCTGGCGGCCATGTTTTTTGACGAATCCATATGTCTTGAACAATCTTGGTAGAGGATCACCAAAGGAACATTTCTGCAAAATTATATTGAAATCAGTCTAGTGGTTTCTGACAAGAAGAATTTTAAAGATTTCTATACAGATATATAGGGAAAATAAACCCCGCCCCCCTAGCGGCCATGTTTTTTGATGAATCCAAATGGCTTGAACAATCTTGGTAGAGGATTACCAAAGGAACATTTCTGCAAAATTATATTGAAATCGGTCCAGTGGTTTCTGACAAGAAGATTTTTAAAGTTTTCTATATAGATATATAGGGAAAATAAGCCCTGCCCCCTGGCGGCCATGTTTTTTGACGAATCCAAATGTCTTGAACAATCTTGGTAGAGGATCACCAAAGAAACATTTCTGCAATATTATATTGAAATCGGTCTAGTGGTTTCTGACAAGAAGATTTTTAAAGTTTTCTATACAGATATATAGGGAAAATAAGCCCCGCCTCCTGGCGGCTATGTTTTTTGACGAATCCAAATGGCTTGAACAATCTTGGTAGAGGATCGCCAAAGGAACATTTCTGCAAAATTATATTGAAATTGGTCCAGTGGTTTCTGACAAGAAGATTTTTAAAGTTTTCTATATAGATATATAGGGAAAATAAGCCCCGCCCCCTGGCGGCCATGTTTTTTGACGAATTCAAACGGCTTGAACAATCTTGGTAGAGGATCACCAAAGGAACATTTCTGCAAAATTTTATTGAAATCGGTCCAGTGGTTTCTGACAAGAAGATTTTTTAAGTTTTTAGTTAAAAAATCTATTTTTAGCTCCTGTGACCTAGATATGCAATGGACCGGAACCATTTGAACAACTTTGAAAGAGGATCAACCAAGAGTCATTCCTGTGAAATTTGGTCAAAATCCAATCAGTGGTTTAGGAGGAGATGTTGTTTAAAGACTGTGAACGGACGGACAGACGGACGACGACAACGACAACGCCGCCGCCGCCGACGACGACAATGACGGACGGTGAGTCATTCCTGTGAAATTTGGTCAAAATCCAATCAGTGGTTTAGGAGGAGATGTTGTTTAAAGACTGTGAACGGACGGACAGACGGACGACGACGACAACGCCGACGACGACGACAACGACGGACGGTGAGTGATCACAATAGCTCACCTTGAGCCTTTGGCTCAGGTGAGCTAAAAATGAAGGGGTGATAATGAAAGGCTCGTTGCAATGAAAATCCCTAGAGCCATATGATGAACTCTGCCTCCGGTGAGATTCAAACCCAGGACCTTGTGATCGGAAGTCAGGAGCACCAACAGCTTAGCCACCACGATGCATCTCAGACAGATCAGATTTTTTGCTATCTGCTATTTACCCACATTACGAAAACACGCCTATTCAAATACTAGGGTCTGTCAAAAAATAACCAGCCTATCCAATTTCCGATGGACGGAGACGGTCACGATTTTCAAGCTTTGTTTCAATATATGTTTTATACATGGGTACAAAATTTCACACGTATCGAGTCATTCTTTAATAAGATATTGAATGTCAAACATGGCTTGTGATGCTTTTCATCTAAAGTTGGTACTGTGCTGTAATTCAGTACTTGTATTTAAAAGGTAAAATAGGCAAGGAAATATACAGCGAGTTAGCTGATGTTTATGGGTCTTCTGCACCACCTTATGCTCAGGTTAAATTCTGGGTAGGGGAATTCAAATGCGGTAGAACATCTTTAGAAGATGAAGCCAGGTCTGGACGCCTACTAGATGCCACTGACAAAGAAATGTGTAAGAAAGTTCGGGATCCGGTATACTCTGATAGGCGAATTCAGGTGGAAGAAATAGCGCAGGCATTAGGCATTTCATATGGTAGCGTTTCAACCTTACATGATCGTTTAGGTATGCGCAAGCTAACAGCCCGTTGGGTCCCCAAATCCCTTAGGGATGAGCAAATGGCAACCAGAGCATCAGTATGCAGTGCCTTGTTGAAGCGTTTTAGGTCAAAAGATGGTTTTCTTTTGTGTCTGGTGACTGTAGATGAGACTTGGGTTCATTATTATGAGCCAGAGAATAAAGCTCAGTCGTCATTGGGTAGGGCCTGGGTCCCTGAGGCCAAAGAAGTTCAAGACGCAACCATCTGCTGGCAAGGTGATAGCCACAGTATTTTGGGACGCAAAAGGCGTTATTACTTTGGACTTTTTACCCAAGAGGAGTACAATAACTGGAGTGTATTATGCAAACTTGTTAGACCAGCTGAGAACCACCATCCGTGAAAAACACCGAGCTAAACTCTCTAAAGGTGTTTTGCTGCAACAGGACACACGAGAGTCCACACTTGCAAAGTTGCAATGAATGCTGTAGAGCGAAACTGGTATGAATTAATACCACATCCTGCCTATTCGCCTGACCTAGCTCCTAGCGACTTCTTCCCATTCACAAACTTGAAAAAGGATATCCGTGGACTTCATTTCCGGTCTGATGAAGAAATCATGACAGCAGTTGAGGAGTGGGTCAATGGAAAGGACCCTGACTTTTTCAGTTCTGAGCTGATGGCACCAGAACACCGTTGGTCTAAGTGCATCACACTAGAGGACAATTACATAGAAAAAGAAGAGGTGTATCTCAACCAGAAATAAGTTAGGTTGGTTACTTATTAAACCTTGTATATAGAAAATTTCACTTCCAAAAACTGAAAATTTTCAGATAAAAAACTCTGATATTTTTCGTATTTCTGCTCAAAACATAGATTGTGGGTACTTGCTAGAACTGCCTTGGTGAGGCAGTTCTAACAAGTACCCACAATCTATGTTTTTGAGTAAAAATAAGAAAAAATGATATATACCCTGTAAACCCCAGTTTTACTATATAAAATTATATAGGCATGTTTTCATGATGAAAACATCTTTGCTTGATGGGGCATAAATATGGATGATGGTTAGAAGACTTTGAGTGTTTTAAACTTCATATCATGCAGATCAGCAGAAACTTCAAAATAAAAAGAACACTAAAACACCTAAGATACATTACACTAATATATGGGAACCAAACGAAAAAGTTTACCTTGGCGAAGAATTTCCTATCAGACTTGGCAGGATTATATGAAGCAAGGTAAGCAGCAATTAACAGGTATTTCGAATAGAAGGGCAGTTCTACATGTGACCTGTAGGACAAACCTGAAATAGAAGAAAGATAATCTTTAATCAGATCCTACTGATTCACTTTCGATTAAATAAAGCTAATTCTTCTGATACCAAAAGAACATTTTTGGGGTTTGGATTTATCGATACACAATGTATCAATCAAACATTTACTACGAGGGTCGTGCAAAAAGTTTTGTCACTAATAGGCTTCCTTAGTTTTATCCCAGGTATATTTTAAAATGCTTCATTGCACTTGAATTGTGTGTTGAATAGCTAAGGATACCCGTTTATTTTGTGCAAATTGCTTTCCAACTGACCGAGTTATTTCAAATTGAAATAGATGCAGTCATATACACTGACCAATTTACTTGTTACATTGGAACATGGACCAGAAGACTGAAATTTGTAGCTATATTAAATGCCGCATTAGGCTTAATATACATTCAAAGCAGATATTTAATTAATTGTGTGGTATATATGGACCTCAGACCATTTCAATGTGCACAGGTTTTAGGTGGGTAAAAGCTTTTAAAGATGGGAAATTTTCTGTTGAAGGTGAAACCCGTCCTGGAAGGCCTAAAACCTCTGTTACCAAGGCTAACATCGCTGCTGTAAAGATTGTGGTCAAACATGATGTGCAATTGTCTGTCAAAGATATAGCTAGTGTACAAACAATTCTGAAAAAGCATTTGGACCTGAGAAAGGTTTGCGCTGGGTGGGTACCTCATTTGCTCACTGAGGAGCAAAAGACACAACGCCTTAAATGTGCCTGGGAACTTTTGAAAACATACAAAGGCTGTAATAGTCGGGTTATTTCTAACTTGCTAACAGAAGATGAAACATGGGTGCACATGTCTGAGCCACAAAGAAGGGCTGATAATAAGCAATGGAAGCGAAAAGATCAAAAACGCCCATGTATTTCCAAGAGAATATTGAGTTCGAAAAATATATTGTAAGCAATTTTCTTTAATTCAAGTGGGCCAGTCATTCAAGTGCCTTGTCCATCTGGTCATACAGTCACTGGCTGATTCTACAAGAATTCTGTACTGAAGAAAGTGAAAGAGTTTTCCAATAAGAAACGAACAAGCAAAGGATGGTCAGGAGTCCACCTTTTACATGACAACGCCTCCTCTCATAAGTGTAAGGTTGTTATGTCTTTTTTGGCTTCTGAAAAGGTGAAAATTTTAAACCATCCACCTTATTCACCTGACATGAGTCCCTATGACTTCTTTTTATTTCCAAGGCTTAAGAAAATGCTTTCTGGTAATAAGTATACGTCTAGAAGTTCTCTTGGCAGCGCTATTTATCAGTGTCTCAAACAGATACCAAAAGAAGACTATTTATCTGCTTTTCACGACTGGGTAAAAAGATTACAAAAATGTGTTTCAGTGCAGGGGGAATACTTTGAAGGTTTGTAATAAAAATATGTTTGATAAAAGGTAGTACTGAAGTAATCCGAACCCAGTGACAAAACTTTTTGCAGGACCCTCATACAAACATGAATGTTTTGATTTTAACATTGTTGTTTTTCCTTTTTAAGATAGTGATACTCCTCAGTCTCTTCCTCAATCTCTCTCGTAATAAACATATCTCAACTTATTTGTGTTGATAGGGTATCTTCTCATGTAAATGATTTAAACAATGAAAGTCCTGACTGCAAAACTCCTTACAAAAAGCTAGCAGTATCATGAACTCTGTAAAGTTTTCTCAGTATTATCACCAACATTAACGTGCAGGTACAGGGGCAACATCCACATCAGTGGGCCCCCTTCCAGGTAGCTGGCTTGCTGCATGCATGGCAGATCTCACACCAGATCTCCAGGTATGTCTATCCCCTCTCTGCAATCACTCTCTGTCAGCTGCTTCCATACTGTCTTAGGCCTCTCAGGCCCACTCTTTCCATCAACCTGTATGTCAAAGGCTGTCTTGATGGCACCATTGGAGCGTTCCACATGTTCTTACCAGCAAAGCCTTCTCTCCTTCAGAATGAGGTCTAGATTCTCAATGCCAAGCCGCACAAGTAGCTCATTGGATCTGGAGGTGACAGTGTCTTGCGGCTTGACACTGCAGATCTGTCTGATCATTGCCCTGTCATTTCGCTGCGGACGTTGGAGCTTTGGCTTTGTCAATAGGCAAGTCTCATTGGCATGGGGCATTGCCTCTGCAAACAAGAGCTGTACACTCAGCCACATGTCTTGAAAGAGAGATGGCAGGAAAAGAGAACCGGTAGCAGCTCCTTGAACTCCTTCCAGGTGGTTTTCACATGTGTGGTTGAAAGTTCACAGCCACCGGCTGCTGAGAGCATGCTTTTTGGGACAGACTTCCCTCTGTGGTCTGCCGTCCAAGGGGCGTGCAGTTCCCTGGCACCGTGTACATCTGTAATCAGGTCCTTTGTCCAGTGCTTGAGCCCACTGCATTTCTTGTGCACTAGTGCTTGCAGCCATTGCAGAAGATGCTGTTGCTGCCCACTCCAGTGTGACAGAGTGGAACACTTGTGACAAGGCTTCAAGTACAATATATGATGAAGAGCAGCATGCTAAATAAAAGCCTTGATGAACACTGATCTTCAGTTCAAACTCTTCACTCTTGGCATACATTCCCTGCACCAGTCGCACAATCCACTCCTCCACACCAAGTTTTCTCAGCGCCCATAAGATGACCTTCCGAGGCACTCAATCAAACGCCTTCTCCAGGTCTATGAAAACCATGCAGCATCTCTTGTTAGCAGCTACTTACTTCTCTTGCAGCTGCCTGACAACAAAGATTGCGTCTGTTGTGCCTCTGCCTGGGATGAAGCTAAACTGGGAAGCCTCGATTGACACAAAATGTCTGATGAGGCCGTCCACAATCCTCTCTAGGACTTTCATGACCTGCTCTGTCAACCTGAGACCCCGGTAGTTTCTCCTTTCCAATGCATCCCCATACCATTTACCTTTGTAGAGGCAGACAATGGAACTCTAGTCCCAGTCAGAGGGTACCTTACCATCGCGAATGATTGCAGCTGCAAGGTCACGGATCATGGAGGCGCCCGTGTCACCGGCTGCTTATATCATCTCTACAACTATGCCTGATGGACCTGGTGCTTTGCCCACCTACATCTGAGAGACAGCCTTCATAACCATATCAATTGTGATTGGGATGGGTGGGCCTTCCACTGGTGGTTGGTCAGACAGGTGGTTTGGGTCCCAGTCAAACTCAGCATTGAGAAGCCTTTGGTAGTGCTCTAGCCAGGCCTTCTGCTTTGAGTCTTCGCTCATTGACATCTCCTCTGCATCATTCTTCACTGGTTTGTCACCAACAATATCAGCGTTCTCTCTTCTAAACTGGTTAGCAAGGCAGTAGACTTCTGAAGACTATAAGTGCATAGTCAAGCAATTTCGTAGTCTTCAGATTACAGCCAGCCAGTGTACTTTTTGTCTACTTCTTTATAAAGGCATATGTTGTAGGTACCCATCTGAATTGCATCGACTTGTCAGAAAATCCACAAATATACAGAAAATCAGAAAAAACAACAACACGAAAACATCCCTTAAGCATCATTAGATAAATCATTTGCTGACCTTTTTCTTAAGTGTATCCTAAGTATAGGTGGATACATATTTTACCACAAGTTTTCCCAGTAATTTTGAAAAACCTAAGCCCACCCTGTGCTAATAAGGTTGAACATGGTAATTCTGTCAAAAAAGTTCTAATAATGGAGATAAGCTTACCATGCAAAGCTACGTCCTCACTGTCTTCAAGTTCCTGCTGGTACCGCTCCCACTGGGAGCTGGAAACTTCTCTTAAATACAATGTCTGCAAAGCTTTCTTCAAGTGAGGTTCTATATTCTTCCACAATTTCTTCGTCTCACTCATATCAGCTGAAATAATATAACGGGCTTGACATGGAGAAACCTACCTTAACATAAATTAGTTGTATAATGGGAAAACCTGGTGGCATCATTTACAAATGAGCTTCAATGTGAGAAAAATTAATGTACTGCGGAGGCATGTGTGCTAAGTGAAGAATTCATAGCTCCATGTAATGCACTTTTTTTTTTCAACTAAAACATTTGTTCAAAGCATTGTTACTTTAACAAGCTCCTTAATGACAAACTTGTTAAGTGTTGTAGCTAAGGTATTTTCAAAAACAGTGATATTTTTCCTGCAAAAATGCGAGCAGCTTTTGCAATACACATGTTTTCAGCAAAAAAATATCAATGTATTTGCCATATTTTAAGATAGGAATTTTTAAGTCACATTAACTAACAACTTTGTTAAGTTTTGAACAACTAGACCCTGATATTTTTCTTTCTTCTCCACAAAAACATATGAGTACCCACAACATGTTTTCATGAAAAATGAGAAAAATATATCTAGAGCTATGTAAGACTCTTATCTAGAGCTATGTAAGACTCAAATCATCCTGCACATCCGCACAGTCTCATCATCATCTTGGCTGTTCTCTTGGAGAAACATTATATATTTGGCCAGAAGTCTTGATAAGAGTGGGTATCAGGTAAATATTTTTCTTATTTCGCCATGAAAACATATGTTGTGGGTGCTCATTAGAAGCGCCTCAGTGAGGTGATTCTAATGAGTACCTACAACATACATTTTTGTGGAGAAATAAGAAAAATATCAATACCTTTGGCTTGAAAAAAGCATCTTATCAAGGCCTATGTTTGGCTATCCAAAGAGTACCCAGTGAAGACTGATCAGACTGTGCAGATACACAGGCAGATCAGAGCCTACTGTAGAGGCACATGCGAATATGTACAGTATCTCACTACAGGAATGTGCTGGCTGATCTAGGCATTTACCTCAATGGCATATTGTCCCATGACAAAACACAATTTTTTTGGAGAAATCAAGTTACATCAATGCTCTTTTGGTGGAAAATAAAAAACAATTCTAATTATATACAAGTTAAACACTAAATGACAAAGTCATTGGACCATCATATGTTGGTCATGGTCACAAACTTACACCAAAGTGTTTGAGTCCCTGTTAAAGAGAGGAAACATATTCTAGATTTGAAGAATGTAGATAATATGGCCAATCAGCAAATGATGCAAAAAATGACAAAATCATATGACTGAAATATAGGTCAGTCTTAAAATGGCACTGCAGTGTTTGAGTCTCTGTTAGTGAGAAAATGTATGCCAGGTTTGCTGACTGTAGGTCTTATGGTTAATCAAAAATGAAGATAAATGCTAGGGTTGTTGTAAAAAATCACAAAGTCGTTAGATGGTGCAATATAGGTCAGAATCATAAATGATACTGCAGTGTTTCAGTCCCTGTTTCGAAGGAAGTGTATGCCAGGTTTGATGATTGCAGTTATTCAGAAATGGAGCTAAAAGCTAGGGATGATTTAACCCTTGTCCTGCTGAACCCAGATACATCCTGCTTTTGCAAACAGTGTAGATCCAGATCTGAAGAAGCCAACTGATCTGGATCTGCACTGTTTGTCATTAAGTATGTGAATTTAAAGCAGCAATCCGGATCAAGTAATCTGACTGGCTGAAAATTAGAAGTGGGCGTGGCATCTTAATTTATTCAGCAGGACAAGGGTTAAACAACAATGTGAAATGATAATACCCTGCCACTATCATGTGACAGGCAGATAACTCTGGCAAAAATTAGCACAATTTGCCCATTAGTAATCCCAAACTTGATCCCCACAATATCAATATGCATACCAATTTTAGTGAAAATCTATGGACATTTACTCAAGTTATTACTCGGAAACAAAAATACAGATGGACGGACGGGTGACAGAGGGACAGATGGATGAGCAATTATACAAGTGGTACATTTGGGGACTAAAATGACCATTTTAGTTTCATACGGTAGTCCCACAATGCAAGCCCTATAATGACAAAAAAACATAGAATAAACCTAAATAGTCTCCTTATGTAACATTTGTATGTTTCTTTGGACATCTTTGGACAAAATAAAATCCTCTAATGTATGATGGATGGACAGACTTAGGTATTATGTGACTTTTTGTATGCACAACAGATAGCTATGAGACTTCTTTTTATTTGACCCTTCACAAAAAACAACAAAAGGCTACGGGCCACAACTCGCTCACCTGAGTGAACCTGCCACTGCAGATATGCACATGGCATGCAACATTTTTCCAAAACTGTCAAATATTGAAACTTATGACAAGGCAATAGCTTAAACAGTTTTTGAGGTATCTTGCTTACAAGGTTAAAATGCTGAAATTTTCAAAGCGCCATAATTAAAAAAAAGTTCAGATATTTTTCAGAAGTCATTTGGTTCATCTACTTATCCTGTCCTTTAAACGTTTTTTTTTTTTTTTTTTTCTATTTTTAACTTTGGCAACCATTTTAGCAATTTTGGCAAATGGGCATAAGAGGAACATTGATGTGAAATTATTCGAAATTCAGCCACTGGCCACAGAGATATCGTTTAAAGGTTTTTTCTATTTTTAGCTCTGGTGACCATTTTGTTCAGCAGGGCAGAACCATTTTGGCAATTTTGGTAAAGTGGGATAAGAGGAACATAGGAACATTTCTATGAAATCATTTTGAAATCAGGCCACTGGCCAAGAAGGAGATGTTTAAAGGTTTTTTTTTTCTATTTTTAGCTCTGATGGCCATTTTGTTCAGCTGAGCAGAACTTTTTTAGCAATTTTGGTAAAGGGCCATAATAGGAAGACTTCTGTAAAATTACTTTGAAATCAGAGCACTGGTTGCGGAGGAGATGTCTTTTAAAGGTTTTTCTATTTTTAGCTCTGGCTGCCTTTCTGTTCAGCCAAGCAGAACCATTTTAGTAATGTTTGATATAGGGCCATTGGAGGAACACTTCTGTGCAAATATTTTGAAATCAGGCCATTGGCCAAAGACGAGATGTTTGAAGATTTTCTATTTTTAGCTCTGGCGGCCCTCTTGTTCAATGGAGTGGAACCGTTGCAGCCATCTTGGATTTCCAATCAACACAGTGTTTGCTCATTTCAATCCAGAAATCATCCTGTTGCTACAGAGCAAGTTTCGGCTCAAGGGGACCAAAGGTTTGGGAAGAGATGTTGAAAATTGATTTACAAGATAGCAGCTGTGGCAGCCATCTTGGATTTTCTATCTACTTATTTAGCTAATTTGTGTCTGCTAAGCACCCTAATGCCCATCATCAAGTTTCGATTCAAATGGATTATAGAGGAGATGTCCAAAATATGAATTCTCAACATTTTTCCCATATAAATGTATAGGGCCCATACAAATGCATGGAGAAGCAAATTTGACCTTGCCGTAAAAAGGTCAAACGTCAACGTAGGACCATCAATTTAGCAATTTTGGTAGAGCTCCTGTCCCAGATGATTTGTGCAAAGATTAGGCCCCAGGGCTTATTTGGTTCTGGAGAAGAAGATTTTTAAAGTTTTTTACCATATATAGGCATGGCAGCCATCTTGGTCAATAGATATGACCATTTTAGCAATCTTTCATTCCCCTTCCCCAAGGAGGCTCCACATGAAATTTGAGCAACATTGGCCCAAAGACTTCAGAGGAGAAGTCATTTGAAATTATCAACATTTTTTCAATACAAATGTATAGGGCTTATACAATGCATATGGAAGCAAACTTGACCTCGCCATAAAAAAGTCAAATGTCAATATACAATCATCATTTTAGCAACTTTGGTAGACCTCCCGTCCCCAATGATCTGTGCAAAGATTCAGCCCCAAGGCATCCTCTATTCTGGAGAAGATTTTTAAAGGGTTTTACCATATATGGGCATGGTGGCCATTTTGTTCAATGGACCACAACCATTTTAGCAAGCTTTCATTCCCCTGCCATAAGGAGGCTCCACATGAAATTTGAGCAACATTGGTCTAGAGGCTTCAGAGGAGAAGACGTTTGAAATTCTCAACATTTTTCCCATACAAATGTATTGTGGCCATACAAATGCATAAGGAAGCAAATTTGACCTTGCCGTAAAAAGGTCAAATGTCAATGTACAACCATTATTTTAGCAACTTTGGTAGACCTTCCATCCCCAATGATTTGTACAAAGATTCAGCCTCAAGGCATCCTCGGTTCTGGAGAATAAGCTTTTTAAAGGTTTTTACCATATATGCATGGCAACCATCTTGGTCAACAGACCGTGACCATTTCAGCAATCTTTCGTTCCCCCAACCTAAGGAGACTCCATATGAAATTTGAGCAAAATTGGTTCAGCAGCTTCAGAGGAGAAGACATTTGAAAATGTTAACAGATGGACACAAGGACAGACAGATGGATGGATGACAGACAAAAAGTGATCACTATAACTCATCCTGAGCATAGCTCAGGTGAGCTAAAAATGAGTCACATAACACTCATTTAGATGGAATAAATTTGCCCAGTTGAGTGTTGTGTGACTGTAGTCACATACACATAACAAACAAGTCACAAACACCCATTTTATTAGCCCAGACAGACTGACACACGGACAACCAATGTTAAACCATAATACCCAGCCACTATCCTGTGGTGGGGCATAAAAATGACAAAGTTATTTTACTATGAAATATAATTCATAAAGTAACACTGCAGTGTCTGACTCCATGTTAAGGAGAAACTACATGCCAGAAGGTATTACAGTTATTCAGAAACAGTGCTGCCAAAGTAGTTAGACCATGAAGAATAGGTCATGATCATAAAATTTACAAAAATGTTTGAGTCCATGTTAAGATAAAAAGTTTATGCCAGTTCAGTTGACTGTAGGTGTAATAGTTAGTCAGAAATAGACCTGAATGCCAGGACTGATATAAATGTTGGTGGACTGACAAACAGATAGAACAAGAGGGCCTTGATGACCCTGTATTGCTCACCCTAGTAATAGCTGTAATGCCTCCCCCATCCACTGGTGGCCATATTTTTTGACCAATCAATATGAGTCAAACTGTTAGAGAATCACCAAAAGGACTCCCTGTTTGTTTCTTTGTGTTGAGATTTGACAGCCCTTTCAACCCTATGGGGTCATGTCAAGCGCGGTCAGTTTACCTAACCACACGTTTACTGGACAGGGTTAGTCCTCTAAGTGGTGAACCAGTATTGTGCACATTCTTTCATCAGAAACTGACAACTGTCCTTCTTGAAGCAGCGGAATGGAGAAAATGTCTGTAGAAAATAGATATGATATATCTGCAAAGAATGTTGCCGACCCGGCAGAGGTCGAACCCGCAACCTCCTGATCACTCCTGATCACCCGAACCCGCAACCTCCTGATCACCAGTTGGACACACATCCAACTGAGCCGTCAAGGCCGGCTAAAAAGGACATCCCTGTAAAATTTCATTGAAATCCCTGGAATAGATTCTGTGAAGACTTTTTTTAAGTTTGCACTACAGCCATGTAAGACAAAAATGCCCCACCACTAGCAGCCATTTTTTTTGACCGATCAACAGGCGTCAAAGGAATCTATTAGAGAGTTACTCAAAGAATATCTCTGTAAAGATTCATTGCAATTCAAAAGGTAGATTTTGAAAAGGAGATTTTTGAAGTTTCAATATAGCTATATATTGGACAAACCCAATATCAGCAGTTTTGGCTGAAAAAAGTGCCTTATCATAGAGGTTAGGAACAATAACACACTCACCTTCACCTATCTTCACAGGATGGACATACTTGCCAAAGTTGATTGAGACCTGAAAATAAACTTAGAATATAGACTTTCTAGTAAATGGATATTAACTGTTAGATAAAACATGAACATTTCAAGTGTTACCAAATCTGTCTATTCACAGATTACACTTACTTTAAAATAAATTTAGCTCTCAACCATAAAATAATTTAAATTACAGATTTCAAATCAAGCCTAAACAAAACAACAGCTGAATTCAAGGCCATTAACTATGGAGGATCCCCTCTCATCCCCTCCACCTTATTCACATCACTCTGTGAATCTGCCATTTTGTTAACATATAAGTTTGGAATCCTGCAGATTTTGTTGTTGTTTTTTTTTTGACTATTATTTCTAACAGACCCACATCAGCCTGATAAAGATCTGAGTATTTGATAATAATGAGCGAAGACTGTGGATGCACAGGGTAGCCTGAATATTTTAGTGACTTTCAACAGCAGGACAAAATTGTCTAGATAAATAAAACAGAATGGTATAACATAAATGGGTTTTTTGTCAAATTTTGCCCATACAGCCAGGGTATTCATTAACCTTTAAGGCACCAATCACAACTGCAACAGATGACATTCTGATTTTTTTCTTTTTTCATGTTTCGAAGAAAGTAAGGCTTGACCTTTTGTTCTGCTGCTAAAAACCTTAGAATGTGGACTGCTACAATTTTGCTTGGTGTTTTAAGAGTTAAAAGTATCTCACCAAGGCAGTTTTCATGTGAACCCTAACCTTTAAAGCATTGAGTAAAACTGTAGCACAATAATTTTTTATTATTATTTTTCAGAGAATATAAGACTTGGCATTTCATGGTAAATCTGCTAGGAATATGAAATGTCAAGCCTTATTTTCTCTGAAAAAATACAAAAAAAAAAGTTGTGAGCAGAACTGTAAGGGTTAAATGTGTGTTTTGGTGCAAACATAACAAAAATTATCCTTATCTGGAGCATAAGAAAACATGCCATCTATGAACTGGAAATGATCACCTATCAACAGTAATTAGTATTTTACTCACCAAATGTCTGAGTTCTTTAAGATTTCTGCAAGCATAGTAGAATATACTGAGCACGAGGCTCACATACATGTTGTAGAATCCTGCCGGGTACTCGTCCGGACAATCACGGGACATGATTGCTATTAACTCATCTAGATATGAAAATAAAGCACAGCCAAATCACGAGAATATATTGACCAACTTTAAGCCAGAAACTAGCAGTTTAATATTCAGTGTTATTGCTTTTATAATACGCTGCAAAGAGGGACTACTCTTGAAGGAACAAATCTGCTCCCTGGGGAATCAATGCCCTTAAGAGCAGCCCCACTTTTAGAAGGGATCTATATACTGTAATGACCCTAGTATTGGGACAGGCAGGCCTATGCAAACAGTGTAGACCTGGATCAGATGCCACAGAATGCAGCATCTGATCAGGGTCTACAGTGTTTGCCAATTGTCCTGCAATATTTTAAACACATCCACAGGTAGTAAAACAGACTTTTACAAATCATAGGACAAGTATGGTAAGGGAGTTAAGGTGTCCAAATATTAAGAGTAAATAAGGTAACAGGGAATCAAATTCTTTTCTGCTAGAGTGATCTCCCTTACAGAAGAGGTAGGTAACAATCCCAGCTGAAGGTGCTCTTTCTCTCTGAAGTGTAGCCATTAGGCTTAGTACGAGGGTCATGCAAAAAGTTCTGTCACTAATAGGCTTCCTTAGTTTTATCCCAGGTATATTTTAAAATGCTTCATTGCACTTGAATGGTGTGTTGAATAGCTAATGATACCCCTTTATTTCATGCAAATTGCTTTCCAACTGACGGAGTTATTTCAAATTGAAATAGCTGCAGTCATTTACACTGACCAATTTACTTGTTACATTGGGACATGGACCAGAAGACTGAAATTCATAGCTATATTAAATGCCGCATTAGGCTTAATATAGATTCAAAGCAGATATTAAATGAATTGTGTGGTATATATGGACCTCAGACCATTTCAATGCGAACAGTTTTTAGGTGGGTTAAAGCTTTTAAAGCTGAGAAATTTTCTGTTGAAGATGATACCCGTCCTGGAAGGCCTAAAACCTCTGTTACCAAGGCTAACAAAAAGATTGTGGTCGAACAGGATGCACGATTGTCTGTCAAAGATATAGCTAGTTGTACTGGCATATCAGAAGGCAGTGTGCAAACAATTCTGAAAAAGCGTTTGGACCTGAGAAAGGTTTGCGCTAGGTGGGAACCTTATTTGCTCACTGAGGAGCAAACGACACAACGCCTTAAATGTGCCCGAGAACTTTCGAAAACATACAAAGGCTGTAATAGTCGGGTAATTTCTAACTTGCTAACAGGTGATGAAACTTGGGTGCACATGTTTGAGCCACAAAGAAGGGCTGATAATAAGCAATGGAAGCAAAAAGATCAAAAACGCCCATGTATTGCAAAGAGAACCATAAGTTCGAAAAAGATGTTGTACGCAATTTTCTTTAATTCAAGTGGGCCAGTCGTTCAAGTGCCTTGTCCATCTGGTCTTACAGTCACTGGGCGATTCTACAAGAATTCTGTACTGAAGAAAGTGAAAGAGTTTTACAATAAGAAACGACCAAGCAAAGGATGGTCAGGAGTCCACTTTTTATATGACAATGCCTCCTCTCATAAGTGTGAGGTTGTTAAGTCTTTTTTGGCTTCTGAAAAGGTGAAAATTTTAAACCATCCACCTTATTCACCTGACCTGAGTCCCTGTGACTTCTTTTTATTTCCAAGGCTTAAGAAAATGCTTTCTGGAAATAAGTATACGTCTAGAAGTTCTCTTGGCAGCGCTATTTATCAGTGTCTCCTACAGATACCAAAAAAAGAAGACTATTTATCTACTTTTCATGACTGGGTAAAAAGGTTACAAAAATCGTTCAGTAAAGGGGGAATACTTTGAAGGTTTGTAATAAAAATATGTTTGATAAAACATAGCATTGAAGTAATCCGAACCCAGTGACAAAACTTTTTGCAGGACCCTCGTAACCACTTTGCAAAGGGAGTTGACTTTTGCAGACAGGAAGTTGTCTCCCTATTATCTGAAACCTTTCAAAGTTGGGGATTATTCCAAGAGTGAAGATAACTTTTGTGTTTCTGTTTGCTACCTGTACACAATGCCTCTTCTGAAAAAGTGGTTTACTTTAAAAGGAAAGAATTTGCTCCAACGTGGAGCAAATTCTTTTCTTTTAAAGTAGACCATTTTTCAGAAGGGGACAAAAATAATTTAGCTGATTAAGTTTCAGTAACCCCTTGATCTTTTACTAAACAATACCAAAATTTAATAAGTCTGCAGAAGAGTTATATTTAAAACATTGCATGAAAATGAAAATGCTAATAACATGCAATTTCTCCTTCTCCCACATTGCTTTTTACCCTACCTGTGAACTACGGACTTTTAGTTCTACTAATTTTGTTGTCAGCATAATCCTTCAAGAGTCTATAATTCTTAGTTTGGTAATAGATTAAAGCCTTTCCTGCATCAGGAATAAATGGTATAATGAGGTAAAGAGTTACCTCCCCTGAAAGTGTATCAATTCACCTTAACCTTAACTGTGCCCAGTTGTTCAAAACTAACGATGTCGTTAGTTAACGTATCGTTAAAACTGATCATTAAATATGGCATATATGCTAATATTTTTGCCGAAAAAAATGTGAGTAGCTTTTGCATTTGCAAAAGCTATTCACATTTTTTCAGCAGAAATACCTATGAATTAGATAGTGTACTTACTAGAACAGTTGACGTTTTGACCACTAAGAAGCTCATTAAGCTAACAATGCTTTGAACAACTGGGCCCCAATTATTTAGATGAGTATTTTCATATTTCCCCAGGAAAACATAAGCTGTGTAGTCTCATGAATTATCAGTAAAGTTATTAATAATATGCCACAACAATACGAAAACACGCCTATTTAAATATATTGAAAATTTCACCAGTTTTCAGATAAAAATTCTGATATTTTTCATATTTCTGCTAAAAACATAGATTGTGGGAACTCGTTAGAACTGCCTCAAGGGTACCCTCAATCTATGTTTTTGAGCAGAAATAAGAAAAATAATGTATACCCCAGTAAACTCAGTTTTACTATAAAAGTGGGGTTTAAGGGGATCAAAATTATAAAGGTGTGTTTTCGTGACGATGCTTTTTTGTGTATTTTATTAAAATGATCCTTGTGAAACAGATCAAATAATAAAACACTATCACATATGTTTCACAGAGAAATAAGAAGTACATGTGAACCACATCAATGAAATGTTGATATCGTGTTTTACATCTCTTTCAACATTATTACAGTCATACTGAGATGATGAATGGGTAATAATTAAAGGCTCTGAGCAATGAAGTGTTGTACAGTAATGAGTTGTGCTCCATTTTGAATGGGTTTCAGACCCTGGACCTCCTGATCCAAAGTCAGAAGTATTAACCACTCGGCCACTCAGACGCTTCAAACCATGTGAAAATATGATTTTGGGGTATGTGTGTGCAGTGAAGGCTCATATCGACCAGCACATCTGTGCAGGTCTGATCAGGGCCTAAACTATCAGCTTAAAGAATCACTGGATATTGTAGAAAAGAATGATGTATAGCAAGGGTCCTTATCAGATCATGTGGCTTTGCAGGCTGATCTGTATTTTTACTGTTCATAATATAATCTAAAAACATCTTCATAATGGTGTAACTCATGTATTTTTTTACATTCAAAATGATATCTTGTATCTGGAGTCCCATGTGTAATTTCCCTCAATATTGACACTGTCAGTCTGTATGGTACTTATCATAAAATTTGAACAAGTTCACTTTACTACCTGACATGTTTAAAAAGTACTGGCAGGATGGCATTGAAGACCCTGATCAAAGCTCCAAATAAAAGGCTCTACCAGGCAAACATTTTTCTTATTTCTCCACAAAAACATATGATGTGAGTACTCATGAAAAGCACCTCTGAGCCATTCTAATGTGTACCCACAGTGTTTTTGCGTAGAAATATGAAAAATATCAACAGTGTTTTGGTTGAAAAAGACATCTTATTTGGAGCTACGGTCCAGATCAAACTTGTTCGGAGTCTACATTGTTTGTTCAGGCAACTGAATATTTAGGATAAACACATATAGCTCTAGATAATGTGTTTTTTATTCAATCAAGAAGTATTGACATTTTTCTTAATTTCTCCATGGAAACATATGTTGTGGATACTCATTAGAAGTGCCTCATAGAGGCACTTCTAACGAGTATCCACAAGATATTTTCATGTAAATTTAAGAAAAAAATATTTATCTGGATACTTTCTCATCTACAGCTATGAATACATGTTAACAGTTTTCCTTCAGGAACAATTTCTTACCACTACTATAGTCAGGAAAGTGTAGAACAAAAGGTTCTGAGAATCCAGTACCATATCTGAACTTCTCCCAGACAATTTCAGACATCATGATCACACTAACATTCTGTTGAGTCTAAAACAGATGAAGAATACAATTGAGTCCTGTTACAAGAAAGCTTTACTATGGGAGGGGGTAGGGAAGGGGTACGTATGTATACAATGAAGGCCTTGATCAGCCTACAAATCTGTTGATATATTTATATGTTGTTACCAATGTAAGCAGACAATAAAGGCCCTGCTGGATGAATGGTTGGACAGACAGACAGATGGATGGATTTTGTGCTTTATGTCTCCTTTAAAAGAAGTTATAGATAAACCATGACTATTGTCAAGGTTTTGGGTATACTGTAAATTATACCATAGTTTGGTGACCTTTCACTGTCTGACCCCAAACGAGGCGGAGCTGAGTTTGGGTCAGACAGTGAAAGGTCATCAAATTATGATATAATTTACAGTATTCCCAAAACCGAGACAATAACATGGTTTATCTGTGGGACTGTTTGTTTGTTTTCTTTTTGTGTTTTTTTTTCTTAAAAAAATTATACTTTTATCTATTTTAATAGTATATCTTTTTCTACTTTTTTTTATTTTTTTTTTTATATTTTTATGGTTAAGTGGTAACACCTGGTCTGATGCAATGCTGGACCTATTGACCTTGTGTACTTAAAATGATGTAATACCCCGCCTTTTCTGAATTAAACTGACTGAGGCACTGCTGTTAAAATATGATTGTTTGCAATCATGTCAATCAAAAGAAATTATATCAGCATCTTAATTTGGTCAAATTTTGGTGCAATCTGGTTGGTCAGCTGTAGCTTTGGTCATTATAATTTACTCCAGACAGACTGTCAGGTTTTATGTGTTTTATTCAACAAAAAAATGAATGTGTCATTTTTAAATAGAAAGTTGCTCAGTGCAGAAGTAATTTCGAAGTTTCCTCTAACCTTTACCACTCTCTGGGCAATTTCAGCAGACAATATATTTGATCATATTTTTCTTATTTTTTCCATTTGGAGACAGTTTTCATGAAATGTCAAATTCAGTTTTTGGGAAAAATAAAAAACTATTTCAAAATGTCATCTGCTGAAAATTGATGTTTAGCACTCTCTGGGCAATTTCAGCAGCAACATACTGATGATACGTTTATTTTTTCCAGAAAACAATTTGACATTTGGAGACAATTTGCATAAAATGTCAAATCCTGTTTCCTTGGAAAATAAGAAACTATTTCAAAATGTCTGCTGAAAATTGATGCTTAGCACTCTGGGTACAAATTTCAACATACAACATTTTGAAATATTTTTCTTATTTTTCCCAGAAAATAATAAGCTGTTTTTGAGAAAAATATCAGCAATTTGTCATCATCTGCGGAATTAGCCCAGGGAGTGATAAAGGTTAAGGCACACTGATGGGTTGACAGTCATTCTAAAGTACACCTGTGAGATCTATAAATAAACCACGGGATAACTTTTCAAAACTGAAAATTATCCCATGGTCCAGCTATGGTATAATTTTCGGTTATTGAAAATTAACTTTAGTTTTATTTACATAGAGACAATGGAACATCCATTGGTTAAGTCTTAGTTATACCATGGTTCGTGTGCATGTACCATGCGATAATGCACGAGCGTGAGCGAGTGCATTATCGCACGTACTTGCCCAGAACCATGGTATAACTGATTTATCACATTTTCATACATGCAGATCATCTACATTGCGAGATATTTCATGCTGACTGATGGTAATTCAGACCACTATGTGATAATTTCAGTTACACCATAAACTGGAGGGGTGATAATGACAGGCTCTGTGCAATGAAGAACCACTGAATTTCATTTCTAGTGAGAGTAGAACCAAGCCCAGTAAGATCCAAATTCAGGATCATGTCAGGTACTTCTGTCAAGGCTCTGATCCACAGCTCAATCTAAAAGTGTCAGTATTGTTTTTATTTCTCCATGAACACATAATATATTGTGGGTACTCATTAGAAGTACCTAAGGTGCTTCTAATGGGTACCCACACTATATGTGTTCCTGGAGAAATAAGAACAATGTTTCTCTGAACGTCCCTGGTATCCACAACTGTGCTCAATAGACTATGTATGCATAAGCCATAGGACTTTATTTTCCCAGGGAATTAACCCTTGTCATGCTGAATAAATCAAGATGCCACACCCATTTCTAACTGTCAGCCAATCAGATTGTTTGATCCAGATTGTTGATACAAATTCACATACTTAATGACAGTGTAGTTCCAGATCAGTTGGCTTCTTCAAAAGCCAACTGATCTGGATCTACACTGTTTGCAAAGGCAGGGTTTATCCCGGTTCAATAGGACAATGGTTAACATCCAACTCTTTCAGCAGGACAATGGTTAACATCCCACTCTTCCTTTTTCCTTTCTGATGACTGCATACATGCCATCAGCTGTGGACTAAAATCTGTGAGATAAGGCAAACTTTTAAGAAGAGATTTGACATAATTCTGTGAGATTTTCTTAATTAAAGGGCAAATATAAATGTTTTAATTCTACTAAATATTTAAGGGCACTTCAGTAAGGAGGTGACTGCCGAAAACCACATCAAATTATCTTAAACGGTTTCTGAAATATTGCGATTTGACATTTTATATTTAACATCCAAGAGGATTGAATTCAGGCTGCCTCATTAATATTCATGAGCCTTTTTATGACATCATAAGGGAACAGTAAAATTTTAAACTTTTTTAAATTGCCAATATTTTTTGCTCTTTAATCTGCATCAATTCAGTTTTCATATTGTTTAATTTATTCAGCTCCTTTAAACTAATATACATAGGAATTTAGCTCTTATTTTCCGTTTAAAGTGTTACATTTCAAATTTAAAAATTTCATTTAAATAATTTAAAATCCAGTTATAATGCTTAATAATTAGCCAAAATTGACTTTTTTGGTATTCATTTATATGATATACACCCAAAATTCACTATTATTAAAAAAAACTTCTGAAAAATTTAATATTAGTCAAGTTTTAAACATTTTAAAATTTAGCTTTAAATTTAAATAACAGATTAAATTTTGAGTTAAATTCTCTATTCATGGGCTTATTTGTGGACAGAGATCAATTTCAATAATGGTTAAGGAGAAAAACTGTGTAGCATATAAGGAAATGCAGAATATTCCTGTTTAAAATTTCAATTTAAAATATAAGTTCCACTATGACATCACAGAATATTGCATTGTGGGCCTTAATCAATGCACAATCCAAGGGAGGTTACTCTAACAGGAAAAAAGGTAGGTATCGTAAATTAATCACCATAACTTTTGATTGGATTGGAATTTTTTGATGGGGATTTCAACAAAATAATTCTCTTAAAGCATTCTATCAACACCCTGAAAACCAGGAATATTTTAAATTTCTTTATATTTGCCCTTCAAATATCACTTTTAATCTTCCTCAATACAGTCTAAAGTCTTTTTTTTTCTTTCATGTAAGAAGCTTGTGAAAACCACAATAGTATGTGATTTATGTTTATTTCTTCAAAAATCTGTTGTAGAATTGTCTGAAAATTCTGTGAGATTTGAATTTTTATAGCAATTGCCTTTCAGACTGGCTAAATTCTGTGAGATTTTATCTACCAATGTGAGATATGGCATGTATGTGATTGTGATAGCCTTATAACCTTTAAGAGAACTGGATACACTTAGAGATTTTCCACCATTTTACAAGGGAGACAACTTTTGTGACTAACTGTTTGCTTCCTTGCACACAAGGGTCCTTCTGAACTGGGTCTATTCCAAAAGGAAAGAATTTGCTCCCTCTTGGGAGCAAATTCTTTCCTTTTAGAATAGACCCATTTCATGAAGGGAGGCAAAACCAAATTTAATGGAGCTACTTGATTCCCCTTAACTTCAACATTAGGAGACAAAATTTTACAAACATTTTTTTTTACTTTTCCTGTCTATAGAGCAGGACATTTCAGGTATAAAATGATTTTCCCAGGTGATCTGCATAAAATGTCAACCCTATCTGACAAACAACAGCAATCCAATCTATCAACTGCTTAATTCATCACAAGCATAAAGAGAATTAAATTAAGTTTGATTTTCCTTCCTTGTAGAACTGAGTGCCTTTTGAATAAAAATGTTACTAAATCTTATTTGTACCATTTCCAATATTCAACCAGTATCCACAATGTGAGAAAATATACATCCAGCCAAGACTCAGATCATCCGCCCAACACAGTTTGGTCACCCATAAAGTGAGCAGTTTGATCTGTCTTCACTGCCCACCTGAAGAAGCCTTTGATCTTTGACAATCTGACTATCTAAAGAGTACCCTAGGAAGGTTAATCAGACTGTTCTGAGTCTTCAATGGGTTTATATGTCAAAAGGTATATTTTCTCAATTTTTCCATGCGTTCTGAAAAACAGTGTCTTTCGAGCATAATATTATGCAAACAGTAGTAATAGATATCAACCTATGCATGTACACATTCTCATCACTGGGCTAGACTCCTCATAGCTTGCTATATTAAAAACTATCCAAAGATGCTGTATCTGGATGTGGCTCTGATCAGGGTTTGCTACTCATCCAATAGTTTTTCAGATACATCAACAGGTAGCAAAATGGACTTGTCCAAATTTTAGAACAAGTATGGTAAAGAGGTAAGGTGTTGGAATATTTGAGTTAATTGCTCAGTATTTGCTCAGGTTTGTGTTTGTCCCAATGTTTATTGTAAATACTGCATTAACTAAATAACCCTTAAAGTGCTGAGAAAAAATTGCAGCAGACGATAGTCTGAAGTTGATTTTGCTACTTGTCAGAGAAAATAATACTTGACATTCCATGTGAATCTTATGCCAAGCTGATGATCCACATAAAATGTCAATACGTATTTTCTCTAAAAATAATAAAAATAAAATTTAGAATGTTGTCTGCTGCAATTTTGTTTAGCATTTTGAGGGTGAATGTGTACTGACCATTATATTACATGTGGAATATTGAAATTTCAATGTCAAACATGGAAATCCTATGCTATGTCATGGTCAGTAAACATTCATGGAAGTATAGGTGTAACATATAAGACTTGTTTTGCATATAAACCTCAGCAATGGAGAAATAAGAAAAATATAACTTCTTTTTGGTTAAACTAGAAATGTGTCAATATGACACAGATGCCCCCCACACAGGAGCTTTCCTCATTCGGACACAAGTATTTTGCAAAAAATAAAGTTGAAAAGGGCCATAACTCCCATAATAATTGGTGGATTTTATCCTAAATTGAACCTGACCTATATTTTATGATTATATACCCGTGTATTAAATATGAATCTAATACACTAATCTTTTCAACAGATATCAAATGGACACCATTTTTCTAAGCTGAAAAAGGGCCATAACTCCCTTAATAATTAATTTTATCCTTCATCGAACTTGATCTACATTTTATAATTATATAACTGTGTGTAAAATTTGAATCCAACACACTTATCTTTTCAAAAGATATCAAACAGAAATCATCTTTGTTACATATGGACAGGATGGTCGGGACGAACGGATGGACATACATACGGACAGCGGTGATACTATATACCCCCACCCCATTGAAAATGATGGGGCATAAAAAACACCTTGTATAGAGCTATGATACATACAAGTTATGTCATAGATCTCCTGTCTCCCATAATTTGTGCAAAGATAAGGGCCCAGGGCTTATTTGGTTATGGAGAAGAAGAGTTTTAAAGGTTTTTACCATATATGGGCATGGCAGCCATTTTGATCAATGGACCATGCCTATTTTAGCAATCTTTCATTCTCCTGCCCAAGGAGGCTCCGAATGAAATTTGAGCAACACTGGCCCGGGGGCTTCAGAGGAAAAGTCATTTGAAATTATCAACATTTTTTCCATACAAATGTATGGGGCCCATACAAATGGATACAGAAGCAAACTTGACCTCGCCGTAAAAAGGTTAAATGTCAATGTATGACAATTATTTTAGCAACTTTGGTAGACCGCCCATCCCCGATGATATATGCAAAGATTCAGCCACAAGCCATCCTCGGTTTTGGAGAATAAGATTTTTAAATATTTTTTCCCAGACAAATGCATAGGGAAGCAAGCTTGACCTTGCCGTAAAAAGGTCAAATGTCAATGTATGACCATTATTTTATGAACTTTGGTAGACCCCCTGTCCCCGATGATTTATGCAAAGATTCAGCCCTAAAGCATCCTCGGTTCTGGAGAAGAAGATTTTTAAAGGTTTTTACCATATATGGACATGGCGGCCATCTTGGTCAACGAACTGCGACCATTTTAGCAATCTTTCGTTCCCCCAACCTAAGGAGGCTCCATATGAAATTTGAGCAAAATTAGCCCAGAGGCTCCAGAGGAGAAGTTGTTTGAAATTTGGAACATTTTTCCCATACAAATGCATAAGGAAGCAAAATTGACCTTACCGTAAAAAGGTAAAATGTCAATGTACGACTATTGTTTTGTTTTAGCAACTTTGGTAGCCTCCCCCCTCCTCCCCCCCCCCCCCCCACCCTGTTCCCGATGATATATGCAAAGATTCAGGGTATGCTCCATTTTGGAGAAGAGGATTTTTAAACATTTTTCCCATACAAATGCATGGGGAAGCAAACTTGACCTTGCCGTAAAAAGGTAAAATGTCAATGTACGACAATTCTTTTAGCAAATTTGGTACAGCTCTTGTCCCTGATGATTCGTGCAAAGATTCAGCCCCAAGGCATGCTTGGTTCTAGAGAAAAAGATTTTTTTAAGGTTTTTACCATATATGGGCATGGCGACCATCTTGGTCAACGGACCGCGGCCATTTTAGCAATCTTTCGTTTCCCCACCCTAAGGAGGCTCCATATGAAATCTGAGCAAAATTGGCTCAGCGGCTTCAGAGGAGAAGTGGTTTGCAGAACTAGAAATGTGTTAATATGACACAGATGCCCCCGCCCAGGGTCATCCTCACCTCGAAACAAGCATTTTGCAAAAAATGATGTTGAAAAGGGGCCATAACTCCCATAATTATTGGCAGATATTACCCTAAATCGAAACTTGACCTATATTTTATGATTATATACTCGTATGTGTGTATAAAATATAAATCCATACACTAACCTTTTTCTAGGAAAACTAAGACAAATATTTCAAAACGTTGTCTGCTGTGGCTAATACTGACAGTAATTCTTACCAGTTCTTGTAGTCTGAGGAAAGCTGGAAGTATGTTTGCCTCCATGTCCCTTAGTCTCTCTGCTTTATCTAGAACCTGAAACATTTCACACTATTATTAACCCTTGCCATGCTGAATAAATTAAGATGCCATGCCCACTTCTAATTTTCAGCCAATCAGATTATTAGATCCAGAAGCTAACTGATCTGGATATACACTGTTTGCAAAGGCAGTACATATCAAGAAGCTAACTGATCTGGATATATACTGTTTGCAAAGGCAGTACATATCAAGGTTCAGCAGAAAAAGGGTTAATTAACCCATAATCCATTTACATTGATTGGACTCTTCTACAACAACTCTGGACTGGTCTGTTTCCAATAGTAGAGTGTCTGGTAAGTTTTTAGTATTAGCATGTTTTAAAGAAATTTCTGTAGTTAATGCAAACAGAGTAGACCAATTTGGAAGTCTCTACACTACAATGGGTTAAAGCTTCAATCCTAACAGCAGCAGACAACATTCTTAAAAGATTACTCTTTAAGAAGAAAAATAAGGCTTTCATTTTTCAGATAAAATAAGGCCTAACATTTCATGTGAATTGTCTGCCTTTCAAATGAATATGACATACTATTTGGCCAATGAAAATAGTGTTTTACATCGGTTACTGACCAATAAAATACCAAACATGTAGAGCAAAACCAAAAACATGACAGCTGACACCCCAAAAATAATTCTAATGGCTACAATCATGATGTAAGTTTGACAAATGCCACTAGTCATGTTTGACAGTGTTGAGGTTTTACAGCCCAGTCAACCCAATGGGGTCATGTCGAGCGCAGTCAGTTTACCTAACCTCACTTTTACTGGGCAAGCTTAGTCCTCTAAGCCATTAACCAGTTTTGTGCACATTCTTTCGCCAGAAACTGATAACTGCCCTTCTTGAATCAGCAGAAGTGAGAGAATGACAATACAAAATATTTCATGATCAATCGCATGAACCCAGTCATGAGATGACTGATCAAGACTATGGGTATGGTTGTTAGAAAATACAACTCACTAGATAAACGGTCTGGTTGTTCAGTTCGTTCTCCACCAGTACTTGCTTCAGCAGACGTATGAAGTCATTCATGTTTTCACATTTTATCAGTGAAGAGCTCTCTGCCAGGGTTGATAACTCTCCATTCAGATGATTCAGTATATGTTCATACAGAAATCTTTGGCTGTAACATTCTACACAGTTAACTAACACATGGGGCAACTAGAATGAAATATACAGAGACAATGATGAGCATGAATATTTTTCTCAAAAAGTGATATGTTTAGTCTGAAAAAATTATGGAGGTCACTTGCTACAACTTTGTCGCTAAACATATTTTGCTAAATTCAAAAATAAATAAAAAAAAAATCACAAAAAAAATTTAGTGGAAACATACAAAAAAAAGTTAATATTACACTTAGCATTTGGGCTAAAATTTTCAGCAGACGTTATCTTGACATATTTTTCTTATTTTTTCCAGACAACAGGATTTGATATTTCATGTAAATTGTCTCCGAAATATCAAATCCTGTTTTCTGGGAAAAATAAGAAAAACATCACCAAATTGTTGTCTGCTGAATTAGACCAGAAAGTGGTAAAGCTTAGTGATATGACATTAACTTAAGCAGCATAGTGTTGCTGACTTGGACATTTCATTTTTTTTTTTCTAATCTAATCTGAGGTTCTTGTTACATTCAAAGGATTATTTAGAGAAATTCAAGGGAACTGATACACTTTCAGGAGGAGCAACTCTGTCAAAACAGTTTTTGTCCCTTTCCAAACGAAAAGGAAAGAATTTGCTCCAAAATCTTTCCTTTTAGAAGGGGCTTGGTGTGCTGGAAAGCAAACAGGAAGTTCACTTGTAAAAAAAGAAGTTTAGCAAAATCTCTAGGTGTATCCATTCACATAGATAATTGTTCAATTTTACATGTATATGAGCCTTATTGAGCCAAAATATGTCTTCGAAGCATGCATGAGTGTCTTTGGGGTCATGCATGACCAATGAAGACCCATAAAAACCTATTTAGCCTTATCAACATCTTCACTGTCCGCTTACAGTACCACTGGGGACCACAGAACATACAATTACAGTACCACTGGGGACCACAGAACATACAAAAAAGGCCTGGATGAGAATGTGCTGGTCATGGCCTGAATATGCATTTTTCAGATATGGTTGAAGACAAGTTTTTGGCTTGATGTGGAACACATTATAAGGATGTACCTTTAAATTCTGTAATAACGTGTTGACAACCATGGTTTTTCCTGTAGCTGTGTGACCATACAAGAACAAGGCTGGTGGGGTATAGTGAGCTGGCTGTAAAAAATAAAGTTTGTCTGGTCTTTGTTTATACAAAGTAGATGTTTAAAAACTACAGTATGCTGAATAGTCAATATGTAAAAAAACAATGGTTTAATAACTTCATAGCTCCATAATTTTAACCCTTGTCCTGCTGAGCCCGGATATGTCCTGCCCTTGCAAACAGTGTAGATCCAGATCAGTTGGCTTCTGAAGAAGCCAAATGATCTGGATCTGTACTGTTTATCATTAAGTATGTGAAATTGTATTAATAACCTTGATCAAGATATCTGATTGGCTGACAGTTAGAAGTGGGTATGGCATCTTAATCTATTTAGCATGATAAGGGTTAAGAGGAGGCATCAGGTAAAATATTTTCTAACACTTACCAGGCTATGGGCAGAGACAGCAGACGACTAACTCATATTTTTCTTACTTTTCCTACAAAATAGGATCTGACACTTCATGCAAATTGTCTCCTTAGACAATTTGCATGACATTTCAAATCCTATTTTCTAGGAATATTTAGAAAAATATTCCAAAATGTCTTCTGCTGAAATTTTTACCCAGCATGCAAAGTGCCAATTTCTTCAAAACAAGAGGGGCACGGGCCACAGCTTGCTCACCTCAATGAAATAGCCACTGCAGATATGCATTTGTTATGCAACATTTTTTTTTTTTCAATTCTGTCATTGCAACTAATGAAAGGATCAATACATGCCATATCTCACACTGTGAGATAAAATCTCACAGAATTTAGCCCATATGGAGGCAATTCCCATAAAAAATTCAAACCTCACAGAATTTTTAGACAATTTTACAACAGATTTTATGAAGAAATAAACATTAATCACACACTGTTGTGGTTTTCAGAAGTTTCTTACATTGAAAAGAGAGACTTCAGACAATATTGGGGAAGCGCCAATTTGATGTTTAAGAAAATCTCACAGAATTTTGTCAAATCACCCTTAAAATTTTGCCTTATCTCACACAGCTTATGGCATCATTTAAGCAGTTCTTGTTTTTGGAGAAGAATTATGTGTTTTTTACTTTTTGGTTGAGGGGCTAGCTCATGCATTTTGAACTGAATAAACCTCAAAATACCTCATAATTATGTCCAAAATCACCCCAAAATAGCCCCTAAACCTTGGATGTTCACCTGGACAGATGGACTGACAATCAAAATTTCAGACGGTATAACAATACACTTGTCACTTTTTGTGGCGAGGCATAAAATGCAATTTAACCATTTTCCCATTATAAGTCAATGGGAGTTTCTGTTGCCATGGCAACCAAACCAAGAGGCAGACCACCATAATTTTAGTTATTTTTTTTTGTACCAAATTAGAGTCATACTGCTTCAGTGGTTTCGAAGTTGTCACTTGAAAAAATCCTTTTTTAATAAAAATTGAATGTTGCCATGGCAATCAAACAAGCTGATCGTAACTGCCAAATATGGCTCACATCACTTTACTGGTTATGGAGCAAGTGCAATTTAACCATTTTCCCATTAATAATCTATGGGAGCTTTCTGTTGCCATGGCAACCAAACCAAGAGGCAGACTGCCAAACTTTTCACCAGTCTGAATTGTCCTTAGCCAAGCAACATTTGTACCAAGTTAGAGTCCTGTGGTTTTGGAGGAGTTGTTATTTAAAAAATTCCTTTTGTTTAAATTTAATGTTGCTATGGCAACCAAACAAAATGGCCACTGGTCATCAAACATATAAACTGGGTAAACAATCATCTAATGATCATAACTGCCAAATATGGTTTACATCACTTCACTGGTTATGGAGAAAATACACTTTAACCATTTTCCCATAATAAGTCTATGGGAGCTTTCTGTTGCCATAGCAACCAAACCAAGAGGCAGATCACCCCAATTTTAGCAATTTTAGATTGCCCTTACCCAAGAAACATTTGTACCAAATTAGAATCATACTGCTTCAGTGGTTTTAAAGGAGTTGTCATTTAAAAATTCCTTTTTTAAAATCTTATGTTGCCATGGCAACCAAACAAAATGGCCACTGGTCATAAAACATATAAACTGGGAAGACAATCATCAACTGATCAAAAATGCGAAATATGGTTCACATCACTTCACTGGTTATGGAGAAAATACAATTTAAACCTTTTCCCATTATAAGTCTATGGGAGCTTTCAGTTGCCATGGCAACCAAACCAAGAGGCAGATCACCATAATTTTAGCTATTTTGAATTGCCCTTACCCAATAACATTTGAACCAAATTAGAGTCATACTGCTTCAGTGGTTTTGAAGTTGTCATTAAAAAAATCCTTTTTTAAAATTTAATGTTGCCATGGCAACCAAACAAAATGGCCACTGGTCATCAAACATATACACTGAGTACATAATCATCAGATGATCATATGTGCCAAATATGGTTCACATCTCTTCACTGGCTATGGAGAAAATATAATTTAACCCTTTTCCCATTATAAGTTTATGGGAGCTGTCTGTTGCCATGGCAACCAAACCAAGAAGCAGATCACCATAATTTTATCTTTTTTTGGATTGCCCTTATCAAAGCAACATTTGTACCAAATTAGAGTCATATTGCTTCAGTGGTTTTGAAGGAGTTATCATTTAAAAAAATCCTTTTTCAAAATGAGAATGTTGCCATGGCAACCAAACAAAATGGCCACTGGTCATCAAACACATACACTGAGTACATAGTCATCAGATGATCATATGTGCCAAATATGGTTCACATCTCTTCACTGGCTATGGAGAAAATACAATTTAACCCTTTTCCCATTATAAGTCTATGAGAGCTGTCTGTTGCAATGGCAACCAAACCAAGGGGCAGATCACCATAATTTTAGCTTTTTTGGATTGCCCTTACCAAAGCAACATTTGTACCAAATTAGAATCATACTGCTTCAGTGATTTTGAAGGAGTTGACATTTAAAAAAATCCTTTTTCAAAATGGGAATGTTGCCATGGCAACCAAACAAAATGGCCACTAGTCATAAAACACACAAAGTGGGTAGACAATCATCAGATGATCATAACTGCCAAATATGGCTCATATCACTTCAGTGGTTATGGAGAAAATGCAATTTAACCATTTTCCCATTGTTAGTCTATGGTAGCTTTCTGTTGCCAAGGCAACCAAACTAAGAGCTAGATCACCATAATTTTAGCTATTTTTAAATCCCCCTACCAAAGCAACATTCATACCAAATTAGGGACAAATCACATCAATGGCTTTGGAGGAGTTGTCGTTTGAAAGTGTTAATGGACAGACAGACTACGGACCAAAAGTGATCACTATAGCTCATCCTGAGCAAAGCTCAGGTGAGCTAAAAACAAAGAATAAGGCAATGAGAGATATCAGGAATAGGATTTATGGAGTGCAAATGTTCAACTAGATGCCCAAGTGGGCCAGAAATCGCCCACCTGAATTAGGCTGATCATGATATGTTACAGTGTGTCATTGTGGCCAGCCTGGCTATCAGATCAGATTGCCTTTAGCAATCCAGAATCTGATGTTGTTTGAAGAGTTTCAAGATTGCCACCATGGTTGACATCTTGGATATAGGAACTGAACGATTTAGCAATTCTGAATCTCCATGTCACCCCTATGCCTCCCCTCAAGTTTAGGCTCAATCTGACTTAGCATTTGGGAGGAGATGTGGTTTGAAGAATTTTAAGATGGCCACCATGGCTGCCATCTTGGATACTGGAACAGAACGATTTTAGCAATGCTGAATTTCCATAACACTGCAAGTTTAAGCTCAATCTGACTTACCATTCCAGAGCAGATGTGATTTGAGGAGTTTCAAGATGGCTGCTATGGTGGTCATCTTTGATGTCAGAACAGAACAATTTTAGCAATTCTAAATCTCCATGCTGCCTCCATGCCTTCCACCAAGTAACCGCTCCATCCGACTTACAGTTTGGGAGCAGATTACAATTGAAGACTTTCAAGATGGCCGCCATGACAACCATTATGGATACTATTCTGATGAAGATGATGAAAATGTGGAAAGTTACTGATAGACATACGGATGAGGGACAGACCATGGTCAACAGACCATGGCATAAGCTGACCTGAAGCAAAGCTCAAGGTGAGCTAACAACTGAAGATCTGCAAGATGGCTGCTGTGGTGGCCATCATGGATATCATAACAAAATTGTTTAGCAATTCTGAATCTCCATGTTGCCCAAATGCCTCCCACCAAATTTTGGCTCAATCTGACTTACCATTTGGGAGCAGATGAGGTTTGAAGATTTTCAAGATGGCCATCTTCAAGGGGCCATCTTAGATATCAGAACAGAATGATTTTAGCAATTCTGAATCACTATGTCCCTCTGGTGTGACCCATCAAATTTGGGCTCACTGTGCATTATTGTTTGATAGGATTTGTCGTTGCCGTGGTGGCCATCTTGGGTGTCGGAATGGAATGAATTTGACAGTTCTGAATCTCCATGTCTCCCCAATGCCTCCCATCAAGTTTCAGCTCAATCTGACTTACAACTCGGGAGCAGATGTCGTTTCAAGATTTTCAAGATTGCCACCATATTGGAAAGGAAAGATTTAGAAATTCTAAATCTCCATGTCACCCCAATGCCTCCCACCAAGTTTTGCTTCAATCTGACTTACCATTTTGGAGCTGACATAGTTTTGAAGATTTTTAAGATGGCCACCATGGCGGCCATCTTAGATATTGGAACGGAAGAATTTTAGCAATTCTGAATCTCTATGTTGCTCCGATGCCTACCCATCAAGTTTCAGCTCAATCCGACTTATTGTTTGGGAGTAGATGTCATTTGAAGATTTTCAAGATGGCAAATACCGCAGCAATCTCGGATATCTGAACGAAATGATTTTAGCCATTCTAAATCTCTATGTGACCCCAATGCCTCCCGCCAAGTTTGGGAGCAGATATGGTTTCAAAATTTTCAAGCTAGCCACCCAGGCAGCCATCTTGGATGGCCAAACAGCACAATTTTAGCAATTCTGAATCTCTATGTTGCTCTGATGCTTCCCATCAAGTTTCGGCTCAATCCAACATACGGTTTGGGAGGAGATGTTATTTGAAGACTTTCAAGAAGGCTGCCATGGTGGCCATCTTTGACATCAGAATAGAATGATTTTAGCAATTCTGAATCACTATGTTGCTCCGAAGCTTCCCATGAAGTTTCAGCTCAATTCAACTTATGGTTTGGGAGATGTTTTTGAAGAATTTCAAGATAGCCACCATGTCGGCCTTGGATATTGGAACAGTCTGATTTTAGCAAGTCTGAATCTACATGTATGTTACTCCAATGCCTTTCATCAAGTTTTGGCTCAATCCGACATACGGTTTAGGAGGATATGTCGTTTGAAAGTTTTCAAGATGGCCACCATGGCAGCCATCTTGGATATCGGAACAGAACGATTTTTTGCAATTTTGAACTTCTATGTCACTCCGATGCCTCCCATCAAGTTTCAGCTCAATCTGACATGATTTGGGAAGAGATGTCTTTTGAAGAATTTCAAGATGGCCACCATGGCGACCATCTTGGATATCAGAACAGAACAATTTTAGCGATTTTCAATCTCTATGTCACTGTGATGCCTCCCATCAAGTTTCGGCTCAATCTGACTTACGGTTTGGATGGAGATGTCATTTAAAGAATTTCAAGATCGCCACCGTGGTGGCCATCTTGGACATTAGAATGGAATGATTTTAGCAATTCTGAATTTCCATGTTGCCACAATGCCTCCCACTAAGTTTCAGCTCAATCCAACTTATGGTTCTGGAGGAGGTCGAAAATGTGAAAAGCTAACGATGGACGGATGGACAGACAGATGGATGGATGAAAGGATGATGGACAACAGACCATAGCATAAGTTGACCTGCAGCAAAGCTCCAGGTGAGCTACTGATATGCACTGCATGTCTGAAGGAAAATTATCTGAAAAATAAGGATCCAAGAGTTATCATTCCTTTAAAACACCAACATGACCCAATCTACACAGTCCAACCATATACATCAGAAGCACGCTGTTTTGTCAATGGACATCTGTCTGTGCAGGTGGCTTATTGTTATTATTTTACATCTAAAATAGCCACAAAAGTGGTTAATAAAGACACCTAAACAGCCCAAACCTAATCTTAGTCTCTCAATGTAGTACTTGTGTGGTCGGATGGAACACATTTCAATAGTCCCTGTCCACTTCATTGGAAGACAATTATCACAGTTATTACCTTATGTTTGCCTGTATAAAATGTTTATGTATGTGCCTAAGTAAAAATGACTTACTTTTCCAAACAGATCAGTAAGAAGAGAGATCTGTTTATCTCTGCAAGGAATTTGGTCTGTGATTTCCTCCATATCTGCTCTGCAAAAGAAGGAAAATTACAGTAAGTGTCCTGAAATATTGTATTCCAAAGTGTTTGACAAAATGGCGTATGGAAACAGTTTAGACCCAGATCAGGCTACTCCTAAAGGAGCAGTCAGAACAGGGGCTACACTGTTTGCCTTTCCACAATGTATTTTAACCCTTAATCAGATTACTTGATCAAGGTTGTTGATACAAACTCACATACTTATAGACAAACAGTGCAGATTCAGATCAGTTGGCTTCTGAAGAAAGAAAGGGGTTACTCTAAAAGGAAAGAATTTGCTCTCTTGATAGCATTTTTTTTTTTTACTTTCAGAGTAACACTTTTCAGAAGGGACTTGGTGTGCAGGAAACTAATAGGAAGTCACAAAAATTGTCTCCCTAATCAGAAAATAAAAAAAAAAAAAAATAGCAGAAAATCCACCAAGTGTATCCAGTCTTCCTTAATACTATCCTAATTCTCATCTGCCTGAAACCTAGGGCTTGATGTTACAGACCTACTCTTGAAAAATGCTGCATAAACAAACAAAAGCTGAAACAAGAGGGCCATGATGGCCCTGTAACATTCATCAGAGCATCATAGCACTTTGAGAACCTGACCTAGAACTGATCAAGGCAAACATTCTGATCAAAATTCAAAATGATTACATTAACAAGTAAGACAATGTAATGGACTGTGAAATAGAGGTCTAGGTCAAATATGGATGACTGCACTCAAGAGGCCATGCTAAGATGTATGCATGTACTAAGTATCACTGGCTGTAGGAGCAATAGTTACTGAGAAACTGACCTAAACACAAACACTTCACAAGTACCAAATATCACTTTGTAGGACCAATAATTACTGAGAAACTGACCTTAATGGAAAAACTTAAGAAAGTCACTAGACAGTGACAAATAGGTCACCTAGAAATCATCAAGACAAACATTTTGAGATTCATGATGATCACTTCAAAAGTGTGACCTCTAGAGAGTCAACAAGGTTTTCCTTTGATTTGGCCTGGTGACCTAGTTTCTGACATCAAGTGACCCAGTTTTAAACTAGACCTAGAAATCATCAAGACAAACATTCTGAGCAATATTTATGATGATTATTTAACAAATGTGACCTTTGGAGTGTTAGCAAGGTTTTCCTTTGATTTGGCCTGGTGACCTAGTTTTTGACCCCATGTGACCCAGTTTCAAACTTGACTTAGAAATCATCAAGACAAACATTTTGAGCAAGATTCATGATGATTGCTTCAAAAATGTGACCTCTAGAGTGTAAACAAGGTCTTCCTTTGATTTTGCCTGGTGACCTTGTTTTTGATTCCAAGTGACCCAGTTTCAAACTTGACTTAGAAATCATCAAGACAAACATTTTGAGCAAGATTCATGATGACTGCTTCAAATATGTGACCGCTAGAGTGTTAACAAAGTTTTCTGCTGATTTGGCCTAGTGACCTAGTTTCTGACCCCAAGTGACGCAGTTTCAAACCTGACCTAGAACTCATCAAGACAAACATTTTCAGCAAGATTCATGATGATTGCTTAAAAAATGTGACCTCTAGAGTGTTAACAAGGTTTTCCTTTGATTTGGCCTGGTGACCTAGTTTTTGACCCCAAGTGACCCAGTTTCAGAACTGACCTAGAAATTATCAAGACAAACATTTTGAGCAAGATTCATGATGATTGCTTGAAAAATGTGACCACTAGAGTGTTAACAAGGTTTTCCCCTGATTTAACCAGATGACCTAGTTTTTGACCTCACGTGATCCAGTTTAGAACTTGATCTAGGAATCATCAATCAAGACAAACATATTGAGCAAGATTCATGAAGATTGCTTCGAAAATGTGACCGCTAGAGTGTTAACAAGGTTTTCCTTTGATTTGGCCTGGTGACCTAGTTTTTGATCCCAAGTGACCCAGTTTCCAACTTGACCTAGAACTCATCAAGATAAAGACTTTGAGCAAGATTCATGATGATTGCTTCAAAAATGTAACCACTAGTGTGAACAAGGTTTTCATTTGATTTGGCCTGGTGACCTATTTTTTGACCCCAAGTGACCCAGTTTCAAACTTCACTTAGAAATCATCAAGGCAAACATTCTGAGCAATATTCATGATGATTGCTTCGAAAATATGACCTCTAGAGTGTTAACAAGTTTTTCCTTTGATTTGACTTGGTGACCAAGTTTTTGACCCCAAGTGACCCAGTATCAAACTGACCTAGATTTCATAGGGGCAAACATTCTTGGCAAGTTTCATCAAGACTGGGTCAAAACTGTGACTTCTAGAGTGTTAACAAACTAATTATTGATGACAGACGACAGACGAGGACAGACGATGGACAGAGGGTGATCACAATAGCTCACCCCGAGATTTTGCTCAGGTGAGCTAAAAACAAACAACAAGAAAAATGCCTAATGGCATTAAGGATGGGTTTTTTTCTACTGAAGAATAAAGACAACATATCACTTTGAAAAAACGTTAACCAAAAGGTGAAGCGCAGACGACGTACAACCACCTGGACATCACTATTTTAAAAGAAAGAATTTTTTCATGAAAAGGCTGTCCAAAAATACAATTTTTATCAAAACTAGAAATGTGTCGATATGACACAGATGCTCCTGCCCAGGGCCATCCTCATCCACACACAGGCATTCTGCAAAAAATGAACTGAAAAAACGGCTATAACTCTCATAATAATTGGCAGATTTTTACCCTAAATCGGACTTGAGGTATATTTTATGATTATATACCTGTGTGAACAATATAAATCCAATACACCAACCTTTTTCAAAAAAATATCGAAAGGAAAACATTTCTTGAAGGTGAAAAAGGGCCAGAACTCCCATAATAATGGGTGGATTTTACCCTAAATCGAACATGACCTCTATTTTATGATTATATACCTGTATATTAAATATGAATCCAATACACTAATGTTTTCAAAAGCTATCAAACGAAAACTATTTTTCAACATTGAAAAAGGGCCATAACTCCAAAAATAATTGGTGGATTTTGTCCTAAAATGAACTTGACCTATATTTTATAATTATATGCTAGTGTATAAAATATGAATCCAATTCACTAATCTTTTCAAAAGTAATGGAACGGAAACCATTTTTCAAAATTGAAAAAGGGCCATAACACCCAAAATAATTGGTGGATTTTACCCTAAATCTAATTTGACCTATATTTTATGATTATATACCTGTGTATAAAACTTGAATGCAATTAACTAATCTTTTCAAAAGATATCAAACCGAAACGATTTTTCAACTATTTTTCAACATTGAAAAAGGGCCGTAACTCCAAAAATAACTGGTGGAGTTTAGCCTAAATTGAATTTGACCTATATTTTATAATTATATGCTGGTGTATAAAATATGAATCCAATAAACTAATCTTTGCAATAATTATGGAACTGAAACCATTTTTCAAAGTTGAAAAAGGGCCACAACTCCTAAAATAATTGGTGGATTTTACCCTAAATCGAACTTGACCTACATTTTATGACTATATACCTATGTATAAAATTTGAATCCAATACACTTAACTTTTCAAAAGATATTGCACAGAAACCATTTTTTTAAAGATGAAAATTTTTCAAAGTTGAAAAAGGGCCATAACTCCCAAAATAATTGGTGGATTTTACCTTAAATCAAACTTGACCTACATTTTATGATTATACACCTGGTATAAAAATTCAAACCAATACACCAATCTTTTCAAAAGCTATCCCACGGAAATCATTTGTATTACATACAGGATGGATGGACAGGACAGACTGACATACGAACAGCGGTGATTCTATATGCACCCCCATTGAAAATGACAGGGGCATAAAAAAAAATGCTGGTTACTGATGCGGTCATTGGTAAGTATACAGATGAGGTTCAGCCACTGAAGCTACAACCTGCACAGGTGAAAAAAAAATCAAATTTTACCCCTAAAAAGCTACAACCTGCATAAGTGAAAAAAAATCAATTTTGGCTGCACAAGCTTTCGGCTTGAGGGGAGATAAATGCCTAACGAAAAAGTCAGATTTGTCTTTCTTGCACATGACATGCCTACTGGTCCTTATCTATGCCTCTACCAAATATTATCAAAATATTTCAAACGATTTAGAAGTTATGAAGTGCAAAAGAATTTGGCTCAGAAATTCATTCAGGGGAGATAACTAGAAAAAAAGAAAAAGCAACTGTCTTTTTTGCATGTGACACTTTTACTTGACCTGATATTATGTCCCAACCAAACATGATCAAATTCTCTCAAACAGTATAGGAGTTATGGCCTGCACGCACAAGATTTTGGTTTCAGGGGAGATAAGTACATAACAAAGACAAGAGAATCGGTGAAACCAAAGCATGGTCCCCGGAGATGCACAGATGTAGGAGGGTCATGTTAGTGAAAGAGTAAAATACTTAAAGAGATAAGCTACGTATACTTATTATTGCAATCAAAACGCTGTAGGCGCTGGCAGCCTGGGCATCAGAAGGCCCAATGACAAATGACTTGAGATCCATTTGAAAGCCTGTAAAATGTACAAAAAAAAAAACAACAACAGAACAACAGTACACGGATGCCCCAGCTTTTGGTACCTCTATAAAACTGCAAATCTCGACAAATTAGCCTATGTCAATGCTAGGGCATCTATGTACTTTGGACACATTTCTAGTTAACTAAGAATCCAAAAATAATGAGATGTATAAGGCCCTTTGCCTGCTAGGTCAATAACTCTTAAACATGAGACTAAGAAACTCAGTTTTGTGTTCCCTAGTAAGTGATTTTCAACAAAGAATGCATAAATAAGGAGAAATGTAAGGCCGTTTCCCTGCAAGGCCTGTAACTCTTAAACAATAAGACTAAAAAACTCAGTTTTGTGTTCCTTAGCAAGTGATTATCAACAAAGAATGTAAAAATCATGAAAAAACATGAATGTGACCACTAGTGTTAACAAGGTTTTCCGCTGATCTGGCCAGGTGACCTAGTTTTTGACCCCAGGTGACCCAGTTTTGAACCTGACCTAAAAATCATCAAGACAAACATTTTAAGCAAGATTCATGAGGATTGAATAAAAAATGTGACTGCTAGAGTGTTAACAAAGTTTTCTGCTGATTTGGCCCACAGTTTCGAACTTGATCTAAAAATCATCAAGACAAACATTTTTAGCAAGATTTATGATGATTGCTTCAAAAATGTGTCCGCTAGAGTGATTACAAGCTTTTCCATTGATTTGGCCAGGTGTCCTAGTTTTTGACCCCAAGTGACCCAGTTTCAAACTTGACCTAGAACTCATCAAGACAAATGTTTTGAGCAAGATTCATGATGTCTGCTTCAAAAATGTGATCACTAGAGTGTTAACAAGGTTTTCTGCTGATTTGGTCAGGTGACCTAGTTTTTTACCCCAAGTGACCCAGTTTCAAACTTGACCCAGAACTCATCAAGACAAACATTTTGAGCAAGATTCATGATGATTGCTTGAAAACTGTGACCGCTAGAGTGACAACTGATTTGGCCAGTAGACCTAGTTTTTGACCCCAGGTGTTCCAGTTTCGAACTTGACCTAGAAATCATCAAGACAAACATTTTGAGCAAGATTCATGATGATTGCTTCAAAACGTGACCGCTAGAGTGTTAACAAGGTTTTCTGTTGATTTGGCCCAGTGACCTATTTTTTGACCCCACGTGACCCAGTTTCAAACATATCCTGGAACTCATCAAGACAAACATTTTGAGCAAGATTCATGATTATTGCTTCAAAAATGTAACCGCTAGAGTGTTAACAAGGTTTTCTGCTGGTTTGACCTGGTGACCTAGTTTTTGACCCCATGTGACCCAGTTTCAAACTTGACCTAGAAATCATCAAGACAAACATATTGAGCAAGATTCATGATGATTGCTCGAAAAATATGACCACTAGAGTGTAACAAGGTTTTCTGCTGATTTGGCCCGGTGACCTAGTTTTTGATTCCAAGTGACCCAGTTTCGAAACTGACCCAGAAATCATCAAGACAAACATTTCGAGCAAGATTCATGATGATTGCTTCAAAAATGTGACCGCTAGAGTGTTAACAAGGTTTTCTGCTGATTTTGCCTGGTGACCTAGTTTTTGACCCCAAGTGACCCAGTTTCAAACTTGACCTAGAAATCATCAAGACAAACATACTGAGCAAGATTCATGATGATTGCTTAAAAAATGTGATCGCTAGAGTGTTAACAAGGTTTTCTGCTGATCTGGCCTGGGTGACCTAGTTTTTGACCCCAAGTGACCCAGTTTCAAACTATACCTAGATTTCATAGAGGCACACATTTTGAGCAAGTTTCATCAAGATTGGTTCAAAACTATGACCTTTAGAGTGTTAACAAGTTTTTCCTTTGATTTGACCTGGTGACCTAGTTTTTAACCCCAAGTAACCCAGTATCGAACTTGACCTAGATTTCATAGAGGCAAACATTCTGACCAAGTTTCATCAAGATTGGGTCAAAATTGTGACCTCTAGAGTGTTAACAAACTAATTGTTGATGACGAACGACGGATGATGGGCGACAGACAGAGGGTGATGACAATAGCTCACCCTGAGCTTTTGCTCAAGTGAGCTAAAAATAACAAAGCAAGAGTTGTCCTTCTTCAATGTGACACTCCTACTTGAACTGATATATATCCCTACCAAATATTATCAAATTATCTCAAACAGTATAGGAGTTATGGCCTGCACAAGATTTCCGCTTCAGGGTAGATAAGTACATTAACAAAGAAAGTGAGAGTTGTCTCTCTTGCAGGCAACATACCTACTGTCCTCTTTTTCATCCCTACTGAATATGAAAGCAATCCACTGAAGAATAGAGGTAACATGTAACTTTGAAAAAAAGGTTAACCAAAAGGTAAACGTAGGACGTCTGGGGAGATAAGTGCATAACGAAGAAAGTAAGAGGTCTCTCTTGCATATGACATGCCTACTGGTCCTACTCCTCATCCCTACCAAATATGAAAGCATTCAACTGAAGACTAAAGGTAGCATATAACTTTGAAAAAAGGTTAACCAAAAGGTAAAGCTAGGAGACGAAGCCTGATGCCTGCCCGCCTGCCCACCTGGACATCGCTATTTTAAAGGACAGATTTTTTAAAAACCCGCCCAAACATCCAGCCGGAGCCCTACTTAAAATGGATTATAAGCTGTGTGTAGATGTGTGGAACTAGCAACTCTAATGAGTACCGACAATGCAAATTTTTGTTGAGAAATAAGAAAAAAATCAGTAGTTTCAGTTTCAGTCAGAAAAGTGTCTTTTGGTACATGGTGGTAAAACAAGGGCCACAACCTGTATCATCTATCTGGTGAAATTCAATTACCATATTCAACCTAATTATCACACTGTGCTCTTAGGTTTTGCAAAATTACCAGGAAAATGTGTAGTAAAATATGTATTTGCCTACTAAGGGTACACTTTAAACAAAAGATGAGAAAAGGACTTATTTGATGATATTTATGCGATTTTTTTCTGATTCTCTATATACAATGGTACTCATCTGAACTGCATCGACAAGTCGATGCAATTCAAATGGGTACCCAATGCATATGCCTTTATAAAGAAATAGACAAAAAGTACACTGGCTGTAATCTTAAGATTACGAAGTTGCTTTACTGAGCGCTTATAGGGGTATGTGCAGTAAATAGGTCGAATACAGTAACTAATTTGTTCAAGGTTATGCCAAATCACAAAGACTACAAAAACTGTCACAAAATTAACATGTGTGCAAATCAGGTCTATTTCAATAGTGTATTTCACCAAAATTCAAACTTTCATTTCATATCCTTCCACCAACAGTGCAGCAAAACAAAGATGTTAAATATCAGTTAAATTCTACTGAAGACATCATGAAAATGGAAGATTCAAATGAGATGGACCCAGATAATATATTGGACCAAAACTACTTTTGATGTACCCTGAAAAATAGTCCTATCTAAAAATAGGGTGTATGGAGTAGATGATGTATACAGTGTAAGGTAAAAAGTCTGCACTGTTCTGTTTATTTCAAGCAACAGGAGGTTCTTGGAGAAGAATTCCACAATTCTGTAGGGAACTATTTGGCTGTGTGGAGTGCTACAAATAGTCAATCTGTCATTCCGGTTTGTAACCTGAAAAGGAAGAATTTTTGGGATGTCTCACATGGTGAGCAATGCCAAGATTTTTTGAACTGGTGAAAATCCCAAGATCTGTTGCTGACTCATGGCTATCGTATCACACCAAAACCTAGATCTGATTTGGGACCATGGAACTGTAGCATATGAAAGATTTTTTTAACTCTTAGAAATGTAGCCTATGAGGAAATTAATATGAGTGTGTCACCATTTGGTCTATCTTGAGCTTTACTTGTCAAGGGAGATAAAATAAAAACACTACTGCTGTCTTCAATTTGTATAGGGCTATTCAGGTGACCAGGCAAAAAAGGTAAGAGAAAAGTCTAGAGAGTGCCACAATCACAAGCTGCAGCCCTTCCCAGACACCAAGAGGAACCAAACAAGTGCAAATCAAACAAACGTATGAAAAGAACTAAGATTAGCTCTCTCTTTCCCAAGAAAGGTAATTGCAATACTAAAAGGACTGAAAAACACAAGAACAAAATAACACAAGGCAAGATTTAAAACAAATTGCCTCGGTAGAATAAACCATAAAGCAACAAAGAGTAAGACTAACAACAGGACCACCACCTTAGAACGGTCAGTAGAATAAACCACCAGGGGGTTTAAAGCACTTTTACAGCCAACTAACTTCACCCTGAGTCCTGATGACACTCTTAATCACAACTTTTAAAACAGAAAGCAAAATGGGCTGTTGAAGGTGACCAAAAAGTCAGGTGATAAGGTAACTTTTCAGGTGATAATTAGCAGATGTCAATTTGGGAGACAATTAGTATATGCAAACTCAGGTGACAATATGCAGGTGACTATTTAGGTGACATTTAGTAGATGGCAAGTCAAGTGGATTTAGCAGGCAACAGAATACTACTAATTGTCGCCTGACTTTTCATCTGTTTGCAGATGACAAGTCAGGCAACAATTAGATAGTAAATCATGTAACAATTAGCAGATGACAAGTCAGATGACATTTAGTAGATTGTAAGTCAGGTGTCAATAAGTAGATGACTTCAAGTGACATTTAGCTCATAGCTCATAGCAATTCATTGACAATCAGTGGATAACTATTGTCAGGTGACAATTAGTAGATAGCAAGTTAAAGTAACAATTAGCAGAGACTTATTGTGACAGTAGATGGCAAGTCAGGTGATAATTAGTAGATGACTAGTCAGGTGACAATTAGTAGATAGTAAGTCAAGTGACAATTAGCAGAGACTTAGGTGACATTTAGTAGATGGCAGGTCAGGTGCCAATTAGTAGATGACATCAAGAGGCATTTAGTAGATAGAAAGTCAGTGATAATTAGTACATGACTAGTCAGGTGACAATTAATAGATTACTATTTAGGTGAAAAGTAACAGATGGCAAATGAGATGACAATAATAAACGGCAAGTCAAGTCACAATAAGAAGATGACTAGTCATGTGAAAATTAAGCAATGGCAAGTCAAGTGACTAGCTGATTAGCCAGGTGACAATAAATAGATGACAAGACAGGTGATTTGTTTGTGTTGAGGTTTTACGGACCAGTCAACCCAATGGGGTCATGTCGAGCATAGTTAGTTTACCTAACCACACGTTTACTAGGCAGGCTTAGTCCTCTAAGCCACTAACCAGTATTGTGCACATTCTTTTGCCAGAAACTGACAACTGCCCTTCTTGTATCAGCGGAAGGGAGAGAATGACCGTAGAAAATATTTCATGATCAATCTCCACTCTTGCCAACCTCGGCGGGGGTCGAACCCGCGACCTCCTGGTCTCCAGTTGGAAGCGCATCTAACTGAGCCACCGAGGCTGGCACAAGACAGGTGAAAATAAGTATGTGACAAGTCAGGTGACAATAAGTAAGTGACACATTGGATAACAATTAGCAGATGGCAAGTCAAGTACAACTAGCAGATGATAAGTTAGGGAACAATTAATAGATGGCAAGTCAGGTGACAATTAATAGACGACAAGACAGGTGACAATTAGTACATGACAAGTTAGGTGACAATAAGTAAGTGACATGTTGGGTGACAATTAGCAGACAGCAGGTCAAGAATAACTAGTAGATGAAAAGTTAGAGGACAATAAGGCGATAGCTAGTCATGTGACTAGCTTGTGATTAGTCAGATGCCAATAAATAGATGACAAGACAGGTGACAATTAGTACATGACAAGGTAGGTGACAATTAGTAAGTGACACATTGGGTAACAATTAGCAGATGGCAAGTCAAGTACAACCAGTAGATGATAAGTTAGTGAATATTAGTTGATAGTACATCAGATGACAATTAGTGGTTTTTAGATGACAAGTCAGGTGACAAGTTGATGACAAGTCAGTGACTGTAGGTTGATAAGTTGGGTCACAATTAATGAGGGCAAGTAAGGTGACAATTAGTAGATGACAAGTAAGGCAACAATTTGTAGATTATAATTCAGGAGACAACTAGAAAAGTTTTTTTTAGAAAAAAAAAACAAATGTCCCCCCCCCAATCCCACCAGAGCATTCTTGTACGCAACATGTCATCTCGTCCTGTTCTACATTTGTACCAAGCATCAACAAAATATTCCGTAGAGTATTCATGTAGAGACAAGAAATCAAATTCAAACACAAGAAGGGGAGATAACTCTAAAAGTAAAAAAAAGCCAAAGTTATCATTCTTGTATAGGACATGTCGTCTGGTCCTCTTCTTCATTACTACCAAGTAACATCAAAATATTCCAAAGAGTGTTCGACTTATATAGCGGACACTAAATCAATGCATGATCAGTGTCAAATATAACAAAGGGAGATAACAGTAAAAGAAAGAAAGGCAGAGTTGTCATTCTTGTAAGGAACATGTCGTCTTGTCCTATTCTACAGTTCTACCAGGTACCATCAAAATATTCTGAAGGGTATTCCAGTTACAGAACAGACGAGAAATCTATTTCAAACAAAACAAAGGGAGATAACTCCAAAAAGTAAGAAAGCCAAAGTTGTCATTCTTGTATGTGACATGTCGTCTGGTCCTGTTCTACATTTCTACCAAGTATCATAAGAATATTCCAAAGGGTTTTTGACTTACAGAGCGGACACGAAATCAATGGATAATCACTGTCAGACATAACAAAGGGAGATATCACCAAAAGTAAGAAAGGCAGAGTTGTCATTCTTGTACACGACATGTCGTCTGGTCCTGTTCTACTTTTCTACCAAGTATCATAAAAATATTCCAAAGGGAATATTCAAATGAGATGGACCCAGATAATATATAGGACCAAAACTACTTTTGATGTACCCTGAAAAATAGTCCTATCTAAAAATAGGGTGTATGGAGTAGATGATGTATACAGTGTAAGGTAAAAAGACTGCACTGTTCTGTTTATTTCAAGCAACAGGAGGTTCTTGGAAAAGAATTGCACAATTCTGTAAGGAACTATTTGGCTATTTGACTTACAGAGCGGACATGAAATCAATGTATAACCACTGTAGACATAACAATGGGAGATAATGCCAAAAGTAAGAAAGGCAGAGTTGTAATTCTTGTATGCTACACGTCATCTGGTCCTGTTCTACATTTCTACCAAGTATCATAAAAAACATTCCAAAGGGTCTTTGACTTACAGAGTGGACACAAAATCAAAATATAACAAAGAGAGATAACGCCAAAAGTAAGAAAGGCAGAGTTGTCATTCTTGTACACAACACATCGTCTGGTCCTGTTCTACATTTCTACCAAGTATCATAAAAATATTCCAAAGGGTCTTTGACTTACAGAGCAGACACGAAATCAATGGATTATCACTGTCAGACATACCAAAGGGAGATAACACCAAAAGTAAGAAAGGCAGAGTTGTCATTCTTGTACGTGACATGTTGTCTGGTCCTGTTCTACAAATTTCTACCAAGTATCATAAAAAAAGCCATCAGAGGAGATGGCAAATCCCCCGACCAACACGCCATTTCTAAATTTAGTGTATTTTAATTGATATCATGGAAATATTGAAACACGGCAAAATAAAAAGATGCAAAGATAGTATGAAATGTGACCAAAATAATAAGTGAAAACAATAATAGGTGTACTGTTAATGATTTTATTTTTGTGTGTTCTTTTATTTTTTTTTATTTTTGTCAAACTCATCTAATAGATACTTCTGAATGTGATAATTTGTACAGGATACACAATATTTGCAAATACCTTGAATTTGTGAGTGTACATATTCAGAAATAATAGCAAAAATAAATGCTTTGTAAAGGTAAAGGAACTTGCTGTATGTTTATTGGGGTAAAAAATCAACAGAGTAAAAGTTGTCCTTCTTGCATGCTACACACCTTCTTGACCTGATATATGTCCCTACCAAAAATTATCAAGTTATCTCAAACAGTATGGGAGTTAAGGCCTGCACAAGATTTCGGCATCAGGGGAGATAAGTACATAATGGAGAAAGTGAGAGTACAAGAACATGACATGCCTACTGGTCCTTATCTATACCTCTACCAAACATTAACAAAGTATTTCAAACCACATACTCAAGAATTTGGCTTAGAAATTCATTCAAGGGAGGTAACTAGAAAACAACCACAGAAGAGGTTGTCTCTCTTGCATGTGACACACCTACTGGTCGTTACCAATGCCTCTACCAAACATTATCAAAATATGTATAAGGGTATCAAAGTTATGGAGTGCACAGGAGTTTGGCTTCAGGGGAGATAACTACATAATGAAGAAGAAAGTGAGAGTTGTCTCTCTTGCACGACATGCCTACTGGTCCTCCTCTCTATTTCTATCAAATATTATCATATTATCTCAAACAGTATGAGAGTTATGGCCTGCACAAGATTTTGGCTTCAGTGGAGATAACTACATAACGAAGAAAGTGAGAGTTATCTCTCTTGCACATGACACGCCTACTGGTCCTCTTCATTTCTACCAAACATTATCAAAATATGTCTAAGGGTATCAAAGTTATGTAGCTCACAAGATTTTGGCTTCAGGGTACATAACGAAGAAAGTGAGAGTTGTCTCTCCTGCACATGACATGCCTACTGGTCCTCCTCTTCATTTCTATCAAATATTATCATATTACCTCAAACAGTATTGGAGTTTTTGCCTGCACAAGATTTTGGCTTAAAGGGAGCTAACTACTTAAAGGAAGTTGCATGTGTCTCTCTTGCATGTGGTCCTCCTCTTCATCTCTACCAAATAATACCGAAATATGTCTAAGGGTATCAAAGTTATGGAATGCACAATGAATAAAAAATAAAGTGAGAGATGTCTCTCTTGCATGCGACACACCTACTGGTCCTCCTCTTTATCCCTACCAAATATTATCAAATTATCTCAAACAGTATGGGAGTTATGCTCTGCACAAGATTTCGGCTTCAGGGGAGATCACTACATAACAAAGACAGTGAGAGTTGTCTCTCTTGCATGCGACAAGCCTACTGGTCCTCATCTTCATTCCCACTAAATATTACCAAAATATGTCTAAGAGTTATGGAGCACACAAGGATGAGTCTACAATTTCTGCATCAGGGGAGATAACTACATAACGGATGACGTGAGAGTTGTCTCTCTTGCACGCAACACAACTACTGGTCCTCCTCTTTATCCCTACCAAATATTATCAAATTATCTCAAACAGTATGGGAGTTATGGCCTGCACAGGATTTCAGCTTCAGGAGAGAAAACTACATAAATGAAGACAGTAAGAGTTGTCTCTCTTGCACGTGACATGCCTACCAGTCCTCCTCGTCATTCCTACCAAATATTACCAAAATATGTCTAAGGGTATCAAAGTTATGGAGCGCACAAGGATGTCTAGAATTTCTGCTTCAGTGGAGATAATTACATGTACATAATGAATGATGTGAAAGTTGTCTCTCTTGGAAGTGACATACCTACTGGTCCTCCTATTCATCCCTACCAAATATTATCAAATAACCTCAAACAGTATGGGAGTTATGGCCTGCACAAGATTTCAGTTTCAGGAGAGATAACTACATAACGAAGACAGTGAGAGTCAGCTCTCTTGCACACCACATGCCTATTGGTCCTCCACTACATTACTACTAAATATTATCGAAATATGCCTAAGGGTATCAAAGTTATGGAGCGCACAAGAATGCGTCTACTTACTGACGGACGCCATGCTGATTGCTATATCCCACAAACCTATCCGTCCGGGGATAAAAATATTCCAAAGGGTCTTTGGCTTACAGAGCGGACACAAAATCTTTTTCAAATAAAACAAAGGGTGATAAGTCCAAAAGTAAGAAAGCCAGAGTTGTCAACCTTGTATGCGACATGTCATCTCATCCTGATCTACATTTCTATCAAGTATCATCAAAATATTCCAAAGGGTATTCAAGTTACAGAGCGGACAAGAAGTTTTACTCCGACGTCGACACTGATGCCTGAACGCCAACGGGATCCGTCCCAAAAAACAATATGTACCCACGCACCCCCACCTTTGGTGGGTGAGCGGGGGACATAATAAATAATTAGCTTGACAGTTAAACTGAATCTCATAATTAAATGTCCAGGAATTTAATACTTTAAAATTCAGTTTTTAGATGGAAGATGCGAAATCAACAGTCTAATTGTTCTGTCATGCAGACCCTTCTTTTGGAGGTGGAAGCTTGATAAAGATGCATTTTGAATTCACAAAAACTGAAATACTATTGATGGGATGAAAAACATTAAAGTAACATATTGTTACAACCAAAATACTCCCTAACATATTTACTCTAAATATTCTGACACCTCAACTTTGAACCTTACTTTTATTTGCATGTCCTAGTATTTGAACAAGGCCATTTTCCTACCTACTCATGTGCTGGTTGAATGGTAAACAGTGTAGATCCTGATCAGATGCTGTGTTCTCCTCAGGCCTGTCTGTCCGAGTACTTAGGATTATTATGATATTCCCTACAGTAAATGTGCTAAAATTTTGAACCTTCATTCATACTTTTTTGGCCTATTTTCTTACTTTTTGCTCAGTTGTTTCTTAAAATACTTAGTTGAATGGCAAACAGTGAAGACCCTGATCTGACTGCTCCTCTGGGTCTGCACTGTTTGCATATGGCATTTTGTCAGAAACTTTGGTGTTCAAAATTTTGGGCCTCGGTGGCTCAGTTGGATGCGCCGTCCGACTGGAGACCAAGAGGTCGCGGGTTCAACCCCCGCCGAGGTCGGCAACATTCTTTCGTGGAGATTGATCATGAAATATTTTCTGCGGTCATTCTCTCCCTTCCGCTGATTCAAGAAGGGCAGTTGTCAGTTTCTGGCGAAAGAATGTGCACAATACTGGTTAACCGCTTAGAGGACTAAGCTTGCCCAGTAAACGTGTGGTTAGGTAAACTGACCGCGCTCGACATGACCCCATTGGGTTGACTGGGCCGTAAAACCTCAACACAAACAAATCAAAATTTTGGGACATTTACTTACTCTGTTTATCCCAAAACTTGTCAGACAAATTTCAAAACATAAATCTTTAATAACAATGTGTCTACCATCAAAGTGTGTAATGAAGGGTATATTCTATTTAAACTGGGACAATTTAATTTATATGTTCTACCCACTTGTCAGTGCTTTTTCTAAAGGCTCAGGGGAACTCATCAAATCCAACCTACTGGTAGTATGAATATTACCTGGCTACAAAAACTTCTTTAACTGAACTTTTCATAATTTCCAAATTGCTAAAGTTTTTCTGTAAAGTATACAGGCTTTGATATTTCATGCACATTGGCTACAATTTGGAGACTATTTGCATGAAACATCATAGACTATTTTCTGGGAAAAATAAGAATACTGTATTTCAATTGTCATCTGCTAAATGTTTTACCCAGCATGCTAAGTGTTAAAGAGCATTGTTAACATATCTTACTGTCCTTTCCACATCACTCGGAAAGATGCTGTTTGCTTTGCATTTCATTTTAAAATGAAAATATATTGTTCTGATTGACCATGCCTAATCAGAAACCAGGTGTTTATTCTGTTTCTGTGTTTTGTTCTCAAATATTTACTCTAAAATAAAATATACAGCCAAAAATAGGTCCAACCTATGCAATTTCTATAGAATTTTAAAGTGATTTTTTTTTAAATTTTTATCTAAAATCATATTTTTTTTCTTCTCTTTGCTGAATTTTAATTAATGATGTTACAAGACAATATTATTATTGTGAAAATTTCAGAAGATTAGAATAAGTAGAACTTGTTGAAAACCTGTTTTCAATTTTCCTACCATACTGTGTTGCCATAATTTTATTTTTACTATGGGAAAAACGAAAAAATTTGACCGACTTTTATTCAGTACTTGTATTTAAAAGGTAAAACAGGCAAGGAAATACACGGCGAGTTTGGGGATGTTTATGTGTCTTCTGCACCATCTTATGCTCAGGTTAAATTCTGGGTATTCAAACGCGGTAGAACGTCTTTAGAAGATGAAGCCAGGTCTGGACGCCCACTGGATGCCACCGATGAAGAAATGTGTAAGAAAGTTTGGGATCTGGTGTACTCTGATAGGCGAATTCAGGTGGAAGAAATAGCGCAGGTATTAGGCATTTCACATGGTAGCGTTTCAACAATCTTACATGATTGTTTAGGTATGCGCAAGCTAACAGCCCGTTGGGTCCCCAAATCCCTTAGTGATAAGCAAATGGCAACCAGAGCATCAGTATGCAACTCCTTGTTGAAGCGTTTTAGGTCAAAAGATGATTTTCTTTTGCGTCTGGTGAGTGTAGATGAGACTTGTGTTCATTATTATGAGCCAGAGAATAAAGCTCAGAGTCGTCAGTGGGTAGGGTCTGGGTCCCCGAAGCCAAAGAAGTTCAAGACGCAACCATCTGCTGGCAAGGTGATGGCCACCGTATTTTGGGACGCAAAAGGCGTTATTATGTTGGACTTTTTACCCAAGAGAGGTACAATAACTGGAGTGTACTATGCAAACTTGTTAGACCAGCTGAGAACCGCCATCCGTGAAAAACACCGAGGTAAATTCTCTTAAGGTGTTTTGCTGCAACAGGACAACGCGAGAGTCCACACTTACAAAGTTGCAATGGATGCTGTAGAGCTAAACAGGTATGAATTAATACCACATCCTGCCTTTTCGCCTGACCTAGCTCCTAGCGACTTATTCCTATTCCCAAACTTGAAAAAGGATATCCGTGGACCATTTCCGGTCTGATGAAGAAGTCGTGACGGCAGTTGAGGAGTGGGTCAATGGAAAGGACCCTGACTTTTTCAGTTCTGGGCTGATGGCACTTGAACACCATTGGTCTAAGTGCATCACACTAGAGGGCAATTACATCGAAAAAGAAGAGGTCAATCTCAACCGGAAATAAGTTTGGCTGGTTACTTATTGACTCACCCTCGTAAATAAAGGTCTTAATACTCACGTTCCTCACTTCAAAGCCCTTTCCTTCTTAATACCGGAGATTCTTTACCATGTATTATTGTTCTAATCAAAGTAATTTAATTACAATACCTGGGTAAATAACATTTTTTCCTGATCTAGTTGTATACAGCACCTACCAGTTCAAAGAATGCATTTTCAAAACATTTACAAACACTAGAAAACAACATTTGTCATAAAAAGATTCAGAAGCCCTTTCTGCAAAAACAGACAGGTCTTTGTATGGAAATAAAGGTTTTTCAGAGGTTTTACGAGCAAAATAAAGGTTATATAGGTTTTGCTAAAGCTGACACAAAATTAAAGTTTATTAAAGGTTTTAAAGGTTTCACTAGGAGGCCTGCAATTTATTAAACCTAACTTGGATAATAAAATGTCTTTTTTTGAGGAATATGGAGCCTTTAAAATTCAACAGGGAAAAGCAAGGTTTGAAATAACAGATTGTGACAACCAATACATTTGATGCAAACTTGATCAAAACTTGGAAAAAACAATAAGACAGTTATCAAAATTTGAAGATTTTAAAATTGTTTTAATGGGTGCCACCATTTAGAATACTTAATGAGGCTTTATGATCTCATAAAGCCTTAATTAAATATGCAAAACCTAAATATAAAGTATTTGCACTAATATTTCAACTCTTTGTGAATATAGCTTTTTTTTTTAAGTATACTTTGATTTTACTTGAAAACAGCAGCATTATCTGTCAGAAAGACAATTTCATATAAAATTATAAATTGATTAGAACCTCATTAAATATTCAAAATGGCAACATCCTTGGAAAAAGAGTTGAAATCTTTGAATGACATTAACTTCCTTAATTTTCATCCGATTTCAATAAAATTTATATCAAAATGTATGGTTCTTCAAGATTATTCCCACTATCTGAGCAATTCAGCCATAGTTCCAGATAGGGCACTTTTATCAACTGAAAAGTACTGATATTTTTCTTATTTCTCCAAGAAAACATATGTTGTGGTACTCATTAGTACCAACATGTTTCTTTGAAGGAATAAGAAAAATATTATGTGGATACCCCTCTTATAAGTAGCTATGTCCAGTAGATGACAAACTGATAGTTTTTCTTATTTTTCTCTGAAAACAGGCTTTGACATTTCATACAGGGAGACAATTTGCATGAAATGTCAGCTTCTATTTTCTGGGAAAAATATTTCAAAATGCCGTCTGCTAAAATTTTAACCCAGCATGCTAAGTATTAAATAAGCCTTGTTAAGATGTCTTAGTAACATTACATTAATATTTAATAGCTTTTATAATAGTGCTCAGTGTGTCAAAATGCAACACTCGTGTATTTTCATTATTTAGTGATTACCCCTCATAAATATTTCATTTCTTAAAGTGGATGAAGCCTGCCTTGGTGGCTTAGTTCGATATGTGTCTGACTGGTGATCAGGAGATTGAGATTCGATCCCCGCCACGTCTGGCAAATTCTTTTGTGGAGATTAATCATGAAATATTTTCAACTGTCATTCTTCCCTTCCGCTGATTCAAGAAGGATAGTTGTCAGAGTTAGAAACTATGTGCACAAGTACTGGTTAACCACTTTGAAGATTAAGCCTGTCCAGGAAAAGTGTGGTTAAATAAACTGACCAGCTTGACATGACCTTAGTAGTATTCATTGGGCCGTTGAACTCCAAACCAAACCAAACAAAGTAGACAATTCACAAGAAATGTCTCAAGACTTATTTTCCCTGAAAAATTACAAAAAAAAATATATAGAATGTGATATCTGCTACAAATTTGTGTGGCACTTTAAGAGTTAAAATGTTGTCTGCTGATATTCAAATTCAACATACTGAAGGTTAATTCACCATTACCTCTCTCTAGGCTAATTCAGCTGTCGACAAATTGAAGATATTTTCTTATTTTCCCAGAAAACAGGTTTTGACATTTCATGAAAATTGTCTCCAAGACCATTTGCATGAAACATCAGAACCTGTTAAGAAAACTATTTCAGTATGTTGATTGTCTGCTGAACAGTTTACCCAGCATGCTAAGTGTTAACTGTTATCATGCGGAATAAATTAAGATGTCAAACCAACTTCCAATTGTCAGCCAATCAGATTACTTGATCTAGATTGTTGATGTAAATTTACTTACTGAATGACACACAGTGCAGATCCAGATCAGTTGGTTTCTTCTTTGCCAACTGGTCTGGACCTATACTGTTTGCAAAGACAGTGCATATCCGGAGTCAGCAGGATCAGGGTTAGGTAGTGACAAAGAGTTTGCTGAAGGCAAGTTATGAACCTGTTAACAAAATAACATGTAAGTTCAACAATGAGAGTTGACATTTTCTAATGTATATTTAATTCCTTTTGCAAATCTCCAGCTTGAATAAAATGTAATAAAATTAAAGAAAGGCTAAGTCTTATCTTTCAAAGAAAATAAAAACATTGCCCATAACCGTCTGTTGATTAGAATTCACAGCTCCACAAGATGTTTTTTTTTGTGTGTGTGTGTGTGTGTGCATGTGTGTGTGTGTGTGCATGTGTGCGTGTATGTGTGTGTTTATTTATCTATTTTTTCTTCTCCTTCCAAACCCAAAACAAGTTACATCGTATTTTTTCTTACTTCTCCAAGGAAACATGCTGTTGGTACTCATTATCGGCCACAGCACAAAACATAGCTGTATCCAAACAAAAATGTATATATTATATAGATTTTCTATATAATATATACATTTTTGTTTGGCTACAAACATGTTTGGGTTGAGGTTTTATGGCCCAGTCAATCCAATGGGGTTATGTCGAGCGCGGTCAGTTTACCTAAGCACATTTTTACTGGGCAGGCTTAGTCCTCTAAGCAGGGAGAGAATCACCTTGAAAGTATTAATGATCATATCTCCATGAAAGAATGTTGCCAACCCGGCGGGGGTTGAACCCACAACCTCCTGATCACCAGTCGGACACGCATCCAACTGAGCCACCGAGGCCGCCTACAAACACATCATTTTTGCTATATAATCTATACATTTTTGTACAAAAACACAGGGAAATGGTCAGTTTTCTATATTACATGTATCTATATATTTTTCAAACATATGATGGCCCAAATTTTCAAATCAGGAGATTTATAATATTTGATCAGGAGTTTTGATTCCATAGCAGAAGGTTTATTTATCGACCTATTTCAATGCATGTTAAAACATATTTGAAGGTCCAAACACTGTTTAGTGCCCTTTTTACCAAATTTACCCTAAATAGTCAGAAAGAGCAAGCACTGTAGACCAACACCAGACTGTTCCTAAAGACTGCTCAAGGTCTACACTGTTTGCCAGTAGTTCCATAAAACATTCCCTGATACCACAAGTCCAAATTCCAAGATAGAAAAGTCTGTTAATTTACAAAAATGGTTGTGGTATCCGAATATTTAGGGAAAATAGTGTAACTCAAGTATGTGTGAATTAACCCTAAAGCGCTATGCAAAATTGCAGCAGACAAAGTTTTGAAGTATTTTTTATTGTTTTCAGAAAAAATAAAGCTAGATATTTCATGTGAATTGTCTGCTTTAATCAGTTTTATTTTCTCTGAAAAATAACTTAATATTTTCGGCTTTTCAGCGTGAGGTGATAACAGAGTTTAGGCATCTTCTGTTCTGTATTTGTATCTTGATATCTATTCTGTTGCTGTTTTCATAAGAATGGTGGTTTAGCATTAAATAATATCAACAAACCTGATACATGAAGCTTATCACTCATCCTATCGCGTGCCTAATCGGTTGTTTGCCAATGGCTTTATCGGCACACACTCCTGATGAGCACAACTATTTGTCTGTCTTTTTGACATTGATCTTTAATTGTGTTGTTTGTTGATAATAAACAAATATGCGTACTTTCACTTTTGCCTATGGCTTCTTCCATACTGCCTGTTAGTAATCACAAAGTATTCCAAATGTATTTACCTGGACACCTTCGATTAATACACAATTGAGCCGCAATGAGAAAACCTGTTTTTGGGGTTTACGACCAGGTACAACATAAATTGGCCTGCTCAGCTACACAGACAGCAAGATTCTTGAAATTTTATATATAGGAACTATAAGTATTGTTCTATCCAAGCAGTGAACACAAATGGTGCTGATCAGACTGTGCAGATTCGCAGGCCGGTATGCACCTTTGTTGTTTGCAAATAGCAAAAATGTTTTCTCATGATGAGTCTCAGTCAATCTTTTACGCCATACCCTAAAAATAGTCAGTCTGAAATAGTTTTAGATCAGGAAATTCCCAACAGAACAGGTTGTACATAATAATAGTCCATGGGTGTTTCCCATGCAGGTCTTTTTGTTTATCGAAGGCAGACAGCAGATGTACACGCTTTTCACCTCTGGCAAAACATGGACACAATATACGTCACACCTTTTAACAACATATTAAATATTTTAACTCATGCCGGGAGAATCACATGTATGATTTTTGTTTGGATATGACATGGTTTAGCTAACATGGTTAGCTTTGGATCCTAGCAAGTGTTATAAAGAGGTTGTGGTGTATAAAGGTTGCAAACATCATGATGAACCACTGTAGGCATTTTTCTCATGGGTTTAAGGAGTAGATAGACAAATCTGTCTCGTGGATCATTGTCTGGCATCATGAGGCTAGCAGAGTGATGTCAGACTGTGATCCCTAGGGACGGAATTTTCTATCTGTCCCTAACACCCACGACAGATTCTTTTTCTTGCATACCTTTCATTTCTGAAAGTGGATTTTTGATAATGCAGTCACTTCGATTGCAGGCGTCCACCATATTGTGATGACAATACTGTAACGTTAAGTGACGTCATTACATTCAGTGACGTCAACCTTAATGATAGTGTATTGGGACATCCTATACAACCAGTGCATATCAAACCTGTGAAAATTCTCGATTTTTATCTTTCCCACGGGACAGATAAGGTTGTGTGAGATAAGATTTGCTAGCACCAGTGTAATTTGCGGAACTCATTATCCGGTATGCAAGAATAAGGTGGTCTCAATAGAAAACTTTTACTGTACAAAAAAAAAAAAGAAAAATGAATAAATAAAAACTTTCCTTCCTTTCAATAAATTTTGGAAATCTGTCCATGTTTATCAATAAAGTGAGCAAAATAATTATCCAAATTTTTCACAACAAACAAATTAAGATATATTCATAAGATAAAAAAAAAAATAACTCAGTAATTTTGTTGTAAACTAAGGTTTGTACCTATCAAATGTGGCATTCTTGCCCACTATCACAACTGTGTGTGAGTGTGGCAGTAACCATAGGAGATCAACATTCTTTGGCAGATTTTCAGAATTTTGAAGGTTTTAAACCAGTCAATTTGTTTGTTACTTGCAGCACCCTATTTTACTTCATAATTCTATCTTAATGTGCTTATTATCCAAAATAATCCACATTTCTCATATTATATGGTGAAAATGCCATAGCCTACATGGCTGTAGATAAGAACGATATCAAGATAAATATTTTTCTTATTTTGTCATGAAAAAAAAAATAAATAAATAAACACAAAACATGTTGGTATCCATTAAAAGCACCTCAATGAGGCACTTCTAATGAGTCACCCACATTTCTTTGAGATATAAGAAAAATTTCAAAATTTTGGTTTAACTTATCTAGATCTGCATTTTACATAGGTATGTAACATAAGACATATTGTTCAACCCTTTGTATGGTCATTTTTTCTTATTTCTCCAGGAAAACATACTTTCTGGGTACTCATTAGAAGTGCCTCACACAAGACATTTACATGGAGAAAAATAATTTTCTGGATATAAACTCTGGTGGTGTCACAGTGTGTGTGTGTGTGTTGCTATGTTGAAATATAGAATGATATGACCATGTTGCTAAATGATGATCAATGATGACCAATAACATGATCACTCACAGATGACCAATAACAAAGTACTGTCTATAGTACTTACCAGCAGAAAACAAACAAGAGTAAAACTGGCAGGACCAGTTTTCTCTCCACCTCCAATTTTAGTATGGACTCTCACAAGTATTACCTGGACAGTTTTACAGGTACCTAAAGGCTTTTCTAATCACTCACTACACATTTACCACAGTTTTACACTTTTCCATTTATGGATACTTTTGAACCAGATTGAACAATAAGCAAACCTACATGTCACAATATTTTATCCTAAATATTTAAACAGACAGATCAGACCCAGATCAAACTGCTCATTCATGATCTACACTGTTTGCAATTTTGTTACAATATTTTAGACTTACCAGTTGAGGTTTCTGCATAATGGTAAATACTGTATACTGTATGTCCTAGAAATTGGGAGCCAGACTGGTCCTGAGCCCTCCCCTCATGTCCCACCCTGATTTAACCTCGGCTTTAACCAGAACTAGAAGAATATTTGGCAGCTCAGTTTGGCATTAGAGATAAAGGGGTTATGCCTATAGTGACATCTCCCGCAACCCCCCCCCCCCCCCCCCCCCGCACCCCCCCTCCCCCCAGCACAAATCTCGAGGTCAAGGCCTCTAAGCTTATGATATAGTATTTCTAGAAAAATATTATATTAACACTTCAGTATTGGGATAATTCTGTGGTGTCTGATTTGGCTCTACACTGTTTGCCACTCACCTAGCAGTTTTTAGACACATCATCAGCTAGATCAAGCGATTAAGGTTTCCCAAAATTAACCCTGGTTCTGCTGCACCCATATATGACCTGCCTTTGCAAACAGTGCAGATCCAGATCAGTTCACTTCTAAAGAAGCCAACTGATCTGGATCTGCACTGTTTGACATTAAGTATGTGAATTTGCATCAACAACCTAGATCAAGTAATCTGATTGGCTAAAACATATAAGTGGGTGGTATGTTAATTTATTCAGCATGGCAAGGGTTAAGAGTAAATAGGGTAAAATGGATCTTTTCATGGAAAACAGGACTACCCACATATGTGGATAATGGAAGCTTAAATCAGCACCAGTCTGTGCAATATGAACAGTCTGATCAAGGACAAACAGACTCATAGGATGCAATAGAATAGACTATCAAACAGAGAAGGTATTGATCAGCCTCTTGGCTATCACTTTGCATGTAGCATGACTGCCATTTTCCCTTGCTGATGCACAAACTGAAAAGATCCTGACATGGTAACAGACAGAGCTCATGGGACACATTCAGTATACTTAACCTATTTACCTGGAGTGGACTCTTCTACCACAACTCTTTGGTACAGTCTCTTTCCAACAGCAAAGTGTCTGATTAGTTTTTTATTTTTAATATGTTTTACAGAAATTCCTGTATTTGATGCAAACAGTGTAGCCCCTGTTCAGATGCCACATTCTGCACCATGTGATCTGGATCTACACTGTTTGCCAATTATTCTTTTGTGAGTTTCCAGACTAAAATGGGTTCAACTTTCCTAAGAAAACATATAGTTGTCCTAAAATTTGAATAACTCCATTTCACAACCTGTTGTTGTATTAAATTTGGTTGGAAGAGTGGCAAACAGTGTAGACCTCAATCAGATGATGCATTCTGTGGCATCTGATCTGAGTCTACAATGTTTGTTCAGTCCTGTCTGTCCAAAAACGAAGGCTAAAAAGGGTACACTGTTTGCCACTCATCCAATAGTTTTTAGATTAACCACCAGACAGTAAAATTGACCTGTTCAAATTTTAGGATTAGTATGGTATTATAATGGACCTAATTTTATCCAAATATGAGACAATATAAAATCATTCTATAACGGGTATAACTGAAATGTGTAGCACAAATTGTGATCAAAGTCCTTAGTTCCACCTATGAAATAGAACTATTTTCTATTGTACAGTGTATTTGTCATTGAGTAAAAAAGGTATAATAGTTTGTTTTCATTCAGGCGTGGTCACACTGCCTCCACTTTCAACTTTCTATCAGTTCACCTTTGGACTCAGCATAAACTGGACCTTGTTGTAATTTTGGCCGGGTGGTTAATTTGAAGAGGTAACACACAAAAACGGAATAAATTACCAGAAGATGGCTTTGCAACGTTATGACAGGGAGACTTTGTTCTTCTTCGCTTACCATTTCAACAAGAACCATCGTGCCATTGCTACAGCATGGGGTATCATGTCAGTCGTGTTCGCAGTACTTGCAATAGTACTGTTCTCACAACCACAGTGGATCGGCGACACGCCAGACAGCCCGGGATTCGGTCACCTTGGTGTCTATCAGTACTGTGTTCCAAACGTCCTTGATGGAACTTACACCTGCACAGGAACATTTACAAGTTTCAACACCATCCTCAATGAGTCGTTCCAAGCTGTCACAGTTTTCACAGGATTGTCTGCCCTTTTTATGCTGATTGTTGTTGGTGCTCTGCTTACCTTCTTCTGTTTCAAGAAAGGCTATGTTTTCGTGATTTGTGGTGCACTAGAGATGCTTGTAGGTGAGTGGTACTTTGATATTTACTGCTGCTATGCAAAACTCTATTTCAGCTGCATCATCACAAACCCAGCTTCCCGTACTACTGAAGTGTATAGGTACCTGACTTCCCTTAAAGTTTTAACGACCCCATTTTACTACCTAGTGATGTGCCCTAAAAACTTCTGGATGAGAGACAAATCATGTGTAGACTCCGATCAGATGCTGCATTCTGATCTGGGTTTACACTGTTTGCACAGAAGTGTCTATCTAAATATCTAGGGTTACTATCTACTATCTTTTCATACTGCAGCACCCTCTCACATGTATTATGTGCAGTTTGTGCTGTCAATGCAAGGGTAAAAGCTACTGGTAGATTCTAGAAAGTGAAAAAGTGAGGCATGATAAAAAAGGTAATAGTGAAGAGTGAGGTACTACGGTATATGCTGTATCAAACAAGTTTTCATTTTTTTTTTTTTTTTTTTCAACTTGGTGCATTTGTATGTAGTAGAAATCTAACATTTAAAGCCATGATCTGCTGGATAGACAATGACAGATGCAAGTTTACCTCTATCAGTGATTAATAAATGGATCATGTTTGACCCACATGTCAGAATCTGACTAGCAAAAGCATTTCCTGTCAAGTTCTCTACTTTGTGGCAGTATCAATGTTCTTTTGCAAAGCATGTGCATGACTACATGGTTAACTCTTTTCATGTTGAATAAATTAAGATGCCTGTGCATGCCCATTTCTAATCGCCAGTCATTCAGATTACTTAATCCAGATTGTTGACATCATTTCATATACAGAATGACAAACAGTGCAGATATAAATCCAACTGATCTGGAAATGCACTATTGCCACACCAATTTCTAATTTTCAGCCAATCCGATCATTTGATTCACACTGTTGATATAAGTTCACATACTTAATGGCAAACAGTGCAGATCCAGATCATTTGGCCTCTACACTGTTTGCAAAGACATGGTATATCCGGGTTCAGCAGGACTAGGGTTAATTGCACAGAGCATTTAATTATTACTTTTCTATCTTCTCAATATGATTTAAATAATGTTGAAAGTGACGTAAAACAAAATCAGAAATTAGCAGGCAGGGCAATATAGGGGTTCTGGTATTCCATCCATCAATCCATTCATTCAGATTTGTATCACCTTTTGAATTTAAGACCATTTCTAAATAACTAGACCATTAATCGTCATACCTGGTATACACTTTCTCCCAAACATGGACTCAAACATGACCTATTTTTCATGGTCTAATGACGTCATTTTTTTTTATTATTTACATCATTAGCTCCACTTCCAGTAATTAAATTCTATAATCATCTACCCAGGCATATCCTTTCTCCTCAGACTGAAATACAGCAGTCATATTATGACCCTAACCTACATTTCATAGTCTAATGACTTGTCATTTTATGCCAAATTCAGTATTTAGCTCCTTTTGCCAATTAACATATGGCAATCATCAAACCCTACGTATCCTTACCAGAACTATCCATGTGTAGTAGGAGGAGAAATAGACCTGTAAAGAAAATATTCCCGTCGAGTGCCCCGACCGGGGATCGAACCAGGTACCCCTGGATCTGTAATCGAGCGTCATAACCACGAGGCTAAAAGGTCCGGACCAGTTAGACTGGTCATTTATGCGCCCTATATATTTACATACATTTTGATTATTTGTACTTCGCTTTGCCGCGCTACTACACTCCTCCATCCTACAATGAAACATTTGTATCAAATGTTTTCTACTATTCCCAGGTTCTTTTGTGACTCCGTTGCCATTGCATCGCCCTTGAGCTCCGACGGTAGTCATCCTGGCACCAGGCACCAAATGTAGTAGGAGGAGAAATAGACCTGTAAAGAAAATATTCCCGTCGAGTGCCCCGACCGGGGATCGAACCAGGTACCCCTGGATCTGTAATCGAGCGTCATAACCACGAGGCTAAAAGGTCCGGACCTTTTAGCCTCGTGGTTATGACGCTCGATTACAGATCCAGGGGTACCTGGTTCGATCCCCGGTCGGGGCACTCGACGGGAATATTTTCTTTACAGGTCTATTTCTCCTCCTACTACACATGTCATTGGCTAAATCTAACTTTGATGTGCAAAACAGAGATTTTTAGCCTCTTCTTCAGCTAATGCTAGCCAACAACAGAAACCTTTGGCTCTAAAATTGTTTAAAATACCAAAACTGCCAAACAAACAATCTTGGCCTAAACAGTCTCAAATGTACAGGTCTAAAACTCAGACACAGTCCTTTACATCAGGTACTAGAAAGGACTTCAATAAGAGGAGCAGTAACTCCAAGCAGTTCCCCTCCTCTAAACAAGCCTCATCCTCCACAAAGTTCTGAAAGCCAACCCTTACCACTGCCTGTCTTACCACATCCAGGTATCCCAGTGGGAGGAAGGTTGGCCCACTTTGTGAAACAGTGAGGAGAATTAACAAACAACAAATGGGTCCTCTCTGTTGTTCGACACAGATTCAGGATATCATTCAGGGCTATTTCATCAGTTCCGATAAGTCTTGAGTAAATCGTCTTCCCCATTACTGTGAGAAGAGATCACAGAACTTCTTCAGAAATGGGCAGTGGAAAGAGTACAAGATTCAGGAACTCCCGATTTTTATTCCCGGTTATTCCTTGTACCAAAAAAAGAAGGAAAGTTACGTCCAGTAATAGATCTTTCACTTTAAATCAGTACATCATGAAACAACCTTTCAAAATGGAGACCGTCAAATCAGTACCTCAAGCGATATTGATCCATGATTGGACGGTCTCCATAGACCTGACGGATACCAACCTACATGTTCCGATTCATCCTCCATCCAGAAAGTATCTTCGGTTCATGTTTGAAGGTCAGGTCTTTCAGTTCACGGCCTTATCCTTCGGAATGTCACTAAGTCCGTGGATTTTTACCAAACTGATGGCCGTTATAGCATCGCACCTGCGTCAACGGGCCATCTCGGTACTTCCCTACCTAGCCAATTTGCTTATAAGAGATCTAATTCGCAATCAGTTGATATCACACAAAATATTGCCTCCAAACAGTACAAAATCTAGGTTTTATTCCAAATCTAAAGACGTCAGATTTAATTCCAGCCCAGAAACTCATGTTTATAGGGATGGAATTTCTGACACAACAAAATATAGTTAGGGTACCACAGGACTGAGTAGATTCCATACTTTTGACTATAAAACTGCTTCTTTCTCAAGTCCAAGTTATGGCACAAACTTTCTTTCCTCTTTTGGGCAAACTCAGTGGTGCAGCAGACTTCGTGCTCCTAGGCAGACTACACTTATGTCTGCTTCAAATGTGTCTATTATCTGTCTGGAGACCTCACATTCTTCCAATAGATCATTATGTTCTGATCAATAACATGATTCGATTCCATTTGAAATGGTGGATGGACACCAATCGTTTCGCCTCCAGAATGTTCATTCATCCTCCGGAACCTACAACATTCCTTTTTACGGATGCCAGTCATTCCGGAAGGGGGGCTCATCTCGAACCAGTGAGGCTATCCTTTCATGGTTGCTGGTCGGAAGACCAATCCCAGCTCCATATCAACATTCTGGAAATGATGGCCATTCATTTTGCACATTCACCACTCTTGTGTTATGATTTTGACAGACAGTACAACAGTGGTCTCTTATATCAACAAACAAGGAGGAATACATTCTCCCAACCTATGTGTAGAAGTATGGAGAATCCTCCATTGGTGCCTGGAATATGTTCTAGTGTTCAGAGTTCATCATATCCCAGGCAAATTCAACATATTGGCAGACCATCTATTGAGACTAGACAGGCCACTCAAAACAGAATGGGCTTTGGATCAATCAGTAGCAAACGCTATTTTCCACATCACGAAAACATGCTTATGTAATTTTGACCCCCTTAAACCCCACTTTTATATAGTAAAACTGGGGTTTGCAGGGGTAAACATTGTTTTTCGTATTTCTGCTCAAAAACATAGATTGTGGGTACTTGTTAGAACCGCCTTGCCGAGGCGGTTCTAATGAGTACCCATAATCTATGTTTTTGAGCAGAAATATTAAAATTATCAGAATTTTTATCTGAAAATTTTCATTTTTTGGTGGTAAAATTTTCAGTATATTTGAGTAGACCTGTTTTCGTAATGAAATATCCCAATGTGGATTTGTTTGCGACATCTCCCAATGTATGTATCTCCAGATCCGAACAATCATGCCTTAACAACGAATGCATTGTCAATGGACTGGAATTGTCTTCATTCATATGTATTCCCACCGATAATTCTGATACCGTCTGTACTAGCCAAGATTCGACAATCTGGGTGCAGAATAGTTCTTATAGCCCCTCTGTGGCCTCAATGTCCGTGGTTCTCAGAGGTGTTACAACTATTAGTATCAGCTCCAATTCGTCTTCCGCTTTTTCCAAGACTGCTGACACAACCAAACAGAAAGTTTCAGCATCCAAATCACCCATTACTACAGCTTCATGCACGCTTGGGAGTTCTCAAACAATCAATTAGGCATAAAAAGTTTTCGCAAAGAGTTGCAGACTTTGTCTCAAAATCAAGACGAGAATCTACTCAGAGAGTCTATGATGCAAAATGGATTGTATACTCCAATTGGTGTCATAGAAAGAAGGTAAATTGAGTCGGCCCCTCTTACTGTGATAGCCGAATTCCTTATTTACCTTTTCTCTGAGAAAAAGTATCAAATAAGTACTATTAAAGGTTATAGAGCTATGACATCAAATACTCTAAAATTCAAGACGGGTAATAGAATCCGATCTAACCCAATCTTGTCTTAGTTAATTAGATCTTTCAAATTGCAACGTCCAGTACAAAGATCTCTAACTCCAAAATAGGATTTATCTTGGGTCTTAGTTCTACAGAAATCTCCACCTGAACCTTTACATAAGGCATCTAAACTCCATATTACGATTAAGAAGGCCTTTCTCTTAGCTCTGGCTACTGCTAAAAGATGTAGCGAAATTCACGCCTTAGCAATGGATCCAAATCATTTAAGGTTCATTCAATTTGATGGTTCCGTTTCATTGATAGTACAAACTGGGTTTTTGGCAAAGAACCAGTTTTCGTCCAATTGCACAGATCCTATAGTTATTCCCACATTAGCTCAAACATGCAAAAGGGAAAATGTTGACAGACTTTTATGCCCTATAAGAGAATTAAAATTTTATCTTAAAATGACTTGTTCTTATCGCAAGAAGAGAACTAGATTAGTTTTACCAATTAAAGGCAATCAAGATATCTCTAAGGCCTCAATATTGAGATGGATACCGTATACTATTAAACTTGCCTATAGGAAACACACTCAAAGAGACATTCCTTTCTTAAAATCAAAGCTCATGAAGTAAGGGCACTATCGTCTTCTTGGGCATTTTTTGTTAAGATTCCACTCAGTGAAATATTCAAAGCAGCGGTACAGAATCAATCATCTACTTTCACTAAATTCTACCCCAGGGATATGTATCAACAAGCTGATAATCTTCACACTTTGGGCCCAATAGTTGTTGCTCAAAAAGTGGTGGCGGGCCAGGAAAATAGAGCCTTTGTCGCCTAGAATAGACTGACAGATTCCAAAGCATATGGCTCATATATGAAGGTGATTATTATCTTACATATATGTTAGGAATAGGATCATTAATAAGATATCTATATCAAGAATGTATCTTATTCCTAGGAGTTTCCTGAGCCTTAATCCAGAAGTTAGGGATTCAACATATATTATTTGTGTTAGAACTAGGGGAGCTCCTCCCTCCTAATCTGCAAATTCTAGCACATTATCTATAGATTAATGTATTGTGCAGTTAAAATGTTTTTAAAAGTAAAACATATTTAAACAAGCAATACTTAACCTATAGATAAGAGAATCCCACCTCCCTTCCCCATGTCGCTCAGTTATATTGCTCCTATACTTCAAAGAATCTGACACTTGATCAAAAGAACGGGAAGAGTGACCTTCTGGATTAAGACTCTTTAAGACGACTGAACCGTCTGTGGAAGGTTTGGAAACAGAATTAAAAAGCACATTATCTATAGGTTAAGTATTGCTTGTTAAAATATGTTTTACTTTTAAAAACTTCATTTTTAAGGAAAAATAAGAAAAAATATCAACAATGTTTGGCTGAAAAAAAATGCCCAATCTGGAGTTATGGTTTCTATTATAAGAAATAAATAAGCAGTTCTGACTGCAAAGTACATCATTCACATAAATAGCCGGCCTCAGTGGCTCAACTGGATACGCCTCCGACTGGTGATCAGGAGGTTGCAGGTTCGACCCCTGCCTGGTCGGCAACATTCTTTCGTGGAGACTGATCATGAAATATTTTCTATGGTCATTCTCTCCCTTCCGCTGATTCAAGAAGGGCAGTTGTCAGTTTCTGGTGAAAGAATGTGCACAATACTGGTTAACCGCTTAGAGTACTAAGCCTGCCAGTAAGAGTGCTGACCGCGCTCTACATGACCCCACTGGGTTGACTGAGTCATAAAACCTCAATGAAAAACAAAAAAACAAACTTTCACATAAATAATTCCTACTAGGATGATTTCATTCTCATACAGAAGGTCACATTTCTGGTGTTTACTTTATAAAGTATAGGAAACATGGCATACTGTTTACATGTAGAAGATTTCCTTCTTATCAGGGATCAGACATTGAGGTATCATTTTCATGACCGAAATTAATTGTCCAATTGTGTCATTGTTTACATCAGATGCAACACAGCCTTCCAGGGAATATGGCCTTTGCTTGAGTTTTTGTTTAACAACTTGTCAACCCTTGTAGAAGCATTAGGGTGGCCATTGGTTAGCACTTTCAGCTTCAGGTCATGAGTACCCAGGTTTGAATCCCCCTGATATGGCTGACTATCATGCCAAATTATGATTATCATGATACTACATTTGTATCACTATCAGAGATATCCCTATCAGAGATACTATCACTATCAAGGGTCTTATATCACGATGCATCACAATACTACCACCATCTCTGAATCGCACGGTATTTTAATGAATTTCGTTGATTTAGAAAACCAGACTACCTATAAAGATACCTAACACTACTGCACTTTCAAATATCAGCTTTGCTACCATTTTAACAAACATTTTTGCAGAATAGAAATCTTTTTTGCTCTCATACTTTGTTATGTTGGACAAAAAAAGCTTCAGAATTGTATTAAAGGAGAAAATCTACAGGGACAAAAACTATCAAAACTATCGATAGTTAAAGAGACTATCGGGGACAGTTATCGATAGATGAAAACTTATTACATGACTACTGAAATGTTTTCATTAATTAATTTTGATATATTATGTCAAAGTGTAGGAAGTGGGTAAATTAATCTGCAAGTTGTCCTTGAAGTGTTTTCTCTGAAAATATTGTTGATAGTCCGCTAATTCTGAGCCAGAATACCAACAGAATACCCGTGAAAAACAAAAGTACCCATCACTTCAAACCATAAATACTAAAACACTTTTCTATTTAATCTACTTCAATTAAATGAAATGAACTTTGGAACAAATGAACAAAAGATATAAATTCATTCTTTTTTTCAATATTCAGGTTTTAACCCTTGTCTTGCTGGATAAATTAAGATGCCACGCCCATTTCTAATTTTAAGCCCATCAAATTACTTGATCCAGGTTGTTGATACAAAGTCACATACTTAATGACAAACAGTGCAGATCCAGATCAGTTGGTTTCTAACTGATCTGGATCTACACTGTTTGTAAAGGCAGGGCATATCCTGGTTCAGCAGGACCAGGGTTAAAATCATGAATTATTAACATTTTGCAAAGAAACAAGTGCCATCTGAAAAAGCCTAAACACTCCCAAAAAGTTACCGTGAGAAATTCTATAAAAAAATAATGTTCACTGAAAGCAAACTGAAATATATTCGGTCTTGTAAACTTTTGTTTATCTTTCCTACCAAAAGCATTTTTTTTAAATGAAATAAAAACAGAAATAAAGTTTATTTTATCATCATTATTTTTGGAAAACCCATATGTAGCCTAGTTCCGGCCGAGCTGTTTACGGATGTGGAAAAGACGCAAAGAAAGTCAAAATTTAGGTGATCTGCGGTGGTTTTGCTTGTTTTTCTCCATGAAGAAGTTTACTGCTGTTTGTATTTCAGAGAGATCTGCCTTTTGTTTGTTTGCTGATGCACAAGCTGGTGTCATTTTCCCATAATTTTGTGATGGACAAATTATCTCTTCCACTCGTGCTGATACGCTTGAATCCAAACATCTATTTCATTATATGCCTGTTAAGTAATTTCAGCATAGTTTACAAAAAAAGGTAAGAGAAAAGTCCAGGGAGTGCCACAATCACTAACCGGAGCCCTTCCCAGACACCAAGAGGAAGAGGAAACCGACAAATCCAAACAAGCACAAATCGAACAAACATACGAAAAGCATTAAGATTAGCTCTCTCTTCCCCAAGCGAGGTAATCGCAATGCTAAAAGGACTGAAAAACATAAGAACAAAATGACACAAATGATACAAACCACCTTTTTATAAGTCTGTCTGAAAAACGGGACGTATTATGCTACGGAGTATGGGGTCCGTCCGTAAACTTTTTTTTGTTTCTGGCTAACTCCTCCTACAGTTTACATTCAAGCTGAAACTTGGTATATAGTTAGACCATGATGTGATGCAGCGCATATTGTTTCGGGGTTACAGTCCACCAAATGTTTGCAGCATTATGCCCCTTTGAAAATTTCTGTAAACTTTTTATTTCCGGTTAACTCCTCATACATTTTATATCCGATCAAGCTGAAACTTCATTTGTAGTTAGACCATGATGTGGAGCAGCACATATTGTTTCAAGGTTACAGTCCACCAAATATTAGCAGAGTTATGCCCCTTTGAAAATTTCTGTGAACTTTTCATTTCCGGCTAACTCCTCCTACACTTTACATCCAATCTAGCTGAAACTTCATTTATAGTTAGACCATGATGTGGAGCAGGGCATATTGTTTCATCGTTACAGTCCACCAAATGTTTGCACAGTTCTGCCCCATTGAAAATTTCTGTAAACTTTGATTTCCAATTAACTCTTCCCACATTTTACATCTGATCAAGCTGAAACTTCATTTATAGTTAGACCATGATGTGGAGCAGCGCGTATTATTTCAATGTTACAGTCCACCAAATATTAGCAGAGTTATACCCCTTTGAAAATTTCTATTAATTTTTTGTTTCTGGCTATATCCTCCTACAGTTTACATCCGATCAAGCTGAAACTTCATAAATAGTTACAAGATGATGTGGAGCAGCGCATGTTATTTCGAGGTTACAGTGCACCAAATATTGGCAGAGTTATGCCTCTTGAAAAATTTCTGTAAACTTTTCGTTACGGGCTAACTCCTACAGTTTACATCCGATCAAGCTGAAACTTGATTTGTAGTTAGACCATGATGTGGAGCAGCGCATATTGTTTCAAAGTTACAGTCCACCAAATATTAGCAGAGTTAAGCCCCTTTGAAAATTTCTATTAATTTTTCGTTTCCGGCTAAATCCTCCTACAGTTTACATCCAATCAAGCTGAAACTTCATGAATAGTTAAACGATGTGTGGAGCAGCGCATATTATTTAGAGGTTACAGTGCACCAAATATTGGCAGAGTTATGCCCCTTTGAAAGTTTTTGTAACCTTTTTGCAGCATATTGTTTAGAGGTAATAGTGTGCAAATTTCATTTTATAATAGGTATATTTTTTGCAAATAACTAAAGTTATGGCCATATGGGCAATTTATTTTTTTATTTTATTAGATTTGCAAGGAAATGTTGCCATTATTAAATTTTTATAAATACATTTATTAAATGATACAGAATTAAGACGCTTGACTAGTATCAAAACTTATGAATATAATTCTTTTTGGATTTTTTTTTTTTTTTTTTTTAACCCTAGTCCTGCTGAACCTGGATATACACTGCCTTTGCAAACAGTGTAGATCCAGATAAGTTGGCTGATCTGGATCTGCACTGTTTGACATTAAGTATATGAATTTATATCGACAATCTGGATCAAGCAATCTGATTATCTGAAAATTAGAAATGAGCGCAGATTCTTAATTTATTCAGCAGGACAAGGGTTAATACGGTTTATACTCTTCTGAGTTGGCTCCCTTGAAGCACAAAAGTAAAATCAGTATAAAACAAGTTAAAGGGTTACAAAAAAAATTACTTGCAGCATTTGTTTTTTTTAGCTCACCTGAGCTGAAGGCTCAAGGTGAGCTTTTGTGATCACTAACTGTCCGTCGTCGTCGTCATCGTCGTCTTCCGTATGTCCACCCGTCCATTCGTCCGTCCGTCCACAATCTTTAAACAACATCTCCTCCTAAACCACTGATTGGATTTTGACTCAACTTCACAGGAATGATCCTTGGTTGGTCCCCTTTCAAAGTTGTTCAAATGGTTCTGGTCAGTTGCATATCTAGGTCACAGGAGCTAAAAATAAATTTTTTAACTAAAAACTTAAAAAATCTTCTTGTCAGAAACCACTGGACCGATTTCAATATAATTTTGCAGAAATGTTCCTTTGGTGATCCTCTACCAAGATTGTTCAAGCCATTCCGATTCATCAAAAAACATGGCCGCCAGGGGATGGGGCTTATTTTCCCTATATATCTATATAGAAAACTTTAAAATCTTCTTGTCAGAAACCACTGGACCGATTTCAATATAATTTTGCAGAAATGTTCCTTCAGTGATCCTCTACCAAGATTGTTCAAGCCATTTGGATTCGTCAAAAAACATGGCCGCCAGGGGGCTTATTTTCCCCATATATCTATATAGAAAACTTTAAAAATCTTCTTGTCAGAAACCACTGGACCGATTTCAATATGCATAAATGTTCCTTCGGTGATCCTCTACCAAGATTGTTAAAGCCATTTGGACTCGTCAAAAAACATGGCCGTCAGGGGGCGGGGCTTATTTTCCCCATATACCTATATAGAAAACTTTAAAAATCTTCTTGTCAGAAACCACTGGACCGATTTCAATATAATTTTACAGAAATATTCCTTTGGTGATCCTCTACCAAGATTGTTCAAGCCATTTTGATTTGTCAAAAAACATGGCCGCAAGGGGGCAGGGCTGATTTTCCCTAAATATCTTTGTAGAAAACTTTAAAAATCTTCTCGTCAGAAACCACTGGACCGATTTCCATATAATTTTGTAGGAATGTTCCTTTGGTGATCCTCTACCAAGATTGTTCAAGCCATTTGGATTTGTCAAAAAACATGGCAGCCAGGGTGCGGGGCTTATTTTCCTATATATCTATATAGAAAAATTTAAAAATCTTCTTGTCAGAAACCACTGGACCGATTTCAATATAATTTTGCAGAAATGTTCCTTTGGTGATCTTCTACGAAGATTGTTCAAGCCATTTGGATTCATCAAAAAACATGGCTGCCAGGGAGGGGGGCTTATTTTCCCTATATATCTATATAGAAAACTTTAAAAATCTTCTTTTCAGAAATCACTGGACCGATTTCAATATAATTTTTTTGCTCACCTGAGCCGAAGGTTCAAGGTGAGATATTGTGATTACTCAGCGTCCGCCGGGGCTTATTTTCCCTATATGTCTATATAGAAAAATTTAAAAATCTTCTTGTCAGAAACCACTGGACCGATTTCAATATAATTTTGCAGAAATGTTCCTTTGGTAATCCTCTACCAAGATTGTTCAAGCCATTAGGATTCATCAAAAAACATGGCCTCCAGGGGGCCGGGCTTATTTTCCCTATATATCTGTATAGAAAACTTTAAAAATCTTCTTGTCAGAAACCACTGGACCGATTTCAATATAATTTTGCAGAAATGTTCCTTTGGTGATCTTCTACGAAGATTGTTCAAGCCATTTGGATTCATCAAAAAACATGGCTGCCAGGGGGCGGGGCTTATTTTCCCTATATATCTATATAGAAAACTTAAAAAATCTTCTTGTCAGAAATCACTGGACCGATTTCAATATAATTTTTTTGCTCACCTGAGCCGAAGGTTCAAGGTGAGATATTGTGATTACTCACCGTCCGCCATCGTCGTCGTCCGTCCGTGCACAATCTTTAAACAACATCTCCTCCAAAACCACTGATTGGAATTTGACCAAACTTCACAGGAAAGATCCTTGGTTAATCCTCTTTCAAAGTTGTTCAAATGGTTCCAGTCCATTACATATCTAGGTCACAGGAGCTAAAAATAGATTTTTTAACTAAAAACTTAAAAAATCTTGTCAGAAACTACTGGACCGATTTCCATATAATTTTGCAGAAATGTTCCTTTGGTGACCCTCTACCAAGATTGTTCAAGCCATTTGGATTCATCAAAAAACATGGCCACCAGGGGGCCAGGCTTATTTTCCCTATATAGAAAACTTTAAAAATCTTCTTGTCAGAAACCACTGGACTGATTTCCATATAATTTTGCAGAAATGTTCCTTTGGTGATCCTCAACCAAGATTGTTCAAGCCATTTGGATTCGTCAAAAAACATGGCCACCAGGGGGCGGGGCTTATTTTCCCTATATATCTATATAGAAAACTTAAAAAATCTTCTTGTCAGAAACCACTGGACTGATTTCCATATACTTTTGTAGAAATGTTCCTTTGGTGATCCTCTACAAAGATTGTTCAAGCCATTTGGATTAGTCAAAAAACATGGCCGCCAGGGGGCGGGGCTTATTTTCCCTATATAACTTTGTAGAACTTTTTAAAAATCTTCTTGTCAGAAACCACTGGACCGATTTCCATATAATTTTGTAGGAATGTACCTTTGGTGATCCTCTACCAAGATTGTTCAAGCCATTTGGATTCGTCAAAAAACATGGCCGCAGGGGGCAGGGCTTATTTTCCCTATATATCTATATAGAAAACTTTAAAAATCTTCTTGTCAGAAACCACTGGACCGATTTCAATATAATTTTGCAGAAATGTTCCTTTGGTGATTCTCTACCAAGATTGTTCAAGCCATTTGGATTCGTCATCAACATGGCTGCCAGGGGGCGGTGCTTATTTTCCCTATATATCTATATAGAAAACTTAAAAAATCTTCTTGTCAGAAACCACTGGACCGATTTCCATATACTTTTGCAGAAATGTTCCTTCGATGACCCTCTACCAAGGTTGTTCAAGCCATTTGGATTCATCAAAAAACATTGCCGCCAGGGAGTGGGGCTTATTTTCCCTATATATCTACATGTATATAGAAAAATTAAAAAATCTTCTTGTCAGAAACCACCAGACCGATTTCAATATAATTTTGCAGAAATGTTCCTTTGGTGATCCTCTACCAAGATTGTTCAAGCCATTTGGATTTGTCAAAAAACATGGCCGCCAGAGGGCGGAGCTTATTTTCCCTATATATCTATATAGAAAACTTAAAAAATCTTCTTGTCAGAAACCACTGGACCAATTGCTATATAATTTTGCAGAAATATTCCTTTGGTGATTCTGTACCAAGATTGTTCAAGCCATTTCGATTTGTCAAAAAACATGGCCGCCAGGGGGTGGGGCTTATTTAACTGGAGTCTCCTCACCACAGACTTAACTTAGTGCATTTCCCTTATTCCCCGCAAAGAATTTTATGGATGGATCTGTATGGTTCGGTACTCCGTAGAATCAGTACCGGCAATTACCCAGTGAACAAAAGTGCGCGAAAACACACAGACTTCACGGGTACTTCAGAAATTCCCTTTGCATGTCGCCATTTCAGATGTGTTTCTGTGTTTTGGATATAAATTTTCCAATTCTTTAGTGTTATTCAGATGGTACGCTGTTTTTTCCCTGCTGGAATGTTGGTATTTGCTTTCCTTTTACTTTAGTTAAATTTAGCGGATTTTTCTGCTTTTTAGCTCCCCTGAGCATAAGCTCAGGATGAGCTATTGTCATCACCCTATGTCCATCGTCCGTCATCGTCCTTCGTTCGTCGTCAACAATTAGTTTGTTAACACTCTAGAGGTCACAGTTTTGACCCAATCTTGATGAAACTTGGTCAGAATGTTTGCCTCTATGAAATCTAGGTCAAGTTCGATACTGGGTTACTTGGGGTCAAAAACTAGGTCACCAGGTCAAATCAAAGGAAAAACTTGTTAACACTCTACAGGTCATAATTTTGACCCAATCTTGATGAAACTTGCTCAAAATGTTTGCCTCTATTAAATCTAGGTCAAGTTCAAAACTGGGTCACTTGGGGTCAAAAACTAGGTCACCGGGCCAGATCAGCAGAAAACCTTGTTAACACTCTAGCGGTCACATTTTTGAAGCAATCATCATGAATCTTGCTCAATATATTTGTCTTGATGATTTCTAGGTCAAGTTTGAAACTGGGTTACTTGGGGTCAAAAACTAGGTCACCTGGCCAGATCAGCAGAAAACCTTGTTAACACTCTAGCAGTCACATTTTTGAAGCAATCATCATGAATCTTGCTCAATATGTTTGTCCTGATGATTTCTAGGTCAAGTTCGAAACTGGGTCACTTGGGATCAAAAACTAGGTCACCGGGCCAGGTCAGCAGAAAACCTTGTTAACACTCTAGCGGTCACATTTTTGAAGCAATCATCATGAATCTTGCTCAATATAATTGTCTTGATGATTTCTAGGTCAAATCTGAAACTGGGTCACCTGCGGTAAAAAACTAGGTCACCTAGCCAGATCAGCAGAAAACCTTGTTAACACTCTAGCAGTCACATTTTTGAAGCAATCATCATGAATCTTGCTCAATATGTTTGTCTTGATGATTTCTGGGTCAAGTCCGAAACTGGGTCACTTGGGGTCAAAAACTAGGTCACTGGGCCAGATCAGTAGAAAACCTTGTTAACACTCTAGCGGTCACAGTTTTTAAGCAATCATCATGAATCTTGCTCAATATGTTTTGTCTTGATGTTTTCTAGGTCAAGTTCGAAACTGGGTCACTTGGGGTCAAAAACTAGGTCACCTGGCCAGATCAGCAGAAAACCTTTTTAACACTCTAGCATTCACATTTTTGAAGCAATCATCATGAATCTTGCTCAAAATGTTTGTTTTGATGATTTATAGGTCAGGTCGAAACTGGGTCACTTGGAGTCAGAAACTAGGTCACCGGGCCAAATCAGCAGAAAACCTTGTTAACACTCTAGCGGTCACATTTTTGAAGCAATAATCATGAATCTTGCTCAAAATGTTTGTCTTGATGATTTCTAGGTCAGGTTCGAAACTGGGTCACTTGGGGTCAAAAACTAGGTCACCGGGCCAAATCAGCAGAAAACCTTGTTAACACTCTAGCAGTCACATTTTTGAAACAATCATCATGAATCTGGCTCAAAATGTTTGTTTTGATGATTTCTAGGTCAAGTTCGAAACTGGAGCACCTGGGGTCAAAAACTAGGTCACCTGGCCAAATAAGTGTAAAATCTTATCACTCTAGCGGTCACATTTTTCAAGCAATCATCATGAATCTTGCACAAAATGTTTGTCTTGATGAGTTCTAGGTCAAGTTCGAAACTGGGTCGCTTGGTATCAAAAACTAGGTCACTGGGCCAAATCAGCAGAAAACTTTGTTATAATCATTTTGAACTTCAATCAGAATGTTTGCCTTGATCAGTTCTAGATCAGGCTCTCAAAGTGCTATGTTGCTCAGGTGAGCGTTACAGGGCCATCATGGCCCTCTTGTTAACTTATTGTTCTCAGTTGTTGTCACAGTTTTTCATGACATCATTTCTTAGTACAGTTTTGTTTACTGTTTGCCCTTCTTATGTCCCAAGTTCGCGGTAGCTGCGGACATTTGAAAGCCTCTTGGGACAATCATCCTAGATGTTTTGCTTGCTCTCGTTGCAGTTTTCAGTCTCGCTGCCAGATCTGTAAACTGTGGCCTTGCTCGATTTGGACACTAGCTTCTAATAGACGTTCTTATGTTCAGAGGAAGGTTGCGATGGACAAGAAGAGGATGGGCAAGAAGGGAGCCGCTTCCTGAGACACAGTTTCTAAAACTGTTGAGGGTAGCAATGACATCCGTCAACCTGGCTCCGGGACTGTATCCAGGCAGTCCCAGTCTGAGAACTCTTCTCAGTCTAAGTCCGCCTCAGGGGAGAATTACTGGGAGAACCGGGAAAATCTCCTGACTGACACTTCTTGTTCTCGCAACTCGTGTAGATCGAATTGGTGGTTCCACTACCAACGTGTCCACGGACAAGAGGATTGACAGGTCATCCCACCATGTGTCAAGGGATGATTCTTCTTCCTCTGGTCGAGATTCTTCTGAATCTGACCGGTCACCGGGCCGGGTTTCACCCGCCAGGCCATCTCAGCCTCAGTTTAAGGATCGGTCTTTACAACACCGATCCCCGGACCGCTCATCTCAGCACTGGTCACCGGACCGGTCATCATGGCACCGATCACCGGATCGGGCATCTCGACACCAATCACCAGGCCGGTCATCTTGACACCGGTCACCGGGCAGGTCATCTCGGCATCGATCTCCGGGCTGGACATATAGTTCCCGATCTTGTCATCGGTCTTATTCTCGAGATCGCCATTCTTCTTCTAGAAGGCATAGGTCTAAGATAAAGCACAAATATTCTAGATCTAAACGCCAGAGGCATCATCGTTATATGAGCCCCAGTTCTTACGGCTCGTCTTCTAGATCCAGATCTGAGTCTGTCAGTTCTGAGTGGTCAACCTCTTCAGACAGAATAGGCTCCATAAGAGGAAAAAGTCTCACAGACGCTGTTCTATTTCTACTTATAGAAGGCACAAGAGGCATAAGCACTCCTCTTGCTCTCGCCATAGAGGTCATGCAAGATCTTCATCTAGAGATCATAGTCACAAGACTATGTCACAAAGATCTCATTCTAAGTCTGACAGAGACGATGATCTCTCAATTATAGTGGATAAGAATGATTTCGAAGGTGAAAGCAGAGCTGGTTCACCTCGTAAAGCCTCTTTCAAACCATTGAAGAAACAGTCTTTTGATAGAGGTACTTCGGATTCCGAGGAGGAAGAAGAAGCTATCATTTCTTTTGCCGAGGCAATTCAGGAGGTCATGAATTTATTACCTCCATGAATTTTGACCTAGGAAAGAGTCTTCCGAGACTATTCAGAGGCCTAGGTCTACTTTGGATGTATTAAATCCTACTGAGGATAAGAACTCAGCTTCTCTTCCTCAGTCTTTGCTGATAAAAGATGTTGTGAATGTCTTCCAGTCTCTTATCGACAAAAAAGAAAAACTTGAACCTGGTTGGGTTACCAGTCAATCTTTGGAGAGAGAGCTTGGTATTGTTATGAAATACTACCGGTCACATGGTCAGTTATTTCCCACCAGTGTACCTAAAATTGATAAGGATGCTTCTCTGCTAGATTTGGCATCCTCTGGAAACGTTAATTTTCCAGTCAAGAGTTTGGAAACCATGGAGCGCCAGGCTAGGAATATGGTTACTATTAACTCGTATGCAGACCTTTTCTTTGCGGCATCAATCAAAGCTCTAGAATCAGACAATTTGGATGCTCCTATTCTGAAGAGACTGCTCAGTTCCGTTGTTAGCTACCTTAAGCATTCCTCTTCTATGGCAGTGATTCTGACAGTAGAACTCCTGCAAGAGTCAAGCTTCTTCTTCTCGGTTTAAAAGTTCTGAAACACCCAAACAAATCTTCTGATCACAGGGATTCTTCTTCTTCTTCTAGACCTCCGAATCGCAGGGATCGAGGAGGTCCTAGAAGAGGCCCTCGTCATGGAGGCTCTGGCTCTCGTGGAAGGGGTCAACACACCCCCTCCCGAGGAGGTGCCTCCAACGTTACACGACAATGATATGTTTCCTCCACTGTCCCGTCCTCGAAAGGACCTTCCAGTAGGAGGACGGTTGGCCCACTTTCAAAATCGTTGGGGAGAAATAACAGAAGACTCATGGGTCCTCTCTGTCGTAAGAAAAAGGGTACAAAATTCCATTTGTAAACAAACCCTTTCTCTCCCCAACTCCCAATCTTTATTCAACAGACCGAAAGTCTGGCTCTAGTAGAAGAGGTCAACAAACTTCTACACAAAGGGGCAGTGGAGAAGATAGAACCGGAAGGTCCAGGCTTTTATTCTCGTATTTTCCTGGTTCCCAAGAAGAATGGGAAATTACGACTAATAATAGCTCTGTCCAGACTGAATATGTTTCTGGATATTCAGTCATTCAGAATGGAGACAGCCAACAAGGTCAGACAGGCGATTCAACCCAACGACTGGGTGTTCTCACTAGATCTGACAGATGCTTATCTACATGTTCCTATTTACCGGCAGTCTCGGAAGTATCTCCGTTTCTGTCTCAAGGGTCAGGCTTATCAATTCAAGGCTCTTCCATTTGGCCTTGCGACAAGTCCCTATGTTTTCACCCGTTTGATGGTTGCCATAGCAACATATCTATGGAAAAGGGCAATTGCACTGTTTCCATATTTGGATGACTGGTTGGTCAGAAATCAGGTTCGTCAAGAAATTCTGAGAGACCGACAGTTTACAATCGAACTGATTATGTCCCTAGGACTGATAATCAACGAGGAAAAGTCAGATTTGGTTCTGTCTCAGAACTTTGTGTTCATAGGAATGGAATTCCTAACACACAAGAACATAGTTTGAGTGCCATTAGACAGAGTACAGGGCATTCTGGAACTGTTACTGTGGTTCAAGAAACAGAAACAGGTCTACGCAAGAGTCTTTCTGTCTCTTCTGGGAAAACTAAGTGCTGCAGCTCAATTTGTAGTATTGGGAAAGCTACACTTACATCCACTTCAAATGGCTCTGTTTGCGCAATGGAAACCTCATGTGCTTCCCTTAGAGTATCCCATTCTACTCAATGCTCCTATCAGGAAGCATTTGGAATGGTGGGACAACAAGTGACGTTTCATCTCGGGTGTAACACTGAAACCGTCTCTACCAACACACAGTCTTTTCACGGATGCGAGCCTTCTGGATGGGGAGCCCATCTCGAACCGGAAGGACTGCTGTTTCATGGAGCTTGGACTCCAGACCAATCATTTCTTCATATCTATGTTTTAGAGATGAAAGCAATATTACTAGCTCTAAAACAATGTCACCAATATGTCTTCATTTCAACAGTGATGATTGCCACAGACAACTCTTTGGTAGTTTCGTATCTGAAGAGAGAAGGGGGCACCCATTCTCCATCTCTGTGCATGGAGGTATGGGAGACACTCCAGTGGTGCAATCAGAAAGAAATAAATCTTCTGGTGAGACATATACCAGGAAAATCGAACATTTTAGCAGACCGGTTAAGTCTTCTTTCCAAACCAATTCGACAGAATGGTCTCTGGATCAGAAGATTTGCAACTCGATTCTGTCGATGACGGGCTTTCCAAACATAGATCTGTTTGTGACTCATCTCAACAAGAAGTTACCAATCTATGTGTCTCCTATCCCAGACGAAAAGGCTCTGGCGATAGATGCAATGTCAATGAACTGGAACGGAATGCACGCTTATGCGTTTCCTCCGTTTGCTCTGATTCCAGCAATAATCAACAAGATTTGCCAACATCACTGCAACATAGTGTTGATAGCTTCTCTTTGGGCCGAAATGTCTTGGTTTCCGAACATTCTTCGGTTAGTAGTAGCACCGGTCATTCGGATTCCCTCGCACAAAAATCTGTTGACACAATTGGGTCAGAAATTTGTCAGGGAAAACGTAGGAAGCTTAAAACTTCACGCTTGGAGTTTATCCGCCGATCGATCAGGGATCGAAAGTTTTCGGCGAACGTTGCCAGACACGCAGCTGAAGCAAGGCGATCGTCTACCAGACAAGTTTATGATGCCAAATGGAAAGTTTTTTCTTACTGGTGTTTGCAAAGGGAAGTTCATCCTTTCTCGGCCACTCCTTCGGAAGTAGCAGACTTTTTGCTACATTTGTTCCAGGAGAAGAAATGTCAAGTCAGTACTATCAAAGGTTACAGATCTACTATCTATAATACTTTGAAGTTTAAATCTGACAACAACTTTGGATCTGATCATGTCATTTCTGAACTTATCAAGTCATTTGAATTACAGAGGCCAGTTGAAAGGTCTTTAGCTCCAAAATGGGACCTTTCTTGTGTCCTTTCTTCATTATGTTCTGAACCATATGAACCGTTGCATAAGGCTTCTAGGTTCCATCTCACTCTAAAAACTGTATTCTGCTTGCCATGGCAACAGCGAGACGTGTTAGTGAGATTCATGCCTTCTCCATGGATTCAGGACATCTCAGATTCAATCAGTCAGATGGTTCAGTTTCTTTAAGGACACAAACGGGCTTTTTGGCAAAAAATCAGTTACCATCCGTTTGCCTGGATGATATTTTGGTTCAAAATTTAGCCAGAACAATTAAATTTAATGACTTTAACAGGCTTTTATGTCCTGTTAGGGCTTTGAAACGTTACTTGAAAGTGACCGAGCCTATCCGAAAAAAACAGAAAAAGGCTCTTTCTTCCCTTGAAGGGAGATCATGATATTACTAAGGGATCTATCTTATACCATTAGATTAGTTTATAAGAAATTGTCTAAGTCTAAGATAGCTTTGCTAAGATTAAGGCTCACGAGTTAAGGGCTCTTTCGGCTTCTTGGTACGTCTTATATGAATAAAATCCCGATTGAGGATATTATCAAAGCTGCTGTGTGGTCTTCTCGTTCGACTTTTGCCAAGTTCTATCTACGAGATTTAAACACACAAGGAGAGAACCTACGACTGATGGGTCCAGTGGTTTCTGCTCAAAAAGTGGTGGGGGGCCAGTCAGGTCTTTCTCATCCTTGATGCTAATCTTGAGAGACTATCGTCTGAGTCCTAGCAAGACAGATTCAAAGGTACTTGGATATGATAGTGCTGTTTCCAGGGATAGAGTGGTGGAAATTTAGTTTCCTACTTAATTTTCATTATTTTATGAACTTAGAATTCTAAGTTTCCACAGGATTTATCCCTGGATAAAAGGATCGTTCTGTATGATGGTTAAAGATTCCTCCCCACCAAGGCTGATTCTGCACTAAGTTAAGTCTGTGGTGAGGAGACTCCAGTTAAAATTTAGTTTTTATAAATAAAACTTATTTTAACAAGGATACTCACCACAGACTTAACGCAGAGTCCCACCTCCCGACCCCTCCATCTTGAGGGCAAGGGAATTTCTGAAGTCCCCATGAAGTCTGTGTGCTTTTGTGCGCTTTTGTTCACTGGGTAATTGCCGGTACTGATTCTACGGAGTACCGAACCATACAGATCGATCCATAAAATTCTTTGCGGGGAATAAGGGAAATGCACTAAGTTAAGTCTGTGGTGAGTATCCTTGTTAAAATAAGTTTTACTTATAAAAACTAAATTTTTCCTATATATCTTTAAAGAAAACTTGAAAAATCTTCTTGTCAGAAACCACTGGACCAATTTCATTATATGGCAAAAATGTTTCCATGGTGACCTTGTACCAAGATTGTTCAAGTAATCCTGATTCGTCATAAAACATGGCCGCTAGGGGGCGGGGCTTATTTTCCCTACATATCTATATAAAAAATTTTAAAATCTTCTTTTAAGAAACCGTTGGACCGAGTTCAATGTAACTTGGCAGGAATGTTGCTTTGGTGACCCTCTACCAAGATTGTTCAAGCCTTCATGATACGTCAAAAAACATTGCCCCCACGGGGCGGGGCTTATTTTCCATATACAATGTATATCTGTATAGAAAACTTTAAAATTCTTCTTGTCAAATACCTCCCTACTGATTTCAATAATGCTTTAGTAACCCTCTACCAAGAATGTTCAAGCAATCCTGATTTGTCAAAAAACATGGCTGCTAGGGGGTGGGGCTTATTTTCCCTATAGATCTAAATAGAAAACTTTAAAAATCTTCTTGTCAGAAACCACTAAATTGATTTCAATTTAACTTGGCAAGAATGTTCCTTTGGTTCCTTATGTTCCTCTACCAAGTTTGTTCAAGCTGTCATGATTCGTCAAAAAAAAAAAAAAAAAAAAAAAAAAATGGCCGTTAGGGGGTAGGGCTTTATAGCGATATAAAACACTTTAAAAATTTTTTTGTCAGAAACCACTGGACCAATTTCAAAATAACTTGGCAGAAATGTTCCTTTGGAGACCTTCTTTCAAAATTAAGTCAAGTCATGATGTGTTAAAAAGAAAAAACATGGCTTGGTGTGTTGGGGGGAGAGGGGGCGGGTAGGACTATAAAATTTATACATAAATCTTAGAGCATTGAACTTGGCTGAATCTTCAACAGTAAGTATGCAAATCTGTTTGCTCAGGTGAGCGATATAGGACCATCATGGTCCTCTTGTTTTTTTGTTTATTTTTTTTGGGGTTGTTTATTTTTGTTTTGTTATTGTTTGGTCCGATATTGAACTATAGAAAAAACAAATCAGCCAAAGGCTCATATAATAGCTTATAATATAGCCATGTTACTATCGTGTATCCTCCGTCCAAAAGCACTTCTCCCTAGACACAGCAAACTTCTCCCTATTTTCCCAGGAGGGAGAAGTCACTTCTCCCTTAATTGCTTGGACCCTTAGGTTACAGTTCATCAAATATCAGCAGAGCTATGCCCCAATGAAAATTTAAAAACAATTTTTTTTTTTTGTAATTTCAATTTCAGTTTATATCCGGAGCACTGAATTATACAGGAGCCAGTTTATGTGCTACCTTATTACTTACGGATGTATAATGCCCCGCTTGGCGGTCCTCTTGTTATTTTTTTGACTAAATTATATATCAGTAGTAATGAAATCAAGGGTATTCCTGTATTTTTCATGGGTATTCCGTTTTTTCTGACAGTAGTGTTCCAGTATTTTGTTAAGTCATGTGACCAGTTGAAAACACTATCATGATAGCCCTATCATGGCAGTGACTATCATGATACATTGATATATCATTACACCCCTATCCCTTGGAGGTGGAATTCAACTCATGACTGTAGAGTGCTTCATTGCACAGTTGTTCATTATCACCCTTGCACCCCAGTGTAACGGTCAGTTTCTTCCCCCATCCAGATCTTCCCCCGGCGGAAGAAATGGACTGGTTGGTTTCTTCCCTGGGGAAGAAATGGACCGGTTGGTTTCTTCCCCCACCCCCCAGTCTATTTCTCCCACCCTCTTGAGATTTTTTCAGCAGCAGGCTCAACCAATTATATATGTGTCAAATGTGGTGGTAAATCAAATAAAATAGCCTTCTGAAGTAGCAAGAGGTGTTATAAGTATGACATTGTTTACTCCTTCCCTCCACCACCACCCCCAACAACCCCCCATCATGGATTTGTTTCTTTTTTTTTTAGTCAGTATGACATTCTCTCCTAGATGTATACAGGTATGTTGAAGCAGAGAAAGGCCGGAGGTAAACTTTGGCTGTGAAATCAACAATCACTCAAAAACTAGAGGGAAAGTGTGTGTGTGTGTGTGTGTGTGTGTGGGGGGGGGGGGGGGGGGGGGGGGAGGAGGAAGAAATGGACTAGTTGGTTTCCAACCCCCACCCCACACACACACACCCCACCATAGGTATGTTGAACTTTCGGGGTGGTTGGGTGGTGCGAAGGTGTCGTGTATCTTATGTCACCGGGGCGTCCAACTGATATTGGCTTACAGTTGGGCAAGGCCTGCTATCCTTGTAGCAGGTAAGGGTAGAGGGGGAATGTTTTTATTTCTTCTGTTTCTTCACTTTCATTCCTGTTCCTCTTTCTTCCCTGTTCCTCTCTCATCTCTTCGACTATCTCTTCTGTCACTCTTCTCCCTTTCTCTGGGAGACGACACAAAATGACCCACAAGGGTTGACGTGTCGTTAAACCCCAACACAATCAAAAAATGAACTTTATTAGTCAGAGGAAGGTGGTACTGTACTTAACTAGTTCAGCCTTATGTTGAAAAATTACCAGTGGTGGGGTGGGGGAAGAAACCAACTAACCAACTAGTCAGTTTCTTCATGCCACCCACCATCCCCCTCTCCCCCCATTCACGGTGCTTTGCGGTACTGATAAATTGTTCTAGTTAACAATTTACCGCCATTTATTTAACATATATAACTAGTTCACCCTTATGCTGAAAAAAGTCCAAGAGGATGGATGGAGTGTGTGTGTGTGTGTGTGTGGGGGGGGGGGGCAGGAAACCAACTAGTCAGTTTCTTCCCCCACCCTAGTCCACTTCTTTGCAGTAATGATAAAACCTTCTAGCTTATAAACATTAACTTATGATTTACCACCATTTATTTCATGTGTTTAACTAGTTGACCCATTATATGTTTAAAAAAAATTCCCAGAGGTGGTGGGTGGGTGGGAGGGGGAAGAAACCAACTTGTCAGTTTCTTCAACCCCACCCTCCAGTCAAGATGCTTTGCGGTAATGATAAATTGTTCTAGCTATTTAAATTAGCATATATAACAATTTACCACCATTTATTGCATGTATATAACTAGTTCCCCATTATGCTGGAAAGAAGTCTAAGAGGGTGGGTCAGAGGGCGGGGGAAGAAACCAACTAGTCAGTTTCTTCCCCCACCTGGTGAATTGTTCTCCAAGTGATCAGGGCTCTTTGATGTAATGATAAAACCTTCTAACTTATCAACATTATTTTATGATTTACCACCATTTATTTCATGTATTTAACTAGTTCAGCCTTATGTTGAAAAAATTTCCAGAGGTAAGTGTGTGTGTGTGTGTGTGTGTAGGGCGGGAGGGGGGGGGGGGAGAAGAAACCAACTAGTCAGTTTCTTCCCCCCCCCACCCCCGCCCCCCAACTCACCCCACCCAGTCAAGGTGCTTTGCGTTAATGACAAATTGTTCCATTAAATTATCATTTGTAACAATTTACTGCCATTCATTTGACATATATAACTAGTTTACCCTTATGCTGAAAAAAGTCCAAGATGGTGGGTGGGATGGATGGGGGTGGGGGGAGAAACCAACTAGTCAGTTTCTTCCCCCACCCTAGTCTGTTTCTTTGCAGTAATGATAAAATCTTCTAGCTTATTAACATTATTTTATGATTAACCACTATTTATTTCATGTATTTAACTAGTTCAGCCTTATGTTGAAAAAATTCCCAGAGTTGGAATTTCAATATAACCTGGCAGAAATGTTTCCTTGGTGACCCTCTACCAAGAAAGTTCAAGCTGTCATGATTTGTCAAAAAACATGGCCGCTAGGGGGGCGGGGCTTATTTTCCCTATATATCTATACAGAAAAATTTAAAAATCTTCTTGTCAGAAACCACTGGAGCAATTTCAATATAACATGGCAGGAATGTTTCTTTTGTAACCCTCTACCAAGATTGTTCAAGCCATCATTTCGTCAAAAAACATGGTTGCCAGGGGGCGGGGCTTATTTTCCCTGTATATCTATATAGAAAACTCAAGTGGCATATAAGAAGAGGGCTACCAAGTCTCTCAATAACCAGAGACCAGCTGGTTAGTGAGAATATCTTCTGAAACCTGTTCATTGGCTTTGAAACTACCAGTAAAATGCTGTGAAAGTAGCTATCTGCAATGATTTGTTTTCAGAAGAAAGATTAATCTGTCATTCATGGCTATTATATATTTTGGGCCCTATCAGTTAGCATACATGCACTAAAAGGTACCTTTTGCTCTTTTTCATTAAATGTCATGCTTTGATCAGCCTGTTTATGCAGATTTATACATGTAATTCAGTTTGATAAATTTTATGTCTCTGCTTGGAGACAGTAATAACACCTTGAACGCCACAGTTTGGTCATACATGGCAGAAAAGTGCCTTTTCATGCAAACTAACACTTTTTCACTAGCATCACCTTTGTGCATCTGGCAATAATCATGAGCATAACAGAATGACATAAATTATTTGTTCAAGACTAGAGTGCTGCTTGCTGGCTGATATAATTTTAACCAATCAGAGCAGGGGCATCACTAACCATTTGAGACTTTACTTCATAGCCCTATTGTTATATGCCACTTGAAAACTTTAATGATCTTCTTGTCAGAAACCACTGGACCGATTTCAATATAACATTGCAGGAATGTTTGTTTGTAACCCTCTAACAAGATTGTTCAAGCCGTCTTGATTTGTCAAAAAACATGGCTGCCAGGGGGCGGGGCTTATTTTTCCTATATATCTATATAGAAAACTTTTAAAAAATCTTCTTGTCAGTTTCATTATAATTTGCTAGAAATGTTTCCTTGGTGACCCTCTACCAAGAGTGTTCAAGTACATGTAATTGTGATCCATCAAAAAACATTGCTGCCAGTAGGCGGGGCTTATTTTCCCTATATATCTACATAGAAAACTTTAAAAATCTTCTAGTCAGAAACCAATGAACAGATTTCAATATAACTTGGCAGGAATGTTTCTTCGGTGACCCTCTATCAAGGTTGTTCAAGCCGTCATAATTCATCAAAAAATGGCCCCTAGGGGGCAAGGCTTATTTTCCCTATATATCTATATAGAAAATCTAAAAATCTTCTTGTAAGAAACTGTTGGACCGAGTTCAATGTAACTTGGCAGGAATGTTGCTTTGGTGACCTTCTACCAAGATTGTTTAAGACCTCATGATACGTCAAAAAAACATGGCCGCCAGGGGGCGGAGCTTATTTTCCGTATACATGTATATCTGTATAGAAAACTTTAAAATTCTCCTTGTCAGAAACCACCTGACCGATTTCAATATTACTTGGCATGAATTTTGCTTTGGTGACCCTCTACCAAGATTGTTCAAGCAAGCATGATTTGTCAAAAAACATGGCTGCTAGGGACTTATTTTCCCTATATATCTAAACAGAAAACTTTAAAAATCTTCTTGTCAGAAACCACTGAACCGATTTCAATATAACTTGGCAGGAATGTTCCTTAGGTGACTCTCTACAAAGTTTGTTCAAGCTGTCATGATTTGTCAAAAAACAGGGCCGTTAGTGGGTAGGGCTTATTTTCCCTATATAGATATATAAAACACTTTAAAAATCTTTTTGTCAGAAACCACTGGACCAATTTCAATATAACCTGGCAGAAATATTCCTTTGGTGACCCTCTTTCAAGATTCAGTTCAAGCTGTCATGAGGCGTTAAAAAAACATGGCCGCTAGGGGGCAGGGCTATAAAATTTATACACAAAAATCTTAGAGCAGCGAACTTGGCTGAAACTTCTATAGTAAGTATGCAAATCTTTTTGCTCAGGTGAGCGATATAGGACCATCATGATCCTCTTTTTTTTTCAAAAGTATTAAGCTATTGATGGGCAAAATTCAATAACAGGCTCAGATTAAATGCTATATGAAATATCAAGTGTGTACAATGAGATGTTAAAACTTGGTACACCACAACCTCTTTTTAAAACTATTGCTGGGATCCAAAGCAAAAACCATGTTAACTCAAAAACAGTATTGTATCAAAACAAAAACATATAGATTATTAGAAAAATGACCACAAATGATCATTTTTTTATTTTTAATTGACACATTTTTGTTAGATACATTATTTTTAGGGATCCACCTTTAAACCATCCTATATCCGAAACTGTCTTATAATGAACCATCTTGTAAAAACGTTTCAGAGTACAAAATAATATGAATGGTTGGAAAGTTTAATATTTCTCTGTTATTAGCTCACCTGGAGCTTTACTGGAGCCTGTTGTCCATCATCCATTCGTTGTTAATTTTTCACATTTTTGATATCTCCTCCAGAATCATAAGTTGGATTGAGCTGAAACTTGATGGGAGGCATCAAGGGGACATGGAGATTCATTATTGCTCAAATCTTTCCGTTTGGATATCCAAGATGGGCGCAATGGCAGCCATCTTGAAAATCTTCAAACCACATTCTGCTCCAGAACCATAAGTCTGAGTGGGAGGCAATGGGGCGATTATGAAATTCTTCAAATGACATCTCACATAAGTGGAATTGAGCTGGAACTTGATGGGAGGCATTAGGGAGTTAAGGAGATTCAGAATTGTTAAAATCCTTCTGTTCTGATATCCGGCCACCATGGCTGCCATCGTGAAATTCTTGAAACCACATCTCCTCCCAAACAGTAAGTTGGATTAAGCCAAAACTTGAAGGGAGATTTAAATAGCTAAAATCGTTGCATGCCAATATCCAAGAATAGAAGACAACAGTGCCTCTTGCAGTATCTTATGTACAATAATCTCCACTCTGTACCAACATCATCTCCTGAATCCTAAGTCAGATTAAACTGATGTGGAGAAACTTAATGGGAGCTCCTAGTATGGAGATTCAGAATTGCTAAAATTGTTACGTTCCGATATACAAGATAGTGGCCATGGTGGCCATTTTGAAATTCTTCAAACCATATCTCCTCTCACTGTAATTCAGTTTCAGCTGAAACTTGGTGGGAGGCATCGGAGATTCAGAACTGCTAAAAGTGAGCTGTTTCAAAATCCAAGATGGCCACCATCGGAACCATCTTCAGCTGGCTGCAAGACAAAATGCAGATTCAGAATTGCTAAAGGCAATCTGATCTGATAGCCAAAATGGCCACCATGGAACAATGTAACATATCATGATCAGCCTAATCCAGGTGAGCAATTTCTGACCCACTTGGAACTCTAGTTTGTTGGGTTCTGAAAAGAAGTAAGACAGCTCACATCTTCAGCTATCATTACATCTGGGTATCTTACGTCACCGGGGCGTCCAACAGATATTGGCTTACAGTTGGGCAAGGCATGCTATCCTCGTTAGCAGGTAAGGGTAGAGGAGGAATATTTTTATTTCTTCTGTTTCTTCACTTTCATTCCTGTTTCTCTTTCTTCTCTGTCCCTCTCTTTCATCTCTTCTATCTCTTCTATCTTTTTTCTCCCTTTCTCTGGGAGACGACACAAAATGACCCACAAGGGTTGATCAGTCGTTAAAACCCCAACACTACAACAATCATTACATCTGTCGGGTGACTTGCACTTTAAGGACATTTGCGGGTAATTCGCCATTTTTGTGTAATCCTCAAAAATGGAAGTTAAGCCAGAGCAAAAATGTTGCTGTTGTTTGGTACAAAACTGAGTAAATTTAATAAATAAGGAATTGTTTTTCCTGTTTTTAGCATAAAGTTTGTCTAATTTGGCTTCAGATTTGAGGAAAATAATGTAAAGTACATGTTTGGAATTTTCTAACATTTTGCCTTTATTCTAGATCTGATAAAGCTGAACTGGTGCAGCCTTTCTTAAATGATTTATTTCAATGTACAGTATCCTCTGTGTTAGTGTACAAGTAGAATCTGCCATATCAACAAAGGATAATGCACCCTTTTGTGAGATTTTATGTATATTTTAGTTCCTGAATTTATATGGGGTTAGGGGAAAAAATTTTCCCATAAAAATGAAATTAGCACGATGACCCACACTTTTCTTTTAATTTTCTGTTGTATATTACCCGCCCTCCACAGAATAAACCTTATTTTGTGCAACTTCTAATGTAACAATTTTCTGTAAGTCCATAATATGGAAGAAATGGATTTAAGGATTTTTAGGAAGTGTCAAAAATTGGCATTGCAGATTCCTGTCTCATCTTGACAAATGAGCAGCAGATGTGTATCGATATCATTTCCTGTATGGTTCTGCTCAAAATTATAAAATTAAAAGCAAGGGGAAAGCTATTTTTGTCATACAATCAACTAACAGAATTATTTTCACATATTTTTTGGAAAACTGTTAAGGGTGGTGTCATTCCAGGTCAGATTGTAAAAGACTTAGCACGGCGACATATCATTTTTATTTTAAAAATAATGAGCCAGTATATGAAACTGAATATTTGCAAAGTCTTAAGCAGTTTGCAGTGCAGGAAGTAGTTCCCGCCTATGTCCTTAAACGGCCATCCAGGAAATGAGCAGGAGGCTTTTTTTTTCTGATTTTTCCAAGAAAACAGGGCTTTATATTTCATATAAATCATCGGGAACAGTTCACACTGAAATCTCAAGTCTTATTTTCTTTGAAAAAATACTAAAAAAAAATATCAAAATGTCTGCTGCAGGAGTGATGAGCACTTTAAGGGTTAACACTTGGCTCACAATATATTTGATAAAGTAAACAAGATAAGAGAAGATTTATTTAAAACTTAGCAAACTATTGGCAAATTCAGCAGACGACGACTTCATGATATTTTTTTTTATTTTTTTCCAGAAAATCGAATTAGATATTTCATGCAAATTGTCTCTTGAGGAGACAATTTGCATGAAATGTCAAATCCCATTTTCTGGGAAAAATAAGAAAAATATTTTAAAACGGTGTCTGCTGAAATTTTTACCCAGCATGCTAAGCGTTTAACTGGATACAAAGGATGGCTACCAGTATATCAAAATAAACTAAAACCACGGTCTGTATGACTTGAGTCAGCCCATGTAAATTCATTGTTCATTAAATAGTGTAGGCCCAAATCAGATGCTACGGAAAGCTACTCATTCAGCATTTTTAGGAAGCATTCAGGTGGCCAAGTGGTTAGCACTTCTGACTTCAGATGCTGATCACAAGGTGCCTGGGTTTGAATCCGGCTGGAGGAGGAATCCAGCGCATGACTGTATGGTACAATGTCATCATCTCAATTTGACTTAAATAATGTTGAAAGAGATGTAAAATACCAAACCATCATCATCTAGCAGTTTTTAGACACATTAACCTTTTCGGCCCTAACTTTCTGCCAACTGGAATCTTCCATTTTTGAATTTGGACCAATCTTTGAATTTGGACACTTCCATTGTCGCAAATAGGGATATCAGTCAAAAATCTAGAAACAAATAGCAAACAGTCTAGGGTGTGTGAGAGCAACATTAGGTTTCCTTGCGGGCCCCCGTAGCCTAGTGGATAAGAGAGTTGACTCTTAATCCATTAGGTTTCTCACCGCTGAGGTTCGAGCCTCGCTCGGGTCATATGTGGGAAAGCCAAGTTCTGCTTACGGATGGTCAGGTGGTTTTTCTCCGGGTTCTCCGGTTTTCGCCCACCTTCGATGAATGGTCGGCTCGATATAAGTGAAATATTCTTGAAAGGGCCGTAAAACCCAAATACAAAAAAAAAAAAAAAAAATTAGGTTTCCTTTCGTCATGCTATTAGCAACATTCGCACTGAGCACGGGGCCGGCCTCGGTGGCTCAGTTGGATGCACCATCGGACTGGAGACCAGGAGGTCGCGGGTTCAACCCCTGCCGAGGTTGGCAACATTCTTCGTGGAGACTTTGATTGATTGTATGTGTTGGGGTTTAACGACACGTCAACCCTTGATGGTCATTTTGTGTCGTCTCCCAGAGAAAGGGAGAAAAGAGACAGAAGAGAGAGTAGAGGAGATGAAAGAGAGGGACAGGGAAGAAAGAGGAACAGGAATGAAAGTGAAGAAACAGAAGAAATAAAAACATTCCCCCTCTACCCTTACCCACTACAAGGATAGCAGGCCTTGCCCAACTGTAAGCCAATATCAGTTGGACACCCCAGTGATGTAAGATACACAGCACCTTCGCACCACCCGACCACCCCCTTCGTGGAGACTGATCATGAAATATTTTCTACGGTCATTCTCTCCCATCTGCTAATTCAAGAAGGGCAGTTGTCAGTTTCTGGCGAAAGAATGTGCACAATACTGGTTAACCGCTTAGAGGACTAAGCCTGCCCAGTAAACGTGTGGTTAGGTAAACTGACCACACTCGACATGACCCCATTGGGCTGAATGGGCCGTAAAACCTCAACACAAACAAACACCGAGCACGGGGATTTTGCAATGGCGTGCCAACTGCGCAATCTGGTGTTTTTTCTTTTATTTTTGCACACCCATCCCCATCCCCCCACATCTGGGTAGGGCTAAAGACCAGGAGAAAAGTACAGGTTTTTACCTTTGCACCATCCCTGCTCTGCCAGATAATTGTGTGCTTTGTTTTCATGCACAATCCAGAAGGAATTTTAGTGCCAGTTCAAAATGCTTGGGTCAATGACAAATAGCAAGTCTAAGCCCTTAATATCAGTGCAGGGATTTTAGTGGGCTCTTTTGGTAGACACAGTATAGCTGTGTGGGGGCTGGGGATGGTTACAAACGAATGGTGCACAAACAACTAGGTCATATGGAGAAGAGGACTTGATTTAAACTCTCATCTGACAAGAGAAGTAGGAATTGCATTTACAGCTAGCCCTGGCCCTTGTTTGTAAGACAAGCATTTTATCCACTTCACCAGGTGAACAGCCATTTCATATTTTTCTGAATGACTACTAAACCCTTAAACTGCTAAGCAAAAATTTAGCAGATGACATTCTTTTTTTTTGTTTGCTTTTTAGAAAATAAGGCTTGGCATTTCATGTGAACCATCTGCTGTTATTTTCTCAGAAAAATGGTGGTGCGAAAGTGTCATGTATCTTACGTCACCGGGGCGTCCAACTGATATTGATTTACAGCTGGGCAAGGCCTGCTATCCTTGTAGCAGGTAAGGGTAGAAGGGGAATTTTTTTGTTTCTTCTGTTTCTTCACTTTCATTCCTGTTCCTCTTTCTTCCCTGTCACTCTCTTTCATCTCTTCTATTTCTTCTATCTTTTTTCTCCCTTTCTCTGGGAGATGACACAAAATGACCCACAAGGGTTGACATGTCTTTAAACCCCAACACAATCAATCTTAGAAAAATACAAAGAATCAAAAGTCACCTGCTGCAGTTTTGAAAAGCAATTAAGTGCTAATATTAGGCACAAGAAGAATTCTGGGTCCTCATTCAATTAGCATGTCTCTGCAAAGCAAATTAGAGGGACACATAACCCCAAGGTTAATGCAATTTAAACTTCAATGAATGGGTGACAGTCCTGACCTTACTCTTCAGAAAGCTTGTTAGGGCATTTGTGGTTCACATGGTACATTTGTTTTGTGTTAACCTTTGCCATGCTGAATAAATTAAGATGTCACGCCCACTTCTAATTTTTAGCCAGTCAGATTGCTTGATCTAGGTTATGATACAAATTCATATTCTTAATGATAGTGTAGATCCAGATCAGTTGGCTAATGAAGAAGCAACTGCTCTGGATCTACAGTTTGCAAAGGCAGGGCATATCCGGGTACATCATGACAAGTGTTAATTCAAATTTTGTAGATCCACCCACAGATTTTGTATGTTTAAAAGTGGGCATACATGTCTAAAAGGGAGCAATGATCATTACTGAGAGAGTGAGATCTCTCCCACACAATACTTAATCCCTGTCCTGCTGTATAAATTAAGATGCCATGTGCATTTCTAATTTTCAGCCAATCAGATTACTTGATCCAGATTGTTGCTGTAAATTCACATACTTAATGGCAAACAATGCAGATCCAGATCAGAAGCCAACTGTTTGCAGAGTATATCTGGGTTCAGCAGGACAAGGGTTAAGTCATACCCCAACAAAAGGTCTTTGAGACGTTTACACAAATATCAAGGGGTATTTTTGTTTGAAGAAATGATCACAGTACTAATAAGCTATCGGAAAACTTACATAATGATATTATGTGGGCCATGTCATGTGAAAAAGTGCTTTTGAACATGCACATTTTTAGATTTAGATCATCCTGCACATGTGCAAAATACCATCCGGGTCTTTGCTCTCCATTCATACATTCTGTAGTATCCAGTGCTTCTGTTAACCTTTGTCCTGCTGAACCCAGGTATACACTGCCTTTGCAAACTGTGTAGATCCAGATCAGTTGGCTTCTGAAGATCTGGATCTGCACTGTTTGCCATTCAGTATGCAAATTTATAGCAACAATGTGGATCAAGTAATCTGATATTTGAAAATCAGAAGTAGGCGTGGCATCTTAATTTATTCAGCAGGACAAGAGTTAAGGGACCGTGAAGGCTCTGATCAGACTGCCCAAAGACATATTATCACATGACGTGGCCATATAGACACCAAAAGTCAAGATCAGCATCAGCCTGCTCTTCCATGTTCTAAACACAGTATTGTAACTGTGTAGCCTTTACACTGGATGAAGTCATCAAATAGACTAGAGGCCCTCAGGGCCACAGACCTGGAACAACTTGCCAAAATGCCATCTTTGATTCCCGCTCAGAATGATTTTAGCTATTTTTGGTCTACATGTTACCCCATATTTCCTATCAAGTTTGGAATCATTCTGCCTTTTGAGTTCAGAAGAAGAAGGTCAAAATAATTTCAAGATGGTGGCCATGGCAGCCATCTTGGATTTCCAATCGGAGCAATTTCAGCTATTTTGATCTACAAGTCACCACGATGTTTCCTATCAAGTTTCCAGACAGTTGGACTTTTGATTCAAGAGAAGAAGTTCAAAATAGACTTTCAAGGTGGCAGCCATAGTGGCCATCTTGGATTTCCAATCGGAGCTATTTTTGCTATTTTTTACCTATAAGTCACCCGGATACTTCCTACCAAGTTTTGAGTCAAGTGACCTTTTGGTTCAGGAAATGTTCAAAATAGATTTTCAAGATGGCAGCCATGGCGACCATCGTGGATTTCCAATCAGAATGATTTTAGATATTTTTGATCTACAAGTCCCCTTGATACTTCCTACCAAGTTTTAAGTCAATTAAGCCTTTTGGTTCAGGAAAAGAAGTTAAAAATAGATTTTTAAGATGGCAGCCATGGCGGCCATCTTGGATCTCCAATCAGAATGATTTTAGCTATTTTTGATCTACAAGCCCCTCTGATACTTCCTACCAAGTTTTGAGCCAATTGAGCCTTTTGGTTCAAGAGAAGGAGTTCAAAATAGATTTTTAAGATGGTGGCCATCTTGGATTTTGAATAGGAATGATTTTAGCTATTTTTGATTTACTAGTCACCAAATGCCCTAAACCAAGCTCGAGTCAATCTATTCCATGGTTTGTGAGGAGTTGTTGAAAATGTGAAAAGCTAACAGTCAGACAGACTGACGGACAAAAGGCAATAGCATAAGCTGACCTTTGCTCCAGGTGAGCAAATAAGAGGGCAGTACAGGATGGTCTAGGCCTTTCCTGTTCAAATAAGGTGTAACTTTTTACCTGGGTCAGATATTTGTAAAAATGTCCTCAAATTTTGTATATGGAGGTTTCTGACAAAATGGCATATGCAAACAGTGCAGACTCAGATCAGGCTGCTCCTGAAAGACCAGCAGTCTTATTGGGTATGCACTCTTTGCCGTTTCACAAAGTAGTTTAAAAAGAATATGTGCCTGCGTAAAGTGCAAAATTTAGCAAAAAAAAAAGTATGGAATAAACTGTTTGACATTTTAGAACATTGAACTAAGTGAAAAAGTGTATGCCAAATGTGCAGATTTTGATAGCCTATGCACCAATGCAGTCTGATCACAGTCTGCATTTTGGCTAATATACCTTCTATGGTTTTAAAATTAAATGTAGTAGGCTCTGCCCAGACTGCTACTATGCAGAAGCCAGATGGGATCATCAAGCTACTACGCTCAAACAGCCCATTTTGCCTGACTCAGCCTTTAAATAATGAGTTTACACATTTCTAAAGCAAACATACTTGAATTTTAATTTTTCAAAGAGAAAATTTCAATGGGAGCATAATGTACGCCTACAGCTATAATCCATTGTCCTTGCTGAAAGTAACCCCTGGAAACATTTTTTGAAGGTCAATTGTACTTTTAATTTTCTATTGTTTCTCTATGAAAACATGTTGCAAATCACTAGAATCTCCTAGCATCACTATTCTGGCAAGATTCTATAATTATTATTTCTGTTGTGAATTATAAAAGGTCTTTTAAGAGTCCTCTATTTACCTGGAGCTCCACAGTGAAAGAAGATCCCTGTTATTATTAATGTGGGCTAAAATTATTTATTTCAATGTTAGCTGATTTTGTGGGTGATAGACTTCATCCTTTTCCATAGGACCATGCGCAAATTTGTCACAGATGTAAAAGTGATCCCTGGTGAGGAAGTAGCTCTGCAACATCAGCTTCTTGTATGTGACATGAGGATTGATGTGCCTCCAAAATCCAAGTGCAAGTTCAACCCTCGCCTCAAAGTTTGGAAGCTTAAAGACCCTAAGACAAGCAATCATTTCCAGGAGGTCTTCAACTTGCATGTGAGCACATCTGCAGGTGTAGCTGATGGGGCCACTGAGGATATCTGGAACAACAAGACTGGACTGCTCAAGACAACTGAGGAGATATGTGGCACACCTCGGCCACACCGTTGGCATCGTGAAACCTGGTGGTGGAACGAACACGTGGAAAAGGCCATTGCTGCCAAGCGGACAGCTTTCACGGCCTGGAAGGCTGGTAAAGGCACTAGGGCATCATACGATGCAGCCAAATGAAATGCCAGACATGCAGTGCACCATGCTCGTCAAGAAGCCGACAAGAAGGTCTTCGAGAACATTGACCCCAAGTCTTCAGAAGTCTACCGCCTTGCTAACCAGTTTAGAAGAGAGAACACTGATGTTGTTGGTGACAAACCTGTGAAGAATGATGCAGGAGAGATGTCAATGAGCGAAGACTCAAAGCAGAAGGCCTGGCTGGAGCACTACCAAAGGCTTCTCAATGTTGAGTTTGACTGGGACCCAGACCACCTGTCATATCAATCACCAGTGGAAGGCCCGCCCATCCCAATCACCACTGATATGGTTAAGAAGGCTATCTCGCAGATGAAGGCAGGCAAAGCACCGGGCCCATCAGGCATAGTGGTGGAGATGATAAGAGCGGCCGGTGACATGGGCGCCTCCATGATCCGTGACCTCGCAGTTGCAATCATTTGTGATGGCAAGGTACCCTCTGACCGGGAGCAGAGTTTCATTGTCTGCCTCTACAAGGGAAAAGGGGAAGCATTGGAAAGGGGCAACTACCGCGGTCTCAAGCTGACAGAGTAGGTTATGAAAATCCTGGAGAGGATTGTGGACGGCCTCATCAGACAGTTGGTGTCAATCGACGATTCCCAGTTTGGCTTCGTCCCAGGCAGAGGCACTGCAGACACAATCTTTGTTGTCAGGCAGCTGCAAGAGAAGTATCTAGCTGCCAATAAGAGACTCTACATGGCTTTCGTAGACCTGGAGAAGGCGTTTGATCGAGTGCCTCGGAAGGTCATCTGGTGGGCGCTGAGAAAACTTGGTGTGGAGTGGATTGTGCGATTGGTGCAGGGGATGTATGCAAATGCACGGAGCCGTGTCCGTGTTGGTGAAGGGTACAGTGAAGAGTTTGAAGTGAAGGTTGGTGTTCACCAAGGATCAGTACTCAGCCCACTGCTCTTCATCATTGTGCTTGAAGCCTTATCACGAGAGTTCCGCTCTGGGGTCCCCTGGGAGGACCTCTATGCCAATGACCTTGTTATCATCGCTGAATCGCTTGAGGAATGTGTCAGGAGGCTCTTGACTTGGAAAGAAGCAATGGAGAAGAAAGGACAGAGTAAATGCAGGAGAGACAAAGATCATGATCTGTGGTATGGGACTGGACCTCCTGCAAAGTTCAGGCGAGTTTCCATGCGCTCTGTCGCACTGGAGTGGGCAGCAACAGCATCTTCTGCAATGGCTGCAAGCACTGGGTGCACAAGAAATGCAGTGGGCTCAAGTGCTTGAAAAAGGACCCTGACTATAGATGTACACGGTGCCAGGGAACTGCACGCCCCTTGGATGGCAGACCACAGAAGGAAGTCCAGGTCGGACCTGACAAGCTTGAGGTGGTAGCTTCCTTTTGCTACCTAGGAGACATGCTCTCAGCAGCAGGTGGCTGTGAACTTTCAACCACAATACGTGTGAAAACCGCCTGGAAGAAGTTCAAGGATCTGCTACCAGTCTTCTCTTCACGCCACCTCTCTTTCAAAACACGTGGCCATGTGTACAGCTCTTGTGTGCGGAGCGCAATGCTCCATGCCAGCGAGACTTGGCCATTGACAAAGCCGAACCTCCAGCATCTGCAGCGAAATGACAGGGCAATGATCAGACAGATCTGCAATGTCAGGCCACAAGACATTGTCACCACCAGGTCCAATGATCTACTTGTGCGGCTTGGCATTGAGGATATGGACCTCATTCTGAAGGAGAGAAGACTTCGATGGTATGGACATGTGGAACGCTCCAGTGGTGCAATCAAGACAGCCTTTGACATACAGGTTGATGGAAAGCGTGGGCCTAGGAGGCCCAAAATGACATGGAAGCAGCTGACAGAGAGGATTGCAGAGAGTGGAAGCTCTCAGCTATCAACCCTCTTGATAGACGTACCTGGAGATCTGGTGTGAGATCTGCCATGCGTGCAGCATGCCAGCTATCTGGAAGGGGGCCCACTGATGTGGATGTTGCCCCTGTACCTGCACGTTAATCAAAAATCCGATTATGATATTATATGATATGAATCTGACAAAGATACTATAGATAAACCCATTAAAGCGCCAAGCAAAATTGTAGCAGATGACAGTCTTTTTTTTTCTTTTTTTTTTTCATAGAAAATAGGTTTTGATATTTTATGTGAATCATCTGCTTGGCAGATGATTCACATGAAATGTCAAGATTTATTTTCTCTGAAAAAATGATAATAAAAAGATACAAAAGTGTCGTCTGCTGATCGCAGTTGTGATTGGCGCTTTAAGCATACCACAAATGGCAACTAGTCATATTCTTAAGTATTCAGACAGACATGTCATAGGCTTAGTGCTCATCACGTAAAAAAAATATTTATCATAAAGTGGCACTAACATAAAATATTTTGCTTCTTTACCATAGGGGTTGTTCTAAAAAGAAAGAATTTGCTCCAAGATTCCTTTAAGAGTAGCCCATATTTTAAAAGTGATTCTAGGCATAATTTTCAAGATTTTTCCTGGGTGTGGGTTAAAATAAATCTGTTCTGACTATGCCAATGAAGGTCTGAACAAATAGTGAAAAGCCAGATCAAATGGCAAAGAATTGCTACACCATTTGCTCAGGACTGTCTGCCAAGAAACCTAGAGTAAAAGGGGATCGATTAGAATATTTATTCGCTATTATTTTTTTGCACTAAAACATAATTAGACTATAGGTACTGATTTGAGTTGCCCCAGCATTTGAGCCACTGGACTGGGGCAACTCCACTGAGTACCTTTACTGTTTACCAACAACTAGCTGCTATGTTTTGGCAAAAGGTAGATTATGGTAGCCTTGCTTTGTGGCTGATCAGCAGTAGTCAGAGGCACATACGTAGCTCCAAATAGGACAGGTTTTTTTCAACCAAAACCTGTTAATATTTTTCTTATCTCTACAGGAAAACACATGCTGTGGTACTCATTAGAAGTGCCTCACTCACCTAAAAATATGACAAGTTGTTCATTTTTTTTGTTTGCTTTCATGCATCTGGAGCCTGCCAAAGGCTGGGGACATACAGATTTCACTATGATGTTATGTTCATACTTGCATAAATCCATACCTGCGTATGTCCCGTTCGTAAACAGAGTCTAACATTTAATGTTTGTTTACATTCAGATTTACATGAACATTTATGTCCGCATTTTTCTTGTAGATCATAACTTATTTATGCTAGGCAGTTGACATTTGGTATGGTACTTACCCAGACCTAAACCTTGAACTCTGTGCTAGAGTTGCCCCTAGGTCATGTCCTGGGATGGGCCCAGGGGTCCAAAGAGCAGGGACATTTGTGAATTTTGGACTCATCCAATCACAAAACTCACTAGATGTTGATTTTCACAAAAGCAGGTCACAATCCCAGTGGGTAGATGAAGTTTATACAATCATGATGTACTGAGATAGATGCAATTAAAATTAAAATTGGTTTGAGCAATGTTGTCTCAGTGTTGGGTGCCCACTGGGAGTGACCAAATTTTGTGATGATGGCAGGGGGGATGAATGCATTGATGAAGATTGAGGGGACTGGCACCTACCGTATAGAGATTGAAACAGGTGTCCAACCTGAAAACCTGACTATAACATTGTGTCAGTTTTACCAAAAGTAGGTCATGATGACAGTTTTGCTAAAGGTCATATTGAGAGATATTCAATGATGACGTTTGAGGGGCCATTTGCCCAAAGAAGTTGAAATACATGTCAGACCCTGAAAATTTTAACCGGGTATCCATTTTAGCTAAAGATGGTTACAGTGACCTAGTTTTGTGGCAAAGATCTGGGGTGGTGGGATGCATCACTGTGAATCTGACAGGCTGACCTGTCAACCTCGCTTTTAATCTATTTTTGTGGAAAATGACACCAGCTGGGTGTCATTTTTTCTCAAAAATAGATGAAAGCATGGTAGACAGGAAGCCAGCTTTGGGAAAACAGATTTGAACCCGATGAATGTAGCTGTTAGAAATAAACAAAGATCAAAATAGACTGGTCAAGGGGCTTTTAGAGTCTGCATATGCTCTTGAGGAGAAGCATTAATGGTACATGTATGAGCACTAATTACAGAAGGATTTCATTATATAATATTGGGATGGTGGAAGGATAAAATGAAAGCTCTGCACAAGGATGCATCATAAAGTCATGAGCTGAATTCAACCTCCAGAGGGCCAGCCTCAGTGGCTCAGTCAGATGACAGTGAAACTTTTCACCCACCACAAAATATTTAGTCAGCAATCAGACACTTCACTGTGCATACAAGTGTAACTGGGAGAAAAGTAGATGGATCAGATAATTGCCAGACCATATATATATATATATATATATATATATATATATATATATATATATATATATATATATATATATATATATATATATATATATATATATATATATATATATATATATATATATATATATACACACACACACACACACACACACAGCCTTGCTGTATTTGCTAGCTTTTATGGCGATGCCGTATACTGGTCTGGCTTTTCATCTAAGCAACAGATTTCTTGGTTAGTATCTGGATGGGTGACCCAAAATGGGGTGACCACTGCTAAACTTGGCAGACAACCGATTTGCTCGGTTTCATTTGGTGCTGCAAGCAGGGTGATAAAAGCAGGGTATTTCACTGACCCTCTATGCATAGGCTCCTTGCTCTGGAGTTTGCTTCCTTAGCATTTTAAGCTAACTTTGAGGGTGAAGTCATCAGATGAGTGTGAAAATTGTAACAGGGAGAAAGGCATACAGAGAGCATATTAAGCATCACCCAAAGTTTGACAAAACATTTTTATTGCTATTTGATGAACAATTCAGCTATGAAGCGAAACAGGAATATTATTGAATTAGTGTATAAATGGGTATATTAAGAATCAGAATTGTATTATAGTTTAAAATTACTGCTTTTGCTGGCTTGCAAATCCAATTGATTCGGATTCATTTTTTGACAAAAATTGTGTATGGTTACAAGTATGGTTCTATAGGGCAAAAATGAAGTCAGATTAGAACATGAGTGTCTTCCAAAGTTAGCACTATCCAAGACAAATAATTTCAAGACCTTACAGTCATTTTTTTGTGTAACCTCCTTGAACTGCAATGGAAGCAGCAAGACGCCTCCTCATACCCTGGACCAGGCCTTGTATCCACTGTTTAGGGATTTGCTGCCATTCCTGATGCAATGCAGCCTCAAGTTCAGCTAGGGTCTGCACTGGAGGAGTAATTTCACAAATATTGTGGCCCAGAATATCCAACAATGTTCTTGAAAGTTCTAATCAGGACTGCGTGCAGGCCATGAAAGTGCTGAAATCACATTTTGATGTAAACATTCAATCACTGCATGTGATCTGTGAGGTCTTGCATTGTCATCCATTAACACTGATCTTGTTGAAAGGGATGGTCATCAAAATAGCAGTTTCAAGAATTCCATTTGGTACTTTGTCCAATAAAGGGTCCCTTACACAGTTATCAGATCAAGCTTACAATCATGCCATAAGCATCCCCAGACAGTTACTGAGCCACCACCCAAAGGAACAGTTTCCTGGATGAGCCTTTGAGAATGAGCAGTATTTCCTGTCTCCAAACACAGACACAGCCATCCATCATATGGAGAAGAAACCAGCTTTCATCCGACGAGTGAACTTTTTTCCAGGACCGGATATTCCAGTTCCTGCATTGCTGGCACCAGTACAAAGGCACTGCCTTCTGTCCCCAAGTAAGCAATTTGTCATCTGATAGACCTTTGAGCATGGTAACCAGAAGTTCGGAGCCTATTACAAATGGTTCTGGTAGCCACTTTTGCTTCACAACAATACTGCTTGAGAACAAGTCTCGGTAATGCACCATCTTACCTTCATGATGCCTTTTGGGCGTCCCTGAGCATGTTCTGTCCTGCACCTGATTGCAGCAGATTTCTTGGTTTGTACCTGGATGAGTGACCCTATATGGGTGGCCACTGCTTACCTTGGCAGAGAACCAATTTGCTGGGTTTCACCAGTAAAGATATTGGAATGAAAATAAGGTTGTTTTTTTCCAAACTACCAGACAAGCTTTAGGACCCACCTTTCTACAAAGCAAAGCTATATACTGTCGCCAGTGAAACATAAAATCAAGGTAATGGATTCAAGCAGATATGGAGGGAGATGTAAGCAAAATGAGATAATCAATTGTGTTTCTAGTATTCAATTTCCCACAATGTTCTAAAATTATTTCTCCTTGTATAAGGTGACCTCACTCTTTTTCTAATACTTTCTGGTCAGTGAATGGTCAATACCCCAAGGGAATATATATATATATATCAATAACATAGCTCCAGATAAGCAGGGATATATATATATATATATATCTTTTATTTCTTCACAAAAACATACCCTGTGGGTATGCAATAGAAGCCCTTGAGTACCCACAATATATTTTTTTCATGGAGAAAAGTAAATCATTTTTGACTGAAAAATGTGCACACTCTGAAACTTCAATATATATGTACAGCAACTCCAGATAATGTGCTTTTTTCAATCCAGAATAATTGATAGTTTTCTTATTTTATCTGGCGCTATGTTATCGATATATATATATTACTTGTGAGTATTCACAAACATAACTTGGGGTACTCATAGGAAGTGCCTCACTGAGGTGCTTCCAATGAGTACCCACGTTATATTTACAAGTACTCACAACATATATATGTTTTTATAGTCAAGAAATAAGAAAAATATTATTCTTATCTGTAGCTATGATACGCAGCTGTGTGTATGTTTTATTTCTGTTAGTTACATGTACATCCTGCAAGCTTCTTGTATTATTTACTGGGACAAAGATCCAGATTAGACTGTGCAGATGTGCATGCTGGTCAGGGACATTGCTGGGTACAATGTGCCACATATGGCATTGTAATTAGGTTCTCTTTCACCCATGCCCACTGAACAGTTTCACTAGTCAGGCTCAATATGAGTCACCTCAAGTATTTCTTTTCTTATATATGTATACTGAACAAAAAAAGAAACTTTACACTCACTTTAATGAGCCGGCCTCGGTGGCTCAGTTGGATGCGCCGTCCGACTGGAGACCAGGAGGTCATGGGTTCAACCCCACCAAGGTCGGCAACATTCTTTCGTGAAGAGTGATCATGAAATATTTTCTATGGTCATTCTCTCCCTTCTGCTGATTCAAGAAGGGCAGTTGTCAGTTTCTGGCAAAAAAATGTGCACAATACTGGTTAACAGCTTAGAGGACTAAGCCTGCCCAGTAAACATGTGGTTAGGTAAACTGACCGCACTCAACATGACCCCACTGGGTTGACTGGGCCGTAAAACCTCAACACAAACAAACATTCACTTTAATCAGTCAAATCTCAAAGAATTTTTATCATAGGAAAACAAGTTTTATATCACATTAAACAGCATTCCATTTTCAACAGATCTGTTAATCTATTCACAAAATAATGTTTCACTTTCCATCATTGGTATCATTAAATCACTAAGGGGTCAAAATGGGAAATTTAATCGATAGTGTCATGAGTATTGCAAAGTAAAACTGGGTTCGCCTGATGAGATATTTCTGTCTGCTTCTAGGAAATGTTAATATGAGGTAAAACCACCATTTGCTGAATGCATGCCTGTGTCTGACAAGATATTTCTATCTGCTTCTAGGAAATTTTAATATCGGGATAAAACCACCATTTGCCTGAATGCATGCCTGTGCCTGACAAGATATTTCTATCTGCTTCTAGGAAATGTTAATATGGGGTAAAACCAACATTTACCTAAATGCATGCCTGTGTCAGCCTGTGCACTGAATTCACATAATGCTGCACTAGAGCATTAGACAATTTTTTTCTATTCTCTTTCTAAAGCATTTCAAAGGTCTGCAACATTGTTCTGTTGGTTTCCATTGTGAATTTGCCGCAAAAGTTCATTCCGTATATTTCTTATTGTCTGGCCGGATATTAAATGTTGATGTGTCTGGCAGTTACATTTGCTGGATGGAACTGCTGCCCTAGTGTGTTAGCGTGATTAGACAGTCCTCTCTCAGTGTGCAACCTAAGTTCACCCTGACCTCAGCGCCTCAATAGTATTTCCCATCTAGTTGTATGTAACAGTCTCATGAGATTTTGAAGACTAGTAAGCCTGAGCCAAACAGCCTTGTAACACAAGTTTTACACTGGTTCCTGTAGCCAGCATGCCCTCTATCACTCTCATTTTGACAAAGGCATGCCATTATAATGATATCCGACTGAAGTTTTCGACTGTGTTGTGATATTCTGACTCAGTTGACGACCCGATAGCATTTTTACAAGTTCAAAATATCAACATGTATACGTATCAGATAACAAAACATGGTACACATTTTTATTAGTGCTGTACTTTTATTCTTGATCAATTCTGAAACATCACATGGTTATTTATTTGTTATATAGATTACTTTTACTCTCTCAAATTATAGCTGTGACTCTCTGGGAATTTGCCATGCAGCCTCTGACCAATGCGGTGTTGTCACCTAGCACTGCAGCTTACATCATCTTTACCAACCTTTGAACTGAGACAACCCAAAAAAAGTTGTTCAAATAGGGCTTATAAAGTTCATGTCAGTTTGTACTGAGATAATCAAATATCATGAAAAATCACCTTCCTAATAGTGCATTAAACTACAGCATATGACATTCTGAAATATTTTCCTTATTTTATTTTTTCTTTTTTTCAGAAAATAAGATTTGACATCCCTTGCAAACTGAAAACAATTCACAAGAAATGTCAACCCCTATTTTCTATGAAAAATAAGAAAAATGCCATCAAAATGTCCACAGTGCTTAACACTTACGCTATTTGCAGATTCAACAGATGGTATTATTCTTATTTTCCTAGAAAATAGGATGTGACACTTCATGCAAATTATCTCCTAAGGAGACAATTTGCATGAAGTATCAAATCCTGTTTTCTATGAAAAATAAGGAAAATAGTTGTCTGCTAAAATTTTACGCAGCATGCAAAGTGTTAAGTAACCCCATGACATAATGCTATACTTGATCTTTCTTACTTTAAAATCCAGTAACTGTTGCTTGCTATGTAAGTGATTTATAAAATAACAAATTCATATCTAATCTTATTAACAAACTGTTGCGTATTTGAAATGGCTGACCATATAACATGCTATTACATGTTCAACCATTTAGGACAAGAAACATAATCAACTTTAGCCTTGCAGCAGATAGCATTCATATTTCTTTAGAGAAATTAAAGCTTGATATTTCATGCAAATTGTCTCCTTGGCAGACAACTGCCATGAAACATCAAGCTTTATTCTCTGATAAATGATACTAGAGGCTCAAGTGGGCCATAAATTGCTCACCTGGATTACGCTGATCATGATATGTTATATTGTGCAATGGTGGCCATCTTGGCTATCAGATCAGATTGCCTTTAGCAATCCAGAATCTGATGTTGTTTGAAAACTTTCAGGGGGTGGTCGGGTGGTGCGAAGGTGCTGTGTATCTTACACCACCGGGGCATCCAACTGATATTGGCTTACAGTTGGGCAAGCCCTTTTGTAGTGGGTAAGGGTAGAGGGGGAATGTTTTTATTTCTTCTGTTTCTTCACTTTCATTCCTGTTCCTCTTTCTTCCCTGTCCCTCTCTATCATCTCCTCTACTCTCTCTTCTATCTCTTTTCTCCCTTTCTCTGGGAGACGACACAAAATGACCCTCAAGGGTTGACGTGTCGTTAAACCCCAACACAATCAATCAATTGAAGACTTTCAAGATTGCCACCATGGCTGCCATCTTGGATATTGAAACTGAACGATTTAGCAGTTCTGAATCTCCATGTCACCCTGATGCCTCCCATCAAGTTTTGGCTCAGTCTGACTTACTCTTTGGACGAGATGCGGTTTGAAGAATTTCAAGATGGCCCCCATGGCGGTTTTTGATTGTGTTGGGGTTAAATGACACCTCAACCCTTGTGGGTCATTTTGTGTCGTCTCCTCGAGACAGGGAGAAAAGAGCTAGAAGAGACAGTAGAAAAAAAGATACTGACAGAGCTAACAATTGAAGATCTTCAAGATGGCTGCTGTGACAGCCATCGTGGATATCGTAACATAATGGTTTGAGCAATTCTGAATCTCCATGTCACCCCAATACCTCTCTCCAAGTTTTGGCTCAATCACCATTTGGGAGCAGATAAGGTTTGAAGATTTTCAAGATGGCCACCTTGGGGCCCATCTTAGATATTGGACTAGAACAATTTTAGCAATTCTGAATCTCTATGTAGCGCCTATGCCTCCCATTAAGTTTGGGCTCAATTCGCATTTCGGTTTGGGAGGTGATGTCCTTTGTAGAATTTCAGGACGGCCATCTTGGATATCGGAATGTAACAAATTTAGCAGTTCTGAATCTCCATGTCTCCCCAATGCCTCTTGCCAAGTTTCAGCTTAATCCGAATTACCCTTCTGAAGCAGATGTCTTTTCAAGACTTTTAAGCTGGCCACCATGGCAGTCATCTTAGATATTGGAACGGAATGAATATAGCAATTCTATATCTCCATGTCACCCCAATGTCTCCCACCAAGTTTGGGCTCAATCCGACTTACCATCAGGAGCAGATGTGGTATGAAGATTTTCAAGATGGCCACCATTGTGGCCATCTTGGATATCAGAACAGAAAGATTTTAGCAATTCTGAATCTCTATGTTGCTCTTCCATCAAGTTTCAGGCTTAATCCGACTTACGGTTTGGGAGGAGAAGTCTTATGAAGAATTTCAAGATGTGGTCATCTTGGATATCCGATGGAAGGATTTAGCAATTATGAATCTCTTTGACGCTCCGATGCCTCCCATCCAGTTTCTGCTCAATCTGACTTGTGATATGGGATATGGGATATGTCTCCCATCAAGTTTCAGCTCCTTCCGCCTGGGAGGAGATGGTGTTTGAAGATTTTCCTGGATAGGCTAACAGAACGATTTTAGCAATTCCGAACCTCTGTCACTCCGATGCTTCCAATCAAGTTTCACCTCAATCCGACTTACTGTTTGGAAGATGTCATTCGAAGAATTCAAGATGGCCACCATGGCAGCCATCTTGGACAGCTGAACGGAACGATTTTAGCAATTCTGAATCTCTATGTCACACCAATGCTTTCCATCAAGTTTCAGCTCAATCAGACTTACAGTTTGTCGTTTGAAGAATTTCAAGATGGCCACCATGGTGGCCATCTTGGATATCGGAACAGAAAGATTTTAGCAATTCTGAATCTCTATGTTGCTCTTCCATCAAGTTTCAGGCTTAATCCGACTTACGGTTTGGGAGGAGAAATCGTTTGAAGAATTTCAAGATGTGGCCATCTTGGATATCCGATGGAAGGATTTAGCAATTATGAATCTCTTTGATTCTGCGATGCCTCCCATCCAGTTTTGGCTCAATCTGACTTGTGATATGGGAGGAGATGTCGTTTGAAGAATTTCAAGATGGCTGCTATAGATCTTGGATATCGGAACCATTTTAGCAGTTCTGAATCTCCATGTTGCCACAATGCCTCCCACTAAGTTTCAGCTCAATCCAACATGGTTCTGGAGGAGATGTCAAAAATGTGAAAAGCTAATGATGGACGACCAATGGATGACGGACGACAGACAACAGGCCATGGCATAAGCTGAATTGGAGTAAAGCTCCAGGTGAACTAATAAAAATATAAAAAATAGATTGCAGTCTGTTGCAAATTTGTTTAGCACATTAAAGATTAACTTTTGCACAAACTTGGCAAAATAGAGAAATGACAAATTCCAAAAACTTAGAGTAAAGATCATAACCCTGCAGCAGACAGCATTCAAAAATATTTTTTTTTTTTTTTTTTTTTTTTTGGAAGATGATTCACATGAACTGTCAGAGCATCTGGTGAAGACAGATTGGACTGGATAAATACAGTGAAATACAGTGCAGGGACCGTAACCCCAAGTATTGGGACAGACAGGCCTTCGCAAGCAGTGTAGACCCAGATCAGATACCGCAAAGTGCAGCATCTGATCAGGGTCCACATTGTTTGCCCTACATACAGCAAAATTTTAGACACCTCAACAAGTAATAGAATGGACTATTTCAAATTTTAGGACAAGTATAGTAAGTAGACAACATGTCCCAATACTTGTAAATAGGGTAGATCTCATAATATAATATAATAATACTGTTTTTACCCTAAGTGTTGAGACACCTGGACTCATTACCATACTCATCCTAAAATTTTAACAGGTCCAGCTTACTACAAATGTACCTGTTAATGTTCCTAATCAAAGCACTGACAGCATTGATGGGTCGACTGTCTCTGAGTGTAGGCTGAGAAAATGGTCTGAATAGCGACTTATAATTGTTTCATTTAACCTTTCCTGTAATTTAAGCAAATGGTGTAGACCCTGATCAGACCCTACAGAATCTGATCTGGTTCTGCACTGTTGCCCAATGTCCAAAATGTCCCAGTCCAGGTTTTAAAGATATCCCACTGTCAACAGCACTCTGACGTCAAAGCGACAAGAAGAGCGCAGCTATAAAAAAACGTTACCTGGATTTCATCTTAGGTGCAGTTTGATTACATTGGTCAATGATTATCACGTGGACAACCACCTTATGGAAATTTTGGCCTTTATATACTATGGCTCGATTGTAAACGATCGACCCAAAAAACTACTGGATCAAATGCAGACCCTGATCTAGGTCTACACTGTTTGCTCAGGCCTGATAAAGGCCAAAATTTCCATAAGATGGTTGTCCACGTGATTATCATTGACCTATGTAATCAAACTGCACCTAAGATGAAATCCAGGTAACGGTTTTTTATAGCCGCGCTGTTCTTGTCACTGTGACGTCAGAGTGCTGTTGATAGAGGAATATCTTTTGGACCTGGACTGGGACATTTTGTTCAAATACCAGCTTGACCACACAAGTTTTGTGGAGATTGATCATGTCATTCTCCCCCTTCGCTGATTCAAGATGGGCACTTGTCAGTTACTGGCAAAAGTATGTGCACTATTGGTTAACCGCTTAGAGGACTAAGCCTGCCCATGAAAAGTATGAGTATGTTAACTGACCGGTTTGTCATGATGTTAAGTGTTGACTGGGCCCTAAAACTCCAACAAACAAATCCAAGGGTCTGTCACAATACGGGTAAATATAATATACCCCTGGCAGTTCAGGTTCAGGCAGATAGGTAAAGGTGTCCTTTCAGAAGGGGACAAAAACAATTTTGTTGGGAGTTGACGTCCCGAAAGTGTATCAATTCCCTTTAACCCTTGCCATGCTGAATAAATTAGCCCACTGTAGACTGAATAGACTTTCCCACACTATATACTGGAAGAGTCCAATTTCAATTTTAGGTATGTCCAGCTATGAAATTTACACATTCCTAGAGCAAAATGGCTAAACTATTTGCAAACAGTGAAGACCCTGATCAGACACCACATTCTGCGGTATCTATTCTGGGTCTGCACTGTTTGCCAATTACCCATTTACAGGTCTCCCGACCAAAATTGGTTAAAATGCCACGCCCACTTCTAATGTTAAGCCAGTCAGATTATTTGATCCAGGTTGTTGATACAAATTCATTAACTTAGTGACAAACAGTGCAGATCCAGATCAGTTTGCTTCTTAGAAGCCAACTGATCTGGCTCCACACTGTTTGCAAAGGCAGGGCATATCCAGGTTTAGCAGGACCGAGATTAATATTGCACACAAAGCTTATTAGGAAAGAGTGCAAACTCAAAGTAACTATTAGATAAATTAGAGTGGTCACTCAGTCCTTCCACCTACAGTGTTATTGAAAAGGTATTTGTCTAATCTGCTGAAAAATCTACAATTGTTCAAGGACAATAGTTGTAGAGTTCAAGGACAATAGTTGTAGAGTGGGGATGAGCACATAAGATTAGGCCTGCCAAGTCTTATGCTTAACCAAAAAAGAAATGTTTGCAAGGCACTTTATAGTAGAACACAGATGTACAGCACTGAAGGTAGCAATAAATCAACCTTTAAAATTCCAAACGAATCCAATGAAAGATATAAGAGGAGTTGTGGACACAAGCTTTGATAATGCCAATTCTAAGTCTGAAAGGGCTTAAAATTACTGTGAAACCTCCTTACAATGACAGCATTTGTTCACAAAGACGTTGCCATTAAAATGAATTTACTGTTGTACAGAATACTTAATGAGCATATTGATAAGTAAGAAAGGTCTTTTCTGTTTTTATTTCCTCATAGAACATAAGTTTTGGATAGTTGTTAGAATCGCCTCTCTGAGGTGACTCTAACAAATATCCAAAACATATATGTCTTAAAAGTATTAAATACAATACTCTTGCATAATTGTGACTTACTGTTACCTCTTAAGCGAAGGTTTTGTGACAGTCAACTTGTCATTATAACGAATTTTGTCATTGTATCGAGTGTCGGTATAAAGAGGGTTGTCTGTAGTTGAATCCAAATTTCAAAATCAGGTGCATATATTCACGTGTCTGAAAGAATACCTGCAAAATTTTTATAGAATCAATTGAAAAATGTGGGAAAAATTGTGCATTGGACACGATCTTTATGGAAAATAACTTTCATGGAGACTGATAATGAAATCATTTCTATAGTCATTCTCCCCTTTTGCTGATTCTAGAAAGGTAGTTGTCAGTTACTGGCAAAAGTATGTGCACAATGTTCTGTTTAACTGCTCAGGGAATTAAACCTGTCAAGGAAATGTGTTTGTAGGTTAATTGAAAAGTTTAACATGATCTGAACAGTGTTGACCAGGATGTAAAAATCTAAATAAAAAAGGTAGGTTAATTGAAAAGTTCGGTATAATTTTAACAGTGTTAATCAGGACGTAAAAATCCAAATAAAAAAAAGTGTAGGTTAATTGAACAGTTTGATATAATCATAACAGTGTTGACCAGGATGTAAAAATCCAAACAAAAAAATACTGTCATATATAGCTGAGTCAAAAATCCAAATTCAGTTGCTCATCTTCTAATCATACGAAGATTATCTGCATTTCAAAAGAATCTAATAAACAATGTAGGTGGAGTTACAAAAACAAGTTTGGCAGATGGAAATTCCGAAAGAGTAGTAATTCTGTAAAAGACATAACTCAAAAATTCAAAATCTTCACATCATAAGGAGAATATCTGTAACTTCAGTTAAAAGGTGTAGGAGGAGGTGTGGAGATAAAATATGGGATAGGTGCAGGAAAGAGAGTCATTTCTATAGTCTAAAGCTGCCTACATCAGGTGACAAAGATTGATGACAGTGCCGGTAAAACTCAATTAAAAAAAACAACAAAAAAAACCAGGAAATAAGACTTCACATTTCATCCGGATATGCCCTGCTTTTGCAAACAGTGTAGACCTGGATCTGCACTGTTTGCCATTAAGTATATGAATTTAGAGCAATAATCCAGATCAAGTAATCTGATTGGCTGAAAATTAGAAGTGGGCATGGCATCTTAATTTATTCAGCAGGACAAGGGTTAAAGTGTCTGTTATATTATGACTGTAGCATTGAGTCAAGCTCCATCATGCAAGCAGTTCTGTTATCTAAAAGCTTTTGCTGGTCCGGCAACATTCTTTTGTGGGGATTGATAATGAAATATTTTCTAAGGTAATTCTCTCCCTTCTGCTGATTCAAGAAGGGCAGCTGTCAATTTCTGGGGAAAGAATGTGCACAAGTACTGTTTAACTGCTTAAAGGACTGAACATACCCAGGAAAAGTGTTTAGGTAAACTGACCATGCTCGACATGACCCTAATGGATTGACTGAGCTGTAAAATATCTATACAAACAAACTAAAAGCTCTTGTTAATTAAACATCACTGAAAAAAGGGAAGCGTGACACAGTAGAAACTAGACACAATACTTTATAAGAAAACTGTTCCAATAAGAAAAATGTTAAGTATATATCTATCTATAATAAGCTGTGTGCTTCTTAAAAAAGAAATACATTTAATATTGTAAAGATCGAGGCTGTTCCCTGAAGGCAAAGATTTTGTCAGCCTGGATGAACACCTTTGTATTATAAGCAAACATTGTCACTGCTGGAGTTTGAATTTCAAGGCCATGTCAAGATAACTCTGCCTTGTACTGTATGTGAGCAATTAAGGCCTGAATATCTTTGTAGTCTGGACTTGTTCAAATTTAAGAAGGAACAACTCCAGAAAACGCTTTTTTCTTCAACCAAAAATAATTGATATTTTTCTGATTTCTTCACAAAAATATGAGAAAAATATTTTCCCAATAGCAGATAAGCCCTCTGACCTAGAACATTGAGATAAGGCCTTAAACTGTTTATTTAACGTAAATAAGGCAGATGCTCCATACTGTATGGTTGTATAACAAAAGCATGCAACTCATACCATGACCATATTTTAAAAACGTGCAGGGGTCTACAGGCAATAGCCCACATTTATAATCCCCAAGTTAAGTGATAATTAGTCATTACAGGTAAATACAGGTAAAATGTTTGAGTGAGTGCATGTGAATCTTTAACAGCATTTATCTTTGCATTTCATCACTTCTTGTTTAACTTTTAGTTGGTTTTACATAGATTTTTATCTTTGACAACACAAATATAGCAATGGCTTGTATAATATCACAGACAAATAAGGAGAAGAAAAGTTTAATACACAATGGCGGAGTTCCCCCTTTGGTGAACAGGCGGCAACATATAACAATAAGTGTTAGCCAATATGAGCAAGAATTTATTATCGGGCTAACAGAAGGGAAGCCAGTTCCTAAAATGTTTGCCAATACCCATTATTATTTGGCTGAAAATTATTCATTACCTGGGAAATCCACTCTTTTTTAGGAAAAATAAATGTACACTTTACCTGGGAAATCTGTGCTTTTGAAGGAAAAATAAATGCGCACTTTTGCCATGCACATTTTTGAGAAAATAATAGTGCACTTCTGATATGCCAATTCGCACTTTTGTAAAATGCTGTATGGTACTTACCCTTAACTTCAGGTCTAAGCATGTTGGTTAAAAATTTTAGAAAATGACATTGAGAGACATTTTTAGCTCGCCTGTAAGAAATTACAGGAAGAGCTATTGTATTACCCCCGGCATCGGGGTAGGCCTTGGTGGTGGCGGCAGCGTTAACAAAAATGTTAAAGGTTTAAGTCAAAATTTTTAAGACCTTATATTTTCTAAATCCTGAGATAAGATTTTTTGTTTATATTTAGTATGATTATAGATGTTGGTCCAAAATTTTATTTGGCACTATCCACACCCCTGCTCATGACCTAGAGATCAAGGTCACAGAAATTTTATGTTGAAGTTGTGTATAAAAAATTTTTAAGATCTCTTAACTTCTAAATCCTTGAATGGGTTTACTTTATATTTGGCATGATTATAGATATCGGTCCATAATTTCTTTTGGCACTATCCCCCACCCCTGCTTCTGACCTAGAGGTCAAGGTCAAGGATTTAGAAATATATGTTAATGTTTTGCGTCAAAATTTTTAAGATCTCTCCATTTCTAAATCCTTGCATGGATTCACTTTATATTTGGCATGATTATAGATTTTGGTCCAAATTTTATTCAGCACTATCACCACCCCTGCTTATGCTGATTATGACCTAGAGGTCAAGGTCAGTGACTTAGAAATTTATGTTTAAGTTCTGCATCAAAGTTTTTAAGATCTCTTCATTTCTGAATCCTTGCATGGATTCACTTTATAATTGGCATGATTATAGCTATTGGTCCAAAATTTTATTCCACACTATCCCTACCACTGCTAATGACCTAGAGGTCAAGATCAGAGACATAGAAATTTATGGTAAAGTTTTGCGTCAAATTTTTTAAGATCTCTTAATATCTAAATCCTTGCATGGATTCACTTTATATTTGGCATGATTATAGATATTGGTCCAAAATTTTATTCCGCACTATCCTTACCTCTACTTATGACCCAGAGGGCAAGGTCACGGACTTAAAAATGTATGGTAAAGTTTTGTGTCAAAGTTTTTAAGAGCTCTTAATTTTTAAATCCTTGCATGGATTTACTTTATATTTGGCATGACTTTAGATTTTGGTCCAAAATTTTATTCAGCACTATCCCCACCCTATGACCTAGAGGTCAAGGTCACAGAAATTTTATCCGAAAGTTTTACCTCAAAAGTTCTTAAGATCTTGTATTTTCTCAGCTTTTGGTTGTTTGTGTTGAGGTTTTACGGTCCAGTCAACCCAATGGGGTCATGTTGAGTGCTGTCAGTTTACCTAACCACACTTTTACGGGGCAGGTTTAGTCCTCTAAGTGGTTAACCAGTATTGTGCACATTCTGTCGCCAAAAACTGACAACTGCCCTTCTTGAATCAGTGGAAGGGAGAGAATGACTGTAGAAAATATTTCATGATCAAATCTCCACGAAAGAATGTTGCCGACTCAGCGGCAGTTGAACCCTCAACCTCCTGATCACCAGTCGGACATGCATCGGCAACTGAGCCACCAAGGCCAGCTATTTTCTCAGCTAGTTTTCGAATCACACTGTTCATTTAGTTTATTTTGGCATATAGATAGCTATGGAAGATGTTCTTCATCCAAAATTATATCCAGTTCAATGTCTCCTCCCCCACCACCAACCATATTATCTGGATATTTAGGTCATAGCCTTTTTTTTTATTTGACTGACAAGCATAAGTTCAGGCGAGCTATCCTGTCTGGCAACAGATCTTGTTCTTATTATTCCTAGAAAAAGCCAACTTTCATGCAACTGTCCCCCAAGAAGACAATTTGCATGAAACCTCAAACCCTCTTTAATAATTTGTGGACCCCAAGAAGACATTGTGCATGAAATACCAAACCCTATTTTCTGGGAAAACTACAAGTATTACAATTTATCTGAATTACGTAGGATGCTGAAGGTTAAAAATTTCTGACTATTTGGTTATACATTATGTCTGAAATTAAAGCTAAATGAATGTCAGGCTAGGTAATCCCTCATCATACTCTAGTCTGATATTGTTCTACAATATTTGATTATGATAATGTGAAACTACCTAAAAATAACAAGAGATGTATGATTCAGTTCTTTGGCACAGAGGATCCCAAGGAGAGAATCAGTATCAGGCACAACCATAAGATGGGAATCAAGATAAGTATTTTCTTATTTCTCTATGAAAACATATGTTGATGAGTACCTGCAACATGTGTTTTCATGAAGGAATAAGACAATCATAGAATAATTTTGGCTGAAAAAAAAAAAAAAAGGTTTTATCTAGGTTCTCTGGTGTCAAGGTACATTTAACCCTTCTCAAGCTGAACACGGATATACTCTGCCTTTGCAAACAGCGTAGATCCAGATCAGTTGGCTTCTGAAGAAGCCAACTGAACTAGATCTGCACTGTTTGCCATTAAGTATGTGAATTTATAGCAACAATCCGGATCAAGCAATCTGACTGGCTGAAAATTAGAAGTGGGCCTGGCATCTTAATTTATTCAGCATGACAAGGGTTTAGGCAATTATAGGGCTGAGGGAATTATCCCTGCTGGAGCTTTCACCCGTGAAGGCCTTGTTAAAATACTCTTTACTGCTCTCTGAGCTAATTCAGCAGACAACAAATTGATGATATTTTTTCTTATTTTTACCAGAAAACAGGATTTGACATTTCATGCAAATTGTCTCTATCAAATCCTGTTTTATGAAAAATTAAGAAAAATATTTCAAAATGTCATCTGCTGAATATTTTACCCAGAGTGCTAAGCATTAAGCATAGGGCTTCGAAAATTATCTCTGTTGGAGTTTTCATCCTTGAAGGCCTTAACTACTTTTGTCGGTTTAAAAAGACTGGATAAAAAAACTGTCTGCTCTTCTTTTATCCAGGCTCTGGGCAAATTCAGCAGACGACAGTTGGTGACATTTTTCTTATTTTTTTTTCAGAAAACAGGATTTTGCATTTCATGCAAATGACATATCAAAGCCTAATATCTGAAAAAATAAGAAAATTCTTTCAAAATATTGTCAGCTGAAATTTTTACCAAGAGCGCTAAGCGTTACGTTTCCATAAAAAAGAAAATCTTTGTTGCAAAATGATGTGTGATATACCACATTTATCCAAAATATTAACCCTTAACTCTCTGCAGGCTATGTAAGAATTTCAGCAGACAACATATTGAAATATTCTTATTTTTCCCAGAAAATAGGCTTTGGAGACAATTTGCATAAAATGTCAAACCTGTTTTCAGAAAAAGGTAAGAAAACTATTATCATTTTGTCGTCTGCTGATTTAGTCCAGAGAGAGGTAAAGGTAAATAAAAAGTAAAAGCTGTCACAGGACAGTGTAGCTCTCCTGAATCGGGCTTTGCCTCTAAAAGCTTTAAACAAAAACTTTAGCAATAATTTTTTCCAAGTCTATGACCTTAACCTTAAAATCACTCATGTGGGTTGGGTACTTCAGATAGTATCTAACATCAAGGCAAGTATGAACTACTGCCATCCAGAGGTGCAGGAGATACAACTTTTTAGCCTTTAAAGTGCCAAGCAAAATTTGTAGCAGACGACATTCTAACTTTTTTTTTTCTTTTTTTTTCAGAGAAAATAAGTCTTTACATTTCTTTGCAGACGATAATCACAATCATGAAATTTCAAAACTTACTGTCTTTGAAAAATAAAAAAAAAAAAAAATGTTTCTGCTGTGGTTGTGATTGGTGCTTTAAGGGTTAAAAACTTTAATCAATGCCGGCACCAATGCCAACGCCATGGCAATTGCTATAGCACTACTTGTACTTTCATTCTGAGGTGTCTGATCTGGGACTAAACTCTTGGCTCAGATCCTGACAAGATTCCCCATTCTGCAGCATCTGTTGGAATTACACTGTTAGCTCATGCCTGACTGGCTCTACTGGCCCATTTCTGGACATCTTGCAGTTATCTCCCTTTGAAATTTTGTCCTCCGTTCTGGAGTGCACCATATGGAGAAAACCATGGAAAGAAGCAGTAATTTTGAATTTGGTTAAAATAGAATGCTTGAAGAGCCATATGATGTATAATACACCAATTATCACTCAGCCATGTAGGTCACATGAGCAAATTTGTTGATGTTTTTTTCTTATTGTTTCTTATTCTTAATGTAAATCTGTACTCCAGAATGGTGGAGGGAAGCAAGTCCTTCAAAAATGGGTCTGTTCATGTACTTAGGCTAAATATGGTATACTGTCAAACTGTAAGACTTGCAAATTATATTGGCTGGCTAAATATTGGAATGATGAACACATTCTAGCCTTTATTGCTCTGGGCAAATTCAGCAGAAGACAATTTGACAAAATATTTTCTTGTTTTTCTAGAAAACAGATTTAGACATTTCATGCAAATTGTCTCATTAGGACACCATCTGTATGAAATGAAATGTCAAAGGCTATTTTCTTGGAAAAATAAGAAAAATACTCCAAAATGCCGTCTGCTGAAATTTTTGCCCAGCATGCTAAGCATTAATAATGATTTTCAAATAAAAAGACCAGCCATGATCCTCTGTGTCCACAATCCTTGTAAGGAAACATTATAGTACTGTGCAGAAGAGATTTCTTAAAAATTATGCAGCTCCAGATGAGGCGATAACTGCTGCAAAAATGAGGATGTTTTTGTTACTTTTGCAAGAAAACATTGCTTGTGGGAAGTAATTGGAACTGTCTCAGTAATTCCAATGAGTACCCATAAGATATGTTTCAGTGCAAAAATAACAAGAATATTTTTTTAATACTCTCTTTTATCTAGACCCCTGTGATAAGTGAATGCTACAATTATGTTATTGAAGAGATTGTCCATGTATAAGAATTTGCTGAATTTGTATTGAACCAAGTGTTATATTTTGCCTTGTAGGCAGTTTTAATTATTGTCAAAAACTTGTCAGTGGCACAACTTGACAAATTGTTAACCTGAAATTTTAAAGCACTACTCAACATTGTTACAGACAATATTCTCAATTATTATGTCCCCCCACCATGGGCATATTGTTTATAGTGCGGATCCTGTCGGTGTCAGCGTAGCCACTTGTCTGCACTCTATCTCCTTATTGAATGGACAGATTTTGGCCAAACTTACACAAATATATTATTGGGAGGGGAAAAATACTGATTAGATTTTGGTGACCTTGACCCTATTTTCAAGGTCACAGGAGGGCTTAGATTGTTGGAAAATGGGGCGTAGCCTCTTGTCCGAACTCTATCTCCTTATTGAATGGACAGATTTTGGCCAAACTTACATAAATACATCACTGGGAGGGGGGAAAATGCTGATTAGATTTTGGTGACCATGACCCCATTTTCAAGGTCACAGGAGAGCTTAGATTGTTGGAAAATGGGGCGTAGCCTCTTGTCTGCACTCCATCTCCTTATTGAATAGACAGATTTTAGCCAACCTAACATAAATATATCACTGGGAGGGGGAAAAATGCTGATTAGATTTTGGTGACCTTGACCCCATTTTCAAGGTCACAGGAGGGCTTAGATTGTTGGAAAATGGCTTGTCCGCATCCTATCTCTTGAAGGAATGAAGATTTTAACCAAACTTGCACATCTATATTGCTGGGACATGGAAAAGAACTGATTAGATTTTGGTGACCTTGACCCCATTTTCAAGGTCACAGGAGGGCTTAGATTGTTGGAAAATGGGGCGTAGCCTCTTGTCCGCACTCTATCTCCTTATTGAATGGACAGATTTTAGCCAAACTTACACAAATATATCATTGGGAGGGTGAAAAATGCTGATTAGATTTTGGTGACCTGGACCCCATTTTCAAAGTCACATGAGGGCTTAGATTGTTGGAAAATGGCTTGTCCATCTATATTGCTGGGGCATGTAAAAGAACTGATTAGATTTTGGTGACCTTAACCCCATTTTCAAGGTCACAGGAGGGCTTAGATTGAGGGAAAATGGCTTGTCCACACCCTATCTCTTGTAGGAATGAATAGATTTTGACCAAACTTGCACATCTACAATGTTGGGACATGTAAAAGAACTGATTAGATTTTGGTCACCTTGACCCCATTTTCATTTGGTGACCTTGACCCCTCTTGTCTGCAGTCTATCTCTTTATTGAATGGACAGATTTTAGCCAATCTTACAAATATATCATTGGGAGGGTGAAAATGCTGATTAGATTTTGGTGACCTTGACCCCATTTTCATGGTCACAGGAGGGCTTAGATTGTTGGAAAATGGCTTGTCCACACCCTTTCTCTTGTAGGAATGAATAGATTTTGACTAAACTTGTATGCTGATTAGATTTTGGTGACCTTGACCCCATTTTCAAGGTCAGAGGAGGCCTTAGATTGTTGGAAAATGGCTTGTTGGCACCCTGATGCTGATTAGATTTTGGTGACCTTGACCCCATTTTCAAGGTCACAGGAGGGCTTAGATTTGTTGGAAAATGGTTTGTATGCACCCTGTCTCCTGAATGAATAAATGGATTTTGACCAAACTTGTACAGCTATATTGTTGAGACATGGAAAAGAACTGATTAGATTTTGGTGACCTTGACCCCATTTTACCGGTCACAGTAAGGCTTAAATTGTTGGAAAATTGCTTTTCTGCACCCTATCTCCTAAATGAATGAATGGATTATGACCAAACTTCTACACCTTAGTTGTTGAGACATGGAAAAGAACTGATTAGATTTTGATGACCTTGACCCCATTTTCAAGGTCACAGTAAGGCTTAGATTGGTGGAAAATGGCTTGTCTGCACCTTGTCTCCTGAAGGAATGAACAGATTACGACCAGACTTACACTGCTATAGTTCTGGGACATGCATTGGAACTGATTATATTTTGGTGACCTTCACCCCATTTTCAAGGTCAGACAAAGGCTTAGATTGTTGGTAAATGGCTTGTCTGCACCCTATCTCCTAAAGGAATGGATTGATTCTGACCTAACTTGTACATTTATATTGTTGTGATATGGAAAAGAACTGATTAGATTTTGGTGACCTTGACCCCATTTTCAAAGTCACACTAGGGCTTAGATTGTTGGAAAATGGCTTGTCTGCACTGTATCTCTTGAAGGAATGGATGGATTTTAACTAAACTTGCACAACCAAATTGTTGTGGCATGGAAAATAACTAATTTTATTTTGGTGACCTTGACCCCATTTACAAGGTCGCAGGAGGGCTCAGAATGTTGGATAATGGCTTGTCTGCACGCTATCTGCTGAATGATTGGATGGATTTTGACCAAACTTGCACATCTATATTGTTGAGACAGAGACAAGAACTGATTAGATTTTTTATGACCTTGATCCCATTTTCAAGGTTACACAAGGGCTATGATTTTAGAACATGGCTTGTCAGCACCCTATCTCATTAAGGAATGGATGAATTTTGACCAAACTTACATATAGGTATATTGTGACCTTGAGTTTATTATAGATACAAACTATTTTAACAATATGTCTGTTCAAACTGGTGGGGGAACATATGTTTTCCTATGAAAACACTGTTCTAGTTATTATTATTATTTTTTTTTTTTTTATTTAATTTTTCAGATAAAATAAGGCTTGATATTTCATCTTGCTAGTATGGTTGGCAGATGATTATTATAAATGTCAAACTTCAACAGTTTGAACATCTTTGAGACCATGGAAATTTGTTCTAGACATGGGCAGTTCCAGCCACTAAGCACCAGGTGAGGAGGCAAATGGGGAAAATTTAGAGATGTACAAGTACTTTCAAACTGAATTGCCTGTTGAATAAGTCTCAATAAACACTTAATCTCTCACCAAATTCTCACCAAACATACCAAAGTTCAATGTGTCTGCTGCAGAGTTCTATCTAAAACATTGCATGTGATGAGAAACCACTACTAGCATGCAATTTTTCCTTATCCCACATGTATTGTTTTCTACCCTATCTGGGAACTATTTACTTTTTTTATTTTTAGCTCACCTGTCACACAGTGAGGGTGAGCTTTTGTGATCACATTTTGTCCATCGTCCTTCATGTGTCTGTGCGTGCGTCCATCCGTGCCTGCATCCGTAAACAATTTCTTCAAATGACATTTCCTCCTAAACCACTGATTGGATTTTGACCAAACTTCACAGTAATGAGCCTTAGTTGGTCCTCTTTCAAATTTGTTCAAACGGTTCCAGTCCATTGCACATCTAGGTCACAGGAGCTAAAACTAGATTTTTTTACTGAAAACTTAAAAAATCTTCTTGTCCGAAACCAGAAGGCCCCTGTTTTTGATATTTGGTATGTAGCTTCATCTATTGGACCTCTATCAAAGTTGTTTAAATTATAGCCCTAGGGTCAAAAATGGTCCTGTGCCGGGGGTGACTTGTTTAACATAGACCCATGTAGGGAAAACTTTAAAAATCTTCTTGTCTGAAAGCAGAAAGCCCAGGTCTTTGATACTTCACCTGGTGGCCCTCTAACAAGAATTGTTCATATTATTGCCCTGGGGCCCTTCTTGGGGCTGACATGTTTTACATAGACTTATATAGATAAAACCTTCAAAAATCTTCTTATCCTAAACCAGAAGGCAGGGCCTTTGATATTTGGTACATAGCTTCACCTAGTGGACCTCTACCAAGATGTTCAAGTTATTGCCATGGGATTTTTAGCCCCGCCCCAGGGTGGACTTATTTTACATAGACTTAGAGAAAACCTTCAAAACCTTCTTATCTGAAACCAGAAGGCCTAGGCCTTTGATATTTGGTACATAGCTTCACCTAGTGAACCTCTGCCAAGACTGTTCAAATTATAGCCATGGGACCAAAAATGGCCCCCCCTGGGGCGGACATGTTTTACAAAGACTAATATAGGAAAAAACTTTAAAAATCTTTTTGTCTGATTCAAAGTGCAAAGCCTAGGCCTTTGATATTTGGTATGTAGCATTGCCTAGAAGTCCTCTGACAAGAGTGTTCAAATTATGCCCCTGGGATGAAAAGAGGCCCTGCCCAGGGGGGTTAGGTCACTTAATTTACATAGAGCAAAAAACTAAAAGCTTATAATTCTGCAATGCTTATGGTTGGGACCCTCCAACTTAGTAGAGATGTTGGTCTTCACCAGTAGATGATCCTGAGGGCAAAGGTAAAGTTCACCAGAACCTTTAGTACTGAAATGCTTATAATTTGACAGTGCTTGGGGCTAGAACCCTTGAACTTAGATGGGATGTTGGTCTTGACCAGCAGATGACCCTAATAGCAAAGGTCAAGGTCACAGTGACCTCCAGTACAATTTGTACTTTGTTTGTGTTGAGGTTTTACGGCCCAGTCAACCCAATAGGGTCATGTCGAGCGCGGTCAATTTACCTAACCACACTTTTACTGGACAGGCTTAGTCCTCTAAGCAGTTAACCAGTATTGTGCACATTCCTTCGCCAGAAACTGACAACTGCCCTTCTTGAATCAGTAGAAGGGAGAGAATGACTGTAGAAAATATTTCATGATCAATCTCCACGAAAGAATGTTGCCGGCTGCAGGGGTCGAACCCGCAACTTCCTGATGGCCAGTCGGATGCGCATCCAACTGAGCCACCGAGGCCAGCCACAATTTGTACTAAACAAGCTTATATTTTGGCAATGCTTGGGGCTAGGACCTTCAAACCTAGTAGGGATGTTTCTTCTGACCAGAAGATGACCCTGAGGGCAAAGGTCATGGTCAAGGTCCCCATGACCTTTAGAACTGCATGTCTGTTAGCAATGCTATGTATAACATGATTCAGGTGAGCGATATAGGGCCACGATGGCCCTCTTGTACTAATTTTGTTGTCAGCATAATCTTTCAAGAGTCTAAAATTCGTAGTTTGGTAATAGATTAAAGCCTTTCCTGCATCAGGAATAAATGGTATCATGAGGTACAGACAACAGGTGCAAAGACAGATGGATGCACAGACAAATGGGAACCTCTCTATGACATAAGGTCATCCGGCCACTTTACCATTTTCAACAGAGTTGATGTCTATGATGATACAAACAATCTGTACATGTTTCAAAAGAATTGGATGAAAAATGTGGACTTGACTGCATAAATGAGAAAAGATTAACCAAAATTTGAAATGGTTCCTTTTCCCATTACGTTTGATGGATTTTATTCAATTTAAATAGGGTTGATGTCTATGATGATACAACTAGTCTGTGCAAGTTTCAAAAGAATTGGATAAAAAATGTGGACTTGATTGCATAAATGAGAAAAAAATAACCACAATTTTAAAAAAGGGCCTTTTTCCCATAATGTTTGACAGATTTTCTTCATTTTTGATAGGATTGATTCTTTCAATGATACAAACATGAAATGTCAAAGCCTATTCTTTCAATGATACAAACATAAAGTGTCAACGCCTATTTTCTGGAAAAAAAAATAAGAAAAATATTTCCTAATGTTGTCTATTTACCCAGCATGCTAAGCATAAATATGGTGCTGGTCAGGTTACTATTCATAATGGCTCAAGGACTGTTGATACAGTGCATTGTGAAAACTTTATACTATAATGGGAAATTTGCCTCCGAGCTTACTATGCCTGTCCGTGTGTGAAATGAAAATCTCCAATTTTTTACCAAGGGAAATAACTGCTGCAGATATAGTTTGATTGTCAGCATTAGTTACCCTCCTCTTTGGTTGCTGAATTCATAACTCCAGATAAGATATTTTCTTTAACATATTTTTTTTTTTCTTATTTCTCCATGAAAAGATATTGTGGGTATGGTACTCATTTAGGTGCTCTAATGACTAAGAACAAGGTATGTTTTAGTGAAAAAATGTAAATTACATGTATTTAAGGGATATTTCTCTTATCTGCATAAGCAATGTGATGTTCATTTACTTTCTAGTAGTCAGATATTCATGAGTAAGAGAGGGCTAGTTCAAGCTCTGCTTTCTTTCAACTGAGGGACAAGCAAATAAGCAGCTACTGTATTTAACCTAAACATTAGTACAGACAGACCTGAGCAAACTTTATACTCAGATCAAACTGCTAAAGGAGCAGTCTGATAATGATCTACACTGTTTGCCATTCCATCACAATATTTCCGGCACATCTCTGGGTCGTAAAATGGACATATAAATTTTATAAGTGTGCTAAGGTGCATTTTACAAGGCTTCAGACAAGAGGGAGTTTCAGGTAAATATTTTTCTTATTTCTCCCAAAAAACATGTTGTGGACATTCATTAGAAGTGCCTCATTCAGGCACTTCTAATGGGTATGACAACATGGTTTTTGGGAAAAATAAGAAAACAATAACACTTTTGGACTGGTTTTTCAAAAGTCTGTCTTTTAAAATAGTGATGTCCAGGCAGGCAGGTGGGCGGGAGGGTTGGTGGGTGTTGGAAGTCGTCAGTGGTTTACATTTGGGTTAACCTTTTTGAAAACCTGTCCATAATGCTGTTCAGTATTTTTCTTGTTGTTGGAAAAAGTGTGGTTATCTGGAGCCATGATACTGTTTTATGACAACCAGGGTTAAACCTTGTAACCTCACTTGTATGGGAAACTATCTACAACCTATCATGATGGTCTCAGAACCAGCATTTCTGCATTATAACTAGAATTCCGAGAATCTGATGCGTCGCCTGCTTAAAGCACCAACCATCTGTTATGAAAAAGGAAAAAAACACTGGTCCTTATTATCGCTCCTATGCCTAAAGGCAACCCCTCACTACAAACTTCGAATGAAATCAATGAATCCCTTCAAAAGTTATTGAGGGGAAACAATATCTTTACCTTGTATTTTACCCCTACCTTGTATTTTACCCCAACAACAAAAACTAAGTCGAAAAAGGGCCATAACTTGGCCAAAATTTTGCAGATGATTACCAATATCGAACTTGACCTGTATTTTTAGCTCCCTGGAACTATGTCCCTGGGGAGCTTATGTTGTCACCCAGTCGTTGGTGTTGGCATCTATCGGTGTCTGCATTAGCACAATGTTTCGGCTGTCGGCGTCCATCTTAACACAGTATTTAAGTTTTCAAAGGTGTGCATCCTGCGAGCTGTGTTGTCTTCTGACAACTCTTGTACAATGGTATGTCCTTCTGCAAACTTTCAATAAAATCAATGCATCCCTGCAAAAATTATTGAGTGGAAACCAATAGAACCACACCAACAAAAGGTGTCGAAAAAGGGCCATAACTCAGCCAAAATTTTGCAGATGATTACTAATATCGAACTTGACCTGTATTTTACAATGACACATCCTTCTACAAACTTTCAATAAAATCATTGCATCCCTGCAAAAGTTATTGAGCGGAAACCAATATCAACACACCAACAAAAACTAAGTCGAAAAGGGCCATAACTCAGCCAGAATTTTGCAGATAATTACTAATATCAAACTTGACCTGTATTTTACAATGATATATCCTTCTGCATATTTTCAATAAAATCAATGCATCCCTGCAAAAGTTACTGATAGGAAACCAGTATCAACACACCTACAAAAACTAAGTCGAAAAAGGGCCATTTTAGCCAAAATTTGGCGGATGATTACCAATATCAAACTTGACATGTATCAAACGTTGATATAAAGTTCTGCAAAGTTTGAATGAAATCAATGCATCCCTTCAAAAGTTATTGAGCGGAAACGTACAACAAAAACTAAGTTGAAAAAGGGCCATAACTCAGCCAAAATTTGGCGGATGATTATCAATATCAAACTGGACCTGTATTTAATAGTGATATAAAGTTATGCAAAATTTTAATAAAGTTCATACATTCCTTCAAAAGTTATTGAAGGAAAATGAAAAGTGTTAGGACGACACCAACGATGCCGCCGCCGGCGACGACGACACGGATGGACAACATGATCCCTATGTGTCTGCCATGCTATGCAGGCAACACAAAAACATGTATGCAGTGTTCCTGAGATCTTCTCTACTTGTTACCATATCCTAACAATATAAGTAGTAACACATATCCTAACAATATAAGTGGTAACACAATGAATTTTATGAAGGCAACTTAATCACCTCCAATTGCAAAAGTTAATACTTCCCTTCCAGCATAAGTAACTAAAATAACTCATATTTACAGTAAATGTCCTAAAATTTCGAAGACTATTCTATTATTTTTTTTTTGGCATAATTATTTTTTTTTTTTTTTTTTTTTTTGCTCAGAGGACTAAGCCTGCCTATGAAAAGTGTCGTCAGGTAAACTGTCCGTCGACATGACTATAAAAGTGTTGATTGGGCTGGGTCTACACTGTTTGCAAAGGCCTATCTGTCCTAATACTTAGTGTTATTTCGTTGATATGCTTATCATAATCTTAACACATGAAAAATGAGTGACATTTTTGTCAAAAAGTTGGGCTTCATATTTCTTGTGAATATTATCTTCCCCAGGGAGACCAAACAGCTCCAGATAAGAGGAGTTTCCAGACAAATGCTTTTCTTATTTCTCCACAAAAGCATTTGTTGACACACTTCTAATGAGCATCCAAAACATATTTATATTTTTCATGAAGAAATAAAAAAAATATCAATACTTGTTTGGTTGAAAAAAAAAATGCATTCAATCCCTATTTCCATAGTTTCAGGTAAAGAAAGACAAACATTCACTATTCCTACCTTTTGTTGTCGAGTCTTGTATCTGTAAGTCTGATGTTGGCTGGTAACCTGAAAAATAACCAGATAATGCCCTGTTATCAAGGCCTTCAAATTCCACCAACATTTCCTAGCTAAGTTTCTATGTTAACCTTATCATTTACCACTATCTTGGCTAATTCAGCAGACCACAAATTGGTGATAATTTTTCTTATTTTTCCCAGAAAACAGGATTTGACATTTCATGCAAATTATCCTTTGAAACAATCTGCATGAAATATCAAAACCTGTTTTCTGGGGAAAATAAGAAAAATATTTCAATATGCCACCTGCTGAAAATTTTATGAAGAGTTCTAAGCTTTAAAAGAGCCATGCAAAATTGTAGTAGACAGCATTCTGAATTTTATATATATTTATATATTTTTTTCTTAAAGAATGATTGACAAATACATGTAATTCCTAGTCTTGCTGAACCCAGTTATGCCATGCTTTTGCAAACAGTGTATATCCAGATCAGTTGGCTTCTGACGATCTGGCCGATCTGGATTTGCACTGTTTGTCATTAGGTATGTGTCTTCAACCTGGATCCAGTAATCTGACTGGCTGAAAACTAGAAGTGGGTGTGGCAACTTATTTCTTAAACAACTTTCTGGACTTTGCTGCTGAATAACTTGATGCGAATAACAAGGCCTAATTTGCCTGAGCATTAGTGAAGTCTGATCAGGATTTTGCAATTCATCAGCAATTCTACAGAATCTTACTATTCTGTCAGCAAACGAATGTAAGCTCTGGTTAGGCTATGCAGATGCACAGATCAAGCTCTAGGTTTTTATACTACCATGTGTTTAGACAGATATGCCTGAGCAAGCAGTTTGGTCAGAATCTGCAGCTGAGTTCGGCCATTTTCAACTTGATCCTAGTGTAATATGACATACTTTTGCACCTGAGAACTTATTCAGTAACCCATGAAAAAGTTCTGTGTTCTACATAGGTACATCTTTTTTTCCCACAAAATCTTATGCAAAAACTTGATGTGTGTTATAATCAGGTGCAAGTAATAAACAGCCAAATTCGCTATTTACTATTCAGTCAGCACTTTCTAGACACATGGCATATTATCAAATGGCCATATTCAAATGTTAGGATAGGCATGGAGTCAGTCAATGGTTGAGGGGTAAGGGGGTGTGGAGGGCACGATAGGATGGTGTTATAACATTAGCTATTTATACTGACTGCAGAAAACAAATTAACAATATTTTATTTTTAAAAAAAAACAGGCTTTGATCTTTCATGCAAATTGTCTCTCCAGAAAAAAAGTATTTCAAATTTTGTCTGCTGAAATATTTACCTAGCATGCTAAGCTTTAAGTTAATTACAGCAAGCCAAACATAGCTCTAGACAAGGTGTTATTTTTTATTTTATTTATTTATTTTTTTTCATGTTCAAGAATACTGCCTGATATGGCAGGGATAGAACCCTGTGACCTCCTGATCAGTCGGATCCGGATCCGACTGAGCCACTGCTTCCGAGACGTTGTTTAGAATTTAGAGCAGGGGCATAAACAAAAAGTAACCATAACAGCACTACCAGAGATTTGCTGTGAGCTAAAAAGAAAGGAAATTTAAGACTTCATAGCTCCAGATAGGGCCCTTTTTTCAGCTCAAAAGAAATGAAAGTTTACTTATTTCTTCATGAATATATCTGTTCTGGGTACTCAACAGAATGCCTAGCAGACATACTCCAACGTATTTTTTGGAGAAGTTTGAAAACTATTATGTGGATACCCCCTCTGGAGCTGGGACTTCCTCTCAAATACATGCAGTGAGAATTGACAATTAAATATGGTCATTATAATAACATAGCCTCAAGGCAAATGAGAACACAATACATACAGGATTTCTGAAAATGCAAGCATTTATAAAAATTTACCCGAGTGTAAAATGACAAAAACAAAGCTTATTACTGCACATATAAAATGAAAAGTGCAGAAAAAAAAGAGTTTTAAATAAAATATAGCTCTATTCAGACAATATAAAACAAGATTTGCATCAAAAACTTGATTACGATCTTTCATCTATTGCATTCACCTGTGATAATTATTGGAAAAACCAGTGTGCTCTAAAAATAGCTAAAAATCTAGCTATAAAAAGTGTCCACATGTTCACACCTGGTTGAGCAGCACACACCTGAAACTTGTTCTACTGGTTTCAGTACAGGTAGTCAACTTCGGTCTAAAAATAGCTGTCTCTCAAGCATAGCAGAGTTCAATACATGTGAATGTAGACTTGTGAACTAAGTAAGCCTCACCCTACACTGGAATAAATAGTAGGGATTCTGCCCCTATTCTGAGCACTTTCACAGGATCTAGAACCCTACAGGGGTAGTGGGGCAATCATGGATAACACATTCAATCCAGAGACAGCTAAACTTTATCATTTTCGATATATGAGAGAATACAGAGCTGTTTGTGTTCTATGGGCTCTCCTGACAATAATTTGGTGTGTTATGAATGTTGTGGTGTTCGTACAGCCCCAGTGGATTGGTGACACACCTGAAAGTGACGGATATGGGCATCATGGCGTGTTTCTCTATTGCTATCCCAACCATCTAGAATTACGATATGAATGCAGTGGCAGTTTCGCAGATTTCAACTCACTTCTCAACGACGCTTACAGAGCCTCAACTTTCTTTGTTGGTGTTTCTGCTCTGTTAATGTTGATTTCAGTTGCCGCTCTTCTGCTCTTCTTCTGTTTCAAGAAAACAGCTGTTTTCTACTTAGTTGGGTTGCTTGAACTCATAACTGGTAAGTCCAGGATTTAACTAAATAAGCCTGTTTTGAAATTTGACTCTGTTGTGTTTACAAAATGTATCAGACGGCAGTTTAGACTTGTTTTCATCTAAATTCATGTATTTTGTATTATTTTGTTTTAGCTGCTACAACTATAGCTTTGAACCACAAATCTGTACAACAATGTTTCCAAAATCTGTTACTGTTTACACATACCATATTCGATCTAATTACCGCACCATGCGCTTAGGTTTTTCAAAATTACTGGGAAAACTTGTGATAAAATATGTATTCACGTATACTAAGAGTACACTTGAACAAAGATCAGTGAAGGACTTATCAAATGAAGCTTATGTGATGTTTTTGTGATTTTCTTTTTCTGATTTTCTTTACAAAAGCATCTGTTGTGGGTACTCATTTGAACTGCATCGACAATTTGATGCAAATCAAATGGGTACCCACAGCATATGCCTTAATAAAGAATACAAAAATTACACGGGCTGTAATCTGAAGACTACGGAATTGCTTGAGTAATTAGGTAGAATACGGTATATGCATTATACTTTTTTTGACTATTGGGGTGGGGTGAGGGTGGTGGGGGAGGGGTACTTTTTGTTTCCTCTTGTCTATCCTGTCTCTGACAACAGTCAACATTCTGAAATACTGTTGACAGGGCTGTTAAACCTCAAACATCCTTCAGATTGAGATATTTAATGGAAGGATCCTGAGCAGGAAGAGATCAGGGCCCAGTTGTTCAAAGCCTTGTTAGCTTAACGAGCTCGTTAAGGGTCATTTCGTTTACTGTTTTAGCGGATTCAGTATACAATATTCTGATATTTTTTGCTGAAAAAATGTGAGTAGCTTTGCAAAAGCTACTCACATTTTTTCAGCAATAAAGATCAGCATATTTGCGTATCACTCAATGTAAATTTTAACGAATCGTTAACTAACGACATCGTTAGTTTTGAACAACTGGGCCCAGAATATTAACTGGAAAGATTCTGAGCAGGGAGACATCCACTGTATGGGGAGACTCCGCGAGTCATCCCTTGTGCAGGTCAAAGATCCCAATACTGAGACTGAATCCTCCTCAGTGGTCTATTAACCCTTAAAATGCCAAGAAAACCTGCATCTAAAAATGTGGTCTGCTGAATATTCTTGCAAACTTTTCAAACCTATTTTTCCATACAGGCAAACAGGACCCTGATCAGACTGCTCCTAGAGGAGCAGTCTGATCTGGATCCACACTATTTGCAAAAATGACTTTTAAAATCACAAGCAAATGACAAAGCAGACGACAATTGTTGTGATTGGCAGTTTTAAGAGTTAAATCAGCAAGACTGGCTACCTGTGGGTGATGGTCAAATAAGACCAACAGCAATAGAAGTAGAAGGAAAGAAAGAATACAAAAGTATCATAACAAATTTAGTGCTTGGAAAGTAGTGCTTAGAAGCCACAAACCTGGTAAATGTGGCTAAATTATAATACATTGTACATTCAGTCTTTCCAGTGTTTCAGAGAATAAGTAGTACTGTATTACCATAACTACTTCCCAAACTTGTCCTAAAATTTGAAATAGTTCATTCTACGACCTGTTGATGTGTCAGAAGTATTGCTGTATGTTTGGCAAATAATGCAGATCCTGATCACATGCTGCATGCTGCAGAATCTGATCTGGTGTGCAGAATCTGATCTGGGTCTACATTGTTTGCTCAGACCATTGTTTGTATCAATACTAAGGATAAATATGGTATTTCTCACTATCCCATAATAACTGAAGTACTGTTGACAGGACATAAACCCATTAAAGCATCAAAATAAACTGAAAACATCAGCCTGTGTATCTATCCAGTCTCGCCAGGGTCCTTGATGTCTGCACAAAAGTCTTTGGAGAATGTAGTAAAAAGAATTAGTAAACTTGCGTGGCAGGCAGATAACTCTGTTAAAAATTATCGAAATTCGCCCATTAGCAATCCGAAAGCAAATCTTCACATTATCAATGCACCGTTTGGTGAAAATCCATTGATATATACTAGTTCTCACTTGGAAACGAAAATACAGAGTGGTGGGCAGATGCCTCTGTCAAAAATTGACGAACTTTGCCCATTAGCAATTCAAACCAGAGCTCCATAATATCCATGCACATACCAGTTTCACTGATATTTATCCAAATTATCACCCAGAAACAAAGCTAGGGATGTGTGGTGGGCAAATAACTGTTTAAAATTGAGAAAGTTTGCCTAATAGCAATCCCAAACCAGATCTCCACAATATCAATGCATATACCAAGTATAATGAAAATCCATTGATATTTACTCATGTTATCTGGACAGACAGATGGACATACAGTAGATAGGTGGTATTTACACATTATCAAAATGGACAGATGGACATACAATAGATGGATGGATGAACCAACAGGCAGACAAACAGACGTCCAACATGAAACTATAATGATCCGCCACTATTGTGCCTGGTTATTAATGAAACTGTAATATTGGTATATTATTCTAGATACCCTAAATATTGGGACAGGCTACAGTTTGGACAAGTCTGAATATTTAGGGTAAACTAAATAAGGTAAATGTTGTCCTTTATGTTTAATAAGGACAGGTAGAAATTAAATCTTACCACTCTTTAGGAAAATTCAGACGACGACAAATTTATGCTATTTGTCTTATTTTTCACAGAAATAAACTTTGACATTTCATGCTAACTGTCTTCCGAGATGACAGTTTTTAGTAATAAAAAGTCAAAGTTTACTTTCTGGGCAAAGTAAAAAAAATATTTCAAAGTGTCTGCTAAATATTTTACCCAGTATGTGAACTGTTGCATGTTGAATTTACAGCAGTAAATACAGGTAGACTAACTGTGAGTCATCAGGAACTAAATTATTAAAAGTGAAATGATACTGTGGCTAAGACTGTTTACTGAAAAATAGACCTGAGGCGGAAATGTCCATCCGACTGACTTCACAAAAGTTTCATTTTGATCATTCAGTTGGAAGAATATTACCATACTCAAAACTTAACACACTTTGGGCAAATTTAGCAGATGACAAACTGATGATATTTTTCTTATTTTTCTTCTTGAAAACAGGATCTGACACTTCATGCAAACTGTCTCCAATGCAGACAATTTGCATGAAATATCAAAACCTGTTTTCTGAACAAAGAAAAATATTTTTGCATGCCATCTGCTGAAAATTTTACCCAGAGCGCTAAACGTTAAGGGTCTAAATATTAAAGGTTAAATAAAAGTTATACTGTTTGACCTTCCGCTGATTCAAGAAGGGCAGTTGTCAGTTTCTGGCGAAAGAATGTGCACAATACTGGTTAACCGCTTAGAGGACTAAGCCTGCCCAGTAAACGTGTGGTTAGGTAAACTGACTGTGCTCAGCATGACCCCATTGGGTTGACTGGGCCGTAAAACCTCAACACAAACAATATACTGTTTGACCAAAACTTTTTCCTCTCTTCAGAGAAAAACATGAACCCTTCCTAGTAGGAATTATATTGACCCTAAATATTTAGATACAATAACTCCTTTAACAACCCTCATCCTATTATGTGAACAAGCCCATTTTTAGCTCACCTGTACAAAAGAACAGGAAGAGCGTCGGCAACTGCTGCGACATTAACAAAAATGCTTAAATTTTATGCCAAAGTTTTTAAGACCTTATATTTTCTAAATCCTCCAATGGATTTAGTTTATATTTGGTATGATTATAGATGTTGGTCTAAAATTTTATTGACCATTATCCACACCCACACTCTTGACACAGAGGTCAAGGTCACAGACTTAGAAATCTGACTTTAAAGTTTTGGATCATGGTTTTTAAGATCTTAATTTCTAAATCCTTGCATGGATTTACTTAATATTTGGCATATTTATTGATATTGGTCCAAAATTTTATTCGGCACTATCCCCACCCCTGTTTATGACCTAGAGGTCAAGGTCATGGACTTAGAAATTTATGTTAAAGTTTTGTGTCAAAGTTTTTAAGATCTCTTAATTTCTAAATCCTTGCATGGATTTACTTTATATTTGGTATGATTATAGATTTTGGTCCAAAATTTTATTCAGCACTATCTCCACCCTAAAACCTTGAGGTCAAGGACTTTGAAAGTTTTACCTCAAAGTTCTTATGTTCTTGTATTTTCTCAGCTTGTTTTTGAATCATACAATTCATTAAGTTTATATTTGGTAAACACCAAACAGATACAGATACACCTTCCCCGCTGCATCCCCCCCCCCCACCCACCCACCGACCCTCACACACACACTCAGCCACCCCCCTCCTACCCTGTGATTTGGTTTTTAAGGTCATAGTCTTTATTTTTTTTATTTGATTGACAAGCACAAGGTCGGAAGAGCTATCCTGTCTTGCGACTGGTCGTTACCACCTGTTGCTGTGTCTAAAAACTGTTGGATGAGTGCTAAACAATGTAGACTCTGATCAGATATGGTGTCTGATCTTGGTCTACACTTTTTTAGCACAGGTTTATCTTTCTACCCTAATTTGCTCCCTTTAAGAATTCTTTCAAATTAGAGCAGAATATATAAACTGATTTCAGAACAATGCTTACATGCTGAATGAATTATGATACCACGCCCACTTCTAATTGTCAGCCAGTCAGATTACTTGATCCAGGTTGTTGATACTAATTCATACTGAATCACAAACAGTGCAGATCCAGATCAATGTTTGCAAAGGCAGGGCATATTTGGGGTCAGCAGGACCAGGGTTGAGCCGGCCTTGGTGGCTCAGTTGGATGCGCCGTCCGACTGGAGACCAGGAGGTCGCAGGTTCAACCCCCGCCAAGGTCGGCAACTTTCTTTCGTGGAGATTGATCATGAAATATTTTCTACGGTCATTCTCTCCCTTCCGCTGATTCAAGAAGGGCAGTTGTCAGTTTCTGGTGAAAGAATGTGCACAATACTGGTTAACCGCTTAGAGGACTAAGCCTGCCCAGTAAACGTGTGGTTAGGTAAACTGACCGCGCTCAACATGACCCCATTGGGTTGACTGGGCCGTAAAACTTCAACACAAACAAACAAGGACCAGGGTTGAACCGAAAGAACAATACTGATTTCAGAGCAATGCCCCTAGACTAAAGAATAGGACAAAAAATATATAATACGATTATACAGATTTTGCCTGAATGTTTTATCGAGTATATTATTTCAAAGAACTTTTAACTCGCTGATGATGATGGTTTGTTTTTTTTTTTACATTTTTTTCGATGTTATTTAAGTGTTATCAAGATGATGTTGGGGTGATAATGAAAGGCTCTGTACAATGAAGTGCCATACAAACATGGACTAAATTCTACCTCTAGCAGGATTTGAACCAGGGACTTTGTGATCAAAGTCATGATGTCAACAGCTTGGACATATACTTTTTATTCTGTTGGTTATTCTAATATATACCATACCCTAATATACTTTTTTATTGTGTCTGGGTACCCTATTAAGGCTTAGCACTCTGGGTAAAATTTTCAGCAGACAACATATTAAAATATTTTTTCTCTTATTTTTCCCAGAAAACAGGTTCTGACATTTCATGCAAATTATCTCCAATAGAGTCAATTTGCATGAAATGCCAAATCCTGTTTTCTGGGAAAAAAAGAAAAACATCATCAATTTGTTGTCTGCTGAGTTAGCCCAGAGAGTGGTATGGGTTAAAATTTTGAATGTAATGTTCAGAGAGTGCTGTTACAGTGGAACCTGCACTAACAGCCATCTCTCAACAGCTAACTCCCTATAATACAGTGGAACCTGCACTAACAGCTCTCTCTCAACAGCTAACTCCATATAATACAGTGGAACCTGCACTGACAGCCATCTCTCACCAGCCAAATCCCTATAATACAGTGGAACCTGCACTAACAGCCATCTCTCACCAGCCAAATCCCTATAATACAGTGGAACCTGCACTAACAGCCATCTCTCACCAGCCAAATCCCTATAATACAGTGGAACCTGCACTAACAGCCATCTCTCACCAGCCAAATCCCTATAATACAGTGGAACCTGCACTAACAGCCATCTCTCACCAGCCAAATCCCTATAATACAGTGGAACCTGCACTGACAGCCATCTCTCACCAGCCAAATCCCTATAATACAGTGGAACCCTGCACTAACAGCCATCTCTCACCAGCCAAATCCCTATAATACAGTGGAACCCTGCACTAGCAGCCATCTCTCAACAGCTAACTCCCTATAATACAGTGGAACCTGCACTAACAGCCCTCTCTCAACAGCTAACTCCCTATAATACAGTGGAACCTGCACTAACAGCTCTCTCTCAACAGCTAACTCCCTATAATACAGTGGAACCTGCACTCTCAACAGCTAACTCCCTATAATACAGTGGAACCTGCACTAACAGCCCTCTCTCAACAGCTAACTCCCTATAATACAGTGGAACCTGCACTAACAGCCCTCTCTCAACAGCTAACTAACTATAATACAGTGGAACCTGCACTAACAGCCATCTCTCAACAGCTAACTCCCTATAATACAGTGGAACCTGCACTAACAGCCATCTCTCAACAGCTAACTCCCTATAATACAGTGGAACCTGCACTAACAGCCATCTCTCAACAGCTAACTCCCTATAATACAGTGGAACCTGCACTAACAGCCATCTCTCAACAGCTAACTCCCTATAACAGCCATTTTCCAGATATGTTTTACTATCTGAGCCACACAAAGCAAAAAAAGTGCTTTTGAACATGTGCAAAATGTGCAGATTCAGAACATCTTGCACATGTCTGGGGTGGTCGGATGATGCAAAGGTGTTGTGTACATGTATCTTACATCACCAGGGTGACCAACTGATATTGGATTGCAGTGGGCAAGGTCTGCTTTCCTTGTAGCAGGTAAGGGTAGAGGGAGAATGTATTTATTTCTTCTGTTTCTTCACTTTCATTCCTGTTACTCTTTCTTCCCTGTTCCTCTCTTTCATCTCCTCTATTATCTCTTCTATCTCTTTTTTCCCTTTCTCTGGGAGACCTTCTCTACTATCTCTTCTATCTTCTACCCATTCTCTGGGAGATGATACAAAATGACCCACAAGGGTTTAAGTGTCGTTAAACCCCAACATAATCAAAAAAAAAAACTTACACATGTGCAAAGAATCATCCAGGGCCTTTGCTCTCCCATCATATATTAGTGATTCTGTTAGCAGATATTGAAGGCCCAGAGCAGAATACGCACATGTGCAGGCTGGTCTGGGCCTTCACTGTCTGCATATGCCCGAAGAAACGTTTTCACATGGTGGGGCCAATATATTTAACCTCCCCACAAGGGTCACCTCCCTACAAGTAACAACAGCCAGTTTTATTTTCTTAAAGGAGGGGAGCACTGTAATGTTATCATGACACTAACAAATCTGATTCTAATGAGTACACTCAACATTCAATTACATGTATTTTATAGATGATCAAAAAGACATTCCAAGATTATCCCCATTTGCCTTCTGAACTGGCACAATGACTTGAACTACCCATGTCTAGAACAAGTTCCCATGGTTCCAAAGATGTTTGAGCCACTGAAGTTCAACTGTACTTTGTTTTTGAGAAATAAGGCTAGGCAGAAAATTAACCCTTGTCCTGCTGAATAAAGATTCCACACCCACTTCTAATTTTCAGCCAATCAGATTCCTTGATCCAGATTGCTGATATAAATTCACATACTAAATGGCAAGTGACCGGCACAGTGGCTCAGTGGTAGAGCGTCCGCTTTGTGACCGGGAGGTTGTGGGTTCGATCCCCGGCCGGGTCATACCAAAGACTTTAAAAATGGTACTAGCTGCTCTTTCGCTTGGCGCTCAGCATTAAGAAAGTAGAGCTAGAACTGGTCAGCTCAGTGTCAGTATAATGTGACTGGGTGGAATATCATGTCAAAGTGTCTGGGGCGTGATATTTCAGTGAGGCAGCACTCTAAAAGTGAGCATTGAGCTCCCTGCCACATCCAGACACCGTCGCGATATGACTGAAAAAGGTTGAAAGCGACGTTAAGCCCAAATCAAACAAACAAAAAACTAAATGGCAAAGTGCAGATTCAGATCAGTTGGCTTCTTCATAAGCCAACTGATCTGGATTTACACTGTTTGCAAAGGCAAGGTATATCCTTGCTTAGCAGGACAAGGGTTAACATGAAATGTCAAGCTGTATTTTCTCTGAAAAGTACAATTTTAATGGTGCTTTAATGGTTAATGACAAAATATTTCCTATATAAAAAAATAGGACAAAAATATTCTATTTTCTGCTTATATTTCAATTCAGAAAACTAATTTCTTTGTTTTTTTTTTTTTCTCTTTTCAGCAATTTTCTTGTTCCTTGCCTGTGTGATATACCCCAGTGGTTGGGACAACCAAGAATTACAGACTATCTGTGGACCGGAGTCTGGAAAATACCGAACAGGAAAGTGCAACATACGATGGGCATATATCCTCGCAATCCTGGGAATTTTCGATGCCGCTATCTTGGCTGTGCTAGCTTTCTTCCTTGCCTCAAAGAGGGCAAAGATCGAAATGTACAGTGCATCTGGTGCTGTGACAAAATGTAAGTTTTATACTGCAGGAATTTTTTGTTAACCCTTTCACCTCTGAATTTCTGAAATATGCTCTTCCATCTCTGGACATAATATCCATTGTTGCAAATAGTGGTTTAGACAATAATCAATACTAGAATGGCATATAATGTAGATATTGATGAGATAATACCCACTGATTCTGTAACTGAAGGCCCTGATCAAACCTGAGTGAGTTTGCAGGTTGATCTGGGCCTTCACTGTCCACTTTTAGAAATAAGAAAAAAGATCATAGCTTTTTCCTTAAAAATAAACAAAAACTTATCTGGAGATCTATATACAATAGGTGGTTTTAGAATAAAGTTAAGGGGATAATCATGCACATTCAGGGGAGGTAATTCTGTTGAATTATTTTCATCCCCTTCTGAAAAAGGGTAAAGGAAAGAATTTGCTCCAGGTGGGGCAAATACTTCCTTTTTAGAGTTCTCTTTCTATATTAAAATCCCTTAAAGATTTACACCATAAGAACCCATTAATTCAGCAAATTCTTAAAAACTATTATTACCTTCTGGTTTCAAAAGATATTATATTTTGTTGGCTTCCCAGCCACATTAATATTTGTGGAAATGAATTAGCCGATGTCAATCTATTTGGGATGAACAAACTCAAAATAAACTGAATGAAATAAAACCAAATTTTAACAGCAAATGCGCATTCTCTAATTGACTCCTCCGTCAGAACGCTATAACCACGCCCATGCGTAAATCCTTAGACAAACAATATCGTGATACCTGTATTTATCAATGAAAACTGCATTCATACCTGTATTTATCAATGAAAAAGTACATAGGTAATATTGTTTGTCTAAGCAATAACATTAACCGTTAACTGGTAAGCTAGTTTGGTTGGTCAGATTTTGGTGTCGTTTACTGGTCCGGTGATTTCACGGAGGACTCAGTTACAGCAGAAAAGAGCCAGCCTCGGTAGCTCAGTTGGATGCCCTGTCCAATTGGAGACCAGGAGGTCGCGGGTTCAACCCCTGCCGAGGTCGGCAACATTCTTTCGTGGAGATTGATCATGAAATATTTTCTACGTCATTCTCTCCCTTCCGCTGATTCAAGAAGGGCAGTTGTCAGTTTCTGGCAAAAGAATGTGCACAAAATACTGGTTAACCACTTAGAGGACTAAGCCTGCCCAGTAACGTGTGGTTAGGTGAACTGACAGCGCTCGACATGACCCACGCTCGATATGACCCCATTGGGTTGACTGGGCCATAAAACCTCAACACAAACAAACTAACAGCAGAAAAGAACAAACGAAAATCACCAGATGTAGAATTGGACACACTAGAATTACTCACTCTTATATATTAAAAAATGAACAAGCGCCATTCTGCATTCCTTGTAACGAACCTTTAACAGTCAAACATTTTCTTATTACTTGTGCAGAATTTAACCATATTCACACAAAATATTTTAACATAAAAACTGTAAAGGATCTTTTTAATGATATACCAACTAACAAAATAATCGATTTTCTTAAAGAAATTGGACTTTTTAAATAAATGAGAAGATTAAATTGTTTAATCTGTTATTAATTTTATTGACTTTATTCGCAGGGGTCCCACAAGGATCTCTTTTGGGACCCCTATTCTTTGCAGTATTTTTCAATGAATAGGATACTTGGTATTACACAAGGTGACCCTCTAAAACCCCTTGCTTATCTTTACTGATCATGCTTTTAATGAATGACCCTTGTGTAAGCCTGCATCTATTTTTAGATATTGTTGATACCCCGGTTTCCAGGAACTGGCTTATCTCAGCTTCATCTGTCCGGTGATAATAATCCACCAATAGGCAGTTAGCTTATCCCTCTCAGGAGCATTGGTTTTTGGCTTCTGTCTTTTGCGACCCTGCAGCATTAATCTCAGCAGCACGCAGCCAGCATATCCGCCATATTGGAAAATTTTTGCAAATTGTTTCCCCACCCACCCTCCACTTTTTGCTGTACAAGATGCACTGTACACTTATATTTTACTGATTTTATCTGTTGTTGTTCATACATTTATGTTGTAGTTTTAGTCATGTAGAGTAGGTAGACCAATAAATTCGCTGCATTGCTATTACAATAATCATATTAAAACATTTCGCATTTGATTATGTGATAGATTCTGTGATGATTACTGCGCTATAAACAGCCCTATGGACACTGGTTCAAATTCAGTGAAATAAGGATATTAATGTGAATCTTGTGAATGAGACACTTAAACGGCAACTGATTGATTAGTGTTTATGTGGCATATAAACTGTGGAAGGCCCTTATACAGGGCAATATGAGAAAAAAAAAAAAAGTGCTGGATTAACACAATGACATTCTTCACCTCATCATCATCTCCCTTGGGAGATCATTTGCCCTAAACAAATGAATTACCTTGGCTTTGCTGTGTCTTTATTTTAAATGCAAGTTTTGCCAGCTGCATGTATCATATTTTAGTATTTGCTTTTGCATAATTAAATGGTCTACATTGTACCCAAACCCAGTCTTTCTCATCATTACAATCTCTCTTTAAGTTTAGTGCAGTGCATCTAAGTAAGAGAAAATTAATCAGTATTTTTAATAAATTATAATCATTAATACTGTTATCTTTTTAAAATGAACATACCAATCCTAGATATTTTTAATTTCAAGTTAAATAAACTCATCATATAATATAAAAATTATTAGACGCTATGTGCCCTTTTAGGGTTGAGAGTCTATAAATAAAATAACCATCCATCCACCCTTTTAAAGTAGAGGGGATTGACCAGCAGGAAGACAAACAGTCACAAAAGTTGTCTCGCTTGTGAAAAATGGCAGAAAAGTTGTCTCCCTTGTGAAAAATGGCAGAAAAGCTGCCAAGTGTATTCTAGTTCCCCTAATTCTAAAATATTATTTTTCCTTTCAGCTGAACTAAATGGGTATGGAACAGACACAATGTCAAAGAGGTCGATGGCTATTCAACCAGCCGTTGTAGCCGTACCAAGCGGACCCGGTGAGACGAGGGACAGTTACTCCGAATACTCTCAAGTGAAACGCCCAGGTTCTCAGTCGAATTTCAACCTCTAAAGAGGACAAGTGTTAGCTACAGTATACTCATCATCAATCTTTGTCTCTGAGACGTCGGACTATTTTAAGATACCTATGATTATAGTTTGTCGGTTACTGAACTAACGAACGACAATAGTTCGTTAGTTACTGGACTAACGGATGACATCATAATTAATAGTTAGCTGAAATAATACTCTCTTAATTGTTACTATTGTGTCTCAGAACATTTAACCCTTGAGATGTTTTCAAATCTCTATGCCGTGGTAGGTAACTATGTATATTTGAATCTGATAAGCTGGCGATGATTACCTCCTTTGTAATCAGAAAGCCTGAATGAAAATATAACCTTTTCGAGCCTAGGAGAAAATGATAGGAAAATGCAAAAATTATTGTTAGAACTTCTTTTTAGACAAAAGACTCTTTTTCATGAAGTAAGAGGAGCTTAAAAAGGGAGCTTAAACTGCTCGAACAAACTTCAGTAGATCTTGTTATGAGCAAAGGAAAACAGAAGCTTGTGAATAAAAGTTGAACTTGATACTACCGATTCTCTTAACAGCAGCTTTTTCATTTAACCCTTCTCTTGCTGAACACGACATACCCTGTCTTAGCAAATAGTGTAGATCCAGATCAGTTGGCTTCTGAAGAAGCCAACTGATCTGGATCTGCACTGTTTGTCATTAAATATGTGAATTTCTATCAAAAACCTGGATCAAGTAATCTGATTGACTGGAAATTAGAAGTGGGCGTGGCATCTTAGTTTATTCAGCATGACAAGGTTTAAGCAGAATTTATTTCAGTTATGGCCCTGTATATTAGATTTGTGTTCTGGTTTAGGCATTTTTGTAGCCTGCATTTATTTCATTGGCTACAAAAGAACTGTTTGTTTTCTAGAAATTAACCCTTATCCTGCTGAATAATTTAATTGGCCACACCTATTTCTGACTATTAGCCAATCAGATTACATCAAAAAATGTTTTCATTCAAAATTACAAACTGAATGACAAACAGTGTAGATCCTGATCAGATCTGATCTGGATCTACATTGTTTGCAAAGGTAGGGGTTGTTGTGAACAGCAGGATAAGCGTTAACTGGGTTTCAGAAAAGCAGGGTGTTCAGGTAAATATCCGTAAAATGATGCCTTAAAGAGCTCACAGGTCATTCAGACAAGAAAAATCTATCCTTATCACCAAAATTACTTATATGAAGCCTTGGGTCATTAAAATTTAAGGTTTCATATAGTGCTGTATTTAAAATACTCATGAATCAAGGGAACCAGCTATAACCAAATGAACAGGAAGTTCTACAAAGGATCAATGGAACATGCCAAAGAATCAGACTGTGTCCCTTAGATTTATGAGATAATTTGGTCTGGTTATTAAATGGGTAAAAGATATTTTATTCTCTCTGAAAGTTATTTTTATAGTTTCTCCACATACTGTATATAAATCCATAATTATATAGTCAAATTGTGCTTGTATGTATATATATATATAAAGATCTTTAAACAAAAAAGGCCTTCTCTGGGTGCTTAATATGAATGTATGATATATGAATGTGTTTGAATGGTAAGATGCATTCAGCATATATTCAGTATATAGTCGATTAAAATACCACTCAAAAAAAAAAAAAAAAAAAAAATGCGTATTTATAGTTCTAGATAAAGGCTTTTGTTATTTCAACAAAAACAAACATATTTTTCTTCTCCATGAAAACATATTGAGGGTAGTAAATAGAGATGCCTTGCTGGGGCTCTTCTAGCGAGTGCCTGCAAGGGGACCGTGGAGAATTAAGGAAAATATCAATGTGCTCTTATCTAGACAGATGTTATACTATATATGTTAAGTTTCCTCCAAGAAAGGTCTGTGATGTGGCATCTCCTTAGCATTGACTGAGACATATTAATGATATGATATATTACAACTTCTATTTTTGGAGTTCTCTCGTAGAAAGTTTTACCAAAGTTAGTGTGAACTTTTCCATAGAATCATTACAAGTTTAAATCAAATGTAGATGCAGTGTAACATAGCATATTATTTAGTACCATACTGTACCGTATTAAACCTAAATATTGGACTCCTTACCATAGTTGCCCTAGAATTTGAACAAACCCATTATTATTTTACTACCTGTTGATATGTCTAACATGTTGCTGGATGAATGGCAAACAGTGTAGAGTCAGATCAGATGCAGCATTCTGATCTGGGTCTAAACTGTTTGCTCAGGTCTACCTGTCCCAATATTCAGGGTTGTTACGGTAACTAGTTTTACAAATGCTTTCTGAATGAATCTTTTCATCGTCACAAAAATGGTGTGCAGGATTTTTTTTCTTTCCTTTTTTTTTTTTTTTTTTTTTTTTTTGTATTTTCACTTACTTATATTTCTATTAGTACAATTAGTATGAAAAAAGTTTGTTTGTGAATAGAAGCATAATTCAAGTGTGTAGCTAGCAAAGCATTTATCATTTGAGCTATAAATCAAGAAAATGTACCTTAGGACATGTGCACCCAGGGAAGACTCAGATCAGCCTGTGCTCCAAACTGTTTGATCTTCACTATGCACTCAGTGGAGGCAGGAAAGAATTCAAGGCTTGCACACACAGGTGGACGGCTAAGACTGGATAGATTACACTCATGTGCACATGGTTTCATGCCTGTGATGGACACACATTTCAGAAGGCACATTTCTTGCATTGTAACTCATTTCATTTCTGTTCATTTTGTAAATTCCAGTATGTAATACCATTTGCTTTGCTTTCAACAGCCCATTTCTAAAAACCTGGCTGAAAAAAAAAGAACTGCCAGCGGCAGCCAATGATTTTTTCCTTTAAAATACATGTACTAAATAACATTTTCCTTAGAACTGCTCTGTATCCATGAGTCTGTGTAAGTACAGACCTTTTTAAGACCCAACTGATTCTTCAAAGCAAAAATCCCTGTGATGATCCTAACTATCTTAAATAGCCAGTAAAATAATTTGATATGCAATGTGAAGAAAAAAAAAGGCCTTATCCCATATGAGAACAGCAAAGGTCCAAATAAGCACGCACAGTACAGTCTGACTTGGACAAACTCTGTTCATCAACATACACTACAATGTCCACTGATTTTGTAAGCAGGCAATGATGGCACATTGAGGCAGGCTGATCTGGGCCTGTGTTGTCCGCAAATTGCATGGGGCCCTTTTCATGCATTGCACATCATTTGACAGTCCACTGGATTGGTATTAGATAGCATAACTGGCAAGAGGATAAGGTGTCACCACTATCTTTACAGTAGGAAGTTTATGGAGCTAGCAGAGAAACTTCCTTTGCAATCTAAAGGTCAACATTGATTGTAATGTCCTAGAATTTAAGGCTTACCACTCTGGGTAGAATTTTTCAGCAGACAGCATAATGAAATATTTTTCTTAGTTTTCCTAGAAAACAGGTTTTGATGTTCCATGCAAATTGTCTCCAATGGGACAATTTGCATAAAATATTAAAACCTGTTTTCTAAGAAAAATAAGAAAAATAATGTTGTCTGCTAAATTAGCCAAGAGAGTGTCAAAGGCAAAGTTCCCCTTTCAGAAAACAAATACTGGAATTTATACTGGACAAAAGGAATAGAATTGTTGTCAATGTATTCCTGGAGCACCTAAAATACAGGTGCTAAAAATGGCAGTTGTTTTGGATACATTTAACAAGAAAAGTGGAATTTTGTTGTCGCACAATATTTGGCAACATCTTTGAAAAATACATAATTTTCAAGTTCAACAGGTTTTCATATTAAAATGTCACCAAACTGCAAAAACTGCCTCCTTTTTCATTTAGACATACCACATACCTGAGGAACTATGGTATAAATTTATGACAATATTCATATGTATTTGTTAATTGTATCAATACACAGTGTGAGGGCACACCACTGTGAGGGAACTTCCAGGACAGAATTGAGATTGAATAAAGTACCTTCAACAGGCCACTGAAGAGTCCTTGTTTTTTGCTTTCCTTCTTCCAGAGATCTGCAATCAAACAAACATTACAGTTAACTCCATAAATAATTGAGTTATACAATGAAAAGATGAGGCTTTACCCTGAAAGCAGTAGGTAAGTCTACATTCACATTTTTTAATATTTTTCAGAGAAAATAAGTCTTGGTATTTCTTGTGAATTACAATTCACATGAACTGTCAAACCTTATTTTCTCTTGAAAATACAAAAGAAATCAGTCTGTTGCTGCAGTTGTGATTAGCGCTTTAAAGATTAAAAGGCATAATTATGTGGACAGATCTGAACAAATACTGTAGACTAAGATCAAACACCAGACTGCAGCATCTGATCAGGGTCTACACTGTTCCCCACTCATCCAGCAGTACACAGATACATCAGCAGGTAGTTGAATTCACTTGTTCAAATTTTAGGTTAAATATGGCATGACATAAAGATGTTTAGCGTAAATATGGAGCTCCTCAGGTTTACCGGAAGTGCTTGGAAAAGTCTGCTCTTCAGCAGGGAGGAATTCTTCTCATAACTGTATCCCAAGTCTAATACAGAACAACCTTTCACATGCTATCACCGTCCCTTAATGTCTGAAATACTTCTGATGAAACATTTAAATATTATATCATCAGTGCAGGCTGGCTGACAGGGCCTTTGCTGTTTCCTTGCACCATTGATTAGGTTGAGGTTTTGCGGCCCAGTCAACCCATTAAGAAGACTAGCAAATATTTCATGATTTATCTCTACGAAACAATGTTGCTGGACCCGGTGAGGATCAAACCCTCGACCTCCTGATCACCAGTCGCACCCACCAAGATTGGGAGAAATACAGATCCAGATATAAGGAGTACCATATTTACCCTAAATATTAAGACCTACCTAAATTTGAATGTCTTTTCCAATGCTGTTGATGCTTCTAAAAAAATGCTGGATAGGTGATAATATAGACATTGATCAGAAGCCACATGCAGTAGCATTTGAACTGCGTCTACATTGCCCTGGGCTGTCTGTCACAATACTTAGGGTTAATACGGTATTTGTAAGATGGTACTTTTGCACCAGAACACATCCTGTGTGTACTGACTTGACTCCCCACTGAGACAATTCCAGTGAGTACCCACAAGATATGTTTTGGTGCAAAAATAACAAAAGCTATCCTAAATTATCACCTTAGTTAACCCTTGTCATGCTGATTAAGATGCCATGCTCACTTCTAATTTTCAGCCAATCAGATTGCTTGATCCAGGTTGTTAGTACAAATTCACATACTTAATGACAGTGTAGATCCAGATCAGCTGGCTTCAGAAGCCAAATGATCTGGATCTATACTGTTTGCAAAGCCAGGACATATCCGGGTTTAGCAGAACTAGGGTTAATACCTTACCTATGGAGCTATGAAAAGACTTTTTTGGATGACATGGCTCAAACAGACAATATGACTCAACTAGACATGACTAGGCTGGGCTCCATAGCAGTTGATGGCATATCTAACTGCAACAAGTTTGAATCCCAGTTTACCACCTATGTTAAGTGGATACTGACCATGAAAAAATTCTTCCCTTCTGCTGATTCAAGATGGGCATTGTCAGTTACTGGCAAAATTATGTGAGGACTATACTGGTTAACCATTACCAGGACTCAACCTGCCCAGGAAAAGTGCAAGTAGGTTAACTGACCTACTCAATGTGACCTTAATAGTGCAGACTTGACCCTAAAACTCCAAATCAAATCATAGACATGAACAGCAACACTTAATCCTTGCCATGCTGAATGAATTAAGATGCCATGCCCACTTTAATTTTCAGTAAATCAGATTACTTGATCCAGATTGTTGATACAAATTCACATAATGTCAAACAGTGCAGATCCATATCAGTTGACTTCTAGGAAGCCAACTGATTTGGATCTACTCTGTTTGGTCAGGCAAGGCATATCCTGGTTCAGCGGGATCAGGGTTAAGAACAATCAGCAATCAGCCTCTAGTCAGGATCTTAAGGGAAATGGATACACTTTTAGGGGAAGAAACTCAGACAAAATTGTTTTACTTCCCTTCTGAAAATGGGTCTACTCTAAAAGGAAAGAATTTGCTCCCCATGGGAGCAAATTCTTTCCTTTCAGAATGGGCCACTTTCAGAAAGGGATTTATGAGCAGGAAAGCAAACAAGTTGCAAAAGTTGTCTCCTTGTAAAAAATGTACACATGTATATTCAGCCCCCTTAAATACCCAAAGCCAATGAATAGTATGTGTAGAATGTCGGGGTATTTTCTGAGGCTCCTAGCCCATTATACCATATTTACCCTGAGTATTACCATATTTGTTCTACATTTTAAACATGCCCATTTGACAACCTGTTGATGTCTAAAACTGAATAAGTGGCAAACAGTGTAGACCCTGACTGTATCCTGCTGGATCTACACAGTCTGGTCAAGCCTTGACATCTGTCCCAATTCTAAGGTAATTATGGAATACTTGTTAACAATATATTCACACTTTACATATTAGATATTTCAAACTAGACAAAGTGACAAAAGTGTCCTGTATTATATACCCCTGGTCAGTGCCATCACAAACAGTATTATTAGTGTTTCCTCTACGTCCTTGTCCTTTCATTTTAAGTAATATTTATAGCCATATATCCTAATAAAATTTGGGAACCACAATGTCATGTTGCAATTGGCAAAACATAAACTAAATACATCAACAGGCCTTGACATTGATATAACATCTTAGAAACTTTGAAGCAGATGTCCACTAATGCTACCGAAGGCACATAGACATATATACATGTGTGTACAAACGGAAACGTGAAAACTATATACCCTCGGCTTGCAAGTATGTCAGCCTAAATATTTCTCTTAATATTTCCCAGAAAATAAGAACAAAAATATAATGTGGATCACCTCATTCGATCTTCTACATGAATGGGAAGCCCTGTTGTCAAGACAAATAGTCATCAGCAAACTACAAGGAGGTATGGAAATCAAACTGATGTCACAATTCCTTTCCATCCTTTTCCTAAAATTTCAACATTTCACTACCAGTTGAGCTATGTAAAAGCAGCTGGAAGGCTGGCAAAAAAATGTAGATCCTGATGAGATGCTGCAGAATGGGGTCCATACTGCTTGCTGAGGCCTGTACATGTATGTCCAAATAAGGGCAAATACTGTGTGCTAATTAAGACTGAGATTTTTTTTATCGGAACACCATACAAACTGAAAAGAACCTAACCCAAGTTACAAAATGTCAGGTAGAGAAGTACAAGCTTGCAAAGGGAGACAACTTATATCAACTTAAGGTCAGTAAGGGAAGTAATCAAACAGCCTCCCTTTGCAAAATGAAGTTTTTAAAAGTAAAACATTTTTTAACAAGCAATAATTAACCTATAGATAATGTGCTATTCTATTCTGTATTTCAAACCTTCCACAGAAAAAACAACAGTTCAGTTGTCTTAAAGTCTTAATCCAGAAGGTCCCTTTAAGAGATACCTGTGTGACGTCACTTTTCCCGCTTTTTTGTTAAAATCTAGATATGACATTTCTCTATCAAATAGTCCTCGAGATATAAGGTAAAATCACTGGACTGTGAAATGTAGGTCACAATGACCTAAATATATTTTTGGGTTACTCTCAGTGTCACATGGAACTAATATGAAGTTTTTAAAAGTAAAACATATTTTAACTAACTATACTTAACCTATAGATAATGTGCTATTCTATTCTGTATTTTATACCTTCCACAGAAAAAAATGACAGTTCAGTCATCTTAAACAGTCTTAATCCAGAAGGTCCCTTAGGCAGTTACCTGTATGATGTAACTCTTCCCGCTTAAAAGATCACGCAACTCTTCCCGCTTAAATGATCATGTGTCAGTTTCTTTGATGTGTATAAAAACAATAGAAACTAGACTGGTGTTTGTAAAACACTATGCCCCCAACTGCCTGACTCTAACACTGCTCGACTCCAACACTGCTTGCCCATGACGGTAACAACAGTACAAATATATGAGATTTCAATGTTATTTTATCAAAGGGAAATAACTCTAAAATAGGTAATTGGGATAAGAAAAAAATACGGGTCACCTATTTTTTCATGAGGAATCAAAATATGAAAATTCAAAAACATCAGCATACATGGTTCTAAACTTATGCTATACACAATAAAGCAACGACATCAAATGGCCAGAAATTGCGAAGGGCCATAACTCCAACATTTCATTTAATTGGTTCAAAATTTAATCAGGTGATCTCCTCCTCAATCCCAATCAATATACCAAATATCATGGCTCTGGCTTAAATACTTTGTGAGATATCTTGCTGACAAGGTTAAAATGCCTAGAACTACAAAGGGCCATAACTACATCAATTTTTCATGGAATTCCCTAAAAAACAAATCAGGTAATCTCCACATCATCCCCAATCAGCATATAATATTTCAAGACCCTAGTTTAAGTACTTTTCGAGACATCTTGCTGAAAATGTCAAAATGCGCAGAACTGCAAAGGGCCATAACTTTATCAATATTTTCACGGAATTCTCTCAAAATATAATCAGGTAATTTACACATCATTCCCACTTACTATATCGAATTTCAAGAACCCAGCTTAAATACTTTTTCAAGATATCTTGCTCACAAGATTTAATTCTGATTTTTTTTCAAAGGGGCATAACTCTAAACAAACATGCTAGACAAGAAAAAAAAATAATAAGGGTCAGCTATTTTTTCATTGGGAACCCAAATATAAAATTTCAAAACCCTAGCTTGCAAGGTTCTTAAGATATGGCATGCACAAAAGAGCTTGACGAAAGGACAAAAAGATGGATGGACAAATGAAGGCAAAATAATATGCCCCATCAATTTCATTTGAAACTGGGGGCATGATCAGGTCATCTACTCATCGCTACCAATCTATTCATCAAGTTTCAAGGCTCCAGCTTCAATAGTTTTTTAGATATTTTGCTGACAAGGGAAACATGCCCAAATTTACAAAGGGCCATTACTTACGAAATATTTTTCAGAATTTACAAAAAAAGTTAATCAGGTCATCTACTCATCATTACCAATCAATTCACCAAGTTCCACGTCTCTAGCTCTGTTTTTGAGATATTTTGCTGACAAGATAAAAATGCCCAAAATAACAAAGGGCCATAACTCAATAAGTTCATGGTTCTAGCTCTAACAGTTTTTGAAACATTTTGCTGACAAGGTAAAAATGCCCAAAATCACAAAGGGCCATAATTCAAGAAGTATTTTTCAAAATTTCTTCAAAAGTTAATCAGGTTGTCTACTCATCACTACCAGTCTATTCATCAAGTTTCAAGGCTCTAGCTCTAACACTTTTGGAGACATTTTGCTGACAAGGTAAAAATGCCCCAAATTACAAAGGGCCATAACTCATGAAGTATTTTTCAGAATTTCTTAAAAAGTTAATCAGGTCATCTACTCATCACTACAAATCCATTTACTAAGTTTCAAGGCTCTAGCTCTAACAGTTTTTGAGATATTTTGCTGACAAGGTAAAAAATGCCCAAAATTACAACGGGCCATAACTCAGGAAGTATTTTTCAAAATTTTCTTCAAAAGTTAGTCAGGTTGTTTACTCATCACTACCAGTCTATTCATCAAGTTTCAAGGCTCTAGTTCCAACGGTTTCTGAGATATTTTGCAGACAAGGTAAAATTGCCCAAAATTACAAAGGGCCATAACTCATGAAGTATTTTTCAGAATTTCTTCAAAAGTTAATCAGGTCATATACTCATCACTACAAATCGATTTACTGAGTTTCAAGGCTCAAGCTCTAACAGTTTTTGAGATATTTTGCTGACAAGGTAAAAATGCCCAAAATTACAAAGGACCATAACTCAAGAAGTATTTTTTCAAAATTTCTTCAAAAGTTAATCAGGTTGTCTACTCATCACTACCAGTCTATTCATTAAGTTTCAAGGCTCTAGCTCCAATGTTTTTGTGATATTTTGCTGACAAGGTAAAAATGCCCAAAATTACAAAGGGCCATAACTCATGAAGTATTTTTCAGAATTTCTTCAAAAGTTAATCAGGTCATCTAATTATCACTACAAATCCCTTTACTAAGTTTCAAGGCTCTAGCTCTAACAGTTTTTTAGATATTTTGCTGACACGGTAAAAATGCCCAAAATTACAAAGGGCCATAACTCAAGAATTTTTTTTCAAAATTTCTTCAAAAGTTAATCAGGTTGTCTAGTCATCACTGCCAGTCTATTCATCAAGTTTCAAAGCTCTAGCTTCAATGGTTTTTGAGATATTTTGCTGACAAGATTGTGTCCATATTTTTTCAAAGGACCATAACTCAGAAAAGGGGCATAATCATGTCAAGAAAAAAAACATGTTTCAGCTATTTTTTCATGGGGAATCCATATAAGAAATTTCAAAACAGCAGCATTCACGGTTCTAAAGTTATGCTATGCATCAAAAAGCGTGATGAACGGACGGATGGAAGGACGGACAGACGAACAACACAGAAACAATATGCCCCTCCAACATCTTTGAAGTTGGGGGATAACAATTAGAACAGAGCTGCGCGGGCAGGAGGTGGGACTGTCTTATCTATAGGTTAAGTATTGTTAGTTAAAATATGTTTTACTTTTAAAAACTTCATTTTAACTGCACAATACATTAACCTATAGATAATGTGCTAGAATTTGCAGATTAGGAGGGAGGCGCTCTCCTAGTTCTAACACCAATAAAATATAAATCCCACTTACTTCTGGTTAAGACTCAGGAAACTCTAAGGAATAAGATGTATAAAAGGTATAATCCTATGGATATCTTATTCCTTACATATATATAAGCTATTAATTACCTTAATATATATATTGTAGGTTTTGGAGGCCGTTAACAATCTTTAGGCGTCAAAGGCATTGTCATGCTGGCCCCCCACCACTTCTTGGGCCACAACCACTGGGGCCGATCTCCGGAGATTTTCCGCTTGTTGAGACATGTCCCTCAGGTAGAACTTAGCGAACGTAGAAGAATGACTCCAGACTGCTGCTTTGAGAATTTTGTTAAGAGGAACTTTATCAAAGAATGTCCAAGAAGAAGATAGAGCCCTAACTTCATGAGCTTTAATCTTTAGGAAAGAAATGTCTCTATTAGTGAGTTTCCTATAGGCAAGTTTAATAGTATAAGATATCCATCTAGAAACCGAAGCCTTAGAAATATCTTGATTGCCTTTGACAGGTATAAATAGCCTAGTACTGTTGACGGTAAGAGCTAGTCATTTTAAGATAGAATTTTAAAGCTCTTATGGGGCATAAAAGTCTATCCCATTGATCCCTTTTACATATTCGAGCTAAGCTAGGGATAACTATAGGATCTGGGCTGACAGATGGAAGCTGATTTTTCACTAAGAAACCAGTTTGAACTATCAATGAAACTGATTCCTCAGATTGGTTGAATCTTAAATCGATTTGCATCCATTGCCAAGGCATGAATTTCTCTACATCTTTTAGCAGTGGCAAGAGCTAATAGAAACGCTGTCTTGATTGTAACATGGAGTTTCGAAACCTTATGTAGAGGTTCAAATGGGGCTTTCTGTAAGCAAGATAAGACCAAAGACAAATCCCATTTAGGAGTAAGAGATCTTTGTACTGGGCGTTGTAGTTCGAAAGACCTGATTAATTCTGACAAAACTGGATTAGATCTGATTATGTTACCAGTTTTAAATTTAAGAGTATTAGAGATCATAGCTCTGTATCCTTTGATGGTACTTATTTGATACTTTTTCTCAGAGAAAAGATAGATGAGGAGAGGCCGAGACCGAATCAATCTTCTTTCTATGACACCAGTTAGAGTATACAACCCATTTTGTGTCATAGACTTTTTGAGTAGATTTTCGTCTTGATTTTGAGACAAAGTTTGCAACGACTTTCAAAAACTTTTTTACCTCTGATTGATTTTTTAATAACTCCCAAGCGTGAAGGTTGAGTAATGGGAGGTTTTGGTGTAGAAATTTTCTTTTTGACTGTGTCAGAAGTCTTGGAAATAGTGGAAGACAAATTGGGGCTGACACTAGAAGTTGTAGTAGCTCTGAGAACCATGGCTGTTGGGGCCAGAAAGGAGCAATGAGAACTATTCTGCACTGAGATTGGTATATCTTGGCAAGAATAGAAGATATCAGAATTGTAGCATGAAGTAAATCCCAGTTCATTGAAAGAGCGTCTACTGCTAATGCATGGCTGTCGGGAACTGGGGATACATACAATGGGAGTTTGTGATTGAATCCTGTTGCAAACAAATCCACATTTGGATAACTGAGCATTTGGAATACGGTGTTCGCTATCCTTTGATCCAATGCCCATTCTGTTTTGATAGGTTTGTCCAATCTGGAGAGGTGGTCTGCCAAAATTTTGAATTTGCCTGGAATACTCTGACAACAATATCGTGTTCCAGACACCAATTGAGGATCTTCCAGACCTCTATACATAGGTGTTGGGAGAGTGAGTTCCGCCTTGTCTGTTGATATAAGACACCACTGTTATGTTGTCCATAGATATCATGACACAAGAATGGTGAATAAATGTTATGGCATCTATTAGTGCGAAACGAATGGCCATCATTTCTAGCATATTGATAAGGAGTTGGGATTGGTCTTCCATCCAGCGACCATGAATGGATAGTCTCATCAGCTCTAAATGAGCTCCCCATCCATAATGACTGGCATCCGTTCTGGGGGAAAGAAAGAAGATTGATTCAGTCTCGGCCTCTCTTACATTGGGTTCTGGGGGATGGATAGGAATTCCTGTTACGAAACAACTGGAGTCCATCCACCATTTCAAATGGAATCGTATCATGCTGCTGATCGTTATTTGATGATCAAGGGGCAAAATATGATGTCTCCAGATACACATTTGCAGGGGTCATAAGTGAAGTTTGCCTAGGAGAGTGAAGTCTGCTGCTGCATTGAGTTTGCCCAACAGAGAAAGGAAAGTTTGTGTCGATACTTGATTGCATGAAAGGACTGTTTTGATAGTCGATATTAGAGTCCTGACTCGTTCCGCTGGGACCCTTACTAAATTCTGCTGTGTCAGAAATTCCATGCCTATGAACGTGAAATTCTGAGCAGGTATTAATTCGGACTTTTTTAGGTTTGGAATAAAACCCAGATACTGAACTACTTGAAGGCAATATTTTGTCTGATACAGTAATCGACTGCAAATCGGATTTCTTATCAGCCAATCGTCTAGGTACGGAAAAACTGAGATGGCACGTTGACGTAGATGCGATGCTACAACGTCCATCAATTTGGTAAAAATCCACAGACTTAGGGACATTCCAAAGGGTAAGGCCGTGAATTGAAATATCTGATCTTCGTGAACGAATCGAAGATACTTTCTGGATTCAGGATGTATCAGAACATGAAGGTAAGCATCTGTAAAGCGTATGGAGATAGCCCAGTCGTTGTTCACAATCGAATGTCTTACTGACTTGACTGTCTCCATCTTGAATGACTGCTTCTTTATGTATCGGTTCAGCAAAGAAAGGTCTATGACTGGACGTAACTTTCCTTTCCTTTTTGGTACAAGGAATATCCTGAAATAAAAACCTGGAGTTCCCGAATTTTGTACCCTTTCCACTGCCCGTTTCTGGAGAAGGATGTTGATCTCTTCTCGAAGTAATGGAGAGGAAGATTGACTCAGTTTTATTGGAACTGACGGTAAGGGAGGAATCAACCTGAATGGTATCCTGAAACCTTCTCAAACAATAGAGAGGACCCATTTGCTGTCTGTCAATTTTTCCCATTGTTCCACAAAGTGGGCCAATCTTCCTCCCACTGGAATGTCCGGACTCGGTAAGACTGGCAGTGGAAAGGGTTGGCTTTCATAACTTTGTGGAGGAAGAGGCCATTTTAGAGGAGGGAAACTGTTTGGTTACTGCTCCTCTTAATAAAATCCTTTCTATTACTTGACATAATGGATTGTGTTTTAGGCCTGTATGCTTGTGTTTGTTTAGTCCTAGACGGTCTAGTAGGGACTTTGGGAATTTTAAAAGGCCTTGACATAGCGAGAGGCTTTTGTTGATTGACGTTTGTATTTGCTGAAGTGGAGGCTAAAATTCTCTGCTGCTAAGCCTCCTAGTTAGCCTTTGCAACTTCCTTGATCTTGCCATCAAATAGTTTTGGAATTTATCGGAGCGTTCCTTAATTCATAGCTAGAATTTTCTAGAAGTAACTTTGAGTTGGCTAGTGCTGCGTCTCGTCTAGCCTGGAATATTTCTGTTGTTAATATTGTTAATATTGTGGACATAGCTGTAGCATGTTTGATCGATTTTGCTACGGCCTCAAGAGGTCTTGAAAGGGTTGCAACCGACATCAATTCTTGCTGGAGGTATAAATATGCTGCAAATGTAAACAAGCCTGCATGGGAACTGATAGCTACGAGTTTGTGGGCTTTCTTTTCCAATGCTTCCAAGTTTTTTATTGGTATAGCAGATCTTTCTTTGTTAGACAAGTCTAACAAGGAAGCATCTGCCTCTATAGAGTTGGAACATTGTCTGTCGGAAGGTATTGGTTCTGACTCTTGTAAAACTTGGTTGGTGCAAGGAATGTAACCAAGTTTTGAGGACATATCCAGTCCTTGCAACATTTGTCTGTATTTAATTTGTCTTGAATGAATTTAGTTGTGTTTTCCACCAACTTAGATTTGGGGTAGAACCAATAATGGAGTAGCATGAGACTCCATTAGATGTTCTATCCCCGACAGTGGCTTAATGGGAGTCTTTTCTTGGGTAGTTTTTGGGCATAATTCTGGGGGTAAAAGCCGAAAAAAATCATTTATAGCCCTGTCGAATGACCAAACCTCAGCCTCTGAATTAGAGCCCGAGTCTTTGGTCACTTGTAACACATTTTCCGTCAACAGAGGTGTTATATTTATGGGTATTTCTGGTAAATTTGGTGTTAGGTTAACATGTTCTGCGGGTTGCAGCGGAGTTGGCGTTTCTGCAACCTGCGGAGCTAATCTTACCCTTTTGTATCTACCGTAACCATTCTCTGATTGTGTAGATGATATTGAAGAAGATGACATTGATCGTCTTCTTCTCTTTTTATGGGAATGTTTAGATCTTTTAGATTTCCTATTCTTGTGTGAGTTTGATGAATTTGATCTAGAAGAAGACGAAGAAGAAGAAGACGATCTATGTCTTCTTTTAGACTGGTCCTTGCAGAATGGTCTAGTCTGTGAAGAGTGTTTGTCATTTGATCTCCAAGTATTAGGAGGTTCAACTGTTACGCTTGGCTGACATCTGCGAGAAGTCAGGCTCGAGCGGTAATATCATTCTGCTGGATGTGGCTGAGTTTGGTAACTCATGTGCGAATGAGTGTTCGGAGGCCATATTGTCATTACTGGGTAGTCTGCGTTCACTACTCCTTGAATGATGACTGCTTATAGAAGCAGGATATGATGACTGGAGTCCAACGACTGGTGACTGGATGACTGGTGAATGTTGATAAGTAATAAAGTGCCCAGTGACTGGTGCCTGGTATTCCATATTTATTTGATCGGTGACTGGTTGACTGGTGCCTGGTTGACCAGTGCCTGGTTGACTGGTGCCTGGTTGACCGGTAACTGGTGATTGGTTGACCAGTGACTGGATGACCGGTGCCTAGATGTCGGGTGACTGGTTGACTGGTGACTGGTTGACCGGTGCCTGGTTGACCAGTGACTGGTGACTGGTGCCTGGTGGACTTATTGCCCGGTTGGAAAATGATTCCATTGGGCTGCCACCTAGATGGGTCCTGCCCCTGGCAGTAAAGCCACGTGCTGCGGTGCTCCCATCTATAGAAATTGTGTCAGACGAATCTGGCACATTTCTCTTTTTAGTCTTTTCTTTGTCATAATGGATCTTCTCGTTGTGTGAATTCTTCTTTTTTCAGCAAAGATCCATATGTCATCTGACCACTGGCTGCAAATATAACATGTTGAAATTCTAGAACATGAAGTGCAAGAGAGGCAACTGTTATGATTGTCCCATCGAGCCTTGATATGACCACAATCACCGCGAGAGTTATTCATTAATAGTCGCGAAAACGCATGATGAGAAAATAAGCGATGAGGAAAGCAAGAAATCGAAAATCGATAATTTCACATAAATAATGTATTTAGTGGAAGGAATGTAAAAGGAACACAAGAAAGAAAAGGATTTAGAAAGTTAGCCGGGTGAAAAGAAATAAAATAAAATTTCTTTCACCGGAGAGAAAATCCTTTTGTTGATTTTTAAGTCCACATCAAAGAAACTGTTACGTCATACAGGTAACTGCCTAAGGGTCCTTCTGGATTAAGACTGTTTAAGACGACTGAACTGTCATTTTTTCTGTGGAAGGTGTAAGATACAGAATAGAATAGCACATTATCTATAGGTTAATGTACTGTGCAGTTAAAATTCATGGTATGATATCATCTACCATGAAATATAGGTCACACTGACATAATTATACTTTATGATCACTCTTTGTGTCACATGTAACTAATATCCAAGGTATAACATTTTTCTTATCAAATAGTCATCCCGTTATAAGGCATAATCACTGGACCATGAAATATGGGTCAAATTGACCTACATATATATTGAGGTCACTCTTCCTGTCACATGGAACTAATTTCTAAAGTATGACATTTCTCTATCAAATAGTCTTCGTTATACGGCATAATCACTGGTCCATGAAATATAGGTCACATTTGAGGTCATTCTTCGTATCACATGGAACTAATAGCCAAGGTATGACATTTCTCTATCAAATAGTTGTCGAGATATAAGGCATAATCACTGGACCATGAAATATAGGTCAAATTGACCTACATATACTTTGAAGTCACTCTTAGTGTCACATGAAACTAATATCAAAGGTATGACAATTTTCTATCAAATAGTCTTCGAGATATGAGGCATAATCACTGGACCATGAAATATAAGTCACACTGACCTAAGTATATTTTGAGGTCACTCTTAGTGACACATGGAACTAATATCCAAGATAAGACATTTCTCTATCAAATAGTCGAGATATAAACCATAATCACTGGACCATGAAATATGGGTCACATTGATCTACATATATATTGAGGTCACTCTTCGTGTCACATGGAACTAATATCTTAGGTATAACATTTATCTATCAAAATGGAACTAATAGCCAAAGTATGACATTTTTCTATCAAAATGGTTGTCAAGATATAAGGCATAATCACTGGACCATGAAATATAGGTCCACTGGACCATGAAATATAGGTCAAATTGACCTACATGTACTTTGAGCTTACTCTTAGTGTCACATGAAACTAATATCAAAGGTATTACATTTTTCTATCAAATAGTCTTCGAGATATGAGGCATAATCACTGGATCATGAAATATATGTCACACTGACCTAATTATATTTTGAGGTCACTCTTAGTGACACATGGAACTAATATCCAAGATAAGACATTTCTCTATCAAATAGTCGAGATATAAACCGTAATCACTGGACCATGAAATATGGGTCACATTGACCTACATATATACTGAGGTCACTCTTCGTGTCACATGGAACTAATATCTTAGGTATGACATTTATCTATCAAAATGGAACTAATAGTCAAGGTATGACATTTTTCTATCAAAATGGATGTCAAAATATAAGGCATAATCACTGGACCATGAAATATAGGTCCACTGGACCATGAAATATAGGTCAAATTGACCTACATGTACTTTGAAGTTACTCTTAGTGTCACATGAAACTAATATCAAAGGTATGACATTTTTCTATCAAATAGTCTTCGAGATATAAGGCATAATCACTGGATCATGAAATATATGTTACACTGACCTAATTATATTTTGAGGTCACTCTTAGTGACACATGGAATTAATATCCAAGATAAGACATTTCTCTATCAAATAGTCGAAATATAAGGCGTAATTACTGGACCATGAAATATGGGTCACATTGACCTACATATATATTGAGGTCACTCTTTGTGTCACATGGAACTAATATTTAAGGTATGACATTTCTCTATCAAATAGTCTTCGAGTTATTAGGCATAATCAATGGGCCATGAAAAATAGGTCACACTGACATAATTATACCTTATGATCACTGTTTATCTTTAAGCAAATCTCTTCTACTACGCCTAGGAGATGTGTGCTATTATCTGACACCCAAGTATTACTCTGCGGAGCTATGACTATGCTTGGGTCAGATATCAGGCTCAAGGGGCAGTAATACTCTTTTTGAGGTAGAAGAGTTCTGAGGCTCATTCAACAATGACTGCTCAGAACTTGTTCTACTTTCTACGAGGTAATCATTATCAGTCATCTGATGTGTGATGACCAGTGCCTGGTGAATTGACTGTTGCCCGGTGATTGGATGACTGGTGCCTGGTGATTAACTGCCTGGTGCCTGGAAATCACTAAAAGACCGGTAACTGGATGACCAGTGACCGGGGGGTGGTCGGGTGGTGCGAAGGTGCTGTGTATCTTACATCACTGGGGCGTCCAACTGATATTGGCTTACAGTTGGGCAAGGCCTGCTATCCTTGTAGTGGGTAAGGGAAGAGGGGGAATGTTTTTATTTCTTCTGTTTCTCTACTTTCTTTCCTGTTCCTCTTTCTTCCCTGTCCCTCTCTTTCATCTCCTCTACTCTCTCTTCTGTCTCTTTTCTCCCTTTCTCTGGGAGACGACACAAAATGACCCTCAAGGGTTGACGTGTCGTTAAACCCCAACACAATCAAAAAAAACCAGTGACCGGTGACTGGCTGCCCGGTGCCTGCTTGACTGGTGAAAAACTGCCTGGTATCTGGTTGAGCGGTGTCTGGTTGACCAGTGACTGGGTGACCGGTTACTGGTTGATCGGTGACTGGTTGATCGGTGACTGGTGGACTTAGACTTGGGATGCATTCAGCATCCGAGTAGCAGCCACCTTGATGGGTGGTGCTCCCATCAACTGTATTGTCATCAGATAAATCTGAAGTGACAACCAGTCTTTTCTTCTTGTTCTGTCTCTTCCTTGTTATCACTGATTTTCTTGCAGCGTACATACGAGGTTTGTCTGCAAGAATCCAGGTTTCTTCAGACCAAGTATTACACATAGAGCAGGTCAATAACCTGGTACAAGAAGAACATTTTAACCCTTGTCCTGCTGAATAAATTGATGCCACACCCATTTCTAATTTTCAGCCAATCAGATTACTTGATCCGCATTGTTGCTATAAATTCACATACTCCATGGTAATCAGTGCAGATCCAGATCAGTTGGCTTCTTCAGAAGCCAATTGAAGAAGCCAACTGCTCTGGATCTACACTGTTTACAAAGCAGGGTATATCAGGGCTCAGCAGGACAAGGGTTAAACAATTGTGATGATTACCCCACCATGCTTTTATATGTCCACAATCGCCGCGAACAATCTTCATGAAAAGTCGCGAAAATTCATGACATGGCCAAAGTGATAAAAAATAACAAGAAATCGAAAAACGATTTACACAAAATAATAACATCATGAGTGGAAGGAATGATAGAGGACCATAATGAAAGTAAGGATAAATAGCTCTAACTGGAGAAAGAAAGAAAATATAGATTTTTTTCACCCAGAGAAAATAATCCTTTGTTTACTTTCTTGTCCATAGAAAAGTGACATGTGATCAAAAGAGGGGGAAGAGTGATGTCGCAGAGGTATCTCTTAAAGGGATCTTCTGGATCGACTGAACCGTTGTTTTTTCTGTGGAAGGTTTGAAATACAGAATAGAATAGCGCATTATCTATAGGTTAATGTATTGTGCAGTTAAAATGATAACGATCCATCAACTAATATGGCCACCAGACAGCTATCTAGCAAACTGACTTCCCCTTTACTTAACACTGTTACAATCTCGTTATCACATCTCTAACGAAACCATAGGTCTGATTTTTTCCAAACTTGTTACGGATGTTCCCCTAGTGACTTTGTTGTGCACACCTAAATTTGATCCCATCAACTGTTGAAATATGGCTACTGTGGACCTTTTTGGATTTTTCCCGTTATCGCATCTCCTCCGTAACCAGTGGAGGAATTTCGTCAAAACTTTGCATATGGATTCCTCTCAAACCCTAGATAAGTTTCCGCAAAAATGTCCATTGACTAATACAGGCTTTCATGTGCCCCCTAGTAGGGACAAAGCAGAGCTCAAAATTTTGAAAAAGTAGGGCAAAAGTAGGAATTCCAATCATGAAAAGTAGGAATAGTAGGGACATTCTGAGGGATAAGCAAACAGCATTTTCTCTGAACAATAACACTGCATTGCCATGGAAAGGAAAAAACAAAATAAATGTTCCAAAAAACTTTTACACGCGGCTGCTCAGATTAGATTGATCTGACTTTTACAAACTCCAAGCGAGCGAAGGGATGGAGGAAAAAAATTACAATTTTTGGTCACTTCAAACATTTTTGGACTAAAAAGTAGGGATAATAGGGCATTTTCAGAAAAAGAAGTGAAAAGTAGGGAGTACACAAAAAAGTAAGGAAAAGTAGAGCCTTCAAAACCCGCCATCTTAGAAATCACGACTTCCCCTTTACTTAACATTGTAACAATCTTCAGATTTTTTCAAAACTTGTCTAGGATGTTCTCCAAGTAGTCTAGTTGTGCCGGCCTGAATTTTGTTCAGGCCCATCAACAAATATGGCCACTATCGGCAATCTTGGATTTTTCTCATTATCGCATCTTCTCTGTAACCAGTGGCAGAGCTGTGTCGAAAACTTCACATATGGATTCTGCACAACCCCTTGATGCATCTCCCCGAAAATGATTCCAGTCTGTCAAGTCATATGGCCACCATCTTAGAAATTGCGACTTCCCCTTCATTTAACACTCTATCAATATTGCACCCTACCCTACCTTCCCTTACACCTTCCCACCCTGCTCTTAACTACGCTTCTATCCTGGCCTATCCTAGCTTGAGGGAGGTAACTAAGTAATTCGTATATTCAGAAACTAATAAGATCAGTAAAAGGGAGTTCTTTAGAAGCAAGAAACTCATCAAATAAACGAAATAGCAGACTCTTGTGTTAATAGGCGCACTGCAATGGAATGTGCAGAACTGCTAACTCCTTCTAGCTCATAGTTATGTGCTATTCTACTTTCTATTTTTAGTGTTAATAAAACCTGAAAGGACAAAAGAAAAAGACACACTTTCACACAATTACCACAGTTCACAGCTCCAACCATTTTAACATGCTGGATGGGAATGCATGATGCAATGTTTTGGTATATAGGAATGTCAACCAGACTACCTTTGAAGTGCACATTGTCAAAGGTCAAACCTCAGTGTTTGTTCTGACAATTTTCGACATATTTTCTACTTAGGGCCTGTCAAAATTTGTTGTAGCATACATGCAGATAAATACCTTGTGGAAGAAATCAATGTTACCTTAAGCCTTACTGGCCAAGTTAAACATAAATACAATCATTGTTTCTCTGAACTGATGCAATATTGCAGAACTCTGATTTCTGGCATTTTTTGCTATGCACCAGGTCATGCCAGAGGGTAGCTGACCAAAGATGTAATCATGTAAGAAAGATGCATAAAAAGAAGCTACCCAACAGCTAAAATCCCACCAAGGATAAAAGATCATCTGCAATGTTCAACTATAATATGCATCTCATTTTTTTTTCTTCCATATAGTCAAATACCAGTCATACCAGACTATAATCTCAAGGTGAAGGAAAGCCCAGGCACTTTTCAGTTGTACAGGGACTGGGGAAAACCCTCTGTTGAACCACTGCAACAAGGACAGAATGAACTGCCAACCATTCACACGCAGCCATATCCTTATCATGTCCCCAGCTGGACTCAAACATATATAACAGAGGTGTGCAGCTAGTTGTAAGACAAACCTCATTACTAACTGACTATCCCGGCATAAAAATGCACAGAAAAAAAAAGCTAGGACAGTTTATTTGATTGCTTATTCACTTAGTTTCTTTTTAATTGACATTCCTGATTAAGCACGGGACTTCAGTTGCAATAGTCCCTGCAACAGACCTTTTTAATGTTATTGTTTTCATCTGGGCTACTGACCACGTGATTTCAATGTTATGCCACTTGACCAAAAATTGTGGATGGCAAAAACATTTCAGGTTCCATTGATACCAATTGATTCAAGCCAAATTTTACTTGGACAATAAATTTGTTTTGGTTAATATTTAATCGTAAATGTTACCTAGTGTTTTAAAGTACAGCTTTAAGAAGCAATTTGACTGCTTTTCCTAAGACAAATACATATGTTTCAATGATATTTTTCCGATATCAGCAGGCACTCACATACCCGTAATATTGCTCTATGGTGACCATTTTTACGCCCAGTTTTAGCTAGTATATAGTCAAAATATATGTTAATATTTGTGTTGATGACATTTAAATGATCACTCGATGAGAATCTCTTCTGAAAAGAAATTTTTGACGAATGAAACTGCTTTATTTTTCTGAAAAAAGATCGGCAATTATACTGTCCGATAAACTTAAACAACAACTTTCTGCCATCCAATAGGAACGAGGCTAGAACACACTCTGCGTTAAAGACCGAGAGGTTTCAAATGATGTTTAATGTGCGACATAGTGTTTAAAAGTGTCTATAGTCTGAGTCTTCTTTGTCGTTTAAGTGGCTTTTCTTTATTTTGATATTTACACCACTTACAGTCAGAGCAACTTAGCTATTGAAAATGCAGAATTTTCCCACCCAGTCCTGGCTGGGCACTGTCAAAGAAAATCCTGAATATCATCTAGCAGACAGCAATATAAGATTTTAAAATAAACAAAAGAAACCATTTTCCAATAAATTAAATAATTTATTTCCTTGGACACTTGCATAACCAGTGTATTTTCCATAATATATAACGAAATTATGAGAAGTCTGGCGTGACTAAATAGAATGAATCGAATGGTCGAAGTGTAATGAATTGATCAATTCCACTGAGGATATCTGGAACAACATCAAGACTGGACTGCTCGAGACAACTGAGGAGGTGTGTGGCACAACTCGGCCACACTGTTGGCATCGTGAAACCTGGTGGTGGAATGAACACGTGGAAAAGGCCATTGCTGCCAAGCAGAATGCTTTCAAGGCCTGGAAGGCTGGTAAAGGCACTAGGGCATCATACGGTGCAGCCAAATGAAATGCCAGACATGCAGTGCACCATGCTCGTCAAGGAGCCGACAAGAAGGTCTACGAGAATATTGACCCCAAGTCTTCAGAAGTCTACCGCCTTGCTAATCAGTTTAGAAGAGAGAACACTGATGTTGTTGGTGACAAACCTGTGAAGAATGATGCAGGAGAGATGTCAATGAGTGAAGACTCAAAGCAGAAGGCTTGGCTAGTGCACTACCAAAGGCTTCTCAATGTTGAGTTTGACTGGGACCCAGACCACCTGTCTTATCAACCACCAGTGGAAGGCCCGCCCATCCCAATCACCATTGATATGGTTAAGAAGGCTGTCTCACAGATGAAGGCAGGCAAAGCACCGGACCCATCAGGCATAGTGGTGATGATATGAGCAGCCGGTGACATGGGCGCCTCCATGATCCGTGACCTCGCAGCTTCAATCATTCTTGATGGCAAGGTACCCTCTGACTGGGAGCAGAGTTTCATTGTCTGCCTCTACAAGGGAAAGGGGGATGCATTGGAAAGGGGCAACTACTGCGGTCTCAAGCTGACAGAGCAGGTTATGAAAATCCTGGAGAGGATTGTGGACGGCCTCATCAGACAGTTGGTGTCAATCGACGATTCCCAGTTTGGCTTCGTCGCAGGCAGAGGCACTGCAGACGCAATCTTTGTTGTCAGGCAGCTGCAAGAGAAGTATCTAGCTGCCAACAAGAGACTCTACATGGCTTTCATAGACCTGGAGAAGGTGTTTGATCAAGTACTTCGGAAGGTCATCTGGTGGGCACTGAGAAAACTTGGTGTGGAGGAGTGGATTGTGTGACTGGTGCAGGGGATGTATGCAAATGCGCGGAGCCGTGTCAATGTTGGTGAGGGGTACAGTGAAGAGTTTGAAGTGAAGGTTGGTGTTCACCAAGGATCAGTACTCAGCCCACTGCTGTCCATCATTGTGCTTGAAGCCTTATCACGAGAGTTCCGCTCTGGGGTCCCCTGGGAAGACCTCTATGCTGATGACCTTGTTATCATCGCTGAATCGCTTGAGGAATGTGTCAGGAGGCTCTTTACATGGAAAGAAGCAATGGAGAAGAAAGGACTGAGAGTAAATGCAGGAAAGACAAAGATTATGATCTGCGATACGGGACTGGACCTCCTGCAAAGTTCAGGCGAGTTTCCATGCGCCGTCTGTCGCAATGGAGTGGGCAGCAACAGCATCTACTGCAATGGCTGCAAGCACTGGATGCACAAGAAATGCAGTGGGCTCAAGCGCTTGAAAAAGACCCTGACTACAGATGTACACGGTGCCAGGGAAGTGCACGCCCCTTGGATGGCAGACCACAGAAGGAAGTCCAGGTGGGACCTGACAAGCTTGAGGTGGTAGCTTCCTTTTGCTACTTAGGAGACATGCTCTCAGCAGCAGGCGGCTGTGAACTTTCAACCACAACACGTGTGAAAACCGCCTGGAAGAAGTTCAAGGATCCACTACCAGTTCTCTCTTCACGCCACCTCTCTTTCAAAACACGTGGCCATGTGTAGAGCTCTTGTGTGCGGAGGGCAATGCTCCATGCCAGCGAGACTTGGCCATTGACAAAGCCAAACCTCCAACGTCTGCAGCGAAATGACAGGGCAATGATCAGACAGATCTGCAATGTCAGACGGCAAGACATTGTCACAACCAGGTCCAATGAGCTACTTGTGCGGCTTGGCATTGAGGATCTGGACCTCATTCTGAAGGAGAGAAGACTCCGATGGTATGAACATGTGGAATGCTCCAATGGTGCAGTCAAGACAGCCTTTGACATACAGGTTGATGGAAAGCATGGGCCTGGGAGGCCCAAGATGACAGGGGGATTGCAGAGAGTGGAAGCTCTCGGCCATCAACCCTCATGATAGACATACCTGGAGATCTTGTGCGAGATCTGCCATGCGTGCAGCAGGCCAGCTATCTGGAAGGGGGCCCACTGGTGTGGATGTTGCCCCTGTACCTTCATGTTAATCAAAAATCTGATTATGATTAAGATGATATGATGAAGTTTTATGACAATATTTAATTGGCACCCCCTTCAGGGAAGAAGGAACGCTTTCATACCTTTACGAAATGTAGTCATTAGTGAACGGGGCCATTTTATTTTTTCTGTTTAAAATTGAAGATTTGGGCATAAATCTCTCGAAGTCGAAGGGCCTGCTTGATAGCTCCGAACACATAAACAGTCAGTGAAAAATCCTATCCATGCGACAGGCCAGCTATCTGGAAGGGGGCCCACTGGTGTGGATGTTGCCCCTGTACCTGCATGTTAATCAAAAATCTGATTATGATTAAGATGATATGATGAAGTTTTATGACAATATTTGCAGAAAATGTGTTTATTTGCATGCTAAATTGGCACCCCCTTCAGGGAAGAAGGAACGCTTTCATACCTTTACGAAATGTAGTCATTAGTGAACGGGGCCATTTTATTTTTTTTGTTTAAAATTGAAGATTTGGGCATAAATCTCTCTAAGTCGAAGGGCCTGGTTGATAGCTCCAAACACATAAACAGTCAGTGAAAAATCCTATCCATGCGACAGGTCACAGGTGTCTGTTGTACGAACCTGAGAAAAAGACAACACCTGGCGGTTGGATATCGTCGTTAAGAAAAATATCAACAAAACCTTGACGTTTTGTTCGTTACTCGAGTTTGTTGCCGAAGAAATGAATTAAAAGAATAAATATGTTCACAATCACAACAAAACAATCGCATTCACGTTACAAACTTTCATCATCCCGCGGAAATTTCAAAGGAAAAAATTCGAACCTATCCGAATTTTCGACAGGTACATAGTTTTGTTATCATTTTGAAACACTTCATTTTCGTCCTGAAATTAGAAGAACCAGTCAAATGTGACCATGACCTCTACTTTCGGTTTTACTTTCAATTTAAACGAAGGGAACTTACTCCTGCGGTACTAAAGCTGTCCAAAAATAAACAGAACTTGTCAAACGAGTATTATCGATCTATAAATAGACATTTACCTGTAAATAACTCACCTGTGTGAAGATAGAAAAGTGCGAGTTTGTAAACCTCACCCAAACAAGGGGATAGTTGACAAGATCTATTTTCACTTTTAGGAGCCTGATTTTCGAGGGATCAGTATGAATAATGAAGTGGAATGGAACACCCAAGTGACAAAAATTCACCACACAAAATATGTAAGGAATACAAGAGCTATAACAGTAGCATGGTTTGTGTTTTGTGCCTGCTACACAATCCTCAACATAGTTGCCTTCATACAACCTTTCTGGTTTGGTGATACAAATGAATCCCCAGGCGTTGGGTACTTTGGTGTCTATGAATGGTGTGAACGTGTACAAGGATCTGATTACAGGTGTGAAGGCGACTTTCTCGATTTCAACACACTTAAAAATGATTACTTCCGTGCGGCAAGCTTTCTTGTTGGATTTCCAATATTATTGTTTATCTTCAGTATCATCTGTATGCTGCTGTTTTTGTTTCTCAAGGCCAGAATTGTTCTTCGGATCTGTGGCACATTACAGTTGGTGGCAGGTAAGATGATAAATGTTTTGTAAGACAAAAGTGGTAATTGGAGAAAACTTGTAAAAGAAATATATATAGCCAGTTTACTACCCTGACTGGGGATCAAACCGCCAGGACCCCTGAATTACAGAACAGTACACATACAACCACTACAGACTGAACCAGTTACATATTGCTCAGTTAATTATGCACTCTAGCTGTGTACCTATTTACACAGTTACACATCTATTGTCTTTTACTTCATCCAATTAAGGATAATCTGCTGGCTGCCCAAACAGGGCGATGGAATTTGTCACCTCAGCACGTCATCATAAACTATTAACAAAAATCACAAAATGAAATGCATCTCACAAATTCAACTGATAACTCAAATGTCAAGGCATATCAAGTGGTTATTAAGAGATACAATGCATTTTATAAGTATGAAAGAACTAATCTTCTATAACTTGTGCAAATTTGGGACCAAAAAGTTCCCTTTTCTTTTTTCATGAATTCATAAAATACTAATGTCAGTTTGTTTCACATTTTTTATGTTCTGTCTAGAGCAGCCAGAAATTAAAATATCAAAAAACTTTCAAATAAAAACATAATATGTGTATGTCCGTCTGTTCCCAAACCTGATACACAAAAAAAAGACTAAAATCTTGTCCTTTCATTTATATAATGGACTGAATACTGGTTTATATTCTATCTGCATGTGCAAGGGGGACAGCTAAGTACATTATATATGTAGGGTCAATGTACATTTATAGAGCTTTTGAGTAGCCTACTTTGTAGTCAAAATATGCCTTTATTTGCATGAATTTGGATATTTTATTTTCTGGCTGCCCTAGATGGAACATTGTAAAACAAAATGACATTAGTATTTTATGTATTCATGAAAAAGAAAAAGCTTTTCTTTTTCGTGAATTCATAAAATACTAACGTCAGTTTGCTTCACAATGTTCTGTCTAGAGCAGCCAGAAATTATTGAAAAATATTGTGTGGTTACCGCCCACCTTAGCTGGTGCTATGTGTATTATATCGAAAGTTGGATTGATTGGCAAATATTTCACAGTGTATTAAATTTATTTACCCAGTACATGTATATTAAATTCATTTTCACGCTAACCTTAAACTGTGTCTTGGCTGTATTTTTACAGGCGTTTCATTGGCAGTAGGTTGTATCATTTTCCCAAGTGGCTGGGATGATAAAGATGTGAGAAGGATCTGTGGCCAAGACGCAAATGCTTACAATATGGCAGACTGTCAGATTCGTTGGGCATACATACTGGGCATTGTTCTTATTTTTGATGCCCTCATTCTTGCTGCTCTTGCCTTTGTCCTTGCAGACAGACAAGCCAGGGAACTGCCATCTGAAGAAAAATCCAAGAAAGGTATTATATAAACTTTTTCATATGGATTCTATTTTTTTTTTATCTTGATACAATCATGTACATATGTACAACTTAAGACATTGGCCTTTACTGAAAATGTGGACCATGAAGGCCTAGATCAGTCTGTGTATTTGTGCAGTCTAATCAGGCCCTTTGTTACCCAGTTACAGAATAAATGGATACTAAGTACTGTATATTGAAAAACACAGAAGGCCCTAATTAGATTGCATGGATGCACAGGCTGATCTGAGACTTTGTGGTAAGGCTTGTAAACTGCAACTTGAGAAAATATACCTTGTGATGTCAGTGCCTAGCAAAGATTCAGATCAGCCTGTGCATCCACAGTCTGATTAGAGCCTTGGCTAGGCACTCAATGGACAACCTAAGACTGATGCTCCAAAAAGACTTTTGTGGATGCACAGTCTGATCTGATTCTTCACTGAGTGTGTATAATAGCTCTTGATGATGCTCTTTTCATGCCAGAAGTATTGCTATTTTTCTTATTTCTCCATGAAAACATTATGTTGTGGGTACTCATTAGAAGTGCTTTGGTGAGGCACATTTAATGGGTTCCCATAACATATGTTTTTGTGGAGAAATAAGAAAAATATTTACCTGATACCCACTCTTATCTAAAAAGTGTGTTAAAAGTGTGTTTTTTGTTGTTGTGGCTCATATATATGCACTAGTTAAAGAATGACTACTGTCTCTTCCTTCCCTACCCAACTCCTCCCCAAATAATCATACATAATTGTATGAGACAACCATATTTACCCTAAGTATTTGGACACTTTATTTCCTCACCCTACTTCTCCTAAAATTTTAACCCTTAAAGTGCCAAACAAAATATTTGCAGCAGATGACATTCTACATTTTTTTTTTTTTTCAGAGAAACTTTACATTTGAAATATCAAGTTTTATTTTCTCTGAAAAATAGTAATTAAAATGTTTCAATATGTTGTCTGCTGGGGTTGTGATTTGCACTTTGAGGGTTAATATCCATGTTACTCCATGTTGATATATCTAAAAGCTGCCAGATGAGTCGCAAACAGTGTAGATTCTGATCAGATGACATCTGATCTGGGTCTACACTGTTAGACCTGTCTGCCCAAACACTTAGGATAAATACAGTAATAAAATTTGAGACAGTGTCAGCTGAAAATAGTGCTGTGGAACCAAGATTGCTTTATAGTACATAGTGAATTTGAACTCAGTATCATTATAGGACTTCCTAACACTTAGCAGTCTGCATGCTGGGTAAAAATTTCAACACATGACAGATTGAAATATATTTTCTTATTTTTCCTAGAAATTACAGTTTGACATTTCATGCAAATTGTCTCCTTAGGCAACAGTTTGCATGACGTTTCAGATCCTACTTTCTAGGAAAAATAAGAAAACTACCATCAGTTTTGTCATCTGCTGAATTTTGCCCATAGCATGGAAAGTGTTAGATTAACATAAAACTGTAGAAAAAAAAATACTGTCTACATCCCTTAGAATGTTGTAAATATTTCAAAATTTTGTCTTGAATTAATATAAGACCATTTTTTTAGTTGTAACTACAAGTATCCATACAAATTAATTTATTCATCAGTTCATCAATTTATGTTTGCATTTTATTGTTGCCTAAAACAGTATTGCATTCTTTGTGCTTTTCATTCTTAAATAAACATTATTGTCAAACTGTCACATTAAGATAGTCATGAGCCCTATTCTGTATCTCAGAGTGATAAAGAAATAAAGAAAACAAGTCTATGAATTTTAAGCCTTTAGCTGTACCAATGTGGAATACTTGTCCATTTAAATCTTACAGCATTAAATGGATTTTTTCTAGAATTAAAAAGCATTCAAAATTTGATTCAAATTTTTTTTGAATATAGTGATGTATCAAACCCTGTTTTCTGCTGAGAGTGCCAAATGTTAAATCAATAGCTATATCTTAGCTGAGAAATGTTTTTTTTGTTATTTTAGTAGGATACCTCATTTTGGCAATATTCAGGGATAATGAAAAGTATATAATATACTGTATTTGATACAAGACTGGTATCAACATTGGGTTTGATTGATTGATTGATTGATAAGGGGTTGGGTATTTAGTAAATTGAGTTGCAACATGAAAAAAGGGCCTTTGTCACACATGTGGACAACCATGGCCCAGATCAGTCTGTACACCTTTGCAGTCTGAACAGGGTGTTCACTTGCAGAACCATTTAACCATTAGTTAGGGTATAATAGATTGATGAACAGAGAAAGCTCTGATCAGATTGTGGATGTGCAGGCTGATCTAGGCCATCATGTATTATTCAAACAATACATGTGATAATGGTCCTCTCTGGTGTTCTGGCTCATTTTCTATCAGTTTAACTGTTTTGTGAAGCTTCATACTTAGTATTTTGTTTTGAGCCCTCTCAGCGCCATTCAAAATTGTTGTAGATTACATTCTAAAATATTTTTTGCTTATTTATTTTATCTTTTTTTTTATAACCCCACCATTAGAAGAATGGTGGAAAGAGCATAAAGTGTTATCCTGTCCGTCCATCTCTATCCGGCATTAGCAATTTGTGTTTAAATTTTTCAGGCGGGGGCATCCATGTCCTTTGGACGCATTTTTAGTTTATTTCTATTTCTTTATTTATTGATTTATTTACTCTTTTTTTTTTCTTTTTTTTTTTTTTTTGAAAAAGTAAGACTTGATGCTTTGTGTTAATTATCTGAGGACAGTTCACATAAAGTGTCAAGTCTTGATTTCTTGGGGAAAGATTAAAAAAAAATATTTTAGCATATTTGATTGGTGCTTTAGAGTTAAAATTGAAGTATTACCAATAACTTACAATTAGGAAGATAACATTATTTTAATGACATGTAATGTAAGTTATGGTAAACTACAGTATCCCAGGAGTGAACAGCAAACACCCAGACTGATCATTCCATTTGTACAGTCTGATCAGGCTCTTCACTGTCTGCTTAACACATTAGATAAGACTTAAATGAATGGTAAAGAATTTGTACATCCATATTCAGCCTGATCTGGATTGTCATTGTTTGCATTACTGGGATATTGGTTGTTTCTTCACGTATGATTCCTGTTTGTAGACATGACGTATATGACTGCTGATTGGCGAGGTAAATTTTAATTTCAGTCTTTAATAATCAATTCTGTTTTCATTAATTTCTTGGCTTAATTCTTCAAAGGATGAAAATATGATACTGTATTTTAATATTATTCACAGCTCCATAAAAAAGGAGTATACAGATATATATTTTTAGCTCACCTGAGCTGAAAGCTCAAGGTGAGCTTTTGTGATCACTCACCGTCCGTCATCGTTGTCGTCGTCCGTATGTCCGTCCGTCCGTCCACAATCTTTAAACAACATCTCCTCCTAAACCACTGATTGGATTTTGACCAAACTTCACAGGAATGATCCTTGGTTGGTCCTCTTTCAAAGTTGTTCAAATGGTTCCGGTCCATTGCATATCTAGGTCACAGGAGCTAAAAATAGATTTTTAACTAAAAACTTAAAAAATCTTCTTGTCAGAAACCACAGGACCGATTTCAATATAATTTTGCAGAAATGTTCCTTGGGTGATCCTCTACCAAGATTGTTCAAGCCATTCGGATTCGTCAAAAAACATGGCCGCCAGGGGGCGGGGCTTATTTTCCCTATGTTTCTATAAAGAAAACTTTAAAAATCTTCTTGTCAGAAACCACTGGACCGATTTCAATGTAATTTTGCAGAAATGTTCCTTTGGTGATCCTCTACCAAGGTTGTTCAAGCCATTTGGATTTGTCAAAAAACATGGCCGCCAGGGGGTGGGGCTTATTTTCCCTATGTATCTATATAGAAAACTTTAAAAATCTTCTTATCAGAAACCACTGGACCGATTTCAATGTAATTTTGCAGAAATGTTCCTTTGGTGATCCTCTACCAAGATTGTTCAAGCCATTTGGATTTGTCAAAAAACATGGCCGCTAGGGGGCGGGGCTTATTTTCCCTATATATCTATATAGAAAACTTTAAAAATCTTCTTGTCAGAAACCGCAGGACTGATTTCCATATAATTTTGCAGAAATGTTCCTTTGGTGATCCTCTACCAAGATTGTTCAGGCCATTTGGATTCGTCAAAAAACATGGCCACCAGGGGGCGGGGCTTATTTTCCCTATATATCTATATAGAAAACTTTAAAAATCTTCTTGTCGGAAACCACTGGACCGATTTCAATATAATTTTGCAAAAATGTTCTTTTAGTGATCCTCTACCAAGATTGTTCAAGCCATTTGGATTCGTCAAAAAACATGGCCGCCAGGGGGCGGGGCTTAATTTCCCTATATATCTATATAGAAAACTTTAAAAATCATCTTGTCAGAAACCAGTGGACCGATTTCCATATAATTTTGCAGAGATGTTCCTTTGGTGATCCTCTACCAAGATTGTTGGAGCCATTTTGATTAGTCAAAAAACATGGCCGCCAGGGGGCGGAGCTTATTTTCCCTATATATCTATATTGAAAAATGTAAAAATCTTCTTGTCCGAAACCACTGGACCGATTTCCATATAATTTTGCAGAAATGTTCCTTTGGTGATCCTCTACCAAGATTGTTCAAGCCATTTGGATTTGTCAAAAAACATGGCCACCAGGGGGCAGGGCTTATTTTCCCTATATATCTATATAGAAAAGTTTAAAAATCTGTCTGAAACCACTGGACCGACTTCAATATAATTTTGCAAAAATGTTCCTTTGGTGATCCTCTACCAAGATTGTTCAAGCCGTTTGGATTCGTCAAAAAACATGGCTGCCAGGGGGTGGGGCTTATTTTCCCTATATATCTATATAGAAAACTTTTAAAATCTTCTTGTCAGAACCACTGGACCGATTTCCATATAATTTTGTAGAAATGTTCCTTTGATGATCCTCTACCAAGATTGTTCAAGCCATTTGGATTTGTCAAAAAACATGGCCACCAGGGGGCAGGGCTTATTTTCCCTATATATCTATATAGAAAACTTTAAAAATCTGTCTGAAACCACTGGACTGACTTCAATATAATTTTGTAGAAATGTTCCTTTGGTGATCCTCTACCAACATTGTTCGAGTCATTTGAATTTGTCAAAAAACATGGCCGCCAGGGGGCAGGGCTTATTTTCCCTATATATAGAAAAATGTAAAAATCATCTTGTCCCAAACCACTGGACCGATTTCCATATAATTTTGCAGAAATGTTCTTTTGGTGATCCTCTACCAAGATTGTTCAAGCCGTTTGGATTTGTCAAAAAGCATGGCCGCCAGGGGGCGGGGCTTATTTTCCCTATATATGTATCTATATAGAAAACTTTAAAAATCTTCTTGGCAGAAACCAATGGACCGATTTCAATATAACTTGGAAGGAATGTGTCTTTGGTCACCCTCTTCCAAGGTTGTTCAAGCTATCATGATTCGTCAAAAAATGTGGCTGCAAGGGGGTGGGGCTTATTTTCCCTATATATCTATATAGAAAACTTGAAAAAAAATCTTCTTGTTTTCCCTATATATCTAAATAGAAAACTTTAAAAATCTTCTTGTCAGAAACCACTGAACAGATTTCAATATAACTTGGCAGGAATGTTTCTTTGGTGATCGTCTACCAAGTTTGTTCAAGCTGTCATGATTCGTCAAAAAACATGGCCGTTAGGGTGTAGGGCTTTATAGCTATATAAAACTTTTTAAACCACTGGACCAATTTCAATATAACTTGGCAGAAATGTTCCTTTGGTGACCCTCTTTTAAGATTCAGTTCAAGTTGTCAAGATTTGTAAAAAAACATGGCTGGGGGTGTGGTGGAGGGGGCTGGGGGTGGTTAGTGCTATAAAGTTTATACAAAAATCCTAGAGCAGTGAACTTGGCTGAAACTTCAACAGTAAATATGCAAATCTGTTTGGTCAGGTGAGCGATATAGGACCATCATGGTCCTCTTGTTCTTATTTCTCTATGACAACTTACATTATGGGTACTCATTAGTATGAAAGTGCATTCCAGTGAAAGATTTCTGCACAAAACTTTTGACAGTACCAATGGTTTTGCTGCCAATGTCAAACAAAGCGTACTGCAAGCATTCTAGTCGTTTGTGGGTAATCTCTTCATTTGGTATTATAAATTGTAAAAAAAAAAAAGAACGATGGATTTTTTTCCTATTTTCCCCGAAAATAGGGTTAGACATTTCATGCATATTGTCTGCACATCCAAGTGTTCAAGTGGTCAGATCACTAGGTCTAGGGTTCAGATCGGGCTGGAGGCAGGGCGGAATTCAGCTCACGACTGCACAGCATTTCGTTGCGCAGTCATTCATCATCACCATTCCATTGTCTCAATATAACTCGAATAATGTTGACCGGGATGTAAAACACCAAATCGTCATCAAATTGTCTGCTATGAAGACCATTCACATGAAATGGCATGCCCTATTTTCTGGAGAAAAAAAAATAAGAAAAATGGTACAAAAAACAATACTATTAACCCAAATTTATCTCCATATTTTGTGTGACAGTGGTGAAGGGGCTGACAAGATTTGCAGACAGGCTGTCTTGTATCATTGCTTATTATAAAAACAGCTTCTTAGGATCTTCTTGTTCAATTTTTAAAATAGTATCATATTTTCTTTTTCTCTGTTTTTCTTTTTATTAATAGATTTGAGCCATGCCAAGTGGAAATGTGCCTTTGGGGCAGTCATCACGAAAACAGGCCTATAATTTTGAACCCCTTAAACCCCACTTTTATATAGTAAAACTGGGGTTTACAGGGGTATACAGTTTTCTTATTCCTGCTCAAAAACATAGATTGTGGGTACTGGTTAGAACTGCCTCACCAAGGCAGTTCTAATGAGTACCCACAATCTATGTTTATCAGAATTTTTTATCTAAACATTTTATTTTTTGATGGTAAAAATTTTCAGTCTATTTAGATAGGCGTGCTTTTGTAATGGCAGACAGTGAAGGGTCAGATCAGCTTGTACATCTAAGCAGTCTGATCAGGCCCATCTCTGTCCACTTACACTGTCAGTGGATAATGTAGAAACCTCTTTATAAGACACTTCATTATAAGATACAATGTCGTTTCAGATATAAGATGGTTTAACCCTTGTCATGCAGAATAAATTAAGATGCCATGCCCACTTCTAATTGTCAGCCAATCAGTTTCCTTGGTCCAGATTTGTTGATATAAATTCAGATACTTAATAGCAAACAGTGCAGATCCAGATCAGTTGGCTTCTTCAGAAGCCAGCTGATCTGGATCCACACTGTTTTCAAAAGGCTGGGTTCAGCAGGACGAGAGTTAAAGGTAGACCCCAAAAATGTTGTCTCCAAAACAAAATATATAGATAATATAAAAAAAAATGACCTTTTGTGGTCATTTTCCATATAATCTATACATTTTTGTTTGGATACATCATGGTTGTTTAATTTATATGGCTGTTGCTTTGGATCCCAACAATAGTGTTATTAAAGAGATTTTGGTGTATATTGACATACAACAAAGGTACTGACCAAACTGTTAGGTTTTGCTGGCTAATTTTGAATTCTTTGTTCTTGTCTGTCCCAAAGGCACATTTTCACTTGATGCAGCTCATTCATTCTCACTCTTACTGTCCAGAGACAACAAGCATGGAGCATGGCAAATGATGTAGATCAAAACAAATACTGTAATATGAAAATAGGCTTAGCCTAAATGCGAGCACAGCACAGACCCTAGCTGTAGTCTCTTCAAAAGTCCTTCACAGTATCATTAAAGAATGACTATCAGTATATAAAAATATATGAAAATCAATAATAAATAATAAAAATAATTAGCAATATATGTTCGTGACACTTATTGACAATCGTTTCTTGTCACTTCGTGACGCTTATGAGTATCAAGTTCGCTCACGTCCTGTCAACTTCTGGTGACAACTTCCGGGAAGGAAACAGGAAGAAAATTGGTCAGAGCGATTTCTGCTGAAATTATATATTGTTGTATGTTACTTTTCCTTGATCATATTCTCTACCATAGAGCTCACTTTGTTCTAAGCGCGTCGCGAGCTGTGCTCGCTAATACATGTATGAAAATAGGCTTAGCCTAAATGTGAGCACAGCACAGACCTATCTTAGTCTCTTCAAAAGTCATTCACAGCATCATTTAAGAATGAATATCAGTTTAAAAAAATATATGTAAATCAATAATAAATAATAAAAATAATCAACAAAATATGTTCGTGACACTTATTGACACTAGTTTCTTGTCACTTCGTGGCACTTATTAGTGAGACCTCAGTCAGTTCTGCCAATTTCCGGTGACAACTTCCGGGAAGAAAAAAGGAAGAAAATTGGTCAGAGCAATTTCTGCTGAAAGTATATATCGTTGTATGTTACTTTTCCTTGATCATATTCTCTACCATAGAGCTCACTTTGTTCACGACACACTTCACGCATCGCGAGCTGTGCTCGCTATAATGCCAACTACCGGGACACCTTAGCTTCTTACCTTACTTGTCCTAAAATTTGAACAAGTCATTTTACAACCAACTGATATGTGTAAAAATTTTTGGATGTGTTGCAAACAGTGTAGAACCTGATCAGATGCTGTATTATGCAGTCTTTGATCTGTCTACATTTTTTACTCAAGCCTCTCTGTCCCAGTACTTAGGGCTTATTATGGTATTGTATGTGAAAACCAGACTGTAGGAAAAGTCAGTTTGTTATTTGAATGACAGTGTTGGAGGGATATCAGAATTCTGATGTATCTAAAGATTCATAAACCAAAATTATATACTGTAAATCTATTTTTAAAGGTTTGAACCAAAAACTCTTCATTTCGGAAAAAAAAAAAAAAAAAAAGAAAAAAAAGAAAAGCATTAAAAAAAAGTTTGAAAAATATTTTAGAGTTTCTTCTTCATGTGATAGTTATAAGTTAAGTATTTTAGATACAATGTAACTGCTGCGTTTTTTCTTTCTGTTTGGAGTCTGCTCTGCAGTAGTTGCAACGCTCCATGTTAGAAATCTCTGAATAAGGTTTGTGATACTTCTTTTCTTGTTTCAGTGATTTTTCATAAAATAACATTAATAGAGAATTCGCTGAATTAGAACTTCACTGTTACAGTGAGAGTATTTTGATGGGATTTCCTGATTAGCAGTACTTAAACCATTACACAGCATTCAGAGTTGTAGCAGATGGCATTCTATGAATAATTTTTTTTTTTTTTTTTTTTTTGAGAAAATAAGGCTTAACTTTTCATGTGAATTTGTGCAGACAATACATGAACTGCCAAGTCTTATTTTATCTGAAAAACAAGAAAAACGCCTAACGGCATTATGGACGGGTTTTTCAAAAAGGTTAACCAAAAGGTAAACCTTGGACATCAGGGTAGATAAGTACATAACAAAGAAAGTGAGAGTTGTCTCTCTTGCATGTGACACACATACTGGTCCTCCTCTTCATCCCTACCAAATATGAAAGCAATCCACTGAAGAATAATGGTAACATACAACTTTGAAAAAAGGTTAACCTAAAGGTAAACCTCAGATGATGCCCACCTGCCCGCCCGTCCAACATCCGCCAGATGCCCGCCCGCCCAGACATCGCTATTTTAAAGGACATTTTTTTAGCTCACCTGAGCCGAAGGCTCAAGGTGAGCTATTGTGATCACTCACCGTCCGTCGTCGTCGTCCGTATGTCTGGCCGTCCGTCCACAATCTTTAAACAACATCTCCTCCTAAACCACTGATTTCATTTTGACCAAACTTCACAGGAATGATCCTTGGTTGGTCCTCTTTCAAAGTTGTTCAAATGGTTCCGGTCTGTTGCATATCTAGGTCACAGGAGCTAAAAATAGATTTTTTTACCTAAAAACTTAAAAAATCTTCTTGTCAGAAACCACTGGACCGATTTCAATATAATTTTGCAGAAATGTTCCTTTGGTGATCCTCTACCAAGATTGTTCAAGCCATTTGGATTCGTCAAAAAACATGGCCGCCAGGGGGCTGGGCTTATTCTCCCTATATATCTATATAGAAAACTTTAAAAATCTTCTTGTCAGAAACCACCAGACCAATTTCAATATAATTTTGCAGAAATGTTCCTTGGTGATCCTCTACCAAGGTTGTTCAAGCCATTTGGATTCGTCAAAAAACATGGCCGCCAGGGGGCAGTGCTTATTTTCCCCATATATCTATATAGAAAACTTTAAAAATCTTCTTGTCAGAAACCACTGGACCGATTTCAATATAATTTTGCAGAAATGTTCCTTCGGTGATCCTCTACCAAGATTGTTCAAGCCATTTGGATTCATCAAAAAACATGGCCGCCAGGGGACGGGGCTTATTTTCCTTATATATCTATATAGAAAACTTTAAAAATCTTCTTGTCAGAAACCACTGGACCGATTTCCATATAATTTTGCAGAAATGTTCCTTTGGTGATCCTCTACCAAGATTGTTCAAGCCATTTGGATTCGTCAAAAAACATGGCCGCCAGGGGGCGGGGCTTATTTTCCCTATATATCTATATAGAAAACTTTAAAAATCTTCTTGTCAGAAATCACTTGACCGATTTCAATATAGTTTTGCAGAAATGTTCCTTTGGTGATCCTCTACCAAGATTGTACAAGCCATTTGGATTCGTCAAAAAACATGGCCGCCAGGGGACGGGGCTTATTTTCCCTATATATCTATATAGAAAACTTCAAAAATCTTCTTGTCAGAAACCACCAAATCGATTTCAATATAATTTTGCAGAAATGTTCCTTCGGTGATACTCTACCAAGATTGTTCAAGCCATTTGGATTTGTCAAAAAACATGGCCGCCAGGGGGCGGGGCTTATTTTCCCTATATATCTATATAGAAAACTTTAAAAATCTTCTTGTCAGAAACCACCAAATCGATTTCAATATAATTTTGCAGAAATGTTCCTTTGGTGATCCTCTACCAAGATTGTTCAAGCCATTTGGATTCGTCAAAAAACATGGCCACCAGGGGGCGGGGGTTATTTTCCATATATATCTATATAGAAAACTTTAAAATTTTAATCTTCTTGTCAGAAACCACTGGACCGATTTCAATATAATTTTGCAGAAATGTTCCTTTGGTGATCCTCTACGAAGATTGTTCAAGCCATTTGGATTCGTCAAAAAACATGGCCGCTATGGGGCGGGGCTTATTTTCCCTATATATCTATATAGAAAACTTTAAAAATCTTCTTGTCAGAAATCACTGGACCGATTTCAATATAACTTTGCAGAAATGTTCCTTTGGTGATCCTCTACCAAGATTGTTCAAGCCATTTGTTTTTGTCAAAAAACATGGCCGCCAGGGGACGGAGCTTATTTTCCCTATGTATCGATATAGAAACTTTAAAAATCTTCTTGTCAGAAACCACTGGATGGATTTCAGTATAATTTTGCAGAAATGTTCCTTTGGTGATCCTCTACCAAGATTGTTCAAGCCATTTGGATTCGTCAAAAAACATGGCCGCCAGATGGCGGGGCTTATTTTCTTTATATATCTATATAGAAAACTTTAAAAATCTTCTTGTCAGAAACCACTGGACAGATTTCAATATACTTTTGCAGAAATGTTTCTTCAGTGATCCTCTACCAAGATTGTTCAAGCCGCCATGAATCGTCAAAAAACATGGCCGCAAGGGGATGGGGTTTATTTTCCCTATATGTCTATATAGAAAACTTTAAAAATCTTCTTGTCATAAACAACTGGACCGATTTCAATATTACTTGGCAGAAATGTTTCCTTAGTGACCCTCTATCAAGATTGTTCAAGCCATCATGATTTGTCAAAAAACATGGCCGCTAGGGGGGCGGGGCTTATTTTCCCTATATATCTATATAGAAAACTTGTAAAAATCTTGTCGTCAGAAACCACAGGACCGATTTCAATATAACTTCGCAGAAATGTTTCCTTGGTGACCCTTTACCAAGATTGTTCAAGCCGTTATGATTTGTCAAAAAACATGGCCGCTAGGGGGCAGGGCTTATTTTCCCTATATATCTATATAGAAAATTTTAATGATCTTCTTTTCAGGAACCACTGGACCGATTTCAGTATAACATTGCAGGAATGTTTCTCATGTAACCCTCTATCAAGATTGTTCAAGCCGTCATGATTCGTCAAAAAACATGGCTGCCAGGGGCGGGGCTTATTTTCCTTATATCTCTAGATAGAAAACTTTAAAACTCTTCTTGTCAGAAACCACTGGACAGATTTCATTATAACTTGGCAGAAATGTTTCCTTGGTTACTCTCTACCAAGATTGTTCAAGTAATCATGATTCGTCAAAAAACATGGCTGCCGGGGGGCAGGGCGTATTTTCCTATATATCTATATATAAAACTTTAAAAATCTTTTTTTCAGAAACCAATGGACCGATTTCAATACAACTTGGCAGGAATGTTTCTTTGGTGACCCTCTACAAAAATTGTTCAAGCCGTCATGATTCGTCAAAAAACGTGCCTGCTAGGGGCGGGGCTTCTTTTCCCTATATATCTATATAGAAAACTTTAAAATCTTCTCGTAAGAAACAGTAGGACGAGTTCAATGTAACTTGGCAGGAATGTTGCTTTGGTGACCTTCTACCAAGATTGTTCAAGCCTTCATGATACATCAAAAACCATCGCCCCCAGTGGGGCGGGGCTTATTTTTGTATATATCTGCATAGAAAACTTTAAAATTCTTCTTGTCAAATACCCCCTGACTATTTCAGTATTACTTGGCTGGAATGTTGCTTTGGTGACCCTCTACCAAGATTATACAAGCAATCATGATTCGTCAAAAAACATGGCTGCCATGGGGTGGGGCTTATTTAACCTATATATCTAAACAGAAAACTTTAAAAATCTTCTTGTCAGAAACCACTGAACAGATTTCAATATAATTTGGCAGGAATGTTCCTTTTGTGATCCTCTACCAAGTTTGTTCAAGCTGTTATGATTCGTCAAAAAACATGGTCGTTAGGGTTAGGGCTTTATAGCTATATAAAACACTTTAAACCACTGGACCAGTTTCAATATACTTTGGCAGAAATGTTCCTTTGGTGACCCTCTTTTAAGATTCAGTTCAAGTCATCAAGATGCGTTAAAAAAACATGGCCGGGGGTGTGGTGGTGGGGGTGGGGGTGGGGGTTGGGGGGGGTTGGTGCTATAAAATTTATACAAAAATCCTAGAGCAATGAACTTGGCTGAAACTTCAACAGTAAATATGCAAATCTGTTTGCTCAGGTGAGCGATATAGGACCATCATGGTCCTCTTGTTTAACTAAAAACTTAAAAAATATTCTTGTCAGAAACCACTGGACCGATTTCAATATAATTTTGCAGAAATGTTCCTTTGGTGATCCTCTACCAAGATTGTTCAAGCCATTTGGATTCGTCAAAAAACATGGCTGCCAGAGGGTGGGGCTTATTTTCCCTATATATCTAAACAGAAACCTTTAAAAATCTTCTTGTCAGAAACCACTGAACAGATTTCAATATAATTTGGCAGGAATGTTCCTTTGGTGATCCTCTACCAAGTTTGTTCAAGCTGTTATGATTCGTCAAAAAACATGGTCGTTAGGGGTTAGGGCTTTATAGCTATATTAAACACTTTAAACCACTGGACCAATTTCAATATACTTTGGCAGAAATGTTCCTTTGGTGACCCTCTTTTAAGATTCAGTTCAAGTCATCAAGATGTGTTAAAAAAACATGGCCGGGGGTGTGGTGGTGGGGTGGCGGGGCTTATTTTCCCCATATATCTATATAGAAAACTTTGAAAATCTTCTTGTTAGAAACCACTGGATCGATTTCAATATAATTTTGCAGAAATGTTCCTTCGGTGATCCTCTACCAAGATTGTTCAAGCCATTTGGATTCGTCAAAAAACATGGCCGCCAGGGGGCTGGGCTTATTTTCCTTATATATCAATATAGAAAACTTTAAAAATTTTCTTGTCAGAAACCACTGGACGGATTTCAATATAATTTTGCAGAAATGTTTCTTCGGTGATCCTCTACCAAGATTGTTCAAGCCGCCATGATTTGTCAAAAAACATGGCCGCTAGGGAGCGGGGTTTATTTTCCCTATATATCAATATAGAAAACTTTAAAAATCTTCTTGTCATAAACAACTGGTTTGATTTCAATATGACTTGGCAGAAATGTTTCCTGAGTGACCCTCTATCAAGATTGTTCAAGCCGTCATGATTTGTCAAAAACATGGCCGCTAGGGGGTAGGGGGTGAGGGGCGGGGGGTGGGCGGAAAAAATCTTCTTGTCAGAAACCACAGGGCTGATTTCAATATAACTTCGCAGAAATGTTTCCTTCGTGACCCTTTACGAAGATTGTTCAAGCCATTATGATTTGCCAAAAAACATCGCCGCTAGGGGGTGGGGCTTATTTTCCCTATATAATCTATATAGAAAATTTTAATGATCTTCTTTTCAGAAACCATTGGACTGATTTCAATATAACATTGCAGGAATGTTTCTTATGTAACCCTCTATCAAGATTGTTCAAGCTGTCATGATTCGTCAAAAAACATGGCCGCCAGGGGGCGGGGCTTATCTTCCTTGTATATCTATGTAGAAAACTTTAACTCTTCTTGTCAGAAACCACTAGACAGATTTCATTAGAACTTTGCAGAAATGTTTCCTTGGTGACCCTCTACTAAGATTGTTCAAGTAAGCATGATTCGTCAAAAAGCATGGCTGCCGGGGGCGGGGCTTATTTTCCCTATATATCTATATATAAAACTTTAAAAAATCTTCTTATCAGAAACCAATGGACCGATTTCAATGTAACTTGGCAGGAATGTTTCTTTGGTGACCCTCTACAAAGATTGTTCAAGCCGTCATGATTCATCAAAAAACATGGCCGCTAGGGGGCGGGGCTTATTTTCCCTATATAATCTATATAGAAACTTTAAAAATCTTCTCGTAAGAAACAGTTGGACCGAGTTCAATTTAACTTGGCAGAAATGTTGCTTTGGTGACCTTCTACCAAGATTGTTCAAGCCTTCATGATACGTCAAAAACCATGGTCCCCAGGGGGGGGGCGGGGCTTATTTTTCGTATATATCTGCATAGAAAACTTTAAAATTTTTCTTGTCACATACCCCACGACCGATTTCAATATTACTTGGCTGGAATGTTGCTTTGGTGACCCTCTACCAAGATTATACAAGCAATCATGATTCGTCAAAAAACATGGCTGCCATGGGGTGGGCTTATTTTCCCTATATATATTTAAATAGAAAACTTTAAAAATCTTCTTGTCAGAAACCACTGAACAGATTTCAATATAACTTGGCAGGAATGTTCCTTTGATGACCCTCTACCAAGTTTGTTCAAGCTGTCATGATTTGTCAAAAAACATGGCCGTTAGGGGGTAGGGCTTTATAGCTATATAAAACACTTTAAACCACTGGACCAATTTCAATATAACTTGGCAGAAATATTCCTTTGGTGACCCTCTTTTAAGATTCAGTTCGTCAAGATGCGTTAAAAAAACATGGCCGGGGGTGTGGTGGGGGGGGTGGGGGGCGGTGGGGTGGAGGGGTGTGGGGGTTGGTGCTATAAAATTTATACAAAATCCTAGAGCAGTGAACTTGGCTGAAACTTCAACAGTAAATATGCAAATCTGTTTGCTCAGGTGAGCAATATAGGACCATCATGGTCCTCTTGTTAAAAAAACCCTTCCAATTCCAATTACACTAATTATCATAAAACCATTGAAAAATAAGACCACTCTGCAATTAAGACAAGCTTTTGCCAGTCCCAAATGGATTTTTCTTGTTATTCTACATAGCTCAAGATAAGAGGGGGTATCTGCATATTATTTCTCCACAAAAAATATGTTGTAGTACTCATTAGAAGTGCCCCGGGGAGGTGTTTCTAATGAGTACCACAGCATATTATTTTTGTGAAGAAAAAAGAAAATATCAGTACTTTTGGTTGAAAAAAAAAGCACCTTATCTGGATCTATGTTCTAGAGTCTTCAATATTAAGACCGTCCCGCTAATAAGACCACTTTTAGGCAGTATCAAAGGTGGTCTTAATAGCAGGAGTTTACTGTACATTTAGAATGTTAGCAAATGCCATTTGACACATTAAGGGTTAACATTTTGCTGTCTGCTGTTACACTTGATTTGCTCATTTTCCCAAGCAAGTATTAAGTGTAAAAAAAATACAGACTCTTCTAATCTTTACTGACTTAACAAATGTCACTCAATTTTATGATTATTTCGACTGCTCAAATTGTACCATTTCTGCAGATTCAGCAGAAAAAAAAAAAGATTTTTCTTCTTTTCTTTTTTTTTTTTTTTTTTTTTTCAAAAACAAATACTAAGTTAAAAAATACTGACTTCACTAACCTAGTCTTAACTGACTTAACAAATTTCACAGTGTCAGCTGGACGTTTTCCATTTTCATAGCTCTAAATAAACAGGGTATTCAGAAGATAATGGTAGCAAACAGTCTTTGGTTTGATTCTTTTCTATTCGGGTTAGTCTACTGTATAAGAATTCCAACAGAAAATTATCTAAGAAAAAAAAAAAAAAATGAAACAACACAAGACAGTGGGAAAAAAAGCAAAAAAAAAAAAAAAAAAAAAAAAACTATCAGTGAAACATTTGTTATTTTGATATTAATATGTGTAATTTTTGTTAACTGCTGTAAATAGATTTTTTGTTTAAATGAAATATTTCAAGAAGCAAAATTTCATATTAAGAACATGCAAAATTGTCTGATTTTACAGTAATTTATCAAGTATCAACATTCCCATCTATGCATGACACTTTTTATACTGTTTCATAATTATGTATGAACATCATTTCTCCTTCTTCTCAATTTTCATAGTTATTGTAAATGTTCTAAATATTCAAAAAGAATAATGATACGTACTAATCAATAAAACAAAGGGAAGTGACCAGTTTTACAAAATGAGGCATTTATATTACACAATTAGTTACTTCCCTTGCAAATTCATGTTTTCTTTTGAAACTCATGTTTTTGGTTTTTTTTGTGTTTGAATTTTTAGAACATTTAGCTGATAGTACAATAAGTTTTCTTAACCCTTGTCCTGCTGAATAAATTAAGATGCCACACCCACTTCTATTTTTTAGCCAATCAGGTTACTTGATCCAGATTGTTGCTATAAATTTACATACCTGATGGCAAACAGTGCAGATCCAGATCAGTTGCTTCTTCAGAAGCCAACTGATCTGGATCTACATTGTTTGCAAAACAGGGTATATCCGGGTTCAGCAGGACAAGGGTTAATCTTCAGCATGCTGCATTTAATCATTAGCAGACAACATTTGATCTTTTTTGTCTTACTTGTACCCAAAAAATATTGTTTGACAGTTCATGATACCTGTTTTTTTTCCCGCAGAAGTGTCAACCTTTATTTTCTTGGACAATAAGAAAATTTCCAGATTTACCCTAAATATTTGGACCGACATACTTGAGCTATGTAGCCACATATCAGACTGTTCATATAAAGCAGAGTCATCAGGGTTTACACTGTTTGCCATTTAGTTGGCTTATGGAGCAATTTGCCCTGTTTGCCATTCTGTACTGTTTAGTGGTATTGCAATGGACTTGTTCAAATTTTAGGAAAAGTCCTGAAAGGTGTTAAGGGGACTGAATACAGTAGGTATTCTGCTTTTTAGCTCACCCGTCACGTAGTGACAAGGTGAGCTTTTGTGATCACATTTTGTCTGTCGTGTGTCCGTCCGTCCATCTGTACATACATCCATCCATCCATAAACAATTTCTTCAAACAACATCTCCTAAACCACTGATTGGATTTTGACCAAACTTCACAGGAATGATCCTTGGTTGGTTGGATTTTGACCAAACTTCACAGGAATGATCCTTGGTTGGTCTCTTTCAAAGTGTTCAAATGGTTCCGGGCCATTGCATATCTAGGTCACAAGAGCTAAAAATAAATTTTTTAACTGAAAACTTAAAAAAAATTTTCTTGTCAGAAACCACTGGACCCATTTCAATATAATTTTGCAGAAATGTTCCTTTTGTGATCCTCTACCAAGATTGTTCAAGCCATTTGAATTTGTTTAAAAAAACAGACTGCCAGGGAGCGGGGCTTATTTTCCCTATATATCTATATAGAAAAATTTAAAAATCTTCTTATCAGAGACCACTGGACCGATTTCAATGTAACATGGCAGGAATGTTTCTTTTGTAACCCTCTACCAAGATTGTTCAAGCCGTCATGATTTGTCAAAAAACATGGCCACCAGGGGGCAGAGCTAATTTTCCCAATATATCTATATAGAAAACTTTAAAAATCTTCTTGTCAGAAACCACTGGACCAATTTCAGTAAAGGGGGTGGTCGTGTGGTGCAAAGGTGTTGTGTAGCTTACATCACCGGGGCCGCGGGGCGTCCAACTGATATTGGCTTACAGTTGGGCAAGGTCTGCTACCCTTGTAGCAGGTGGAATGTTTTTATTTCTTCTGTTTCTTCACTTTCATTCCTGTTCCTCTTTCTTCCCTGTACCTCTCTTCCTTCTCCTCTACTATCTATTCTATCTCTTTTCTCCCTTTTTCTGGGAGACGACACAAAATGACCCACAAGGGTTGACGTGTCGTTAAACCCCAACTCAATCAATCAATCAATTTCAGTAAAACTTAACAGAAATGTTACCTTGGTGACCCTCTACCAAGATTGTTCAAGCTGTCATGATTCATCAAAAAACATGGCCACTAGGGGGCCGGGTTTATTTTCCCTATATATCTATATAGAAAACTTTAAAACTCTTCTTGTTAAAAACCAATGGACTGATTTCAATATAACATGGCTGGAAAGTTTCTTTGGTGACCCTCTACTAGGATTATTCAAGCAATCATGATTTGTCAAAAAACATGGCTGCCAGGGGTTGGGGCTTATTTTCCCTATATATCTATATAGAACACTTTAAAAATCTTCTTATCAGAAACCACTGGACCGATTTCAATATAACTTGGCAGGAATGTTTCTTTGGTGACCCTCTACCAAGATTGTTCAAGCCGTCATGATTTGTCAAAAAACATGCCTGCTCAGGGGGCGGGGCTTATTTTCCCTATATATCTATATAGAAAACTTAAAAAATTTTCTCATAAGAAACCATTGGACCATCTTCTCGTAAGAAACCATTGGATCGATTTCAATATAACTTGACAGAAATGCTTCTTTGGTAGCCCTTTACCAAGATTGTTCAAGCTGTCGTGAATTTTAAGAAAACTTGCCCCCAGGGGACTGATTTCAGTATAACATGGCAGGAATTTTTGTTTGGTGACCCTCTACCAAGATTATTCAAGCAATCATGAGTTATCAAAAAACATGGCTGCCAGGGGGCGGGGCTTATTTTCCCTATATATCTATATAGAAAACTCTAAAAATCTTCTTTTACCAGACCGATTTTAATATAACTTGGCAAGAATGTTTCTTTGGTGACCCTCTACCAAGATTATCCAAGCCGTCACGATTTGTAAAAAAACATGGCCGCTAGGGGCGGGGCTTATTTTCCCGATATATTGATATAGATAACCTTAAAATTTTCTCGTAAGAAACCATTGGACCGATTTCAATATAACTTGACAAAAATGTTTCATGATAGCCCTCTACCAAGATTGTTCAAGCTATCGTGATTCTTTAAAAAAACATGGCTGCCAGGGGGCAGGGCTTATTTTCCCTGTATATCTATAAAGAAAACTTTAAAAATCTTCTTGTCAGAAATCAATGGACCAATTTCAATACAACCTGGCAGAAATATTCCTTTGATGACTCTCTACCAAGAATTTTCAAGCCGTCATGATATGTCAAAAAACCATAGCCGCTAGGGGGCGGAGCTTATTTTCCCTATATATCTACAGAGAAAATTTAAAAAATATTTTCCTTATAAACCAAAGGACCGATTTCAATATAACTTGACAGAAATGTTTCTTTGGTAGCCCTCTATCAAGATTGTTCAAGCTGTCATGATTCTTCAAAAAAACATAGCTGCCAGGGTGCAGGGCTTATTTTCCCTGTATATCTATATAGAACACTTTAAAAATCTTCTTGTCAGAAACCACTGGACTGATTTCAGTATAATTTTGCAGAAATGTTCCTTTGCTTACCCTCTACCAAGACTGTTCAAGCCATCATGATATGTCAAAAAACATGGCTGCTAGGGGGGCTGAGCTTATTTTGCCTATATATCTATATAGAAAACTTTAAAAATGTTCTCGCCATAAACCAATGGACATATTTCAGTATAACTTGGCAGGAATATTTCTTTGGTGACCCTCTACCAAGATTGTTCAAGCCATCATGATTTGTCAAAAAACATGGCTGCTAGGGGCGGGGCTTATTTTCCCTATATATCTATATAGAAAACTTTAAAAATCTTCTAGTCAAAAACCATTGGACAGAGTTCATTGTAACTTGGCAGGAATGTTGCTTTGGTGACCTTCTACCAAGATTGTTCAAGCCCTCATGATACGTCAAAAAACATGGCTTATAAAACTTTAATTTCTTCTTGTCAGAAACCACTTGACTGATTTCAATATTACTTGGCAGGAATGTTGCTTACCAAGATTGTTCAAGCAATCATGATTCGTCAAAAAACATGGCTTATAGTGGACGGGACTTATTTTCCCTATATATCTAAGTAGAAAGCTTTAAAAATCTTCTTGTCAGAAACCACTGAACCAATTTCAATATAACTTGGCAGGTATGTTCCTTTGGTGACCCTCTATCAAGTTTGTTCAAGCTGTCATGATTCGTCAAAAACATGGCCACTAGGGGGCGGGGCTTATTTTCCCCATATAGCTATATAAAACACTTTAAAAATCTTTTTGTCAGAAACCACTGGACCGATTTCAATATAACTTGGCAGAAATGTTCCTTTATTGACCCTCTTTCAAGATTCAGTTCAAGCCATCATGATGCATAAAAAATACATGGCCGCTGGGGTGCAGGGCAATAAAATCTATACAAAAGTATTAGAGCAGTGAACTTGGCTGAAACTTCAATAGTAAGTATGCAAATCTGTTTGCTCAGGTGGGTAATATAGGACCATTATGGTCCTCTTGTTTTTACAAGGGAGGCAATTTTTGTGAGGTCCTGTTTGCTTTCCTGCACACAAAGTCCCTTCTGAAAAAGGATCTTCTCTTAAAGGAAACAATTGCTCCCTGCCTTTTAGAGTGAATCCATTTTCAAAAGGAAGACAAAAACAGTTTGGTCAGAGTTGCCCCCCCCCCCCCCCCCCCCCCCCAAGTAAAGTATATCTGTTCCCCTTAAGGTGTCCAGATATTTTGGGTAAACATGGTATTACTTGCTTCTCATCAGTTGATTTCACTGGGTTAGACTTTACTGTACATGTATTTTACCCCAAGCAGTGCTCCAGCTAGGATTTGAGGGCAGAGGGGCACCGGGTAGGGCACTTTTTGCACGGTCATATAAGAATGAAGGAACCATGTGTCATGCGATGTGCTTAGTAACAAAACATGTTACAAAATATAATCCCATTCCACAATAAATACCTCAAAAATAGAGTACACATAACACTGACCTTTAAACATTGATAACAGTTTTAATTTTGGTCCGATTTTCATGAAATTTTCACCAAAATATAGGGTTTTATGTCTGGAATAGAAATAAGACAGAAGGCAGCTTAAGAAGGGCAGAGGGGTGGCAGGAAAGGGCAAGAGGGGCAGCCCGCCCCTCCATATAGGGCTAGCTGGAGCACTGCCAAGTATTCAGACAGACAGGCTTGTGCAAACAGCACAGAACTGGATCAGAGGCTGCAGAATGCCACATCTGTGCAGAATCTACACTGTTTGCCAATCATTCAGTAGTTTTATAGGCATCAGCAGTAGGAAAATGATGTGTTTAGACTTTAGGACAAGTATGGTAAGGAATTTAGACATCTGAATATTTAGGGTAAATATGTTAGCAGTGATTCATAGCACTAGATAGGAGGGATACCAAGATGAATGCTTTTCATTTTCTCCAGGAAAGCATACATTGTAGGTACTTGATGAAGTGATCTTATTGAGGTGCTTCCAGTAAGTACCACAGCATAAGTTTTCTTGAAGAAATAAGAGAAATATCCATACTTTTTGGTAGACAAAAGCACCCTTGTCTAGAGCTTAATTTGCATGATTTTTTGCTTATTGGTACAAAGCGTAACGTAATGGAGATTTGTTAAATAATTGGTTGCAATTTCCTTCATAATTATGTAAAGATAAAACATTTATCTTTTTACCATATCATAATTTGTTTATTAGTCATCTCACTTTGTAATGAAGCAATTAATTGTTGAAGATTTTAGGGTTGTTTAAGGTGAAGTGATTCATGTTGAAGGGAGATAACTTTGTCAAAATTGTTTTGGCTCCCTTCTTTCCTTTTAGAGTAGACCCCTATTCAGAAGAGGATTGGTAAATATGAAAGCAAAATGGAAGTCACAAAAGTTGTCAAGAATGATGGAAAAGATACTGAGTGTGTCCATCCACCTTAAACTTGTACTTGGCAGTTTTCCTTTTTGAGCTTCCTTTAGAGGACTATCTCAGAATATACTGTGTAATGGCAATCTGTTTGACTTGAAAAGATGGTAAACTGCAATGATTTATTATTGTAATAAATTAATTAATTGAAAATTATTTCTCCCCATCACCCAACAACCAACCAGAGGTGGAAGGGACATTGTTTTGGTCCAGAATCCATTAGTGTTGGCATCGGCATGGCATTTCTTGTGTGCACAATATCTCTTGAAACCTGTTGCCAGATTTTCATCAAACTTGCAGGGTATTGTTATTGGGACACACTTAAGAGCTGGTTGGATTTGGTGACTTTAACCTCATATTCAAGGTCACAGTACTTCAAGATTGTCAGGTTTTAAACAAAAACAGTTTATATGGACTGTAGCCAGAGCTGATGGCTGGATTTATGTCAAACTTGCCTGTATGTATCACTGGGCCAGTATGAAAAATTGGTTAGATTTTGGTGGACTTGATCTCATTTTCAAGTCTTCATGTGACTTTCAAAGCTGGAGATATATTTTTTTCTGAAAAAAAAAAAATAAAAATAATTCTGGTTATTAATCTTTAGGATTCACTAGATAGGTTGCTTGGTACTTTCGTGTCAGAGCTTTTACTGGTAGTAACATAAGGCAGGATTTGACTGTCATTTTAATTGTCTCAAGTTTGATAAAAGTCTCACAAATCTGAGGTTTGTCTCTACATGATGTTTTAATGTGATAACTTCCCAGTGCTGTAATGTGTGAATATATAAGGGTCTTACCAAGTGAAACAGTGTCTTGAAGCATGTGTGAAATGTGCACCAGCCCTCATCAGTTTCTTTGCTGTCCTGTAATACATTGTGTTGTACCCAGTGATTCTTTTAGTCGAAAAAAAAGGTACAGATCAGCCATAATTATTTGCCAATTTGTGACTTTCAAATCAGTTCATTTCTGCATTTTCTTGAAAAAAAAACAAAAAAAACAAGATTGCACATTATATCATAAAAATAAGGTTTACACAAAAATTATACACAATTAAAGCTAGAAAAACAAAAACAAAATTACAAATAGATTTGATGATTTTCGCCTGTAAGTAATGGAGCTGGGACTTTAAAATGAGCATAAATTCTCAAAGATTTTTGTTGACATAAATGGAGACTCAGTGGAAAATGGGCATTAAAACTTTACTTTTATTTCAGAACAGCACTGCATGAAAAGTAGATCTAGAAATTATGTTTATTTGTTTGTTTAATGGTTTTATAAGTTGTAATACTTTGGGTATATTTTTCTTTACAGTGGCCTTAATGATTTCAGCATAGACACTTTTATAAAAAAATTATGGAAATACAATGATTTAAATGATGATATCACAAAGTGGTGAATGATTATGCCAACTGATTGTATGTGTGTCATCAGGTATTGTTTCTGATACTGTCTACTACATGTTTATAACTGAAAATAGAGATTATGTTTATCATCCTATTTCATTTCAGATTTTGATTAAGAAAATATGGTTCATGGTAAGATATAAACTGTGTACAGTAGCTAATATAAGAATTAATTAAGATCAACAGTGTTTTAACCTTTTAATTATAACATATACCCATTCCAGTATCCCTACTCTCTTATATACATTTTTGACATATTTGTACAGCTGTTGTAAAAATGTTTGTTTCTCTTCTTTTATTGTCCAAGAAATATACATGCCTGAGATAAAGCACATCTTAGTCTAGTTTTGGACCATTTGAGCATGAATAAATGTGCAAACGAGACTCAAGTGTACTTTATGGAGGGTATTTATGCATCATTAATATGCATCAATTGTTTCTTTTCTAATACTTGTTTGCACAAGAAAAATATGATTAATATGATTAATAGAATAGAAAATAAATTGCCTTCCACCCATTTTGAATATTGTTTGTGACTTCACATGATGCACATTCATGCATAAATAATACAGGGTTGCTATTAGTTGATTGTGGAATAAACAGTAGTCCAAGTGTTACTACCATGTTTTTGGAAGGAATACCCTTATGGGACTTGCTTTTAACCATTATATTATTTACATTTCACCCCTTTTAATAATTAATCGGAAATGTATCTAATGTACACAAATGCCCATACCAGCTCAATGTCAACTCTATAAATACAGTTACCAGGAAGGTCACAATCACAAAACACAGCCTTCCCAAGGCACTGAGACAACAAGAGATAAGGAACAAAGAATGTCAGAAGATTTCAGATAACATGCAAAAACAAAAAAAAAAAAAAAAAAAAAAAAGAAGGCAACAGAAGAACCACCTTAGTACTATCAGCAGATAAACCACTAGAGAATGTAGATCACAGTGATCTATCACCATCTACAGTGATATTGGCTAATAAATAAGGTCTTAGAGAAAATAGAAAATTTGACTACAATCCAGGTGTGAACCCTACAGTATACCATATCATAGATACAATTGTAGTGTGAACTCTACAGTATACCATAGATACAACTGTTGTGTGAATCCTACAGTATACCATAGATACAATTTTAGAGTGACCCCTATAGTATACCATAGATATGACTTAAGTTTGAACCATACAGTATACCATAGATACAGTTGTAGTATGACTTCTACAGTATACCATAGATACAAATGTAGTGTGAATCCTACAGTATACCATAGATACAATTGTTGTGTGAATCCTACAGTATACCATAGATACAATTGTTGTGTCAGTCCTACAGTATACCATAGATACAATTGTAGTGTGAACCCTATAGTATACCATAGATACAATTGTAGTGTGAATCCTACAGTATACCATAGATACAATTGTAGTGTGAACCCAACAGTATACCATAGACACAATTGTTGTGTGACTCCTACAGTATACCATAGATATAATTGTAGTGCGAACCCTATAGTATACCATAGATACAATTGTTGTGTGAATCCTACAGTATACCATAGATACAATTGTAGTCAAACCCTATAGTATACCATAGATACAATTGTTGTGTGAATCCTACAGTATACCATAGATATGACTTTAGTTTGAACTGTACAGTATACCATTGATATGATTGTGACCTGCTTCTAACAGACATAGGTCACAATAACCTATGGTCTTGCACACCTAATTATGATAAGTTCAAATAATGAACTCTTTAACCTGTCTAGGTACTGAGATATGAATATGATATAAATTCTAAAATAAAGTAGGTCACAGTGGCATATGGTCCTGCAAAATGATCTGAACCTTGAGAATTGATGGTGCATTCCAAGTGGAAGCTGGTATTGTGTGAGCTCTGATGCTGAAACTTTTGGAGGATGGCCCTCCCATCATTGACTTTCATCAGGAAGGTATTTGGCTCACTTAAAATAAGACCAGGGTTTGGGGACTTTTTCTTATCTAATTCTTCTCCTCTCTGGGAGATGGCTCGATATGACTGAAATATTGATGTTAAATTATGAAGAACCCTCCATCAATTATGGAATCTTTGTGTGTGACCCAGTTTCTGAAAAAAGGTAAGTCATGTTGACCTTTGAACTTCAAACTAGAATTAATTGATAAACTTAAGGGGATTTGCTACTCTTTTATAGGGGTCATCCTAGAGGGCGATTTGGGAGAAAAAGTCTCCCAAAGCTGGCTGACTTCTCCCTATCTTGAGCTGAAGGAGAAGTGAAAATGTATAGAATGTATAGGGAAATCCAAAATTTGGACCAAAACTTCTTCCTGAAATTGTCGCAGGATGACCCCAGTTTCAAGGGAGGCAGCTGTGTCAAAATAAATTTGCCTCCCTTCTGAAAAGCGATTTAAGAAAATATTATCTGATACCCCTTTTATCTGGAGCTATAGTTAATTCTTTACCTTATTTATTCTAAAATTTGGACAACTTTTCTCCTTACCGTTGATGTCCAAAACTTCTTGATGACGGACATGCAGTATAGACTCTGATCAGATGCCACATCCAATATGGATTTACACTGTTTGCTCTGGCCTCTCTGTCCCAATACTTTGGGTTAATACAGCAGATTAATTTCTTGGTATTGTGCTGGATGGGTATTTGTTTAATGTGGACACATTTCTAGTTACAGTTATGTAAAATTATTTTTATTGCTATTTTTATCTTGGGTGGAGAATATTATAGTATTGTCACAGAAAGCATAAAAATGAAATAAAAAAAACCAAAACGGTAGTACATACATTCAGATATTCAAAAACATTTTAGTCCACCATTCACCAATAGTATTGTAATTGTCTGTCATTCAGATTTTTTTTTTTGTCCATAAAACAAGCACGTAAGTAAAAGTCATGCCAGTTTAATTGGCAATCTTTGAAATAATTATTTTATCATCTGATGTGTTTTTAACTAAAATATCTAATTTGTTATAACTATTTGAGAAATTAATTGCTTGTTCTAACAACTAACATAGATAGATCTGCTACTAGTTTAGTCTATTGTTTTATTGCATGAGTTTTTACAAAATATTCACATATATATATAATTTCCTGTACTGTCCATATACAAATTTTGCAACTAATAAACTTTCATATTTATTGTTTCATATTTCTAATCAAATATGTTATAGTAAATGTCCTAAAATTCATTCAAACTATCTGACAAAATGGTATATGCAAACAGTGCAGGCCCTAATCAGGGTCTATACTTTTTGCCATCCACAAAGTGTTTTGTGAAATAAATGCATTAAAAAAAAATCGGGCAAAAAAACCCAAAGCAGGGTGTAAAGTTAATTTTTGGACATTTACCATAATTTTGCACATTTGATATTGCACATTTGTGACATAGTAAAAGTTTGTATCACATTTTACTGTACGCATATTTGAATTTTCCATGCCTTACAAATAAGGCTCAAGTCTGTTGATACTCTTGTATAATTACTGGGCTATCAGGGTTCCAGATAATCAACTTTAACCCTTGTCCTGCTGATTAAATTAAGATGCTATGCCCACTTCTAATTTTTAGCCAATCAGATTACTTGATCCAGATTGTTGCTATAAGTTCACATACTGAATGGCAAACAGTGCAGATCAAGATCAGGTGGCTTCTTCAGAAGCCAACTGATCTTGATCTACACTGTTTGCAAAAGCAGGGTTTATCCGAGCTCAGCAGGACAAGGGATAAGAATTTCAGTATTTCTGTTTTGTACAAAATTCTATTTTTGACTTTTCATAGAGAAATACAACAGTATTTCTTTTTTCAAAATGTGCTTCTTATTTGGAACCCTGTTAAGAGAATGGACACACTTTCAAGGGAGTTTACTCTTTCAAAATTGTTTTCCCTCCCTTCTGAAAGGGGTTCTACTCTAAGAGGAAAGAATTTGCTCCCAAGGGGACACCCCTTTCGGAAGGGATTTTTTGTACAGGAAAGCAAAGAGGACATCACAAAAGTTATCTCCCTTGTAAAACATGACAAAAACATTCACCAAGTGTATCCAGTCTCTTAAGTGTAAACTATTATAAACTATTATAAATGCTTCTATCTAATCCTGGACATGTGATGGTGCCTTCATACCTTAGGGGTAGTTAGCTGACGGAAGATGTAAGATGAAGAAAAGAAAGCTACCCAATGGCTGGAAGACTGGCCTAGTTTCTAACATATACATATATGCAGAATGTTGCATGTCTTTATAGGGTTATGGGTTATGATAAATGGAGTCTGATATATAATTGCTTAATTTCGAATCGATATCATGAAATAGCCCTGACCAGTATCAGCCATCTTCATCTGGTACACAGTATAGTTCTGGTTGATAAAGGATATTGATTTGAAAATACATGATGTTAATTTCAGAGTTGGTTAAACCTTCAATATCTAGCAACATTTCAGTTATTTTAGGTCTGACATAATCTCATCGAATCCACAATGTCAAAAAATGACCACAAGAAATGAAATGAACCTAAATATTGTATGTTGATTTGATTAACTTGTCATTTAAAGCCAAGGATCATTTCTTTCTTGACAAAAATAATGCTACAAAAAGACAGAGGCTGTGTGTCATTTAATACAAACAAATTATTACCTGATAGTACAGGTGATTTCCTGGAGATGTAGTGTGATAAAGAAAATCTAATGAATCCTGAAATTAGTAGTTTATGTATAATTTTCTTTGTATGTAGCGTTAGATTGGCTGTCTCAGGTATATAAGCTTCATGTAATCATTATGTCATTGCATGCATTTACTAACTATATAATATTAACCCTTGTCCTGCTGAACCCGTATATGTCCTACCTTTGCAAACAGTGTAGATCCAGATCAATTGGCTTCTGAAGAAGCCAACTGATCTGGATCTGCACTGTTTGCCATTAAGTATTTGAAATTATATAAAAAAAAATCTGGATCAAGTAATCTGATTGGCTGAAAATAAGAAATAGGCATGGCATCTTAATTTATTCAGCAGGACAACAGTTAAAAGCTATCTCATCATGAGAACATCTCCATGTCATTAGATAAATTCTAATACCCCAATATTTTGTGCATATATTTGTTTGTTAATCATACAAAATGGGACCAAAATTATTCAGATTCCTATTTTGAGAAATATATTAAAGGCAAAATATGTTTTACATGGAGAAGTTTCCACAATGTGAGGTGATTTTCTGTGACCAGTTTGCCCTAAACTAGTGTCATAGTCTCTTTTACGAGGTCTTGAAACAGCCACTGGTAACATATTGTATTGTAAAACAGCATGTTATTATAGTTGTTTAGTGAGAGGAAGTAGTTGCAGAATTACCATATTTTCCCTAAGTATTGGGACCATACTTGTCTCAAATTTTAAATAGCCCATTCTACTATCGCTTGATGTGGATGTGTCTAAACTAGAGAGAGGTTTATTTTTGTATTTTTAACCCTTAAAGCGCCAATCACAACAATTGTCGTCTGCTTTGTCATCTGCCGGCTACTTTAAAAGTCATTGTTGCAAACAATGTGGACCCTGATCAGACAGCTCCTTTAGGAGCCGTCTGATCTGGGTCCACACTGTTTGCCTATATGCAAAATGTAAGTTTGAAAAGTTTGCAAGAAGATGCAGCAGACGACATAAGCAGATGACATTTTCAGATGCAGATTTTCTTGGCACTTTAAGGGTTAATCTTCTTCTGAGATTTCCTTTATAGCTCAGTAAACACCTGATTAGATGCGGTGTTCTGCAATGTGTGATCTCAGTCTACACTGTTTGCTCAGGCTGGTCTGTCACAATACTGTGGATAAATATGGCAGATTGTACCAACTTTCAGCACTTAGTGAATTTCTGTAAATGTGAAACAATAAAATGATGTTGGTTTTGGGCTCCTGTTTATAAACTGATTGTGAATTACTAAATACTGTTAAAGGAAGTAGATAAATTAGTCGTATACCCAGAAGTTTGTAATATCATATCAGTGGGTGATAGTATAAATATTTAATCAGTTTGGACTGATAAATTTATTCTTCTGATAAACACATTAGGAAAATTATCAGTCATATATCTACAAAACTGGGTGTGGTGTTTAACTCATGAATTATATCAGTGAAAAGCCCCTCTGTACAGTGACGCCTGTCCATCAGGGGTCGTGAAAGTTGTGCGTACCTGTGTAACTGTTTCTGACTCGATCATATAATTCTTCTCATCCATTACACTTTCATATGTCTGCTGTCTGTGTGATAGTTGGAGTATCTTAATCTGTTTATGGTGTCTTAATGGCAACTAAACAAGGTTCACTATATACAGGTTCATTTTGAAAAGAGCTTTTACACATCTTGACCAAACAAATTACACCCCTTGCAAGAACTTCACTGAACCTTTAACCTTTGCAACTCTCTAGGCTAATTCAGCAGACGACAAACTAATGATAATTTTTTCCAGAAAATAGGCTTTGACATTTCATGCAAATTGTATGCAGATTGTCTCCTAAGGATAAATGATAAACTTCAGTTTATGGACAGGAGGAAGACCAGTCTGATCAGAATGCTTTTTATACCCCCCCCCCCCCCCCCCCCCCCCACACACACACACGATAGTGGTAGGGTATTATGGTTTCACGTTGGACGTCCGTGTTTCTGTCCATCCGTCAGTCAGTCGTATGTCCGTCCATCCCTTTTTTCGTTTCCGGAGGATAACTTGAGTAAACCAATGGATTTTCACCAAACTTGGTATGTGCATTGATATTGTGGAGATCTGGTTTGGGATTGCTAATGGGCAAATTTCATCAAACTTTTACGGAGTTATCTGCCCAAGACACACCATATTTTCGTTTCCGGATGATAACTTGAGTAAACCAATGGATTTCCACCAAACTTGGTATGTGCATTGATATTATGGAGATCTGGTTTGGGATTGCTAATGGGCAAATTTCTTCAAACTTTTACGGAGTTATCTGCCCAAAACACACCCATATTTTAGTTTCCGGATGATAACTTGAGTAAACATCAATGGATTTTCACCAAACTTGGTATGTGCATTGATATTGTGGAGATTTGGTTTGGCATTGCTAATGGGCAAATTTTGTCAAATTTTGACAGAGTTATCTGCCCGAAACATGCCCATATTTTTGTTTTATGGATGATAACTTGAGTAAATGTTAAGGGATTTTAACCAAACTTAGTACATGCATTGATATGAAGGAGATCTGGTTTGGGATTGCTTTTGGGCCAGTTTCATCCATGTTTGACAGAGTCATCTGCCCGCAACACAATAATGGCGGGGTATTATAGTTTAAATATTTTTATTTATTTCGTGACATTTGACCTTTACCACTCTCTGGGCTAATTTAGCAAATGACACACTGATATTTTTCCTAGAAAACAGGATTTGACATTTCATGCAAATTGTCTCCTTTGTATGAAATGTCAAAACCTGTTTTCCGGGGAAAATAAGAAAAACATTTCAGTATGTCATCTGCTGAATTTTCTACCAAGAGTGCTAAGCTTTAAGTAATATGTGTATGTTTGAGAGATACAAGGCCATACCAGATTGCACAGATGTGCAGGATGGTCTAGATATTTACTGTTGGCATATGTCTTTTTATGGTGTTTCACTTTTCTCCAGTTTGAATGTATGTTCAATTGAATATTTAACCCTTGTCCTGCTGAATAAATTAAGATGTCATGCCCTTTTAAAATTTTCAGCCAGTCAGATTACTTAATCCAGATTATTGATATAAATTAACATACCGGATGGCAAACATTGCAGATCCAGATCAGTTGGCTTCTTAGAAGCCAGCTGATCTGGATCTACACTGTTTGCAAAGGCAGGACATATCCAGATTCAGCAGGACAAGGGTTAAATTTTGTTATCAGCAGTTGAACAGTTAAATTTTGATATCACTAAATCAATAATCAATGAAAGTTAAAATGGCAATATTTTACAGTCTGTCTGACCCTGGTATGAGCTCTTAGCATGCTGCATAAAAATTTTAGATAACATTTTGAAATATTTTTAGCTCACCTGTACAAATGTTACAGGAAGAGCAAAAGCAGTCACCACAGTGTCGGCATCGGCATTGGTTAAAGTTTTTAAAAGGCTTTGTCTCCTGAACCTCTGGATGGAAGTGATCTTAGGTAATGGTCTGAAGTTTTATGCTGTACCATTCCAACCCACATGAGTGACCTTTAAAAAAATAAGGTCAAGGTCACAGACTTCAAAGATTCTGGTTAAAGGGGCAAGCTAAGCTGTCCTACGACAGCTCATTCTTATTTTTCCAAGAAAATAGGATTCAACATTTCATGCTAATTGTCTTCTTAACCCTATTTTCTGGGGAAAAAAGAAAAATGAGAAAAATATCACCAATTTGCCATCTGCTGAATTTGCCCATACCATTGTAAGTGTTAAAAAGAGTGCTTTAACCCTGGTCCTGCTGAACCAGGATATGTCCTGCCTTTGCAAACAGTGTAGATCCAGATCAGTTGGCTTCAAAAGAAGCCAACTGATCTGGATCTGCACCGTTTGTCATTATGCATGTGAATTTTTATCAACAATCTCGATCAAGTAATCTGATTGGCTGAAAATTTTAAAAGGGCATGGCATCTTTATTCAGCAGGACAAGGGTTAATAAACTTAATTGTTTAGGGTTAAATTTTGGTTAGGATTAGTTTTGCAGCTAGTGTTAGGTTAGGTGTACATTTAGGGCTACATAAGGGGTACCTTATTTACTCTAATGACAATGACAATGTGTTTATTTCCAATTAAGGGCCCATTAGAGGGGTAGAGAATCATGGGAGAACATTCTCCATACAATGATTATGTGTCATTCAGGAAAAGTAATAAAACAATAATCAACTCCAGCAAGAGCATATCATGACAAGAGCATTCGTATGGGTGCTCAGCTATACCTATCCATATAGGAAAGGCACATTAGGGCACCAATATGGATACTCTGTCTAAAGCATTACAGCCTCCAGATACACATAACTGAGTAAGCGAACCACATCACATCAACCGGACCGTATAAAATAGTTATATCTCTATGGCTGAAAGAAAAACATTCATTTAAAAACCATCTCAATGAGCACCTCCGAAAACACCTTTACAAAAAAGTATTTTCAGGGGTCCAGATTGAATGGAATAGTGATCTCTAGTTAATGTGATCCATGTTTAGCAAATGATTCATATTAAAATTAGAAAGCTCAGTTATTATGATATCATCAGTATTTGATAACAACCAGTTGAATTTCGACTTATCCTGTAATGAATAAAAGTTCATACAATGCCTCTGAACTATTGAAAAGAAATGATTTCAAATAACATCATTGGGCACTTAATTAAAAAATGAAATTCGTCCTCAATATCTGTTAAAGAATGATCACAAACTCTATTGTCTACAGGAACAGGTGGTTTAGAGAATCTCCCTTGTTCAGTTTTTAGCTGATGAGCATTTATTCGAAATTTAGTTAAGGCTCTTCTTTTGTCAAAATTTTTAATAACATTTAAATAATGTTCAAACTGGAAATGACCTTTGAATGTAAAATATGTCCTTAGTTTTCCATCTGTATTATTAACTCGAAAATCTGCCCAAAATCTTTTATACCTGTCTAAAATAACATTTTTTATAAACTTCTTAAAAGACTTGGAACTCATATCAAATAGCATTTCAGTAGTAACAGAAACATTGAGTAACTTAAGCATGTTATTAACTGAAGTAAACCATGTATTTAAACCTTTTCTATGTAATGTTTTTGAGCATGCAAATGCATCTGCAAGAAGTTAAGAGGAAGTAGTTTCAAGTATTCAGACACTTTACTCCTTACCATTATTGTTCTAAAATTTGAACAAGTCCATTTGACCACATGTATCTGAAAACTGCTGGATGACTGGCAAACAGTGCAGACCCTGATCAGATGCTGCATTCTGCAACAAATGAAAAGCTATGTGCAGTGAATGGCCATACAGTCATTGCTGAATTCTGCCTACAGTAGAATTTGAACCTGGCATAGTGAGCCCTACTAATTGCCAATCAGGAAATTGGTAGATGACTGGGAATGCGGCATCTTATTAGTGTCCATACAGTTTGCCCCTTACCAAGCTGTTTTTAGACACAACTACAGATATTATGATGGACTTGTTCAAATTTTAGGGGGAGTAAGGCAGAATATTCAGGATAACAAGTTATTCCTGATCACATCTTGTTCATGCTGATCAAGAAGGGTAGTTTCTAAAGAAAGAATATGCACAATACTCGTTAACCGCTTAGAGGACTAAACCTGCCCAGTAAAAGTGTGGTTAGGTAAACTGACCGCTCTCAACAGGACCCTATTGGGTTGACTGGGCCATAAAACCTCAACAGAAACATTTGTTCAGATCACTGGATCTGCATTGTTTTAACTCTTTAAGTGCTAACCACAACTGCAGCAAATGACATTTACATTTGTTTTTGTTTTTTTTCAGAAAATAAGGGTTGACCTTTTATGGGAATCATAAAGATGGTTGTTAAGAAAGGTCAAACTCTGATTCCTGAAAAAAAAATAAGGCAAAATAATTTAAATCTTTAGCACTCTCTGGACATATTAAGCAGATGACCAGTTGGTGATAGTTACTTTTTCCAGAAAATAAGGTTTGACATTTGATGCAGACATTTAGGAAAAAAAAATCCACAAAATGTCAAACCTTTTGGGGGGGGGGGGGGGGGGGGGGAAATAAGAAAAAGGTTTCAAAATGTAATCTGCCAAAATGTTTACCTAGTATGCTAAGGGTTAAATGTCAGCTGTTAATGTCAATAGCCACCATTTTAGGACTTAACCTTTACCACTCTCCGAGCAAATTTAGCAAATGACAAATTGATAGCTTTTCTTATTTTCCCAGAAACATTTCATGCAAATTGTCTCCATTTGAGACAATTTGCATGAAATATGACATCCTGTTTCCTGGGGAAAATAAGAATATTTTTTTCAAAAGGTCATCTGCTGAACCTTTTTACCAACATAAATCTAATTTTCCGACTGGGTTTGATTTGAAGCTCTTTTGTTATAAAGTTGAAATTAAATTGTTTCAGTGCAGAATCATGATGTTTCTTTATTTTCTTTATTGCAGACAGAGGTCACATTAACAGTGGGTTTTCTGGCAATATTCAAGATACTGATGATAATTCAAATATTCAACGATCCCTCAGAAAAAGACATGCATTTCAAGATTTTCAACCAAAATCTCAACCTGCTATTAAACCATTTTATCATGAAATGACCCAAAGAACCCCTCTGGAGGACATCGATACACCCCTTGATTCACCCCTGGTTATTCCCGTTGAGAGTTTCGGTGATTCTTCCAGTACTGCAAATAGATCGGAGTTGGAAACTCCACGCTCCAATGAACTTAGTGTACAGCAGAGTTCACACTCAGGTAGTGAACAGTTACAACCAGATGACAGTGAAAATATTCATCTCTAGAAGTATACACCGCATCAGTGCTCTAGATAAGATTTTGGTACAATGAGTATTTTACACCCCCCTCCCCCTCCCCCCCCCCCCTCCCCCAACTTTAAAGCCTAATACTTAAATGTCCATTTGCAATGATTAACTCTTAAAGCACCAAGCATACAAAATTCTAATTTATCAGAGAAAATAAAGCTTGGCATTTCATGTGAATTGTTTGCTAAACCAACAAATCACATGAAATGTCTAGCTTTATTTTCTCTGGAAAACAACAACAGGAACAAAACAGAATGCATAAGATTGTCATGGGTGCTGTAAGGGTTTAACTGTTTCTGAGCTAGTGTTCTGCTACTGCTCACAAAAGAATATATGTGAAGATATTGCTTTCTGTTAAAAGACATAAATTTCACTGGAAATGTTTACCCTCTAAATTTGATTTTAATGCTGAAATCCAAAATTTGAGTATTTTTTACCCCCTCAACTTAAATTTCAATGCTGATTTTCAAAAATTTAATGCTGGAATAACCTTTACTGATCTAGAGCTCTGATGCATTATTTATTTTCCTCTTTTGCATAGATTTTTTTTTTTTTTTTTTTGTGGTTTTTTTCCTTTTTTATATTCTCAGCAATTTAATCTTTAGGAGAGAATATGTATAAAATTGGCAGATGGCAATTTTTTTCCGAAAATGTTTAACCTGCTGGACATAAGTAGCAAAAGATTAAAAAAGATGATTTTTGCAGGAAACAGTGCTCAACATTTAGCATGCTTGGTAAAAATTTCTGCAAACAACAAATGTCATACCCTATTTTATTGGTAAAAAGCATCACTTGGCATCTGCTGATTTTGCCCTGAGAATGCTAAATGTTACTTTTCCCTTGACAAAAATTATTTTTTAAGTGCTATCAGCAAATTTTATGATGTTGTCCACAGAAGATTGTGCAAAAAAACACAGAATTATCAGACACAAATTTTGCAGAAAAAAATCCTTTATCAGTCAAACATATTTTTACCGTATTTTTAGCTCACCTGAGCTATGCTCAGGATGAGCTATTGTGATCACTTTTCGTCCATCATCCGTCCGTGCGTCCGTCCGTGCATCCATCCGTGCGTCCATCCGTTAACATTTTCAAACGACTTCTCCTCTGAAGCCCCTGAGCCAATTTTGCTCAAATTTCATATGGAGCCTCCTTAGGTTGGGGGAACGAAAAATTGCTAAAATGGTCATGGTTCATTGACCAAGATGGCTGCCATGCCCATATATGGTAAAAACCTTTAAAAATCTTCTACTCCAGAACCGAGGATGCCTTGGGGCTGAATCTTTGCATAAGTCATTGGGGACGGGAGGTCTATCAAAATTGCTAAAAATAAATTTCGTATATTGACATTTGACCTTTTTACGGCAAGGTCAAGTTTGCTTCCCTATACATCTGTATGGGAAAAACCTCTAAAAATCTTGTTCTCCAAAACTGAGGATGCCTTATGGCTGAACCTTTACATATATCATCGGAAACTGGAGGTCTACCAAAGTTGCTAAAATAATGGTCGTACATTGACATTTGACCTTTTTATGGTAAGGTCAATTTTGCTTCCTTATGCATTTGTATGGGAAAAATGTTCAGAATTTCAAATGACTTATTCTCTGGAGCCTCTGGGCCAATTTTGCTCAAATTTCATGTGGAGCCTTCTTAGGTTGGGGGAATGAAAGATTGCTAAAATGGTCGCGGTTAGTTGACCAAGCTGGCCGCCATGCCCATATATGGTAAAAACCTTTAAAAATCTTCTTCTCCAGAACCGAGAATGCCTTGGGGCTGAATCTTTGTGTAAATCATTGGGGACAGGAGGTCTACCAAAGTTGCTAAAATAAATGTTGTATATTGACATTTGACCTTTTTACGGCAAGGTCAAGTTTGCTTCCCTATGCATTTGTATGGGGAAAACCTTTAAAAGTCTTGTTCTCCAAAACCGAGGATACCTTGCGGCTGAATCTTTACATATATCATCGGAAACTGGAGATCTATCAAAGTTGCTATAATAATGGTCGTACATTGACATTTGGCCTTTTTACCATGAGGTCAATTTTGCTTCCTTATGCATTTGTATGGGAAAAATATTCAGAATTTCAAATGACTTCTTCTCTGGAGCCTCTGGGCCAATTTTGCACAAATTTCATATGGAGCCTTCTTAGGTTGGGGGAATGAAAGATTGCTAAAATGGTCGTAGTTCATTGACCAAGGTGGCCGCCATACCCATATATGGTAAAAACCTTTAAAAATCTTCTTCTCCAGAACCGAGGATGCCTTGGGGCTGAATCTTTGCATAAATCATTGGAGACGGGAGGTCTACCAAAATTGCTAAAATAAATGTTGTGTGTTTGTATATTGACATTTGACCTTTTTACGGCAAGGTCAAATTTGCTTCCCTATGCATTTGTATGGGAAAAACATTTAAAAATCTTGTTCTCCAAAACCGAGGATGCCTTGTGGCTGAATCTTTACATATATCATCGGAAACTGGAGGTCTATCTACCATAGTTGCTAAAATAATGGTCGTACAATGGACATTTGACCTTTTTATGGTAAGGTCAATTTTGCTTCCTTATGCATTTGTATGGAAAAAATATTCAGAATTTCAAACAACTTCTCCTCTGGAGCCTCTGGGCCAATTTTGCACAAATTTCATAAGGAGCCTCTCTAGGTTGGGGGAATGAAAGATTGCTAAAATGGTCGTGGTTCATTGACCAAGATGGCCGCCATGCCCATATATGGTAAAAACCTTTAAAAATCTTCTCCTCCAGAACCGAGGACGCCTTGGGGCTGAATCTTTGCTTAATACATCGGGGACAGGGGGTCTACCAAAGTTGCTAAATAATGGTTGTACAAGTTTGCTTCCCTATGCATTTGTATGGGAAAAAACATTTAAAAATCTTAGTCTCCAAAACCGAGGATGCCTTATGGCTGAATCTTTGCATATATTATTGGGAACATCTGCATGTCTGCAGTGGCTGTGTCACTCAGGTGAGTGAACCGTGGCCCTTGGGCCTCTTGTTATATGTATCCAGTTGTCTTAACCCATTCTAGACTGAATGAACTCCCCCACACTATATATTGGAAGAGTCCAATTTCAATTTTAGGTAGGTGAGGCTATGAGATTTAGATATTCCTAGAGAAAAATGGCTGAAGTATTTGCAAACTGTGAAGACCCTGATCAGATGCGGCATATTTGGAATGTCTCCCTTTCTCTGGGGCACATCTTAACCCTTGAAATTATAAACAAAATGGCAGCAAGTGATATTTTGAGTTTTCTTAACTAATAGGGTTTGACATTTTATGAGATTCGTTTGGCAATCAGACAGTTCACATAAAAAGCCATCTTGTTTTCTCTGAAGAATCAGAATATCATCTGCTACAAGTTTGCTGAGCGCTTTAGAGGTTAAACCTCAACTCAAACAAAACAACAAACATTACCTAAAAGTGCTTTCCTGTATATTTCTGTAGCAATAGTGAGTGAGAGAAAAAATAGAGATTGAGAGAAAACAATAGTGGAGTGAAGGAATCAATAAGCTTGTACTGATATCATGCAGATGAAGTTTTCTGGGCCCAGTTGTTCAAAGCATCATTAGCTTAACAAGCTCGTTAGTGGCCAAAATGTTAACTGTACATAATCTAATTCACAGGTATTTTTGCTGAAAAAATGTGTGTAGCTTTTGCAAAAGCTACCCACATTTTTTCAGCAAAAATATTAGCGTATATGCCATATTTAATGATTAAAGTTTGAATAATATGTTAACTAACGACATCATTAGTTTTGAACAACTGGGTCCTGATGAATATATTTTTTAACTCTTAACATGCTGGGTGAAGTATTCAACAGACAACATTTTGTTATATTTTTTCTTATTTTTTGAAGGAAAAAGGGTTTTGATATTTCATGGAAATCGTCCCCTATGAAGACAAGTTGCACAATTAGGAATCAATGAAATATAAAACCCTGTTGTCTGGGAAAATTAGAAAAATATAATGAATTTCTTGTTTGCCTAATTTGCCCAGAAAGTGTTAAAAGTTAAACTATTGATCTGGAACCACTTTATATATGTTCAGCTCCAAAATGTCAGCACATGTGTGACTGTTTTGAAAGGTTTACCCAGTAAACACTGAAAGGTTGTATCCAGCATTGACAGCAATGTCATGATGTGCAGCCATCTTGTCACAGTTTTGTGTGACTGTTTTGAAAGGTTTACCCAGTAAACACTGAAAGGTTGTATCCAGCATTGACAGCAGAGTGTCTATTTTGCAGCCACCTTAACATGTTGTGTGCCCACTGGGTTGATGCTGTATGACAATGGTAGAACTAGAGAACAATACATAAACATAATTATGTATTACTATTTTGATAGAAGAGTTTTGCCAGGTGTCTCATAATACTACTATTTTGTATATTCTTTGTATGAAATATTAAAGCAAATTTACAGTTTTGTTTTTTTGAAATTGTATTTATTTTCCTCTCAAATAAATGAACAGAAGATCAAAGACAAGGGGTAGACAACAGAATGAACAACCAACAATGGTATCTTTAACTTGATATTTATTTTGATTGACATGTTTTGGTATACATATTAAATACTTTTTTTCAAGATAGCATAAGTAATATTTTTTTTGTTTCCCAAAGTAGTGAAAAATGGTTGTCTAAATCACATGGTCTTAATTGTTCTAAAAATAGATACTTGTTTAATGAAGTTGCTTAGATACAATGGCAGTTTCAAAAATATTTAAATGTAGAATAGAAAATAGATACAGCAGAAGGTAATGGAAGGCAGTTTATGGCAATTTATTTTAATTGTAGTTTATAGACAACACAGGACTATGTTTTGCTAATGTTTTTATCATGTCTATTTATCTGCATATATATTTTGATTACTTAGTTTACTGCAGCTGCTGCTGATGAAGTGTATTTTGGTCAGTCTACCAGGCAGTATAGTGGTACTGTGTGTGTGTTAAAAGAGTTTCATCTGATGTATTAGTTGAGGTTTTGATTTCAGGGAGAAATGAACTGCTAAATGTTTTGTGTATCCCACCACCATCCCCAGCATCCACCTTGTATTTTAGAATTTATTTCCATCTTGCAACAGTTTTCTATGCTCATCTGTTTGTTGTTGATACAGTTATTTTGTGTGACTTACATGCTTAGGGGTTGTTAACCTGATAACCTTCACTTCAAATTAGGTTAGGTGGCTACCTGACGTATTTGTAGGTACATGGGGTCAATGCTTTCCCCCAGACTAGTTTCAATACCTGGGATTGACGCATTATCCCCCAGACTGCTTCTGCACCAGATCAATGTTTTCCTCCAGACATGCACGGGGTCAATGCCACCCCCACACCGGTTTCAATACATGGGATTGATGCATTATCCCCCAGACCAATCCATCACAATGCACGGGGTCAATGCTTTCCCCCAGACCGGTTTCAATACATGGGATTGACGCATTATCCCCCAGACTGCTTCTGCACCAGATCAATCTTCAGTGCATGGGGTTGACGCTTTATCCCCCAGACTATCTTCAGATGGGGTTGACGCTGTTTCCCCCCCCCCCCCCACTAGACATGGGGTTGACGCTGTTTCCCCCCACTAGACACGGGGTTGACGCTGTTTCCCCCCAGCCACAGGGTTGATGCTGTTTCCCCCAGACACGAGGTTGACGCCATATCCCTCAAACAGTCTTCAGTACATGGGGTTGACGGTTGCAGTTATCAGTCCTAAAAACATTATATACTTTTACATCAGCGACAATCTTATTCCTATTATAAATGTCCTTGTCCTGGCATACTGTCTCTGTTGATTTGATTGAGGGTTCTGATTCTGACAGTGATAGATATAAGTCCTCGCATAGGATCTCTGTAGTTTGAATTAATTCTTTAATGTCCTTCAATGTTATTGGTAGAGAGAACTTTGTGTTCTGTGTTGATACGACATCCATGACTGTAGATTGTTCCGGTTGTGTGATCTGGCGCTGTTTAAGGTCTGTTTTGGGTAGACTGTTCTCATGTACTTTTGTCTTATGAATAGAAATTGAACTATATTTAGCCTAAGCCACAAAACATGACATCTAGTAGATTTTATATGCCAGTTTGAAAAATGGGACATATTTTGTTACGGGGTCTGGCGACCATCCATCCATATACATTTTGTTTCTGGCTAAATCCTACAGTTTACATCTGATCAAGCTGAAACTTGATGTTTAGTTTGATCATGACGTGGAGCGGCTGAAACTGGCAATATAGTTACACTATGATGTGGAGCAGTGCATATTATTTCAAAATCACAATACACTAAATATTAGTAGAGTTATGTCCCTTTGAAAATTTCTGTTAACTTTTCATTTCTGGCTAACTCCTCCAATAGTTTACATCTCATGAATCTGAAATTTTGTAAATAGTTACACTATGATGTGGGGCAGTACGTTGTTTTGAGGTTACAGTTCACCAAATGTTGGCAGAGTTTGAAAATTTCCTTAAGCATTTTATTTCTGGCTAACTGCTCTTACAGTTTATATCTGATCAAGCCGAAACAACGCTAATATTTAGACCATGATGTGGAGCAGGGCATATTATTTCGAGAATACAGTCCACCCAATATCAGCAGAGTTATGCCCGTTTAAATATTTTGGTAACTTTTTTGTTTCCAGCTTACTCCACTGACAGTTTATATCCGATCAAGCTGAAACTTGGTTGATAGATAGACCATGAAGTGGAGCTGGGCATATTGTTTCGAGGTTACAATCAACCTAATATTAGTAGAATTATGCCCTATGAAAATTTCTGCAAACTTTTCTTTCTGGCTTTCATAAACTTTTCTTTTCCAACTAACTCCTCTAATGGTAACTGGTCAACTTGTACCTTAGTCAACTTGTACCTATTTTTGGTCAGCTCGTACCTGTTTTCTGGTCAACTCGTACCTCCCAAGTCAACTTGTACCTAGTTTGGTCAACTCGTACCTAATTTGGTCAACTCGTACCTTTTAAAAAAAGAGATAGCTCGTACTTTTAAAAAGAGAGATAGTGGACACACAGAGGATAGATAGATAGATAGATAGATAGATAGATAGATAGATAGATAGATAGATAGATAGATGGATGGATGGATGGATGGATGGATGGATGGATGGATGGATGGATGGATGGATGGATGGATGGATGGATGGATGGATGGATGGATGGATGGATGGATGGATGGATGGATGGATGGATGGATGGATGGATGGATGGATGGATGGATGGATGGATGGATGGATGGATGGATGGATGGATGGATGGATGGATGGATGGATGGATGGATGGATGGATGGATGGATGGATGGATGGATGGATGGATGGATGGATGGATGGATGGATGGATGGATGGATGGATGGATGGATGGATGGATGGATGGATGGATGGATGGATGGATGGATGGATGGATGGATGGATGGATGGATGGATGGATGGATGGATGGATGGATGGATGGATGGATGGATGGATGGATGGATGGATGGATGGATGGATGGATGGATGGATGGATGGATGGATGGATGGATGGATGGATGGATGGATGGATGGATGGATGGATGGATGGATGGATGGATGGATGGATGGATGGATGGATGGATGGATGGATGGATGGATGGATGGATGGATGGATGGATGGATGGATGGATGGATGGATGGATGGATGGATGGATGGATGGATGGATGGATGGATGGATGGATGGATGGATGGATGGATGGATGGATGGATGGATGGATGGATGGATGGATGGATGGATGGATGGATGGATGGATGGATGGATGGATGGATGGATGGATGGATGGATGGATGGATGGATGGATGGATGGATGGATGGATGGATGGATGGATGGATGGATGGATGGATGGATGGATGGATGGATGGATGGATGGATGGATGGATGGATGGATGGATGGATGGATGGATGGATGGATGGATGGATGGATGGATGGATGGATGGATGGATGGATGGATGGATGGATGGATGGATGGATGGATGGATGGATGGATGGATGGATGGATGGATGGATGGATGGATGGATGGATGGATGGATGGATGGATGGATGGATGGATGGATGGATGGATGGATGGATGGATGGATGGATGGATGGATGGATGGATGGATGGATGGATGGATGGATGGATGGATGGATGGATGGATGGATGGATGGATGGATGGATGGATGGATGGATGGATGGATGGATGGATGGATGGATGGATGGATGGATGGATGGATGGATGGTTGGACAGATGGATAGATAGATAGATGGTTGGTTGGTTGGATACATACATACATACATACACACATTCAATTGTTTTGATTAACGATATGGGTTCTTTAATCCTTAGATAGATAGATAGATAGATGGGATGGGATGGGATGGGATGGGGATGGGGATGGGGATGGGGATGGGGGATGGGAGATGGGGATGGGGTGGGGTGGGGTGGGGTGGGGTGGGGTGGGATGGGGATGGGGAGGGGTGGGTGGGGTGGGGTGGGGTGGGGTGGGGTGGGGTGGGGATGGGGATAGGATAGGGATAGGGATAGGATCGGGATTCGGGGTGGGGTGGGGATGGGGATGGGGATGGGGATGGGGATGGGGATTTGAATTTGGATTTGGATTTGGATTTGGATTGGATACACAGATTCAATTTTTTGTAATCAATATTATGATGCATCCTCAATTTACACATTAGTTAAACATGTATTGATTAATGGAGGTTTGAAAAACGATTAACACTTTTTGCATGCTGGGTAACAAATTCAGCAGATGTCATTTTGAAATATTTTTTCTTACTCTATCCAAGAAAATAGGATCTGATACTTAATGCAGATTGTCTTCTAATATATAATGGGGGTAAATTATTCAGTCTATAAACCAGTTACAGTTTTGCAAGTTCTGCTCAAATGAAGTCTTTTTTAACACTTTTGCATGCTGGGTAACAAATTCAGCAGATAACATTTTGAAATATTTGATCTTACTCTTTCCAAGAAAATAGGATCTGACACTTAATGATGCCGGCCTCGGTGGCTCAGTTGGATGCGCCGTCCGACTGGAGACCAGGAAGTCGTGGGTTCAACCCCCGTTGAGGTCAGCAACATTCTTTCGTGGAGATTGATCATGAAATATTTTCTACGGTCATTCTCTCCCTTCCGCTGATTCAAGAAGGGCATTTGTCAGTTTCTGGCAAAAGAATGTGCACAATACTGGTTAACCGCTTAGAGGACTAAGCCTGCCCAGTAAATGTGTGGTTAGGTAAGCTGACCGCGCTCGACATGACCCCATTGGATTGACTGGGCCGTAAAACCTCAACACAAACAGACACTTAATGCAGATTGTCTCCTAAGGAGACAATTTGCATTAAGTGTCAGATCTTATTTTCTAAGAAAATGTAGAAGATTCACTTCAGCTTGTCGCCTGCTGAACCTGCCCATAGCATGGTAAGTATTAAAGTCAAGGTATTTAATGACTGTTAGCAAACAGTGAATACATCTCTAGATGTATTTATTTTTCAATCATGAGTTTTAATATTTTGTTATTTCTCCATGAAATAAATAAACCATTAGAAGTGCATCAGTGAGGCCCTTCAAATGAGTATCCACAGCATATGTTTTTGTGGAGAAATAAGGAAAATATTTATCCTCTTTTCTGGAGCTATGCAGAATGCGTTATGTGCAGGCAGATCTGGGCAAACACTGCTAACTTACTCCCAGCTCATAACTTTGTTCAATTACAGTTGACTGGTTATTTTGAAATTCAAGGGACTCTCTGAAGTACGAGATATCGGTACCTCGACATATCAGATTTGCAGAACCATTAAACCGCCAATCACAAAAGCGGCAGAAAATAATTTTTATTTTCTTTTTTGTAGAATAAGGTCTTGACATTTCATGTGAATCATCAGCCAAGCAGATGCTGCACATGATAATGTGAAGACTTATTTTCTCTGAAAAATAAATAATAATAAATAAAAAATTCAAAATGTTGTCTGCTATAAATTTTGGATGGCGCTTTAAGGGTTTATGAATAAATAAATAAAACAATCACATTCCACAAATTAATATAATGTAATTTGACTGCTGAATTTAGATACTAAGGTACGACAACCCAAAATATGCATGATTTGAAAAAGGGTTTGTTTGATTTGGGCTTAACGTCGCTTTCAACCTTTTTCAGTCATATCGCGACGGTGTCTGGATGTGGCAGGGAGCTCAATGCTCACTTTTAGAGTGCTGCCTCACTGAAATATCACGCCCCAGACACTTTGACATGATATTCCACCCAGTCACATTATACTGACACTGAGCTGACCAGTTCTAGCTCTACTTTCTTAATGCTGAGCGCCAAGCGAAAGAGCAGCTAGTACCATTTTTAAAGTCTTTGGTATGACCCGGCCGGGGATCGAACCCGCAACCTCCCGGTCACAAAGCGGACGCTCTACCACTGAGCCACTGTGCCGGTTTGAAAAAGGGTACGAATTGACTAAGATACGAGTTGACTAAGGTACGAGTTGACCAAAAGTGGGTACGAGTTGACAAAGGTACGACTTGACTAAGGTACGAGTTGACCAGAAACCCGTCTAACAGTTAACATCCCATCAAGCTAGAACTTGGTTGAGTTAGACCATGATATGGAGCAGCGCATATTGTTTTTAGATTACAGTTCACCAAATATTAGCAGAGCTATGCCACTTTGAAAATTTCCATAAACGTTTTGTTTCTGCTCTAAAAATGTGGATCATTCAGCATATTGAGAATATATGCAGAACCCTCATTTCAGTGATGTTGAGTGAAGGTCAAAATCAGAGGTCAAAGTTCAAATGATAATTTTTGTGTCCACTTCATAATTATCTCTTAAAATCCTGATAGGATATTCTTGAAACATGGGTCAAATGTTCAGCATATTTAGATGACGTGCAGAACCCACATTTCAGTGATGCCGAGTCAAGTGCAAGGTCAGACAGAGGTCTAAGTTCAACTGGTAATTTTTGAGTCCACTCTATATCTACTAAACCACTGCTATTTTTTTCTTGAAACTTGGGTCAAATGTTAAGCATATAAGGATCAACATTGTACAGAACATGAATTTCAATGACATCTAGGTCAAGATCAGACTTAGAGGTCAACATTCAAATGTTAATATTTTGTGTCTGCCACATATCTCTTAAGCCCCTGGTAGGTTTTTCATGAAACTTGTGTCAAATGTTCACCTTATCAAGACAATGTGCAGTATCCACATTCCAGTCTCCTGAATCGATGGTAGGTTCTTTCTGAAACTTGTGGCAAATATTCCTCTTATCAACATAATATGCAGAACTTACCTTTCAATGATATCAGTCAGAGGCCATGGTCAAAGTTTAAATGGTAAATTTGTGTACCTACGCCATATCTTCTAAACCACTGGAAGGTTTTTCTTGCAACTTCGGTGTTCAGCTAAACATGATGATATGCAGAACCCACCTATTGGTGATGTCAGATCAAGATCAAGGTCTTACTTGGATGTTGGGTAATTTTTATTGTCCATTTATACTATTTATGCTATTGACAAAGTTACTGACAAAGTCCTGCTTATTTATCATTTCATTTCTTAATAAATGCACCCCACTGGAGTATACTGCCCCATTCAGCAGAGCTCTTGTTAGACATGTCAACAAGTGGATTGGACTTTTTGAAGTTTTAGGACAAGTATGCCAAGGAAGTTGTCCCAATTTTTAGTCATAAATCTGGTAAATGTAAACCTTCATTACATTATGAAAACATCCCTTTTCAAATATATTGAAAACACCACCAAAATATGAAAATTTTCAGATAAAAAATCACCAAGGCGGTTCTAATGATTACCCAAAATCTATGTTTTTTGAGCAGAAATAAGAAAATAATGTACCTGTATACCCCTGTAAACCCCAGTTTTACTATATAAAAGTGGGGTTTAAGGGGGCTAAAATTATATAGGTATGTTTTTGTGATGATATAAAGTGTCAAGGTTGCTGAGTGGTTAGTACTTCTGACTTTGGATCACGAGTCCCTGGTAAGCATCCTGCTGGAGACAGCATGACTGTACAGCACTTCATTGCACAGAGCCTTTCATTCACCATTTCATCACCTTATATGACTTAACCCTTGTCATGCTGAATATATTAAGATGCCACACCCATTTCTAATTTTCAGCCAGTTAGATTACTTGGTCCAAATTATGTTATTTGTACATACTTAATGGCAAACAGTGCAGATCCAGATAAATTGGCTTCTTCAGTAGCCAACTGATCTGGATCCACACTGTTTGCAAAGGCAGGACATATCCAGGTTCAGCAGGACTAGGGTTAAATAATGTTGAAAGGGAGGTAAAACACCAAACCATCATCAACCTTCACTGCCTTGCAAGGCACTAAGCAAAATTCTGTTTGGAGCTTCTGCCATGGATAATGTTAGCACGAGTTTTAGGGTAAATCGGTAAGTGTGATAAATACTGAGATCACTGCCATTTACTTTTGCTTATTATTTGAAAGTTTTAAAATATTTTTGTTCATCACACATTTACATAATCAATGTCTCAAGATTTGGAGTGTTTTTCATAGGAGATATCATCCCTATTTCTGAAGGGGACTTTTCTATTCTTGATTTTGGACTTATCCACTGATGCAGATAGGGGTTTCATTCTAAAATCAAAACAGAATGGCAAACAGTGTAGATTCTTACATTACAAACCATCTCATCTGGATCTACACTATTTGTACAGGTATGTTTTGGTCTGTCAGGCTGAAAGGGTTAAAACACTACCACTCTACATGTCACCTCTGGGTCACATAACAACAGATCTTCACAGTTCAGTTGTTTTAATGAGACAGTTGTCAGACTGTTTCACACTTAAGTCGAACATCAATAGCTCAAACACCAATTGCTCATTTACCATGGCTACTTCAAACTCAGTTTTGAGTCCCTACAAAATTCCTGATAGCTCATTGGTTTATGACGAGAACATTTTTAAAGTTTTCTATATAGATATATAGGGAAAATAAGCCCTGCCCCCTGGCGGCTATGTTTCTTTTTATGTATTATGACGGCATGAACAATCTTTGTAGAGGGTCACCAAAGGAACACTTCTGCCAAGTTATATTGAAATTGGTCTAATGTTTCTGACAAGAAGATTTTTAAAGTCTTCTAAATAGATATATATAGGGAAAATAAGCTCCCCACCCAACCCTCATCCTCCCCCACACCCCACCAAGCAGCCATGTTTTTTGACGAATCACGACAGCTTGAACAATCTTGGTAGAGGGTCACAGAAGCAACATTCCCGCCAATTTATATTGAAATCCTTCCATTGGTTTCTGACAAGAAGATTTTTAAAGTTTTCTTTATAGATATATAGGGAAAATGAGCCCCTCCCCCTGGCGACCATGTTTTTTGAAGAATCACTATTGCTTGAACAATCTTGGTAGAGGGTCACCAAGGAAATAATTCTGCTAATTTATTTTGAAATCGGTCTGGTAGTTTATGACAAGAAGATTTTTAAAGTTTTCTATATAGATATATAGGGAAAACTAGAGCACCATCACATATCCCCATGCCAGTGCCATCGCATATCTCCCTGCACACCGAAATTCCAAATGCGTTCCTCTAGTCCTCATCCATAGGGCTATTACCTGTGACAGTTTCAAGGTTCTAGCTAAAAAAGCCTAAGATGAGTTGGGTGACAATCAAAAAATAGGACACAAAATCCTACTTTTTGACCTCTAGTGACTCCCAGACATGCCCTGGGGCAAAAATTTTGCACCACTGTATTCTACTCTTCATTACCTTCAATTTGATATGCAACATGACTATGTTTGTACCCCCTTGGCCCTACCCCCAGGGATCACATCAAAATTCGGAATCTGTTCCTCCAGTCCTCATCCATAGGTCTATTACCTTTGAAAGTTTCAAGATTCTAGTCTAAGAGCAATGATGTGACATTAGGGATGGATGGACGGACGAGGGGTATCGCAATATCCCCACTTTTTCTCTGAAAAGCGCAGGGATAATAAACCCCAAATCATGACGGCGTGAACAATCTTGGTAGAGGGTTACAAAAGAAACATTCCTGTCATATTATATTGAAGTCGGTCTAGCGGTTTCTGACAAGAAGATTTTTATATAGGGAAAATAAGCCCCGCCCCCCCCCCCTAGTGGCCATATTTTTTGACGAAACGTGATGGCTTGAACAATCTTAGTAGACAATCACCAATGAAATTTTTCTGCCAAGTTATATTGAAATCAGTCCAGTGGTTTCTGACAAGAAGATTTTTAAAGTTTTCTGTATAGATATATAGGGAAAATAAGCCCCGCCCCCTGATGGCCATGTTTTTTGACAAATGAAAATGGCTTGAACAATCTTGGTAGAGGATCACCAAAGGAACATTTCTGCAAAATTATATTGACATTGGTCCAATGGTTTCTGACAAGAAGAGATTTTCCGTTTTCAATTAAAAAATCTATCTTTAGCTCCTATGAGTTAGATAGGCAATGGACCAGAACTGTTTGAACAACTTTGAAGGAGAACCAACCAAGGATCATTCCTGTGAGATGTCATTTGAAGAAATTGTTTACAGATGGACAGATGCACGACAGACGACGGACAAATGTGACAAGGTGAGCTAATAAATGAAAGAGAAGGTTTTCAAACCTAAGCTCAATAAAATGATAATTTAGATTAGCAATTAATGTCAAGAACATTCCATTTAATTGCATAGCATTGTTGCTCCCTGATACAGACATTGAAATGTGTTGTGGGAGGACCCGTTTTTTATTTAGATTATTTACTTCAAATGATTTATTTTTTATATATATACATACTCAGATATAATTGTTAACAGTGCTGAAAACCAACTGAGCCCTATCAGCCTTCTTTAGAGTAAAACAGAATATATTTACATGAATGTGTAAACAACAAATACCAGCAAAAATGAGGCAATGCTATAAAAATACAAATTTAATTCTTCTTTTGACAGAAAATTTAGAAATTCTAAATGATATAAGAATTTCTAAAACATTTAGGGAGTACATGCCCCTTTGGGGCCCATTACTGAGCAGCACACAAAATTTCCTTGTCCCAAGTTACTAGTTGTATAACAGTTTACAATCTACATGGCAGCAACATTTCCTTTTAGAGAAGACCCCTTTTAAGAAGGGGTTTGGTGTATAGGAAAGCCAACAGAATGTCCAAGAAGATATCTCCTCTGAAAAATGGCCAAACATCTACCAAATGTATCCAGTCCTTTTAAAAGGGAAAATGATGTTTAATGCTTAGCACTCTCGAGAAAAATTTCAGTAGACCACATATTGAAATGTTTTTTTCTCAGTTCTCCCAGCAAATAGGATTTGACATTTCATGCAAATTGTCTCCAATGGAGACAATTTGCATGAAATGTCAAATCCTGTTTCCTGGTAAAAATAAGAAAAAAAAAACAAACAAAAACAAAAAACAAAATTTTGTCATCTGCAGAATTTGCCCATAAGGTGGGAAAGTTTAAAGTAACGTTTGGACTTTCTGTATAATATAGATAGTCTTTACTAATGCAGACGGATTATTTTCATCGTATATACAGATTTTTTTTTGTTTTTTTTTTTATTTTTGAAACCTTATACCATAATTGCATTTAATGTCATTTAATTTCCTTCATCCAAAGCAGAAACGTCTATAAATATATGGGTGTTATGTGCAGATAAAAGCCGGTTCCTAACGTAACTTCTGTTCTCCAGTCTCAGCATAACTCGGTGTTCTGCAGGGCCCAGTAATGGTTTAACCAGACGAAATGAAGCTGAAAGGAAATTTCAAAATTAAATGTTCAGCACAATTATCCCTAAAAGTACCCGGCCTAATTGCTTTAAATTTCCAATAAAATAAGGCTTGACATGTCATGAGAATCATCTAATAGATGATTTACATGAAATGTCATGCCTTATTTTTCTCTAGAAATTTAAATATTTATACATGTATATATGTTTACAGAATTCATCTGCTACCATTTTGAATGGAGCTTTAAGGGTTTAGGCAAAATATGAGTGATATATTGACTATAGTGTACACTGCTTGTGATTCAATTTTAGGAGTAAATAAAAATATTGGCAGAAAACATGAAATATGTTTTTCTTATTTTCCTAGAAAATGGAGACAATTTGCATAAACTGTGAGACTACCATTTTCTGGGAAAAATGAGAAAATATCAATTTCTTATCTGCTGAGTTTGCCCATAGCATGTGAAATGCTAAATACCACTCATACATCCAAGAGTTCTAAAGCTAACAAAAGGCTGAAGGCAAAACTCATCCACATATGGAGCATGTCAGAAACCCTTCATTTACTATTTACAAATTATGTTTGCCAAAAGGGTTGTCAACGGGATGCAATGTAGTCAAAAATACTGGAATCTAAGACCACATGCACATCTTCAGGTAATAAGAAGAAAATTGATGTAAGAAGAGTTGTAGACACAAGCTGTGCAAATGTAAATTTTGTCCAAGAGAGCTGTAATTCTGTCAAAAAATGACATATGTTCATATATAGTGAACCTGAATTTTTTTTTTAAAGAATTCTGCAAAAATGTAGCTGTAGTAACAGACACAAGCTTGGCAAGTGGAAATTCTCAGTAAACAAGATCTGTTGCCATACAGGATAGCTCGCCTTAACTCACGCTTGTCACTCAAATAAAAAAAATAATGAGGTTCTGAAAACTTACATGTAAAATTTTAACATGAAAATTCTAAGTCTGTGACCTTGACCTTGACATGACCTAGGGTGGTGGGGATGGTACTGCACAAAATTTTGGACCAATATGTAGAATCGTACCAAAGATGAATCACAGGCATATAACTTCATAAATATTTAACAACATTTGCCCATTAGCAATCCCAAAGCAGATCTACACAATATCAATGCATATATCAAGTTTGGTAAAATTCCATTGATGTTTACTCAAGTTATCATCTGGAAACAAAAAATGGATGGGCAGACGGATGTATGGACGTACGACTGATGGATGGACAGGTGGACAGACACATGGATGTCCATCATGAAACCATAATAGCCCGCCACTATTGTGTGGTGGGGTATAAAAAGACGACAAAAAATCCCAAACCAAAATTAATGCACATCTTCATACCATAGCAAAAAAAAAAAAAAAAATGCAAAATTTCAGAAGAATCCAACGAAAGATTTTGGAGGAGTTGTGGACAAAAGACTTGTAAAAAAAATATATATATATACATATAAGTTGAATAGGTCCATGTCCCTCAAAATTGGTCAGATCAAAAATCAAAAAACAAATGCACATGCTCATGTCACTTGTAGCAAGAAAATTTGCTAAATTTCATAAAAAATTCCACAAAAGGTGTAGGAGGCAGACACAAACTTTGCAAATGGAAATTCTATGTCAAAAGGGTCATAACTCTGTCAAAAATCCAAAAAGATATACACATCTTCATATCATGGAAAGAACACCTGCAAAGTTTCATAAAAACCCAACAAAAGGTGTAGGAGTAGAAGTTGCAGACACAAGATTTGGAATAGATGGATGCATGCAGGGATGGACGAGGGTCATTTCTATAGTTCCCCTCCTCCTTTGTCAGCTGACAAAAAGAACTGTAAAGTAACTCACCTGTATCACCATATACAACTGTGTCAAATAAGTCCTCATCATTTCCAGAAAATATATAAAAGTACATTTGTGGTATGAGTGCAAATCCATGAGCTGTTATGTTTATTAAAATAACCGGCCATTTTAGCTCGGTAATCATCGGAAGTGCTAAGAACTGGTAGGAAACAGATTTTGTCTTGTTGTAAATACAATAAATGTCCTCTGGTTCACAGTTCTTCTCACATAAAATGTCATCTGCTTCCACAATCACGTCACTGAAAAGAAATCATACATGATAGGTGACAGTGCTAAGCTTACTAACCCATTTTCTCCAAATGGGTTATGGTGGTATTGACACCATACGGGTGAAAACTTGCTGATTAAAACCATTGTAGACATCTTGCAAATTGTAAATGCCTATTATTGCATTGAAAAGAGATTTTCAGGGCCAATGAAAAAAAAGTATCAGTAGGCATGGCTTATAAGATACTGCCAACAAGGTACCATATTTACCCTAAGTATTGGGACACCTTGACTCCTTACCATACTTGTCCTAAAACTTGAACAAGTACAATATACTACCCAATGTTGTGACTAAAATTTGGTGGATGAGTAGCAAACAGTGTAGACCCTGATGAGACACCATGTTTTGCATTGTCTCATGTGGGTCTACACTGTTTGCTCAGGTCTGTACATACGATAAATATGGTACTGTCACAGGGCTTTGTTAGATATCAACCCCCACAAGTAACATTACAGACAGACACACAAATGAAAAGACGGACATTTCTACAAGTGGTATATTTTTGCTTCACAATGCTATGGTCATTTTTCTATATAATCTATACAATTTTCTTTGGATACAACACTTTTGGGGTCCACCTTAAAACCGTCATACAACCATGTACCTGACATTCATAATATCTGAAAACCTTCATGAAGTCATTGTCAATTTAATTTTAATGGGAGATCAATGAACAAAGAAATGCTGGTGAAGAAATAATCAATTTATAGACATAATTTTCTAGTTTATTGTTCATTTGTACAAATTAGTGGCAATATGCAAATGGGTACCCTACCATATATAGAAACAACACACCATATTTACTCTAAAATATTAGGACACCTGATCTCCTTACCATACTTGTCCTAAAATTTGAACAAGTTCATTCTTCTACCTGTTGATGTGTCTAAAAAATTGTTAAATGAATGACAAACAATTAGACTCTGATCAATTTGCTGTGTCTGGTCTGTGTCTACACTATTTGCCTAGGCCTTATGTCCCAATAATTAAGGTTCTATTGAGCATACAGTTAGTCTAATCATGGTCAATGACATCTGTAGATTGTATAAGCATAGCTCTAGACAACAGAGTAACCAGAGAAAACATTTTTTTATTTCTGCTTGAAAATGATGAGTAGACTCACTGAGGCAAACCTAACAAGTACTCACAACTTTTCATTATTGCAGAGAAATAAGAAAACCATAAAACTTGTAAGAGTATTTTCAGAGAAAACAGATGTTCCCCCACTGAATTTTCAGTTTCCCTACTGTTGGGACCCAGAAAATTAAGTCAAGTTCCCCAAAACCTAATCACTTCTTTGTTATGTACCAATTACATATCCATGAAAAAAACACTGGTTCACAAGATATTGTGCAGACAAGAAAGTGTTGCGCCAACACTATCGCCAATACCGATTGGATCCGCACCAAAAACTATATGTCCCCTTCCCCTTAGACTGAGGGACATAATACATTTTTGATAGGAAAAGTCTTGTCTAAAGGTTTGAATTAAGAGGACAGAATATATCTGTGAGAGAAATAACTCTCAAATTAAAGTAAGGGAGTGTGGGAGTGATGGGGCAGCACATAACAGAAGAACTGAGCAATTTATTGAGGGGGCAATATCAGCAGGTGTATCCAATCTCCTTAAGATTTTATGATTCTGTACATGAAATCTATAGACCCTGATCAGACTGTGAGTATGCCCAAGCTGATCTGAATCTTGATGTTTCTCATATATGACAGTATACCTTTGACATGAAATACACAAAAAGGAATGTATTAGCTATAAGAAAATCTTTACTGGTGCTATAAATGCTATTATCCTGTGGTGTTTTTTATTTTGTAATATTTGATTTTTTGAGTTTCTGTATTTACCCTAAATACACAAGTCCAAGTAAAAACTATGGACATTTTTCTTATTTCTGCACAAAAATGTATGTTGTGGGTACTAATTAGATGTGCCTTGCTGAGGCGCTTCTAATAGGTACCCACAATATCTGTTTTCATGCACAAGACATTTAATGGCTGACTGGAGCAGCTGAAGACACAGGAATATTATATGAATGTTGCTTTGACATCATGACATCAACATTAACAAGTCTAGTTTGAAAGGTTGTGAAATGGACCTAGAAAAATCAAAACACATCTGATTCTGCTTTTTTTGTGTTTGTGTTGAGGTTTTACGTCCCAGTCAATCCACAGGGTTCATGTCGAGCATGGTCAGTTTACCTAACCACATTTTCACTGGGCAGCCTTAGTCCTCTAAGCGATTAACCAGTATTGTGCACATTCTTTTGCCAGAAACTAACAACTGCCCTTCTTGAATCAGCGGAAGGGAGAGAATGACTGCAGAAAATATTTCAGGATTAATCTCCGCGAAAGAATGTTGCCAACCAAGTGGGGGTCAGACCTGCAAATCCTGATCACCAGTCAGATGCATATCCAACTGAGCCACTGAGGCTGGCTGATCCTGTTTTTGGAATCAGACTGTAAGAAACTTAACTGTTTGAAAGTCGCATCATGGGTAGGTATATAATAAAATCACTTACATGTACAGTAATGATTTTATTCATGCTTTACATAGCCCTCTAACAAGCAAAATTTAAATACTGTTTCTGATCTAATTTCTGATGAAGTGTGATAGAGCTTAAATGTTACAGCATACAACATTCTAAACTTCATTTTTTCTGAGAGAGGAAAAAGTTTGACATTTCATATGAACATGCAGCCAGTTCATATGAAATATCAAGCCTTGTCTGAGAGAAATAAAAAAGAAACTATTTTAGAATGCTAAATTTTGAATGGTTAACTGAGCAGAATTTACTTACTTACATACATACATTATTATTATTACTATTATTATTATTATTATTATTATTATTTTGCAAGGTATAAATGACTGGAAAAAAGGAAAAAAAAATAACCTAAAAAGCTAAAAGAAATTGTAACAGATGACATTCTTATTTTGTTAATATTTTTCACAGAAAATAAGACGACATTTCATGTGAATCATCTACTACATACAATTCACATGAAAAGTCAATCCTTATTTTCTCTAAAATGCAAAGAGAAAAAAGGACTTGGCATTTCATGTGATTCATTTGCAAGCAGACAATTCACATGAAATGTCATGTTATTTTCTCTAAAAATAAAAAAACAAATCGAAATATGTCATCCACTTGAATTGTGATTAACGCTTTATGGATTAAGAATACTGGCCAATTACAAGTTAATATGCAAAATAAAAGGGAAAGAGCAGTAAATGATTTTACATTGTATTTTATATTTTGTAACAGGGACATATCTTTACAAGGGATTTTACAAGGGATATTACAGGTATTTCTTGAGAAATTACATGTATATATACCCACCACTTCCTCACACCCACCATAACAACAGCTGTTATTATCTAAATATGTTGCAAAGAAGATGAAAGGATGGCTCGGAAGATATATAATTTTAGAGGGAGGTATCTCTTTCTAAATTGTTTTGCCTCTCTTCTGATAAGAGATCAAATCAAAACGGAGCAAATTCTTAACCCTTCTCTTGCTGAACAGGACATGCCCTGTCTTAGCGAACTGAAGAAGCCAACTGATCTGGATCTGCACTGTTAGTCATTAAATATGTAAATTTCTATCAAAAACCCAGATCAAATAATCTGATTGGCTGGAAATTAGAAGTGGACGTGGCATCTTATTTATTCAGCAAGGCAAGGGTTAAAGTAGACCCCTTTCAGAAGGGGTTTGGTGTTATGAGAAGCAAACAGGAGGTCACATGTATAAAATGGTGTAAAATCTACCACAGCATGTGATATTATTTACGAATGGATGTTCCTGGTAAATTCTACCATTTTTTATAAGGGAGACAATTTCTGAAAGATGTCTTATCTGAAAGGAAAGAATGTTCCATATTTACCCTAAGTTTTTGGACACCTTAATCTTTACCATGCTTGTTCTAAAATTTTGAAAAAGTACAATTTACTACCCAATGTTGTGTCTAAAAATTGCTTGATGAGTAGCAAAAAATAATGAACCCTTAAATGACCAGTCACATTAGCATCAGACATTATTCCAAAATATTTTTTTCTTATTTCTCTGAGAAAATAAAGCTTGACATGTCCTGTGACTATGCCAGTAAGCAGATGATTTTCATAAAATTTCAAGCCTCATTTTCTTGGAGATAATGGTCTGCTATAATTTTGAATGGCACTTTAAGGGTTAAGAAAATATCACTAATTTTTCATCAGCTAATTCCTTCAAGAATGTATTGAACTGAAGACTTCTCTATTTCACTGACAGCTGCAGTGTTAAATCATCAACCAGTGACTAATACGATCTAATGTTCTGGGATGTAACATACAAATAAATGCGTGACAATGCTTTTCCTGTGTAACCAGTGTAACGGTCAGTTATCTTCATGGTTAACAAAAGTTCAATATCTTGAGCCCCATCAATCCTATTTTGCAGTGACACAACAGCATCATTTCTACCAATCCTCAAATCAAAGTAGTTCCTGTTTACTGGCGTGATTCCAGAATGTGCTGGATACACTGACGTAACATTGAGTGACCATTCAAAATATTTTTCCGACGTTTGTGGTCCCGACATGGAGAAAAGGTCTGTTGGTACTTTAACGTTTGTTGGGAAGGAAAGAAAATTGTAGGATAGGGAGAGTGGAGCATTCAAACATTCATCGTCGCCTTTTCGACAGGTAAAGCTGATTCGTCTGCATCTCACGCTAAAAATAGAAAAATGAAAACATATCAGAATCTGCTTTTTATCAGATTTACTTTAAGCCTTGCTTTATACAATGAAATTCAGTATTTCTATTCCATATTGAATATTATGACACGTTCAGCCTTTGGCAATTGGTTGGCACTGATGGTCATGTGACCTACACCAATTTAATAATGGATGACATCACAAACTGGAATACTCTGGATGTTAAATTTTGTGATTCTAATACTTGTAGAGAGACAAATTTTCATTTACAGACTGTTCATACTGTGACTTTTTTGTCATTTGGATTTCACTTGATTCTTTGCAAAAGTTATCATTAAAGTTTCAAAATAAATCCTTTTTCCAGAAAACAAATTCACTGTGGTAATATTTAAGGGGAACTGATACACAACGATATATGCCAGGTCTGGCAATATTCTTTCGTTGATGCTGATCAGGAAATATTTTCTACCATCATTCTTTCCCTTCCACTGATTCAAGAAGGACAGTTGTCAGCTTCTGGTGCAAGTATGTGCACAACTGACTAGAAGACTAAGCATACCCAGGAAAAGTGTAGGTAAACTGACCGCCTCTAAATGACCTGAATGGGTTGACTGGGCCAATTGATCAATCAAAATTAGAATCAACCCCTATTCAGAAGGAAGCAAAAACAATTGTGATGGAGTTATCTCCCTTCATTTATTTTATTTTATTTTTTTTTACCAAATTTTGAACTATTTAGATGAAAAGTTTCTATGTAGTAAAATTCAAGAGTTGTTACTTAGTTTTGCCTTAAAACTACATGTGCAAGATATGTTTTGACTTAAGAATACACGGGCAGAAAATGTTATTCTCAGTTTTTTATAGAAAATAACTGGCAGTCGAGCTCACAACCAGGTATGTTCCTAAAATGTAACACCAGCACTCCCACGGCAAGTTCAGCAGATGACTGAAGGATATTTTCTTTCATAGAAAATTTGGTCTGGCATTTCATATAAATTGTCCCCATAGGAGATAATTTGCATGAAATATCAAACTCTTATGTTCTTGGAAAAACAAGAAAATATTTCAAAATGTTGTCTGCTGAAATTTTTACTCCACCTGCTAAACAACAGCTACTGGATACTTATTTAACCTTATAAAATTATAACAAATACTCATCAGTTTGTATTGTCACCATTACCCAACTGCAGAATTCTGTAGCTTTCATTTTCTATTTTTACAAAAGTTACTATATTCTAACTCTTAAAGTGCTAAGCAAAATTGTAGCAGACGACATTCTATTTTTGTATATATTTTTCTGAGAAAATTTAGACTTACCATTTCATGTGAACCTTCTGCTAGGCAGGTGTCACATGAAATCTCAAGCCTTATTTTCTCTGAAAAAAAAATGTCATCTGCTGCTTTTGTGATTAGCACTTTAAGGGTTAACCTATTCCTGATACATGCTATAAGCAATAATAACCAAACATTGTTTAACCTTTACTGCTCTCTGGTCAGCAGATGACAATTTGATGATATTTGTCTTATGTTTACCAGAAAACAGATCTTGACATTTCATGCAAATTGTCTCCACTGGGGACAATTTGTATGAAATGTCAAAACCTGTTTTCTGAGAAAAATAAGAAAACTATTGTAAAAATGTCATCTGCTAAAATTTCTACCCAGGGTGGTAAGTGTTAATAGTTTGATCTGCAAAAAGCCATGCATATACAGAAAGGCCAAAGCTACTCTACTTGCAATTGGGTAACACGTCAAGTCTACCAATAAATTGACTAGCAAAATAGTACCTTCATGCATTCTTAATCCTAAAGCACTATTCAAAATTGTACAAGTTCACATTATATTTTTTTTTCTTCAGGGAAAATGAGGCTTGACATTTCATGTGAATTGTCTGCAAAAATTCAAAGAAATACCAAGCCTTATTTTCTCAAAAAAAATGTCTGCTGTTACAATGACCAATGCTTTAAGGTTTAAAAAGCACAGCTTGCACATCTGTGCTGTCAAACAATGTCTTTGAACTTCAAAGAGACAAGAACCAGGTCTTTGAACTTCAGAGAGACAATCTCTGGGTTTTGAATCTACCCACTGAATGACAAAGACCGATATATATGTGTGGCATGTGCATTTTGCAATAGGGTACATTTTTTTGCTTTACAATATTTTGATCATGATCATGCAAGAAAAAATATTCCAGCCCAACCATGAGAAAAGGTGTCTTTTGGGCATATAGGAACAGTAAAGATCCAGATCTGCCAGTAAAGCTGCATATCCTGATATACATAACTCTGTACATCTCGGACAGTGTATTTGGATAAAAAAAAACAACCTATTTAACTAGCATAAATCAGTTCTTCACCAAGTTTTTGTTTTGTTTACAAGCAATTTCACACATTTTTTCTCTTGCTATGCACACAACCGAGACTTTCCATGGCAGTCTTGTTACAAAACAGGAAACAAGTAAAACATGTTATTGTTAATCTAATTTTTTTTTTCAAGAAAGCCACACATGCAACACATTGGCTAGGGTGAGGCCCCCATTTAAACTTCCAACAAGTGGTTGTCACATGAGCCACATTCTTTGAGATATGATTTTGTTTACTACTCATGTAAGCTAAGCAGATAACTAGCTATAAGATCGTGTATTTAATTGGTCAAATATTTAATTGGGCATGAGCAAAAATATTTGACCAATTAAACACATGATATAGAGGATAAGTAAATAAATCATTAAACAAAATGCAACTGTATGTTCACCCCATATGCAAATACAGCACTGAGACAATACCCAACAATTTTCTTTAGAAGAATCTGACTGTGCTAGTTTCATGAGAACAGTTCTGAGCAAATTATTGATAAAGCAGGAAAGCAGTATGCATTGTTAGCTGAAAGTTTTCAACACACAATTAAGTTTCTAGACTTTATAACAAGACAGATAAATAAGAGGATCAAGAAAAAATAAACAAGAAATCCGCAGAAAGCGATGGGGATTAAGTCATACAAGTTCCTATTTGTATTGAAAAAAATCTTTTTTTGCAGTATTCAAGAAATTGATGGGTTACTTTGTAAGAAAAATGGACAAAGTAGAAAATTTGGAATATTGGCTTGCAAAATTTGATCTAAACCTTTCCATTATTTCACAAGATATTGATATTGAGCGGATATCATTTTTGCCCATTAATCAAGGCCAGTAACTCAGCTGAAAATTGACAAAAAAATGTCACGTGACAATCCCAAGCTAGGTATTGTTAACAACAATATGTATGCAAAATATGATCCTAATCCATCAATTCTTTCACAAGATATTGAGCGGAAACCAATTTTGGGCATAAATCAAGGGCCCCTAACTCTGCTGAAATGAATCTGAGATTTATGTGCAAACAATATGCACACCTTCAGACCATGACCTAATCATCTGTGAAGTTTCAAAACTATTGGCCTAAAACTGCAGGAGGAGTTGCGCTCATGAAACACCCACTGACTATAAGGGTTTTAGGTAAAAACTGACTAAGTTAACAAAGTGGAAAAAGTTGAAAAAAAAAATCTGAGATTTATGTGCAAACAATATGCAAATCTTCAGACCATGACCTAATCATCTGTGAAGTTTCAAAACTATAGGCCTAAAACTGCAGGAGGAGTTGCGCTCACGAAACACCCACTGACTATAAGGGTTTTAGGTAAAAACTGACTAAGTTAACAAAGCAGAAAAAGTTGAAAAAAAAATCTGAGAATTATGAGAAAAAAAATATGCACATCTACACACCATGGCCAAAACACCTGTGAAGTTTCAAAATGATTTGCCAAAAACTGTAGGAGGAATTGCGCTCACGAGACACCCACTGACTATAAGGGTTTTAGGTAAAAACTGACTAAGTTAACAAAGTGGAAAAAGTTGAAAAAAAAAATCTGAGATTTATGTGCAAACAATAAGCAAATCTTCAGACCCTGACCTAATCATCTGTGAAGTTTCAAAACTATTGGCCTAAAACTGCAGGAGGAGTTGCGCTCACGAAATACCCACTGACTATAAGGGTTTTAGGTAAAAACTGACTAAGTTAACAAAGCGGAAAAAGTTGAAAAAAAAAAAATCTGAGAATTATGAGCAAACAATATGCATATCTACACACCATGGCCAAAACATCTGTGAAGTTTCAAAATGATTGGCCAAAAACTGCAGGAGGAGTTGCGCTCACGAAACACCCACTGACTATAAGGGTTTTAGGTAAAAACTCACTGACTATAAGGGTTTTAGGTAAAAACTGACCAAGTTAACAAAGCAGAAAAAGTTGAAAAAAAAAAATCTGAGTATTATGAGCAAACAATATGTATATCTACACACCATGGCCAAAACATCTGTGAAGTTTCAAAATGATTAGCCAAAAACTGTAGGAGGAGTTGCATTCACAAGTCAATTGTTGACAAACGGACGGGTCACGGCACGTCTATATCGCACCTGCGTGCTAACGCAGGTGCGACAAAAATGAAGTATAGTCCATCTGATTCAAACAAGAACAACTATATTAATGGATCTCAAACTAAGATCAACAGTATCAATGGATCTCAAACTAAGGACAACTGCAACAATGGATCTCAAACTGTGAACAACTGTATCAATGGATCTCAAACTGTAAACAACTGTATCGATGGATCTCAAAGTAAGAACAACTGCAGCAATGGATCTCAAACTGTGAATGGATGTATCAATGGATCTCAAACTGTGAACAACTGTATCAATGGATCTCAAACTTAGAACAGCTGTATCAATGGATCTAAAACTGTGAACAGTTATATCAATGGATCTCTAACTAAGAACAACTGCAGCAATGGTTCTCAAACTGTGAACAGGTGTATCATTGGATCTAAAACTAAGAACAACTGTATCAATGGATCTCAAACTAAGAACAACTGCAGCAATGGATCTCAAAACTATGAACAACTGCATCAGTGGATCTAAAACCAAAAACAATTGTATCAACAGATCTCAGACTAAGAACAACCACATCAGTAGATCTCAAACGAAGAACACCTGCCTTACATTTTGAAATAGTATCTTCAGTTTACAAAAAAATAAAATTATATCAAAAGTAGCTCAGCTATCAAACTTTAACAGAGGGGGAAATATCTTAAACTGATACAAACCTGTTGCCCCTGGGACCCAGCTGTGACCTTGTGAAGCCTGGTGGACATGTGACAACTGGACACTTGTGGCTCCCCCTGGTGTTGAAGCACATGACATCTGGATTGCTGCTGCCACAGCGATCAATACCCTCAGCACACTCATCAATATCTGTACAGAGCAAAAGTGAAATATACGAACCATGTCATAAGAAAAGAGCCATAATAGCATTATGCAAACAGCAAAGGTTCTGGTGAGATTGTGCAGATGTGCACAGTCTCGCCAGAACCTATGCTGTTCACTTATGTGAGCGGTAGGGCAAGGGAAAACTTCAGCCAAAGAACTAGACATGAGGCCTTGCTAAGGGTCTGGGCATGCACCCTGAAAGACTGACTTGATGGTAAATCCAAAAAGCCTTTATCTCATGACGTGGCTCATATTAGTACACTGATCAGGGTCTATACTGTTTACCACTCATCTAGCAATTTGACACACATTCATGGGTAGTTCAATGGACCAGTTGAGGAGAAGTATAAGGAAAAGAGTATGGGGTTTGACTATTTAGGGTAAATACCATATCCTAAATTTATCAAATTTATAAAAAAATTCCATGAAAATGAAATTTTTACGCAAAATGGGTTCATCTGAGCCCCCTGAACCCCCACTGCATCTGCCCCTGTAACATACCTTATGCCACTGAATAGGTCCATCAGGATGAACTATCACATTAATCTAAAGAATTCTTTTGATCATATCCAAAGAAGAATTTTCACTTACTATAACAGTTTTGGTTCTCACAGAGAACCATCGTCAGACTGTGACCATGATCTTGTTATGTCATGGAACTTGGACATGGATGGAGATAATTTGCAGGAAATTTCAAATTCTGTTTCTGGAGAAGATATGAAAATATTATCAATTTTTTTGTCTGCTGAATTAGCCTAGAGACTGGTAAACAATCTGACCACCTGACAAAGTGCCTAGAAAGTGCTGGATGAATAGTAAATCATGCTGGCCCTTATGAAACTGTTCTTTTCATCTGGGGTTGGACTGTTTTGTTAGATATATCTGTCCAAATATTTAGGGTAAATACAGTTGAGTGCAATGTTAGATATGGCAAATGTCCTAAAATTTTGAACACCAAAGTGTCTGACAAAATGGCACATGCAAACAGTACAGACCCAGATCAGACTATGGATTGCAAACTGTGACTATTTAGGGTAAATACCATATCCTAAATTTATCAAATTTATCCAAAATTTCCATGAAAATGAAATTTATAGGCAAAACTCCTCAGAAATCATCCTCCATCTGCCCCCGTATTATCTCATGTTGTGGCTCAGTTCACCTATTTACATCAAGTGGACACTTCTACCGCAACTCTTTGGACCTGTCTATTTCCAATAGCAGGGTGTCTGGTTAGTTTTTATTATTACTATAGGAATTCCTGTATTTAATGCAAATAGTGTAGACCCTGATCAGATGCCACATTCTGCAGCCACTGATCTGGGTCTGCACTGTTTGCCAGTTACCCTTTTAAGGGTTTCAAGACTTAAATGGGTAAAGGTGATTGGATACACTTGGTAGATTTTCTGCTATTTTTTTTATTTTCACTTCGAGACAAGCGTTATTTGAGATACCAGTAAGCGAAGTCAACGGGAGTCAACTGCAGTTTGTATGTACGGAATAAGCCTTATTCGAGTTAAAGGTAAGCAAAGTCAACGAGAGTCGACTGTAGTTTGTATGCACAGAATAAGATCAATACCTTGACATGATCTTCCATTGCCCAAAAGTCTCCAACCCGCAGGACATGTGCATCGATAAGACCCTGGTAGATTGATACAATTACCAACACAGATACTGCCACGGCCAGCAAACTGTTGACATTCATCAATATCTGTAGACAAAAATATACAAGTATTTGGTGACATTTGAATGATTTCCCTATACTGAGAATTCATAATACATTAAATCATTAAAGGCTCCATATTCCTCAAAAACAGACAATTTTATTCTCCAAGAAAAGTTTGATAAATTGATATATGGTATTAATACAGTCATAAAATGTTGCACCTGACAGCCTGTAAAATTTCAGTTAGTCTCTCGTCCTTGAAATGAAATGATTTGTTGGATTTTAACGACAGGTCAACTCTTGTGGATCATTTTGTGTCATCTCCCAGAGATAGTAGAGGAGATGAAAGAGATGGACAGGGAAGAAAGAGGAACAGGAATGAAAGTGAAGAAACATTACCTGCTACAAGGATAGCAAGCCTTTTCGAAGTGTAAGCAAATATCAGCTGGATGCCCCGGTGATGTAAGATATGTGACACCTTCGCCATCCCCTTAAAATGAAATGATTTTTTATCGTATCTTTGAATTAATGTTGCCAATATTAATTCAGATATATGATAAAAAATCTTTCCATTTTGTATCCAGTTCAAAACTGAGAGACTAAATGAAATTTTACAGGCTGTCAGATGCCACATTTTATGATGATATTAATACTATATATCAATTCATTAAACCTTTCTGGGATAAAAAAAAAATGCCTATTTTTGAGAAATATGGCCACAAGAAAAATAGTACCTTATCCTTTTGCGAGATATCAGTATGCGCATCAAAACGGTTATTCCTGCTTGTCACTAAAAAAAAAATATCCCATAAACCCTGTGAAGAGTCTAATGGGACTGCTCAGATGCACCCTGGACGACGGTATACAATTTGGGACTGTTATAATGTAAGTAACATTTTCCATTGCTCCCGCATGAAGAAAGCGGATGCTCGTAATGGTAGCGTGTGTTCATAAGGGTAACGTCATTTGACAGCATGGCGGGAAAAACAAACTATTACCATGTTGCATTGTAGAGCATTTTCTTGTCAGAAATGCATATAAAACAGACACATATTAAAAATAGAACTAAATTATCAAGACTATTTTGGCAAATCAGAGCAGCAGATCGAAATTTCAGCTAGTAAAGATGCCCCAGACATTTTTTCGTAGTGTGTATTGATCGCAGTATGATGCAAATGTAAACATTGAAATGACACTTTGCGGGAAGCTCAGCAGAGGTGTCCAAGATCAGAATGTGTGGATATATTGCATACATAAGTTTGCAATAGCATATAATGGAGCTTTAATTAGTTTTGATTAAAATATGTTTCACATAATATCCATAACACTCAAGGTCGCTTAATACAGACAGCAACAAACCAAACTTTTTTGGGTTTGGACGGGGTATTGATTTTAACCGACAATAGCAACAAAACAGCAAATAACGCCAAGTATTCCAATTGCAGGGGGTTAAATCACGCGACTCATGACGTCAGCCTACAAAATTTGTGATCGCCGCCATTTTTAATTTTGTCTCCACTTCGAATTTTATTTCGATCCATTCTCAGTCTCTTTATAAGCTAAGCAAGATTCGTTTTGTGCATAAAGTACACTTTAATGTAGATTTTTTGATATCACAAAGACTGTATGCTCTTTTCACGTGATAATCTGAAAAACTTCGACACAATAATATGTTTGTTTGACCGGTTTGTAAATCAGGTAAATTGTTGTTATTTTTATGTTTTTTTGTTTTATTTTTTTTCTGCTTTTCATAATGTGTAGACTCGCAATAAAAGGACCAAAAAGAAACAAAGACAAAAACTTAAAAAATGGTCAAAAGTCTTTAGGAAAAATCCTGAAGCAGTAAAATGGATTTCAGGTAGTAAATGATAGTGTATGTCGTTGTGCCTGTTAATACCGGCATACACTAGTTTTCGGAAAGTATGGCCCCCGCCCATCGGGGCCCGCAAAATAGATGGGTTGCCTAAAGCCTCCATGGCAGAGCTGCTAATAACTAAGTAGGACCAGAATTCATGTGATCGGGTTAGGTAAAAGTCCCACAAATTTGGAGGCAATGTCTCTAAACTACTGAAATATTGTTGACTTGGACGTTATATAGCAATTCATGCAGTGGATTCAAAAGTCAAGCGTGGTCTGAAATCAATTCAGTTAGATCTGGCCAACCCACCTATGAAGTATGTGATGATAATTTGGATGCACGGATAGAGATAGCACCTATCAAATTCATATTATTTCTTGAGAAATGTCCTCGAATCTTTTCTACATTAACCATAAAATAATAATAATAATATCCGCTTTACTTGCAGCACAAGTGATGGAAGAGTTAAAGTATTGTTACCTCTGAAGTAAAAGCTGAAAACATTGACTGCATTACTTTATAAAATAATTAAAAGGGCAATGATCTTTAACATGCAAGTAAAAAGTAAAAAAAGGTTAGGATTGTCATGTCTCCCTGATCTGCAAAGATGTCTCTATTTTCCCATGAGAGAGACATGATGTCATCCTAATTTCTGGGCCAGCTCCACTGAATTAATTAACAACATGAGGATGTGTGATAATGACTACCAGTAGGTTACACGAATTGCTCAGAATTATACATAAAGCAGAGACCAAAATCAGTTGGAAAAAAAAAACACAAACAAAAAAGTATGTGAAAATAAGGAAATTGATTCTCCATCAGGTATTTACAGAATGAAGTTACTGGGGACATGCTCACTATTAAAGGAAAGTCATGAAAAAAAACAAACTAGAAATGTGTCAATATGACACAGATGCCCCCGCCCAGGGGCCATCCTCACCCCCATGCAGGCATATTGCAAAAAATGAAGTTGAAAAAAGGGCCATAACTCTCACAATAATTGGTAGATTTTACCCTAAATCGAACTTGACCTATATTTTATGATTATATACCTGTGTATAAAATATGAATCCAATACACCAATATTTTTTAAAAAAATATCCAAAGGTAAACATTTTTTGAAGGTGAAAAAGGGCCATAACAATGGGTGGATTTTACCCTAAATTGAACTTGACCTCTATTTTATGATTATATACCTGTGTATTAAATATGAATCGAATACACTAATGTTTTCAAAAGATATCAAATGGAAACTATTTTACAACGTTGAAAAAGGGGCGTAACTCCAAAAATAATTAGTGGATTTTACCCTAAATCGAACTTGACCTATATTTTATAATTATATGCTCGTGTATAAAATATGAATCCAATTCACTAATCTTTTCAAAAGTTACGGAACAGAAACCATTTTTCAAAGTTGAAAAAGGGCCATAACTCCCAAAATAATTGGTGGATTTTATCCTAAATCGAACTTGACCTACATTTTATGATTATATACCTGTGTATAAAATTAGAATCCAATACACTTATCTTTTCAAAAGATATCGATGGAAACCATTTTTCAACTATTTTTCAACATTGAAAAAGGGCTGTAACTCCAAAAATAATTGGTGGATTTTACCCTAATTCGCATTTTACCATAAATTGAACTTGACCTACATTTTATGATTACCAGTATATACCTGTGTATAAAATTTGAATCCAATACACTAATCTTTTCAAAAGATATCGATGGAAACCATTTTTCAATGTTTATGCAATTTGATAGGCTGGGAGCAAATTTAAACTGGCATTTATACTTTATCCCATTATAGACTGAATGAACTCTCCCACACTATATATTAGAAGATTCTAATTTTGATTTTAGGTATGTCAGGCTACGTGATTTAGATATTCAGAGAGAAAAATGGTTGAATATTCGCAAACAGTGGAGACCCTGCAGTGTCTGATCTGGGTCTGCACTGTTTGCCAATTACCCATTTAGGGGCCTCCAGAATTCAAGAACTATTGCTGTGTGTAGATTTCTAAAATAAGCTACATGTATTTAACTTATAGTTTCAATGAAAACAGGACCACGTTGGAATTACAATGAATGAATTTCATTTCTGTGGATTTAATTGATGTGTGATCACCTGAGGTCTAAACTGGGTCTTTTTTGATTATTATGATGTGGTGTTTTACACCCTTTCAACATTATTTTAAGTCATATTGATACAATGGGAGAGTGACGATGGAAAACTCTGTGCAATAAGCACCATGCAGTCATGAGCTGAATTCCTCCTCTTGTGGGATTTGAACCCAAACACTGTGATCCAAAGTCGGAATGTACACTTGCATGACCTGATACAATGTACATAATGAATAACAAAGTACAGTGAAACTTCAATGGCTCAAGGCTTGAACATCTTTGGGACCACTGAAATTTGCTCTGGACATGGGTAGATTGAGCCACTGATGGTTAATCATGGTGCCAGGTCAGGAGGCAATGGGGAGAATTTACAGATGTCTTTTTGATTTTCTATAAAATAATGGTATGTTGGGTGTACTAATAGGCCTACTCCGGAAAATGCAAGTTATGAAACTTTTGTGATAAGGGCTTTCAGTCTTTTATAACTTGATAGCAATTGATAAGACAAGAAAATCCTGAAAATTAGAATTAAATATCTAATTGGGTTTGGAAGATAGGGCTACTTAAAATTTGACATTTCCAAATATGGTCATTTGAGAAAAAATGTTTATATTTCCATAATCAAACCCAAAACTGCAAATCTGACAACATATTATTACAGCTGTACTACCCAGGCACAAGTCTGCCAAATATCATAGCATTTGGATAAAAAAAATTAATTTTATGCATTATTTTATATAGCAACCCAGTATGATAAGGCATGAGAAAATTGCTCATTTGTACTCACCTAGGTACATTTACAGCGTTTTATTATATGTTCTATATATATTTTGGACGTCCATAACTCCGGAACTACTTAACATATCAAGTTCAAATTTTCAGCATTTCTTAGTTGTGGGAAGGCTACCAAATGCATGAAGTTTAAACATTCTAGGTGCGCAGGTTTCAAAGTTGTTATTTTCCGGATAAGGTCTATTAGAAATGCCTTGATGAGGCTTTTCTAATGAGTACACTTAACATTCATTTTCACGATACATAAGAAAATTTCCCTAAATATTTGTTTTCTTGAGCTATTGGAAAAATTTCCTAGGGACTCATCAGCCACAGTAAACCAGTCATTCAAGTTTTACTGTATATGCAGACTGGCCAGGAACTTCACTGTTTACATTATTTACCCTATTTAGATGTCTTAATTTCTCACAGCTCCAGATATGGCACTTTTTTCAATCTAAAAGTGCTGATATTTTTCTTATTTCTCCACAAAAACATATGTTGTGGGTACTGAGGTGCTTTTAATGAGTACCAACAACATATGTTTTTGTGGAGAAATAAGATAATTATTATGTGGATACCCCCTATTATCTGGAGCTATGAATTTTCCATTTGATTACCTGGGCCCAGTTGTTCAAAGCTAAGGACGTCGCTAGTTAACGATTCGTTAAAATTTACATCGAGTGATACGCAAATATGCTGAAATTTTTTGCTGAAAAAATGTGAGTAGCTTTTGCAGTGCAAAAGCTACTCACATTTTTTCAGCAAAAAATATCAGAATATTATATATTGAATCCGCTAAAACAGTTAACGAAATGACCCTTAACGAGCTTTTTAAGCTAACGACGCTTTGAACAACTGGGCCCTGTTGATTTGCCTGAAAACATGATAGCTGTATGGTGCAGTGTAAAGATCCTGATCAAACTTTAGAATCAGTTTGATCAAGGTCTGCAGTGTTTGTTCAGGAAAAGGTCCAAATATTTTGGGTAAAACACAGCATCATACATGTAATAAGGCTGGCAAGATGATGCAGAAATTTGGGTCTAATAGGTTTAATACCATATTTACTTACTTATTCTATGGTGTAACTATGTCTCTACATCAAAACAGAAAGGTACAGTCCAATCAAGTATGCCAGCCTTGGTGGCCCAGTCGGACTGTGTCCGACGTGATCAGGTTGCGGGTTCGATTCCCTTCCCAGTCCGGCAACAATCTTTTGTGGAGATTGATCATGAAATATTTTCTATAGTCATTCCCTTCTGCTGATTCAAGAAGGACAGTTGTCAGTTTCTGGTGACAAAAATGTGCACAAGTACCGGTTAACTGCTAAGAGGACTAAGCCTGCCCAAGAAAAGTGTGATTAGGTAAACTGACTGCTCGACCCTAACTGGTTGACTGGGCCAAAAATCTCTATTCTAACTAACCTATCAAGTTCATGTACAACTGAGCAAGGAAAATGGATACACCTTCAGGGGAGGTAGCTCTGCCTTATTTTGGTTTTGTCTCTATTCTGGAAAGGGATCTACTCTAAAAAAGATTTGCTCCCCTTGGGGACCCCTTTTCAAAAGGGGCTTGGTTTACAGGAAAGCAAACAGAAGTCCTAAAAGTTATCTCCCCAAAAATGGCATATGAGCCTCATACCTTGAACATCCATATTTATACTAAGAGAAACACAAACTATCATTGTAACATTGATTTTTTTTTTATGTTTTCATACATTTTGAGATTCATTCATATACAGAGGACTGTATTCAGTCTATTTATTCAAAGTCTGAGGCTCAAGTGCCAGTGCATAAAATCTACCAAGTGTATCCAGTTACCTTAAGCTATGCTTTTTCAGTTCAGAATTGTATCTCTTCACATGTCACTTTCAGCAAAATGATATTGTGTCATGAGGCATGTATTCACCTACCTTCACACGTTCTCTTGTCCAGAGACAGCTGGTACCCAGATTCACATGCACAATGATAGGAACCAAGCACATTGACACAACGATGCTGACACCTATTTTGGTCAAGGCACTCATCAATATCTAGCAAATGAAACAATATAATCATGGATTACAACAATAGTAACAACAATGTACTGTTTTTACCTCAGACTGCCAGGACAAATGGGTAGACCAAAATCAAGCAGCTGCTAATGTAGTGGTTTTTGGGTAAATTTAACCTAAAAAAGCCAAGCAAAATTTGTAGCAAACAACATCCTAGTTGTTTTTTATTTTTCAGAGAAAACAAGTCCTGACATTGCATGTGAATCATCTACCAAGCAGATGATTCACATGTAATGTCAAGACTTGTTTTCTCCGAAAAAAAAAAAATAAATAAATAAAATAAAATAAAATAAAAGCTGTCATCTGCTGCACTTTAAGGGTTAATATAAAAATATGGACATGACATGAATTAGAAAAATTAAATAGTAAAAGATAATGGAACAACTGTTAATTAACTTACTTCAACAATGTAAACCACTACAGTAAGAAGGTAATCAATTTTGCAAAGGAAGGTTGTCTCCCACTGCATAAATGGCAACCTCCCTTCCCTAAATAAGTAAAGTTTAAAGATCAAATTAATCACCTTCTGTTGTAAGTTTCCAGTATTTATAGTAAATGCAGGAGCAGTCTGATCTGGGTCTACACTGTTTGCATATGCCATTTTGTCAGACATTTTGTTGTATAAAATTTTAGGACATTTACCATTTTCAGGCACTTACCTACACACTCCTGCCCCCTCTTCTCTAGACCAGGGTTACAAACACACCTGTAGCTCCCTTCTGTGTTTTCACAATTGGAGTTGAATGGACAAACATTACCATACTGGCACTCATCTTTATCTACAATAATAAATCATTTAAAATCATATTGCTACCTTTCCTAACCCATTCACCCCTGAGTGTCTGAAGTGGACTTATCCATCCATCTATGAAATTTTATGTGTTCATTATCTCAATAAGGGATGTTGCACAGATAAAAATCAAAAACAAAAATAGTAAACAGAGGAGTGACAAAATACAAAAAAGGCATACACATGGACACCAATGTGAAACCATAATATTCCGCCACTATTGTATGGTGGGGTATAAAAAATAGCAAATGTTATAACTATTGAACACTAAAATCTTAGTTTCTAACATGAAAAACATGAAGAAAACTTAGAGGGAAGTAGCAAAATGTGTTACTTCCCTTCACTTTATTGGTAGGGATACACTCAAAGATTGTCTAACCGCCCCGTCGGTGCTCTGGTTAGTATTGCTCGCCCCGTCGTAAATTTGGTTGGTTTGAGCTTCAAGATGGCGCCGGAAGGAGTTTTGGAATTTACCTGTCTTGAAAAAGTAAGCATTTATTGTAATATTCGAGGGCCAGTTTTACTGCTGTTGTCAGAATAAACATTCTTGTTAACCATCATGTTCTATCATCACAAGATTTGCCAGAAAGCGAAATATCAATGGTCAAATTTGTGCTCATGGAAAACAAAATCTTTTGAATCGAGAGATTTTCTAGAAAAATACCACTGATATCTATTAAGTTTTGATTTAACATTTAGTTTCTACGACGAAAATTGTGCAACATAATCATTGTTTGTACAGACGATAGCCGCTTCTTCTGATTTTCGGTACATGAAAGGATACACAAGGAAACACGTTTTTGACATTTATTGGTTTTGTCACGGGTTGGTATCTAGCGGCTCCCGGTTGGTTTTGACAGGAAAACGGATTGGAATGAGCCACTAATGACAGAGAGTACCAGTTGGTCAGTCCAATTATTTGACAGAATGGCTTTTACAAGGCAGGCTAGTGAAAGAAATACCATTATAAATGCACTTCTTTGGGCAGGCAGTACTTCTGCATGTTACAGTCCAACAGTTTTTTTGGAAAGTGTCTTCTTTTGCAACAGCATTTGTGACATGTAGACAAAACTGTAAATAAATACGTATTCCAATGGATTGCTTAGGGACCTATTAATTTGATTCTTATTGATGGGAGTTGGAGCGGCGATAAGACGTTTTCAGGCGAGGATCTGTTCTTCCGCAACTTAAGACAGTCCTTTTATTTACATCACTACAAAATGTGTAATAACATTAACCCTGGTTCTGGTTATTTTGTCTGAAAAAAGAGGCTCCTGTATTTGTTTTCAAATACCCTTCCGGGCCCGCCCCTTCCATTCAAAATCAAATAGTTGCTCCCTTACCTATGACAAATGTTTCGTTCGTCACATTATACTTGTCAACTTTAGATGCATCTAAACCCATAGGTTTCTGCTGTGGTTTACTGTTTCTGTCATTGTATGTCTTTGCATGTATGTCCTGGTGAAATTTTTATTTTCGACAGCCGTTTGGCCATTTTTTTTTTTTTTTTTTGAAAGAAACTGTCTTTTTGACTTTCTGCTTGTAGTGTTTTGATAGTGGTGTGTTGCTTTACGTAAGTCCTTCTTTCCTTTTGGTGTCTTGGACGGAAAGTGCTAGGTAAATGTATCAATTCCTGATCATTGCCTTCCTTTCTATATAGATTGTATTGGGCCGAAACTTATTAAAATGGCTCCTAGAATTTAATCACCATTTATTATCAACCAAAGTCTGTCTTCTGGCATTTTTTCATAGTCTTGGAAAAAAGCCAAAAACAATCCTATATTTAAAACAGGAGCTCAAGATGACGTAAATAACTAAAGGCCTATTTCTGTACTATAAACTCTGTCAAAAATAATTAATGGGTTTGCAAGAAACTTATGACTTACCTAGATAACTAGAAGCTTTTTCAAAAACATCAGAGCGGATTTAGAATTGGTCATTCAACAGAATCGGCCCTTACACTGATAGCTGATATTTGGCTGAGAGCGGTCAATAATGAGAAATTAGTGGAGTGTATCTTGGTAGATTTTCGTAAGGCCTTTGACCTGGTAGATCATAACGTACTCCTTCAAACACTACGACATTACAAAGTGAATTGAGTTTATCTTGCTTTTATTCCTGTCTGTGTAACAGGTCCCAGCAAGTACATATAAATGAGAACTTACCTGAATGTGATAGGATAAGATATAACGTTCCTCAAGGATCAATATTTGGTCCCCTTCTATTTTTGATTTTTATAAATGATTTATAAAAGATGTCATTACCTCTGTTGATTTATATGCCGACAACACTACATTATATGATACCCAGGACAACAGGGTCAAATTGAAAATAATCTACAACATGTTTTAATGTACAACACAAATTGTATCTTAAGAATGGTATGCTTCTTAATACCGATAAACAAAATTAATGCTAATAACTAATCGTCAGAGAAGAAACACTATAACCAAAAATAATTTACTTTTAATTTTAGCTTTAGTTTACACTTATTTTACTCCCGACTACTCTCAGGCTATCAAATCAATGGTATAAACTGTAAACATGCATACATTTTCAACTAAATGTACAGATGAATGATTATATTTCATAAAACACATCGATTTTGTTGAATTCTGAGGGTTTAGATTAAAGTTTACGCCTATTCATTACGAAAACACGCCTATTCAAATATACAGAAAATTTCACCTCCAAAAACTGAAAATTTTCAGATAAAAAAACTCTGATATTTTTTCATATTTCTGCTCAAAACATAGATTGTGGGTATTCATTAGAACCGCTTCAGTGAGGTGGTTCTAACGAGTACCCACAATCTATGTTTTTGAGTAGAAATAAGAAAAATAATGTATACCCTATAAACCCCAGTTTTACTATATAAAAGTGGGGTTTAAGGGAGTGAACATTATGTAGGCATGTATATTCGTGATGACTCAAGAAAAGTTACTCCCAGGTCAGTTTTTCTTGACATGGCCTATTGTTTGGCAATGGTTTTCAAAATGTGTAAATCAATACCCACTGAAACTTTATACAGTTGTAATAGACTTATGCCCTGTTTATATGCATAAGTTTGTCCCTAGGGCAAATTTACCCCTAGGGGCATGAAAATAATGCTGTTTTGTCTTGTGTTAATAACGAACAGATTAATGAACCTGTGCTTGAATCTAACTTGTGTACATGTGCTATGGCTCGTAGAAGACTGTCAGACTCCACTCGGTGGCAGATTATTGGAATGAGTAACGCTGGGCTATCCGGGCGAGAAATATCCCGTCGCCTTGGGTATAGTCAGTCAGTCATTTGTCGCCTGCTCAATAAATTTCAGCAAACCAATCATGTACAGGACAGAGCACGTTCAAGGAGGCCCCGAAAGACATCACGAAGGGAAGACTGGGCGTTACTGAGACTTGTTCGGTGATTTCCATTCTTAACCAGTACTGTTTTGAAGCAAAGATGGCTGCCAAACAGGCCATTGTCAACCAGAACAGTTCGTAACAGGCTCCGGGCTTCTGGTTATCATGCTCATCGGCCTATCAGATGGCCAACGCTTACTCCGGGACAGACAGCAGCGCGTTTGTACCTCTGTTGATTTATATGCCGACAACACTACATTATATGATACCCAGGACAACAGGGTCAAATTGAAAATAATCTTCAACATGTTTTAATGTACAAAACAAATTGTATCTTAATAATGGTATGCTTCTTAATACCGATAAACAAAATTAATGCTAATAACTAATCGTCAGAGAAGAAACACTATAACTAAAAATAATTAACTTTTAATTTTAGCTTTAGTTTACACTTATGTTACTCCCGACTACTCTCGGGCTATCAAATCAATGGTATAAACTGTAAACATGCATACATTTTCAACTAAATGTACAGATGAATGATTATATTTCATAAAACACATCGATTTTGTTGAATTCTGAGGGTTTAGATTAAAGTTTACGCCTATTCATTACGAAAACATGCCTATTCAAATATACAGAAAATTTCACCTCCAAAAACTGAAAATTTTCAGATAAAAAAACTCTGATATTTTTTCACATTTCTGCTCAAAACATAGATTGTGGGTATTCATTAGAACCGCTTCAGTGAGGTGGTTCTAACGAGTACCCACAATCTATGTTTTTGAGCAGAAATAAGAAAAATAATGTATACCCTATAAACCCCAGTTTTACTATATAAAAGTGGGGTTTAAGGGAGTGAACATTATGTAGGCATGTATATTCGTGATGACTCGAGAAAAGTTACTCCCAGGACAGTTTTTCTTGACGTGGCCTATTGTTTGGCAATGGTTTTCAAAATGTGTAAATCAATACCCACTGAAACTTTATACAGTTGTAATAGACTTATGCCCCGTTTATATGCATAAGTTTGCCCCTAGGGGCAAATTTACCCCTAGGGGCATGAAAATAATGCTGTTTTGTCTTGTGTTAACAACGAACAGATTAATGAACCTGTGCTTGAATCTAACTTGTGTACATGTGCTATGGCTCGTAGAAGACTGTCAGACGCCACTCGGTGGCAGATTATTGGAATGAGTAACGCTGGGCTATCCGGGCGAGAAATATCCCGTTGCCTTGGGTATAGTCAGTCAGTCATTTGTCGCCTGCTCAATAAATTTCAGCAAACCAATCATGTACAGGACAGAGCACGCTCAAGGAGGCCCCGAAAGACATCACGAAGGGAAGACTGGGCGTTACTGAGACTTGTTCGGTGATTTCCGTTCTTAACCAGTACTGTTGTGAAGCAAAGATGGCTGCCAAACAGGTCATTGTCAACCAGAACAGTTCGTAATAGGCTCTGGGCTTCTGGTTATCGTGCTCATCGGCCTATCAGACGGCCAATGCTTACTCCGGGACAGACGGCAGCACGTTTGTACTGGTGCCAGCAATGCAGGAACTGGAATATCCGGTCTTGGAGAAAAATTCATTGGTCAAATGAAAGTCGGTTTCTTCTCCATATGACGGATTGCCGTGTGCATGTTTGGAGGCAGCGAAATACTGCTTATTCTCAAAGGCAAATCCAGGAAACTGTTCCTTTCGGTGGAGGCTCAATAATGGTATGGGGATGTGTATCACATGATTGTAAGCTTGATCTGGTTACTGTGCAAGGGACCTTTACTGGATAAAAGTACCAAACGGACATTCTTGAAACTGCTGTAATTCCCCATTTTGATGACCATCCCCTTTTAACAAGACCAGTGTTTATGGATGACAGACAATGCAAGACCTCACAGATCACGTGCAGTGATTGAATGTTTGCGTCAAAATGCAATTTCAACACTTCCGTGGCCTGCTCACAGTCCTGATTTGAATCCTCTTGAACATTTGTGGGACATTCTGGGCCAGAAAATTCGTGAAATCACTCCTCCAGTGCAGACACTACTTGATCTTGAGGCTGCATTGCATCGGGAATGGCAGCAAATCCCTCAGCAGCGGATACAACGCCTGGTCCAGGGTATGAGGAGGCGTCTTGATGCTACCATTGCAGTTCAAGGAGGTTATATAAAATACTGACTCAAAGGTACTGAAATTAATTGTCTTCGATAGTGCTAACTTTGGAAGACACTCATGTTCTAATCTGACTTCTTTGGTGACCTATAGGACCATACTTGTAACCATATGCAGTTTTTGTCAAAAAAAAAATGCATCCAAATCAATTGGACTTGCAAGCCAGTAAAAGCCATGATTTCAAATGATAACATTGTGATCCTGACTCTTAATATACCCATTTATACACTGATTCAATAATATTTTGGTTTTGCTTCTTAGCTGGATTGTTTATCAAATCGAAACAAAAATGTTTTGTCAAACTGTGGGTGATGCTTAACTTTTTTCCATGTGTATATATTTGCCCCTAGGGGTATTTTACTCCTAGGGGTATATTTTGTCATGTAAACAATGTTTAATTTACTCATAGGGGTAAATTTTGCAAATATGTTTGGAATACCTCAAAATACATGTATACAATGTTTATTTTGCATAAATTTTATTTGTTTATTTACTTGATGTCTGCAGATATACTTGTACATTCTCTATCACAAATTTATGTTTGCAAGTTGTGGTCAGAAGTGAGTTATTTGACAAGAATACTATTATGCTAGCAGTTAGGATACTGATTCAAGGCAAATATGATTTAAATTTATTATGGTGCTGATCAAGTAGCACACTCTTGTGCTGATCTATAATTAAATAGTTAATGTCATCAGAAAAGTTTTCGCAGTAGGTATTTTTAACCAATTTGATGACTAAAACTAATTCCCATTTCTTAATGCTTATCGTAAAGGGTAAATTTTTTAGCAGACAACAACTTGAAATATTTTCTTATTATTCCCAGAAAATAGGCTTTGACATTTCATGAAAATGGTGTCACCCCTTATTTTCTGAAAAAAAAATGGTACCAGATCAGACTGTATATCTGTTCAACAACCTCTGTACAGTCTCATTATGGTCTTAGATACTCACACACACATGGTATTTCAACAGTTCAATATGTGACAATCACTTGTGTACAGCCATCTACAAATGCACAAAATACTAGCACCGCAAGTGGATTGCAATGACCATGGACAGTCATTACCAATGAACAATTAGTTTATCTTTATATGTAGAATCCCATCTGTAAATAGGAAATACCCTGACCAGACTATGCAGATTTATGGGCTTGTCACCAGAATTGAGTTCCCTGTTAGTCCCAGTTTCAGGTCCTATGCCAATTAACAGTCAACATTTTCATTCAGTCTGACCTGAATTATAAAAAGCGCTGTCAAATAATTAATTTTTTATGTATTATTGTTATAACTTTTCTTGATTATTACTATTTAGTTCCGTTGACTAATGCTTGTTTCACGTCTGAAGCACATAGGTAATGAATGGAAAAATGTAAATATGTTACATATGTGACCTGTGTACATGCAGATGGGCCTGCACATCTGGGCATAATCAGGGTCTACATTGTTTGCATAGATCTTGCAGATGCACAAGCTAATCTGGGTGTACCCTGTCATAAGGTCAGTTTCTATTTGGAGCACATCAAATGATTATGGGGTCAGCCTGGAGGCTGATGAACATATCTGTGCACTACATGTACATTGATTGTGTTGGGGTTTAACGACACATCAACCCTTGTAGATCATTTTGTGTCATCTTACAGAGAAAGGGAGAAAAGAGATAGAAGAGATAGTAGAGAAGATGAAAGAGAGGGATAGGGAAGAAAGAGGGAAATGAATGAAAGTGAAGGAACAAAAGAAATAACAAAATTTCCCCTCTACCCTTACCTGCTGCAAGGACAGCAGGCCTTGCCCAACTATATGCCAATATGTCAGTTGGGCGCCCAGTGATAAAAGCTACAGGACACCTTCGCCTCATCCAACCACCCCCATCAGTACATGTACAGTATGGTGGCATAATTGCTTTGTTTACAGCAGAATATTATAAATCCTGCACAGACTTTAGTAGGGCTTTACTGTCTTGCTCCTGGGGAATATTAGCAAAACATTTTGGAATACAGCAGTAAAATAGGGAACATTATTTTACTGACCACCAAATAATACTTTTTCTTTCACCAAAATTTTCTTTCCTTACTTATTGCAGCAAATTGCCTCTGAAGCTTTCTCATATAATTCATTTTTGATAATGCAGATTAATGCTAAGCACCTGGGTAACATGTTCAGCCGACGACATTTTGAAATATTCTTGTTATTTTTCCCAGGATACAAGATTTGATACCTTATGCAGATTGTCTCCAATGGAGACAATTTGAGTGAAATGTCAAATCTAGATCTCTGGGAAATAAGAAAAATATCATGAATTTGTCATCTGCTAAATATTCTCAGAGTGTGGTAAAAGTTAAAGAAACAATGCTGCTATTATAGATAGGCTTTTAAATGAAAAGAAAAGTATTATTTGCCCCTTCTTCCTAAAACACATATAAATGCAACCGTTTACCCATAGGGGTATTTAACAAGGTGGGGCAAATATTTACCCCTAGGGGTAAATTTAATGCATATAAATGGGGCTCAAATTACCAGCACAAATGCCAAATATTATCAAAATCTGTAATCATTTGATATGTTTATGTCCGCTAGGAAATTTTAAGAAATTATTTATTCCCGGCTTCTGGCGTTTACTCCCGGCTTTTATTTCCTCCCTACTTTCATAATCTCTCGTTGATTCAAACAACATTTTTTTACATTTTCATAACTTTTCTTTTTACAAGATTCTTACTTAAGCCCTGTTTACATGCATTAAATTTACCCCTAGGGGTAAATATTTGTCCCTCCTTGTTAAATACCCTCGTGGGTAAACGGTTGCGTTTATATGTGTTTTAGGAAGAAGGGGCAAATGATAGATTTCCTTATATTTTAAAGCTTATCTATCATCACAGTATTGTTTCTTTTACCTTTACCACTCTCTGAGAAAAAATTAGCAGATGACAAATGGATGATATTTTTCTTATTTTTCTAATAAGAGAACTGGATTTGACATTGTATGCAAAACGTCTCCATTAGGGACACTTTGCATGAGATGTCAAATCCTGTATCCTGGGAAAAAATAAGAAAAACATTTCAAAATGTCGTCTGCTGAAAATTTTACATAGAGTGCTAAGCGTTAATCCGCATTATCAAAAATGAATAGTTCGAGAAAGTTTCCGAGGCAATTTGCTGCGAACATTTTGGATGAACGAAAAAAAAAAGTATTATTTGCTGGTCAGTAATATATGTTCCATTGTTCTCTATTTAACTGTTGTATCCCAAAATGCTGTGCTAATATTCCCCAGCATCAAGTTTGGGCAGGGTTTATAATACTCTACTGAAAGCAATTATGCCACCATACTGTACATGTACATAGATATGTTCATCAGAATCCAGACTGACCCCATAACCATTTGAGGCTCTCCAAATAGAAACAGGCCATGTGAACAGGGTACACTCAGATCAGCTTGTGCATTTACAGGGTCTACACTAGTCACAATACTGCAAAATTTCTATTTGCAAACAGCGTAGATCCTGATTAGACTGACCATGCAGATCTGCAGGCCCATCTGTATGTATGCTGGTCACATAATAATAAAGTTTGAGTTTCTATTTGGAGTAACATATTGACATTTTTTCCATTCATCAGCTATATGCTGAGATATGAAACAAGCATTAATTAACAGAACTGATAACAATAATATATATAAAGAAAAATTATTTGACATTGTTTTGTTTTGTTTTTTTTTTAATTTAGGTCAAACTGACTGTATGACAATGTTGAATCTGAAACTGGGACTTAGGGTAACGCAATACTGGTGATCTTAAAATATGACTTGGCAATTGCCAGCCCTTAGATTTGCACAGTCTGGTAAAGGCGTTTCCTGTTTACAGATTAGATTCTACAAAGATTGTATAAAGATGTGCGGGCCCCCATAGCCTAGGGAATAGGAGTTTTGACTTTTAATCCATTAGGTTTCTCACCGCTGTGGTTCTAGCCTCGCTTGGGTCACATGTGGGAAAACCAAGTTCTGCTTACGGATGGTCAGGTAGTTTTTCCCCCAGGTGCTCCAGTTTTTGCCCACCTTTGATGAACCATCGGCTTGATATAAGTGAAATATTCTTGAAAGGGCCGTAAAATCCAAATTTAAAACAAGAAGACCATGATGGTCCTATATCACTCACCTGAGCAAACAGCTTTGCAAACTTACTGTTGAAGTTTCAGCCAAGTTCACTGCTCTAAGATTTATGTATAAATTTTATAGCCCTACTCCCGAGCGGCCATGTTTTTTTCATGCATCATGACTGCTGGAACTGAATCTTGAAAGAAGGTCACCAAAGAAACAATTCTGCCAAGTTATATTGAAACTGGTCCAGTGGTTTCTGACAAAAAGATTTTTGAAGTGTTTTATATAGCTATATAGGGAAAATAAGTCCCACCACCTAACGGCCATGTTTTTTGACGAATCATGACAGCTTGAACAAACTTGGTAGAGGGCCACCAAAGGAACATTCCTGCCAAGTTATATTGAAATCGGTTCAGTGGTTTCTGACAAGAAGATTTTTAAAGTTTTCTATTTAAATATATAGGGAAAATAAGCCCCACCCCTAGCAGCCATGTTTTTTGACGAATCATGATTGCTTGAACAATGTTGATACAGGGTCACCAAAGCAACATTCCTGCCAAGTAATATTGAAATTGGTCAGGTGGTTTCTGACAAGAAGAATTTTAAAATTTTCTATACAGATATATACGGAAAATAAGCCCCGCCCCTTGGCGGCCATGTTTTTTGACGTATCATGAGGGCTTGAACAATCTTGGTAGAAGGTCACCAAAGCAACATTCCTGCCAAGTTACAATGAACTTGATCCAACGGTTTCTTACGAGAAGATTTTTAAAGTTTTCTATATAGATATATAGGGAAAATATGCCCCACCCACTAGCAGCCATGTTTTTTGATGAATCATGCCGGCTTGAACAATCTTGGTAGAGGGTCACCAAAGAAACATTCCTGCCAAGTTATATTGAAATCGGTCCATTGGTTTCTGACAAGAAAATTTTTAAACTTTTCTATATAGATATATAGGGAAAAATAAGCCCCGCCCCCTGGAGGCCATGTTTTTTGATGAATCATGAGCCCCGCCCCCTGGAGGCCATGTTTTTTGATGAATCATAATAACTTGAACAATCTTGGTAGAGGGTCAACAAGGAAACATTTCTGTCAAGTTATAATGAAATAGGTCCAGTGGTTTCTGACAAGAAGATTTTTAAAGTTTTCTATTTAGATATATAGGGAAAATAAGCCCCGCCCCCTGATAGCCTCATTTTTTGATGAATCATGACAACTTGAATAATCTTGGTAGAGGAATACCAAAGGAACATTTCTGCAAAATTATATTGAAATCTGTCCAGTGGTTTCTGACAAGAAGATTTTTAAAGTTTTCTATATAGATATACAGGGAAAATAAGCCCCGGCCCCTGGCGGCCTTGTTTTTTGACGAATCCAAATTGCTTGAACATTCTTGGTAGAGGATCACCAAAGGAACATTTCTGTAAAATTATATTGAAATCGGTCCAGTGGTTTCTGACAAGAAGATTTTTAAAGTTTTCTATATAGATGTATAGGGAAAATAAGCCCTGCCCCCTGGCGGCCATGTTTTTTGACAAATCCAAATGGCTTGAACAATCTTGGTAGAAGATCATCAAAGGAACATTTCTGCAAAATTAAATTGAAATCAGTTCAGTGGTTTCTGACAAGAAGATTTTTAAAGTTTTCTATACAGATATATAGGGAAAATAAGCCCCGCCCCCTGGCAGCCATGTTTTTTGATGAGTCCTAATGGCTTGAACAATCTTGGTAGAGGATTACCAAAGGAACATTTCTGCAAATTTATATTGATATCAGTCCAGTGGTTTCTGACAAGAAGATTTTTAAAGTTTTCTATATAGATATATAGGGAAAATAAGCCCGGCCCCCTGGCGGCCATGTTTTTTGACGAATCCAAATGGCTTGAACAATCTTGGTAGAGGATCACCAAAGGAACACTTCTGCAAAATTATATTGAAATCGGTCCAGTGGTTTCTGACAAGAAGATTTTTAAAGTTTTCTATATAGATATATAGGGAAAATAAGCCCCGCCCCCTGGCGGCCATGTTTTTTGAAGAATCCAAATGGCTTGAACAATCTTGGTAGAGGATCACCAAAGGAATATTTCTGCAAAATTATATTGAAATCGATCCAGTGGTTTCTAACAAGAAGATTTTTTAAGTTTTCTATATAGATAATATAAGGAAAATAAGCCCCGCCCTCTGGCGGCTATGTTTTCTGACGAATCCAAATGGATTGAACAATCTTGTTAGAGGATCACCAAAGGAACATTTCTGCAAAATTATATTGAAATCGGTCCAGTGGTTTCTGACAAGGAGATTTTTAAAGTTTTCTATACAGATATATAGGGAACATAAGCCCTGCCCCCTGGCGGCCATGTTTTTTGACGAATCCAAATGGCTTGAACAATCTTGGTAGAGGGTCAACAAAGGAACATTTCTGCAAAATTATACTGAAATGGGTCCAGTGGTTTCTGACAAGAAGATTTTTTAAGTTTTTAGTTAAAAAATCTATGACCTAGATATGCAATGGACCATAACCATTTGAACAACTTTGAAAGAGGACCAACCAAGGATCATTCCTGTGAAGTTTGGTCAAATTCAAATCAGTGGTCTAGGAGGAGATGTTGTTTAAAGATTGTAAACGGACGGACAGACGGACGACTATGACGACGGACGGTGGGTGATCACAATAGCTCATCTTGAGCCTTCGGCTCAGCTGAGCTAAAAAAAACAAAAAAAAAAACAAAAAAACAGATGAAGTAAGTGTTCATTGGTAATGACTGTCCATGATCATTACAATCCATTTCTGGTGCTAGTATTTGTGCATTTGTACTCAAGTGTTTGTCTGAAATAACGTGTGTGAGTGCCTTAAGACTGTGCAGAGTTTGTTGAATAGATATACAGTCTGAACTTGTACCATTAATTATATCTGACATTTCTGCTGCCTGGTAATGTATTTTTATTCAGTCATTAGCCTTTACAACTCCCTGGGCAAAATTTACAGACGACAAATTGGTAGTACATGTATTTTCCCTGTTTTCTCAGAAAATAAGGGATAAGACCATTTTCATGAAATAATATAAATTATATTTGCCTTGAATCAGTATTCAAACTGCTAGCATAATAGAATTCATGTCAAATAAATCACTTCTGACCACAACTTGCAAAAGTTAATTTGTGATAGTGCAAGTATACCTGCAGACATCAAGTAAATAAACAAATAAAATGTATTCAGAATAAACTTTTGGTACATGTATTTTAAGGCAATCCAAACATATTTAAAAAATTTACCCCTATGGGTAAAATAAAAATTGCGTTTACATGACGAAATATACCCCTAGGGGTAAAATACCCCTAGGGGCAATATATATTTGCCCCTACCCTTGAGCAGGGGTATTTTACCCATGTGAGCAAATTTTACCCCTAGGGGCAAATGCGTTTACATGACGAGTTTACCCCTAGGGGTAAATTTGCCTCTAGGGGCAAACTTATGCATATAAATGGGGTACTAGATAGAAGATACATACTGAAAACAGCCCTGAGAAGTCAGAATGAAACTGCTGTGATTCGTCATATGACTACACTATATCAGCGTAGCTGTAATAACAAAAGCTTTAGGCAAGTGACTTAAGTCAGTTTTCATCCGAAGCCACATATTTTTGTCTGTATATTCTAATCTATCATTTACTTATAAAACTATCGCATAAAACCAACCCACACTCTCGGCAAACCAACCCACACTCTCTGCTCAACCAAACCGTGGCCTACTCATGGAGACTGCCTTACCAACCCGTGACCTACTAGTTCCGTTTTGTGCTTGATTTCTTCTACATTGTCAAAGTCTGAGATATGTAGATGCGTTTCCGATTTGAAGAATTGTCTGTAAAGGCAAAAATAACTGAAATAAATCTGGTAAACTTTATTTTGTTCAAATTTCTAGTTTTAGAAAGCTCAGCCCGATTCAATTTATTTCTGTCTTGACGAGCACACGAACAATAAAGCCATGCGAGTTACACCATGATCAATTTATGTCTAGAAGATGCGTTGTGAGTTCAAACCCATTGCTGTCACAGCAGTGCCATTCATGCTCCTTCATAGATGACAATAAAAGTATAAAATATTGCAGATTTACCTGTTCGGGTAGGACCCGGACCATTCTTCAGCCCATCTTGAAGCTCAAACCAACTGAATTTTCGACGGAGTGAGCAATACCAACCGGAGCACCGACGGGGTGGTTAGACAAGAGTGGGATAGGCAAAATAGATTTAAGTCTTGCTATTATTTTTCTGTTTAGATATTTAGAACAGCTACCGTACATAAGGTAAACAGTGGAAATGCTGACCAGATTATCATATTTACTCTAAATACTGGAACACCTTAACTCCTTACCATACATATCCATAGCTCTAGATAAGAGGGAGTATCAGAAAAATATTTTCCTTATTTCTGCATGAAAAACATACCTTATGGGTACTCATTAGAGGTACATGTATTTCTAATGATTACTCACAACATATGTTTTGGTGCAAAAATAAGAAAAATATGTTATTTTTGGTTGCAAAAAGCACTTTATTTGGAACTATGCCTAAAATTTGGACAAGTTCAATTTACTGCCTATTTATGTCTGAAAAACTGCTAGATGAGTGGCAAACAATGTAAACCCTGACAGGATGCCATGTTTTTGCAGCATTAGAACTGGATTTCAGGGGCCTACCTGCCTGAATACTTAGGATAAATAAGATATATCACATTTTGAAGGTTTTTCTATAAAGCAGTAGATAGTACATGCAAATATTTGTAAAATCTTAACCCATCTATGTCGAGTGGACTCTTCTACCTTAACATTTTGGACCAGTCTGTTTCCTAAATAAGAGGTATTTGGTTAGTTTTTATAAGCTTCATGTTCTATAGAAATTCCTGTATTGAATGCAAACAGTGTAGACCCTGATCAGATGCCACATTCTGTGGCATCTGATCAGGGTCTGCACTGTTTGCCATTGTCCCTTTTATGGGATGCTAGGCTTAAATGGATTAATGAAGTCTTCCTAGCAAACACACATTAAAACAATGCACTTCACCATGATGTCAGGGCCATGTCCAAACAAGATTACTGAAATGTTGTAAGTTTACTGGGCTGAGAGTACTCGGATCAGCTTAATATGTTATAGATAAACCATGGTTATTGGCGAGGTTTTGGGTATACTGTAAATTATACCATAGTTTGGTGACCTTTCACTGTCTGACCCCAAACGAGGCGGAGCCTCGTTTGGGTCAGACAGTGAAAGGTCACCAAATTATGATATAATTTACAGTATTCCCAAAACCGAGACAATAACATGGTTTATCTGTTTTAACCAATGTATGGGACTGTTTTGTTTTGTTTTTTTCTTACAAAAACTATACTTTTATTTATTTAGTATATCTTTTTCTACTTTTTTACCTCTATTTCTCTTTTTTTATATTTTTATGGTAAAGTGGTAACAGGCAGTCTGATGTAATGCTGGACATATTGACCTTGTGTACTAAAAAGGATGCAACACCCCACCTTTTTTGAATAAAACTAACTGAGGCACTACTGTTAAAATCTGATTGGTTGCAATCTTGTCAATCAAAAGAAATTACATCAGCATCTCAATTTGGTCAAATTTTGGTGCAATCTGGTTGGTCAGCTGTAGCTTTGGTCATTATAATATTCTCCAGACAGACTGTCTGGTTTCATGTGTTTTATTTAACAAAAAATGTCATTTTTAAATAGAAAGTTGCTCAGTGCAGAAGTAAATTTTGAAGTTTCTCTAACCTTTACCACTCTCTGGACAATATCAGCGGACAATATATTTAATGATACTTTCTTAGTTTTTTCCAGCCAACAGAATTTGACATTTGATGCAAACTGTCTCTGGTTGAGACAATGTGCATGAAATGTCAAATCCAGTTTCCTGAGAAAAAAAAATAAGAAAATGATTTAAAAAATGTCATCTGCTGAAAATTGATGGTTAGCACTCTGGGCATTTTCAGCAGACAACATATTGATGATACATTTATTTTTCCAATAAACATTTGACATTTGGAGACAATTTGCATGAAATGTCAAATTCTGTTTTCTAGGAAAAATATGAAAATGTTTCAAAATATCTGCTGAAACAAAATTCAACATACAACATTTTGAAATATTTTTCTTATTTTTCCCAGAAAACAACAATCTGTTTTTTGAGGGAAATATCAAATTGCCATCGCCTGCTGAATTAGTCCAGAGAGTGAAAAAGATTATGGTGCACTGATGAGTTGACAGTCATTCTAAAGTACACGTGTGAGATCTATAAATAAAACCATGGATTAATTTTCAAAATTGAAAATTATCCCATGGTCTAGCTATGGTATAATTTTTGGTTATTGAGATTTAACCTTAGTTTTATTTACATAGAGACAATGGAACATCCATTGGTTAAAGCTTTATTTCCTAAATATAAGGACACCTTAATTCCTTTCCATGCTTGTCCTAAAATTTGAAAATAAATTTTACATTTTACTACCTGTTGAACCTCTTGATGTGTCTAAAAACTGGTGCATAAGTGCCAAACAGTGTAGACCCAGATCAGATGCCACATTCTGCAGCATTAGATGTAGGTTAATACTGTTTACTCAGGCCTATACGTCCCAGTACTTAGTCAAAATAGCGGGACTTACATGAGTGGTCATTTTATATGAAATTTACGAAACAAGCCTTCGGGGAGTTTCATAAATTTCATATTAAATGACCACAAGTGTAAGATTCTATTTATCATATGACCCTTTTAAATTGGATTTTATTGCCTTTAAAGTTGACAACAGAAAATGCATGGATGATCTGGACATCGTCATGACGTTATTTGTTCCCGTCAAAGTGTTATATAACGTGTGGTTATACGATTTTTATAACATGACGTTATCCACTGAATAACAGCGACGTCATATGATAAATATGGTAATGTGGCATTTGAAGGTTTTTCTAAAAGTAATGGATAGTAAACTCAAATTTTTGTAAAATCTTAGGAAAGCAACCTTAATCTTTATCATTCTCTGGGCAAATTCAACAGAAGATACACTATTTTTCTTATTTTTATCAAGATAGGCTTTGACATTTTATGTAAACTGTCTCCTAAGGAAACAATTTGCATAAAAATGTCAAAGCCTATTTTCAGATGAAAATAAGAAAAATATTTCAAACCGAAATGTTTACCCAGCATGCTAAGCATTGATTAGTGGCACTAGGACCAGATAATCCAATAAACTGAGTAAAATCTATACAAAATTAATCTTGGTCCTGCTGAACCTAGATATGCGCTGCCTTTGCAAACAGTGTAGATCCATATCAGCTTCTGAAGAAGCCAACTGATCTGGATCTGCACTGTTTGTCATTAAGTATTTGAATTTGTATCAACAACCTAGATCAAGTAATCTGATTTGCTGAAAATTAGAAGTGCATTACGAAAACACGCCTATTCAAATATATAGAAAAATTTCACCTCCAAAAACTGAAAATTTTCAGATAAAAAACCCTGATATTTTTCATATTTCTGCTCAAAACATAGATTGTGGGTACTCGTTAGAACCGCCTTGCCGAGGTGGTTCTAACGAGTACCACAATCTATGTTTTTGAGCAGAAATAAGAAAAATAATGTATACCCCTGTAAACCCCAGTTTTACTATATAAAAGTGGGGTTTAAGGGGGTCAAAATAATATAGGCATGTTTTCGTGATGGGCATAGCATTTTAATTAACTCAGCAAGACAAGGGTTTAACAAATCAATAATAACACAAACATACTCACCTTGACATACACCATTGATTCTTCTGTATCCTTCTGGACATGTGCAGGCATAGCTTCCCTGTCTGTTGATACAGCTTGATCCCCCTGTACAGTCATGTGTTCCTCTGACACATTCATCAATATCTGAAATTTCAAGAAAAATGTCTATTAAAGGCATTATGGACATTTTTTCAAAAAGGTTAACCAAAAGGTAAACCTCAGAATACACCTAAGGCCCAATACCTGCCCGCCCACCCCACGCCCATCCCAGACATCATTATTTTAAAGGATGGAATTTTGAAAAACCGTCCAAAAAGCCAATTCATAGTTCCAATAATCATGTCTACATTTATAATTTTATGCATTGCTTTAAGACAAACTGGTACACTTTCAAGGGAGATAATTGTAAAAATTGTTTTCTGCTCCCTTCTGAAAAGTGTCTTACTCTAAAAGGAAAGAATTTGCTCCCAAGTTCCTTCTAGAGTTGGACACTTTTTACAAGTAAACTAGTGTACAGGAAAGCAAATAGGAAGGCATAAAAGTTGTCTCCCTTGTCAGAATATCTATCATGTGTACCCATTCACCTTAATTTTTGCCATGCTAAATAAATTAAGATGCCATGCTCCTCTATAATTTTCAGCCAATAAGATTACTTGATTCAGAGTGATGATATAAATTCACATTTTTAATGGCAAACTATGCAGATTCAGATCATTTGGATCTACACTGCTTGCAAAGGCAGGATATATACGGGTTCAGCAGGACTAGGGTTAACTAGGAGAATATTTCAATAAGAAATGGTAAAGTAACAAAAGTGCAAATGAACAGAGAAAGCTTTGACTGTTATTGAGAGGTCACCATTTGTGAAGATTCCACTGTAGTTCATCCTCAGTATGTCCTCATCTGAGTCCAGAGTGGTTATGGAGATGCTTAGGTTAGAAATTGACAGCAGTAGCCACAGCAGCAGCAAGCAATCCAGGAAAGCAAGCCTGCACAGCTACATGTACAAAAATGCAGACTGCCTCCATGCACCTGCAGTGCCTTGTAACATCAACCCTTTAAGTGCAAATCACAACTGCAGTAACTAGGCAGATTATTCAAATGAAATGTCAAGCCTTTTTTTCTGAAAAAAAAAAAAAAAAAAAATCAAAATGCTGTCTGCTGCAGTTGCCAAGTAGTGGATTCATATGAACAGCCAAGTCTTATTTTCTCAAAAAAGATGAGAACATAAATTTTGTCTGCTGCAATTTTGCTTTGCACTTTAACTCTTTCCCTGCTAGTGGCAACTTTTGTTGTCTGCTGATAACCTTTGAAAACAATTTGGACCCAGATCTGGCCCAACGTTTTGTCGGGCCTGATCTGGATTCAAACTGTTTGACACTCTGATGGTATTCCTGAAAGATTTAAAAAAAAAAAAAAAAAAAAAAAAGCAATTTAAAAAACATCCACAAAAAACATGCAAAATTACCCAGCATGCAAAGAGTTAAGGAAAAAAAATATGCATTTTTCCTCACATATACTTTTAACTGTTAAAGTGCCAGTCACAGCGACAGCAGAATGTCAGCAGCAAATGATTCATATGAAATGTCAAGCCTTATTTTCTTGAAAACAGAAATCAGAATGTTGTCTGCTACAATTTTGAAGGGCTGGTTAAGGATTAATTATTCAAATATATGAAGTTTCTTTTTGAATTTTGTATTTAAGTAACAAAATTTGTTAACATTTTGAAATGTGATTTGATGATATTTAAAGGCTATATCAGAACAGCAACTGAAATTACTAAGTAAGCCATCATTATATAAACTGAGATAAAGAAATACCTTGTTTTTACTCATTGTACACTATTTTGTTAACCGTAATCAAAAGTTAGACCAGAAATGAGTCCAAAGGACACAGATGCCCCCCGCCTGAAAAAACTTAAACGCAAATTGCAAAGGCCCCACATGGATGGAAACGGAAGGATGGACGAACAGGGGTAACACTATATGCCCTTTCCACCATTCTTCAAATGGCAGGGGCATAAAAAGAACAATTCTATTTGCACAATTGATCATTTAATAGAATTGATGATTCATTGCACAATATTTCATGGTCACATAATGCTTCAAATATTGAATTTCAAAAGACTGGTCAGAGCAATTTCACTGACACAATAAGTAGTGCGTATGGCTACCTCTACTTGCAACCACAGCAGCAAGGCTTCGCCCCATGGAACCAAAAAAGTTACGTAGCAAATACAGTGGGATTCTGGCCCACTCCTGGTGGAGAGCAGCTGTTAGTTGCTGGAAATTGGCAGGTTGTGTTTGATGTTTATGTACCTGCCATCCAAGGTAATCCCAGGCGTGTTTCATCAGATTGCAGGCCAATGAACATGCCTGTCAAGGCAAGATGTTCATGTTGCTGGTCTGTAAAAAGTTTGTGGTAATCTGGTCTATGTAATGCCTGGCATTGAGACTACCTTGGCACATGACAAGTTGGGATTGCATATGAAGAGACTCCAATATTGTTCTTTTGTGTGTTCTTTGTTTCCAAATGCAACCTTTTAGCCTTTTATTAAACTTATAGTTGATGGCTGCCCAGACCATAACTCCTCCCCCACTATAATGGTTGGGCTGCACAATGCAATCATTAGCGTAGCACTCATGCCATTGTTTGTAGACACAGATACGTCCTTTGGCGTTCCATAAGTTGAAACTTGACTCGTCACTAAACACTATGTTCTGCCAATGCTGACAGTGATGGTTGCTGGCCCAAATAAGATGTTGTTGACGATGATGTCATGTAAGAACTATACCTAGGTAGGGCTTGCGGCAGATAATTCCCTGTTCTCTAAGCCAATTTCTGACTGTATGTCAACTTACAGGGCATCCTCAGTTAAACTACCACTAAAACTGATGTAAATGCCGTTGTAAAAATCTGTCATGCAGATGATATTGACTCTGACATGTCCATTGAAATGCAATATTGTCAAACGAGAGACATTAAAATGTCTAGCAACTTGTCTTGCGTTTGCCCACATTCAAGCATGGCCAAAACTTGGGCCCTCTCTTCCTAATTTAGCCTCGGCATTATCAGAAACTGGATAGTTGTCAGGTTGGTTGAATTTATCGGTCAGAGTACATTTCTCACATTGCAACCCAAATTTAAACTTTGAAACTTGGCAGTATAGAAATTAACCTTATGGCATAATCATTGCACAGTCTGATCAAGGTCTACACTCTTTGCTTATAGATTTCTAAGCATTTAGCACCCTATGGGCAAATTCAGCGGATGACAAAGCGATATTTTAGAATGCTGTCTGCCCAGCATGCTAAGCATTGAGGGCCATATATTATGACAGCAGCCAGTGTAGACTCAGAGGAGACTGCAGAGATGTTTGAGTTGGGAGTTTTGTGGCTCAGTCAACACTGTTAAGTCATGTTAAGCCAGTCAGTTTATGCATACTTTTCCTGGTCTAGTTTAGTCCTCTGAGTAGTTTACCAGTACTAGTGCACATACTTTTGCAAGCAACTGACAATTGCCCTTCTTGAATCAGCAGAAGGGGATATAACCGTAGATATGATTTCATGATCAACCTCCAAAAAAATTATGTGACTGAGTTGGGATTCCAACTTGAGATTCTTGGATCTGCAGTCAAACACACTATTGACTGTGCTATGGAGTCCAGCTCTGCAGGGATGTGTAAGCTGATCTAAGTCTTAGTCTATGGTGGTTCCATGTCAAAAGGTTGTTCTTTATCAGGGAACACACATATATAACATACCTGGAGACTATGAGTTTCATGCTAATTCCTAAAATTTAGATACTGCAATTTCTTCATAAACCCATTTTTCATAAATTGAACAGCCACAAAATTAATGATACAGTTTGACTTGTTAGGAAGGCAAACAAGGCTTACTTAATAACAAAACACACCTCAAAGGAAATCAAGCAGTTCTGTGCCTTATTTCTAACAATCCCACTTACCAATACAAAGCTGACCATTCTGGTCCAGTTCATATCCAGGTCTACAGTCAATTGGGTCAACACATCTATAGGAACCATAGGAATTCACACAGGTCTGATAGCTCTGACAGATACCAGGTCTTTCAGCACACTCATCAATATCTGAAACATACACAAGTCTACAGGGTCAACACTCCTATAGGAACCATAGTATTCACACAGACTTGGTAGTTCTGATAGATACCAACTCTCTCAGCACCCTAATCAATATCTGTAGCATAGACCTGTCTATCGGGTCGACACATCTGTAGAAACCATAGGAATTCACACAGGTCTGATAGCTCTGACAAATACCAGGTCTTTCAGCACACTCATCAATATCTGAAACATACACAAGTCTATAGGGTCAACACCCCTATAGGAACCATAGTATTTGCACAGACTTGGTAGTTCTGACAGATACCAACTCTCTCAGCACCCTCATCAATATCTGTAACACAGACATATCTATCGGGTAGGCACATCTATAGAAACCATAGGAATTTGCATAGGCCTGGTAGCTCTGACAGATACCAACTTTTTCAATACATATATCAATATCTGAAACATACACAAGTCTACAGGATCAACACACCTATAAGAACTATAGGAATTCACACAGGTCAGGTAGCTTTGACAGATATCAACTCTCTCAGCACAATCATCAATATCTGAAACAAAGACAGGTTTTATTTTCTTACTTGATGCAGTAAATGCAATTCACTCAGCAAAATAAAGACACATTAACAGGTAGTTAAGTGGAGTTGTTCAGAGGCAGATCCAGGAGTTTTGCTATGTGGTTTGATGTGAGCATTTATAGAGGAGAGGTATACAAAAATACCTAGCTTTTCCCAAATTCTGCATAAAATGAAATAATTTAGACACTAGAGTGGGTTTGTCTGAGCCACCTAAGTTCCCACTGGATCTGCAACTGTTGTTCAAATTTTAGAGTATGGTACTATGCTATCCAAATTGTTAAGTGTATATGGTTAGCCTATGTATTCAGACAGAAAAACCTGAGCAAATAGTACAGACCCAGATCAGATATTGCATATGCAGCATCTGATCAGTCTACTTTGTTTGCCATACATCCAGCAGTTTTCAATACATCAACAACTTATCAAATGGAGTTATTCAAATTTTAGGGTAATATGGTCATGGGTTAAGATGTCTGAATGTTAAGGGTAAATACAGTAAGTTTTATTCTGTTCTTTGCAAAATCACTTACCATATTTACCGTAAATATTGGGACACTGACCATACTTGTCCTAAAATGTGAAAGTCTATTTTACTTCCTGTTAATGTATCTAAAATAGTACCACATGAATGACAAACAGTTCAGACCCAGATCAGATGCCGCATGTCTACACTGTTTGGTCAGGCCTGTGTGTCCCAATATTAGGGTTATAATGGTACAACAGTTATATGCTGCATGGGAATCTCCAACTGACCTTATGATCTATGTGAATACATGGGTGCTGAGATTCTATACTAAATTTAAGGTAAAATTTTAACAGATAACATTTTAAATTATTTTATTATGGAAAAAAGGGTTTGACATTTCTTGCAAAATTGGAGTTAATTTGCAAGAAATGACAAACCCTATTTTCTTAAAAAAAAAAAAAAAAAAAAATACTGTATTAATCCTAAAAAAGTAAAGAGGTGTCTTTGACTCCAAGGTGATGTTTATAAAAATGCCTGCTGAATAGTAAACAGTGCAGGGTCTGATCAAATACCTCCTTAAAGACTTTTAGAGAATATATCTCTGAACATGCTAAAAACAACATTAAAATTTCCTAAGTGCATTAAATGCAATTACTAGTACAGTTTGAACAATGATCTTTGATGCAATTTCAGTCTACCCTACATCAAAAGATAGGAGAAAGTTACAAATATTGGTACTCACCAACACATACTGAGGAACTGCCAGCTCTGAGACCCTGGGGACACTCCACCCTCTCACATTGTCCTGTTGCTGAGTTCATACTAGAGCCCTGGGGACACGATCTTGGGATGCACCTGAACGATCCTACCAAGTTCACACACTCGTAGCCACGGCCACATTTGGCGGTATTTGCTTCACACTCATTTTGATCTGTCAAAAATAGTAAAATCAAGCATACATTGGCTCATTGTTTAAATTTTTTGTGCAGAGTTAACTTAGCTACAGGGCAGTAACTGGTAAATGACTTCTTGAGGTGAAAGAGGAAAGAATGACTGTAGAAGATATTTCATGATCAGTATCCATGTGGCCTTGCTGTGTTTTTGGCTTGAACCATCTTGCTAGATGTCACCAAAGGAATATTTCTGCCAAATCATATTGAAATCAGTCCATTGGAGTCTAACAAGAAAACTTTTAAAGTTTTTAGTATAGATATATGGGGGAAATAAGCCTTGCCCCTAGTGGCAACATGTTTTTTTAAGAGCAATCTTGCTAAAGGGTTATAAAAGCAACAATTCTGCAAAATTATATTGAAATCCATCCAAGTTTTCTGACATGAAGACTTCGAAAGGTTTTCATATAGATATATAAGGGAAATTATGCCTCGCCCCTTGGGAGCCATTTTTTCTGACGAATCATGATGGTTTGGACAACCTTGGTACAAGGTAACCAAAGTATTGTTGCCAAATTGCATAGAAATCAGTGGTTTCTGTCAAGAAGAGTTTTAAAGTTTTCTATACAGATATATAAGGGAAAATGAGCCCACCCCTGTCGATGGTAGAAGGCCACCAAAGAAACATTTCTGCCAAATTATATTGAAATCGGTCCAGTAGTTTCTGACCAGAAGATTTTAAAATATATAGGGAAAGATAAGCCCTGTTACCTGGTTTATGACAAATCAAGGTGGCTTGAACAATTTTCAGTCTGTGTCATCCAAGGATCATTCCTGTGAAATATGGTGAAAATTGGCATCGTGGTTTAGGAGGAGATGTCAAATGTTAAAAGAAGATTGATCGTGCCTGATGCCAGACAACTGGTCTATCAAAATAGCTCACCTTCAGCAATACATACTCAGGTGAGCGAAAAAGACAAAAAAACAAACAAAAAAAAACAAAACAATATCAACAAAAAGTATAATGCCAAAATGTTTCAATATTTCTATCCATGAAAAAACATTTTAGCTTAATTTTGCTTATACTGGTTTTGCGATATAACGTAAAACCATAGAATATAATATAAATCAAGATTCGTTTGCCTATTATTTTACACATGACAAAAAAAATAAGTTTGTATTTGCAAAATAATTTCATAAATATGTGTATAAAATTTTGATTAGCACTCATTATTTCCCTTGTTTTTCACCAATTGTATTCAGACTCACACATGTGAAGTACCGATAGACAGGCTTCCTATTAGCAGAGTAGCCATGATCATGTGACCATCACATGATAGGGAGTCACATGACATACTGGTGTTTGTTTCACAAACTTTAAGTAAGTACCCTAAAGTATATCATGTGCTGCAAATGATAAATCTACAGCACACATGTATACTTATACATATCTATGTTTCCTCAGAGTATATCCTATGTCACAACTGGTCAACCTGAAGCATATGTACATACCTAAACATATCTTTCCTTGTCTAAAGTATATCCTGTGCAACAACTGGTCAATCTATGGCAAACATAGATACCTAAACAGATCTTTCCTCATCTAAAGTATACCTTGTGCCACAAATGGTCAATCTATGGCAAACATAGATACCTAAACATATCTTTCCTAATCTAAAGTATATCCTGTGCCATAACTGGTCAATCTATGGCAAACATAGATACCTAAACACATCTTTCCTCATCTAAAGTATATCTTGTGCCACAAATGGTCAATCTACATAGCATATATATACCTATACATATCTTTCCTGCTCTATCATATATCCTTTACCACAACCAAGCAATCTACAGCAAACATACATACCTAAACATATCTTTCCTCATCTGAAGTATATCCTGAACCACAATAGGTCAATATACAGTACATGTACATACCTATATATGTTTCCTCATCTAAAGTATATCCTGTGCCTTTTGTACATACCTATATATATATTTCCTCATCTAAAATATATCCTGTGCCTAACAGTTCAATCTATCTACAGTGCACATACATATTTATACATATATTTCCTAATCTCATATCTGTACATATCTTTCCACATCTAAGGTATATTCTGTGTCACAACTGATCAATCTATGGCAAACATATGTATCAAAATATATGTTTCCTCATCTAAAATATATCCTGTGTCACAACCAGTCCATCTATGGCACATATACGTATGTTTACTCTCTGAAATATAAACTATTCCATAACTTGCCAATCTATGGCATACATACATACCTAAACATATATTTACTCATCTAAAGAATATCCTATGCCACAATGGTCAATCAGCAGCACACATACATATCTGTACATGTTGCCTCATCTTAAAAATATCCCATGCCATAATTAGTCAATCTATGGCACATATACATACTTACACAAGTTGTCTCATCTTAAAGATATCCTGTGCCATAATTGGTCAATCTATGGCACAAACCTACAAAAGTTGCCTAATCTTAAAGATATCCCATGCCATAATTGGTCAATCCTTGGCACATATACATACCTACACAAGTTGCTTCATCATAAAGATATCCTGTGCCATAATTGGTCAATCTATGGCACATATACATACCTATATAAGTTGCCTCAAATATATCCTGTGCCATAAAAATTGGTAAATCTATGGCAAATATACATACCTCTACAAGTTGTCTCATCTAAAAGGTATCCTGCACCACAACTGGTCAATCTTTGGCACATATACATATCTATACATGTTGCCTCATCTTAAAGGTATCCTGTGCCACAACTGTTCACTCTATGGCACATATATATATCTATACAAGTTGCCTCTACTTAAAGATATTCTGTGCCACAACTGGAAAATCTATGGCACATATACATACCTATACAAGTTGCCTCATCTTAAAGATATCCTGTGCCATAACTGGTCAATCCATGGCACATATACATACCTATAGAAGTTGCCTAATCTTAAAGGTATCCTGCACCACAACTGGTCAATCTATGGCAAATGAACATACGTATACAAGTTGCCTCATCTTAAAGATATCCTGAGCCATAATTGGTCAATCTATGGCACATATACATACCTATACATGTTGCCTCATCTTAAAGATATCCTGTGCCACAACTAGTCAATCTATGGCAAATGTACATACCTATACAAGTTGCCACAACTTAAAAATTCCTGTGTAATAATTGGTCAATCTAAGGCACATATACATTCCTATACAAGTTGCCTCATCTTAAAGGCATCCTGCGCCACAACTGGTCAATATATGGCAAATATACAAACCTATCCAAGTTGCCTCATCTTAAACATATCCTGTGCCACAACTGTTCAATCTATGGCACATAAACATATTTATAAATGTTGCCTCATCTTTAAGATATCCTCTGCCGCAACTGGTCAATCTATAGCACATATACATACCACCACACGTTGTCTCATCTTAAACTTATCCTGTGCCATAACTGGTCAATCAATGGCACATATACATACCTATACAAGTTGCCTCATCTTAAAGATATCCTGTGCCATAATACAATCTATGGCACATACCTACAGAAGTTGCCTCATCTTAAAGATATCCAATGCCATAATTGGTCAATTCATGACACATGTACATACCTATACAAGTTGCCTTATCTTAAAGATATCCTGTGCAATAATTGGTCAATCTATAGCACATATACATACCTATATAAGTTGCCTCAAATATATCCTGTGCCATAATTGGTAAATCTATGGCACATATACAAACCTACACAAGTTGCCTCAGCTAAAAGGTATCCTGCACCACAACTGGTCAATCTATGGCACATATACATATAATTACATGTTGTCATCTTAAAGATATCCTGTGTCACAACTCTTCAGTCTATGGCACATATACATATCTATACAAGTTGCCTCTACTTAAAGATATTCTGTGCCACAACTGGTCAAAATATGGCACATATACATATCTATACAAATTGCCTCATCTTAAGGATAAACTGTGTCATAATGGATCAATCTATGGCACATATACATACATATACAAGTTGCCTCATCTTAAAGGTATCCTGCACCACAACTGGTCAATCTATGGCAAATGTACATACCTATACAAGTTGCCACATCTTTAAGGTATCCTGTGCCACAAATGGTCAATTTATGGCACATACACATATCTCTAAATATTGCCTCAACTTAAAGATATCCTGTGCCCAAACTGGTCAATCTATGGCACATACACATACCTATACAAATTGCCTCATCTTAAAGGTATCCGGCGCCATAACTGGTCAATTTATGGCACATATATATACCTATACATGTTGCCTTATCTTTAAGATATCCTGTGCCAGAACTGGTCAATCTACGGCAAATGTACATACCTATACAAGTTGCCTCATCTTAAAGATATCCTGTGCCATAACTGGTCAATCTTTGGCACATATACATACCTATACAAGTTGCCTCATCTTAAAGGTATCCTGCGCCACAACAATTTATGGCACATATACATACCTATACATGTTGCCTGATCTAAAACATACCTGTGCCACAACTGGTCAATCTACGGCAAATGTACATACCTATACAAGTTGCCTCATCTAAAAGATATCCTGTACAATAATTGGTCAATTTATGGCACATATAAATACCTATGCAAGTTGCCTCATCTTAAAGGTATCCTGCGCCACAACTTGACAATATATGGCAAATGTACATACCTATAAAAGTTGCCTCATCTTAAAGATATCCTGTGCCACAATTGGTCAATTTATGGCACATATACATACCTATACAAGTTGCCTCATCTTAAAGATATCCTGCACCACATCTGGTCAATTTATGGCACATATACATATTTATACATGTTGCCTCATCTTAAAGGTATCCTGCACCACAAGTATTCAATCTATCACACATATGCATACCTAGGCATGTTGCATCATCTTAAAGATATCCTGTGCCACAACTGGTCAATCTACGGCAAATGTACATACTTATACAAGTTGCCTCATCTTAAAGATATCCTGCACCACATCTGGTCAATTTATGGCACATATACATATTTATACATTTTGCCTCATCTTAAAGGTATCCTGCACCACAAGTAGTCAATCTATCGCACATATGCATACCCATGCATGTTGCCTGATCTTAAAGATATCCTGTGCCACAACTGGTCAATCTACAGCAAATGTACATACTTATACAAGCTGCCTCATCTTAAAGATATCCTGCACCACATCTGGTCAATTTATGGCACATATACATATTTATACATGTTGCCTCATCTTAAAGGTATCCTGCACCACAAGTAGTCTATCTATCGCACATATGCATACCTATGCATGTTGCCTCATCTTAAAGATATCCTGTGCCACAACTGGTCAATCTATGGCAAATGTACATACTTATACAAGTTGCCTCATCTTAAAGATATCCTGTGCCACAACTGGTCAATCTATGGCACATATACATTACTATACAAGTTGCCACACCTTAAAGATATCCTGTGCTGCAAATGGTCAATCTATGGCATATATACATACCTATACAAGTTGCCACATTTTAAAGACATCCTATGCCACAACTGGTCAATCTATGGCACATAAACATACCACTACAAGTTGCCTCATCTTAAAGATATCCTGTGCCACAACTGGTCAATCTACGGCAAATGTACATACTTATACAAGTTGCCTCATCTTAAAGATATCCTGTGCCACAACTGGTCAATCTATGGCACACATACATACCTATACAAGTTGCCACATCTTAAAGATATCCTGTGCTGTAACTGGTCAACCTATGGCATATATACATACCTATACAAGTTGCCACATCTTAAAGACATCCTATGCCACAATTGGTCAATCTATGGCACATAAACATACCACTACAAGTTGCCTCATCTTAAAGATATCCTGTGCCATAACTGGTCAATCTATGGCACATATACATACCACTACAAGTTGCCTCATCTTAAAGATATCCTGTGCCATAACTGGTCAATCTATGGCTCATTATCAATTCTATACACATTGCCTCATCTTAAAGATATCCTGTGCCATAACTGGTCATTCTATGGCACATATACAAATCTATACATGATGCCTCATCTTAAAGATATCATGTGCCACAACTGGTCAGTCTTTGGCACATAAACATACATATACAAGTTGCCTCATCTTAAAGATATCCTGTGCTGTAATTGGTCAATCTATGGCACATATACAAAACTTTACCAGTTGCCTCATCTTAAAGATATCCTGTGCCAATACTGGTCAATCTATGGCTCATATACAAATCTATACATGTTGCCTTATTGTAAAGATATCCTGTGCCACAACTGGTCAATCAATGGCACATATAAAAACATATATGTTGCCTCATCTTAAAGATATCCTGTGCTGCAATTGGCCAATTTATGGTTTATATACATACCTATACATGTTGCCTTACGTTAAAGATATCCTGTGCTACAACTGGTAAACCTATGGGAATTGTGTATACTTATAAATATCTTTACTTATCTAAAGCATATCCTAATTCACAACTGGTCAGTCTACAGACCACATACATGCCTATATATATATGTTTCCTCATCTTAGGTATATTCTGTGCCACAACCAATCAATTTATGGCACACATACCTATCTGTGTTTACTCATCTAATATATGTCTGTGTCAAAATTGTAAATCTGTGGCAAATGTACTTATACACACACACACACACACACACACACACATATATATATATATATATATATATATATATATATATATATATATATATATATATATATATATATATATATATATATATATATATATATATATATATATATATATATATATATATATATATATATATATATATATATATGTTTCCTTATCTTAAGACATCCTGTGCCACAATCAATCAGTCTATGGATGTTTCCTTATCTTAAGACACCCTGTGCATACATATTCCTATCTGTGTTTACTCATCTAACGTATGTCTGTCAAAACTGGTAAATCTGTGGCAAACATACTTATTACTATGTATATATATGTTTCTTCATCTTAGATATATCCAGTGTCACAACAAGTCAATCAATGGCATACATACATTTCTATACATAGGTTTCCTCATGTAAAGTATAACCTGTGCCACAACAGGTCAACATGCACATGCATTTCTATATACATGCATTTCTATATATATGTTATCTCATCTAAAGTATATCCTGTGCCACAATGAGTCAATAAATAGCACACATAGATATCTAAACATATCTGCATTTTCTTATTGAAAGTATGCCCTGTGCCACAACCGGTCAATCTATGGTATACATACATACTTATACATCCTTCCTCATCTAAAGTATACCCTGTGCCACAACTGGTCAATCTACGGTACACATACATACTTATACATCCTTCCTCATCTAAAGTATACCCTGTGCCACAACTGGTCAATCTACGGTACACATACATACTTATACATCCTTCCTCATCTAAAGTATACCCTGTGCCACAACTGGTCAATCTATGGTACACATACATACTTATACATCCTTCCTCATCTAAAGTATACCCTGTGTCATAACTGGTCAATCTATGGTACACATACATACTTATACATCCTTCCTCATCTAAAGTATACCCTGTGCCACAACTGGTCAATCTACAGTACACATACATACACGGTTACCGATATTAGAATCTGCCAATAAAAAATTACCTGAAGAAAGACGTGTTCAAAATTTTAGATATCTCGTTTTTGCAAAACTGCTACTGTTCGAGATTTTAAGACTTTTCCAGAAATTATTTTGGGTAAAAATATTAGGTGTTCGAAATTTTACAGTGTTCAAAATTTTAGGACATTTACCATAATCTACAGTACATATACATACCTACACAAGTCTGTGTTTTTTCATCTAATGTATATCCTGTGCCACAACCAGTCAATCTCCGGCACACATAAGAGCCCTCTTTATTTTCACACCTCTCTGATGATGTACATGTGTCCATTTGTCTTGCACACTCATCAATATCTAGTAAGTAGCCAAAATTTACAATTAGTGTGTTGAAACATTATTTATTCAAGAAAAATGTGTGTGTGTGTGTGTGTGTGTGTGTGTGTGTGTGTGTGTGTGTGTGTGTGTGTGTGTGTGTGTGTGTGTGTGTGTGTGTGTGTGTGTGTGTGTGTGTGTGTGTGTGTGTGTGTGTGTGTGAATATGCATTGTATGCATATGTGTGTATATGTATACATGCATGTGTGTTTCAGCCTTTAACACTGCATGGGCAAATTCAGGAGACAACAAACTAATGATATTTTTTTCTTATCTGGTATTTTTACTAGAACACAGGTTTAAACATTTCAAGCTTGTCTCCTAAGAGACAAGTCACATGAAATATCAAAGACAAGTTACATGAAATGTCAAACCCTGTTTTCTAGGAAAAGAAGAAAAATATTATATTTATAAAATGCCTGTTGAATATTTCACTCAGCATACTTATCATTGAAAGAATTGCTTAATGAGTAAGTGAACAAGTACAAACTAATGTTACCTTGTGCATCTGTACACTCTGCTGATTGCTTAAAAATCTTCAAGGCTGAGTCCACATTTTACAGCATTTTACGTACTGTAAATATTCAAAATATTTGGACACAGCTCGGACCCATCAATACCCGGACTTGTTACTGTCCGTTCCCATTAATAATCATGTCGCGGGTGCTGGTGATGCTTACGTCACTTCGGAATCTATATTTTGCGAAACTCCACCCATATTAAACTAGTATTAAACACATTTATTTTTAGTTAAGCCAGTTAAAGTTATTATAAAGCAATAAGGCCATCTTGGGTCCGTTATATATTAATAACATTTTATTCAACTGATTCCTTTTAACATAGATAATCGCCGAATTTTGCACATACTCGTTTTAGAAAATGTGGGTCAAATTCGAGAGAATCGACATTTGCACAGTCGACTTTTCAAATTTCTATTACGGTTATGAAAATAATATGCTGATAAAGCAATAAAACAAAGCTAGTTTATTCTGAATAAGTTGGGTTTATAGTTGATTTTAGCGAGAAAAAGCATTAAAAGGCTCTGCTAATGCTAGTACTATTCAACAATGGTCGCCATTTTTTCTTCAACGAATAGCTTCATTCACAAATCAGTGTTTGGAAACTCCATCGAAATTTGTAATATGTGCGATCAATATTCAACAAATATGATTAAAAAACAAAATAATTTCATAGTATTTAATTTAAACTAGAGCTGGTGTTTGTAAAACACTATGCCCCCAACTGCCTGACACTAACACTGCTTGACTCCAACATTGCTTGCCCATGACGATAACAACAATACAAATATACGAGATTTCAATGTTATTTTATTAAAAGGGAAATAACTCTAAAATAGGAGATAATTTGGATAGGAAAAAAATATGGGTCACCTACTTTTTCATGAGGAATCCATATATGAAATTTCAAACTAGCATGAACAGTTCAAAACTTATGCTATGCATCAAAAAGTGTGCAATGTAAAAATGCCCAAAATGACAAAGGGCCATAACTCAAGAAGTACTTTTCAGAATTTATTCAAAAGTTAATCAGGTCATCTACTCATCAATACCAATCTATTCACCAGGCTTCAAGGCTCTAGCTTCAATAACTTTTGAGATATTTTGCTGACAAGATTTCATCTATATTTTTTCAAAGGGCCATAACTCAGGAAAGGGGCATAATCCTGATGGGAAAAAAAATACGGGTCAGCTATTTTTTCATGAAGAATCCATATATGAAATTTCAAAACCCTAGCCTGCACAGTTCAAAACTTATGCTATGCATCAAAAAATGTGCAACGTAAAAAAGCCCAAAGTTATAAAGGGCCATAACTCATGAAGTAATTTTCAGAATTTATTCAAAAGTTAATCAGGTCATCTACTCATCAATACCAATCTATTCACCAAGTTTCAAGGCTCTAGCTTCAATAGCTTTTGAGATATTTTGCTGACAAGAATTCATCCATATTTTTTCAAAGGGCCATAACTCAGGAAAGGGGCATAATCCTGATAAGAAAAAAAATATGTGTCAGCTATTTTTTCATGAGGAATCCATATATGAAATTTCAAAACCCTAGCATGCACAGTTCAAAACTTATGCTATGCATCAAAAAGTGTGCAATTGTAAAAATGCCCAAAGTTATAAAGGGCCATAACTCATGAAGTAATTTTCAGAATTTATTCAAAAGTTAATCAGGTCATCTACTCATCAATACCAATCTATTCACCAGGTTTCAAGGCTCTAGCTTCAATAGCTTTTGAGATATTTTGCTGACAAGATTTCATCTATATTTTTTCAAAGGGCCATAACTCAAGAAAAGGGGCATAATCATGATGGGAAAAAAAAAATGGGTCAGCTATTTTTTCATGAAGAATCCATATATGAAATTTCAAAACCCTAGCATGTATGGTTTAGAAGTTATGCTATGCATCAAAAAGCGTAACGAAGGGACGCACGGACGGACGGACGCACGCACGCACAAACGTCCCAGAAGCAATATGCCCCTCCAACTTCTTCGAAGTTGGGGGCATAATGATAAGTGATGTTTTGTTCACAGTTTATTGTGGATAATTATCACTTTCTACTCGATTGATTTTCGCACATTCCAGATGAAACCCGGTAACCGGTAAAATCATAGCCACGACATCATCATATCGATAAAATAGGTATTTAGCACTATAGTTACCAGTCCGGGTATTGATGGGTCCGAGGACACAGTAATGTCTTATTCATCTTAAAATTTGAACATATCAATTTGACTAAATTATCTACAAAATGCTGGCTGACTGGCAAACAGTGCTGACTGTTCTAGCAATTTTATCTGAATCTACACTGCTTGTTCAGGTATGATTGTCAAAGTTTTAAGAAGATAGAAAAGATTTTGTATGACTTTTCATTTTATACAGAGTTTACTTATTTGTTTTGACCAATTATGGAAAAATATTTCACTAGCGTTCTAAGGCTTCCATGTAAAAATCAAGTGAGTGATAGCCAGTGAGTTTTTTACATGAAAGAACATCTTGAATTATTTCTCTGGTATCGATCAAAATCAAACGAATAAACTGTTTATTACATTTCTTACCCCCCACCCCCACTCCAAACACAATGTGTTTTAGCTGTACGTTTGTGATGCATGGGAATTTCATATGCTAATGGGATATGACCGGCCTTGAACTGCTGAACAAAAAATCAGTGCCATTGGATTTCAGTTCTAATTGAGATGAAAAAAATAGAGATCTCATATTATAATTATATTTTCAAACATTTTTCTTAGTATTAAACAGTTTAAAGTGCTGAAAGTGAAAGATCACACAATCCTCCAATAATTGAATTAATTACGTCAGAATTACATCACTAATTAGCGCATGAAAAAAAATCCCATTTGAAGAAATGAAATAATTCACTGGTGAGCAATTATCAGTTTTTCTTCCAAGCAATTATCGGGTTTTCTTTCACAGAGAAAAATAGGTAAATAATTGTTAAAAATGTAATAAATGATATTTACTAATCTTGTTCAACAGCAATCAACAGCTTTAGAGAGCATTATTACTGGCAGTTAAGCTTAAAACTGAATGATTGGACGGATTTAGTTGATACTTGGATGGATGGTAGATACCAGTCTGAAAGTTTTTGCTCAGAACATGCCCAGCCCTCAAAGCAATGATAGGTAAGGCTCACTTCAGGCATCCTATCTTACTGAGGAACAGATGAGTTGACTTATTAACTAACTACTTGACTTACCACAATAACCCTAAGTATTGGGACAGACATGCACGGGCAAACAGTGTACATCCAGATCAGATGCTGCAACATGCAGCATATGGTCTGGGTCTACACTGTTTGCACTTGTGCCACAATCTGTAAACAAATGAACAGGTAATGGAATGAAGTTGATCAAATTTTAGGATATGTACAGGAAGGAGTTAAGGTGAATGGATACACCTGACAGTTTGTCTACATATTTTACAAGGGAGACAACTTTTGTGACTTCCTGTTTGCTTTCCTGCATGCCAAATTCACTCTGAAAAGGGATATACTCTAAAAGGAAACAATTTGATCACACAGGGAGCAGATTCTTTCCTTTTAGAGTAGATCCCTTTTCAAAGGGAGACAAAAACCATTCTGACAAGGTTGTTTCCCCTGAAAGTGTCCTATTACTCTATTGGATTGCATGGTATAAGGGGCATATTTTGCATTATATGAAATATGCCTAGCCTTATTTTTTAAGTATTTTTAAATGGCTTTTGGTGGTAATTAAAGTCAAAACTGAAATAAATGATACCTTACTAACCTTAAATATTGGGACACCTTAACTCCTTACTAAATTTGAACAACTCATTTCTACTGCCTGTTGATGTGTCTAAACACTGCTGAACTGAGTGGCAAACAGTGTAGACCCTGATCAGATGCTGCATTCTGCAGCAAATGGTCTTGGTCTACACTGTTTGCTCATGCCTTCTATCCCAATATTTAGAGTAATCATGGTATTTAAAGTAAAACTCTTACAATTTAGTTTGGAATAAACATTATCTAGAGTACTATAGCAAATGTAGAAGTTGTATAACATTTGCACAACTAGAGCTGGTGTTTGTAAAACACTATGCCCCCGACTGCCTGACTCTAACACTGCTTGACTCCAACACTGCTTTCCCATGACGGTAACAACGGTACAAATATATGAGATTTCAATGTTATTTTATCAAAGGGAAATAACTCTAAAATAGGAGATAATTGGGATAAGAAAAAAATATGAGTCACCTATTTCTTCATGAGGAATCAAAATATGAAATTTCAAAACATTAGCATACATGGTTGTAAACTTATGCTGTACACAATAAAGCAACGACATAAAATGGCCAGAAACTGCAAAGGGCTGTAACTCCAACATTTCATTTAATTGGTTCAAAATTTAATCAAGTGATCTCCTCCTCAATCCCAGTCAGTTTATCAAATATCATGGCTCTGGCTTGAATACTTTTTGAGATATCATGCTGACAAGGTCAAAATGCCTCAAACTACAAAGGGCCATAACTACATCAATTTTTCATGGAATTCCCTAAAAAACAAATCAGGTAATCTCCACATCATCCCCAATCAGCATATAATATTTCAAGACCCTAGCTTAAGTACTTTTCGAGACATCTTGCTGACAAGGTCAAAATGCGCAGAACTGCAAAGGCTGTAACTTTATCAATATTTTCACCGAATTCTCTCAAAATATAATCAGGTAATCTACACATCATTCCCACTTACTATATCGAATTTTAAGAACCCAGCTTAAATACTTTTCAAGATTTAATTCAGATTTTTTTTCAAAGGGGTGTAACTCTAAATAAACATGCTAGACAAGAAAAAAAAAATACAGGTCAGCTATTTTTTCATTGGGATCCCAAATATAAAATTTCAAAACCCTAGCATGCAGGGTTCTTTAGATATGGCATGCACAAAAAAGCTTGATGAACGGACAAACAGACAGATGGACAAATGAAGGCAAAATAATATGCCCCATCAATTTCATTCGAAACTGGGGGCATAATCAGGTCATCTACTCATCGCTACCAATCTATTCATCAAGTTTCAGGGCTCCAGCTTCAATAGTTTTTTAGATATTTTGCTGACAAGGGAAACATGCCCAAATTTACAAAGAGCCATTGCTAACAAAATATTTTTCAGAATTTACAAACAAGAGGGCCATGATGGACCTGTAACGCTCACCTGAGCAACATAGCACTTTGAGAGCCTGATCTAGGACTGATCAAGGCAAACATTCTGATCAAAGTTCAAAATGATTATATTAACAAGTAAGACAATGTAGCATGTCTAATGGACTGTGAAATAAAGGTCAAGGTCAAATATGGATGACTGCACTCAAGAGGCCATGCTAAGATGTATGCAAGTACTAAGTATCACTGGCTGTAGGAGCAATGTTACTGAGAAACTGACCTAAACACAAACACTTCACAAGTACCAAATATAACTCTGTAGGACCAATAATTACTGAGAAACTGACCTAAATGGAAAAACTTAAGAGAGTCACTGGACAGAAAACTATACATCACCTTGAAATCATCAAGACAAACATTTTGAGCAAGATTCATGATGATCTCTTCAAAAATGTGACCTCTAGAGCATCAACAAGGTTTTCCTTTGATTTGGCCAGGTGAACTAGTTTTTTATATCAAGTGACCCAGTTTTAAACTAGACCTAGAAATCATCAAGACAAACATTTTGAGCAATATTTATGATGATTATTTAAAAAATGTGACCTCTGGAGTGTTAACAGTTTTCTGCTGAGTTGGCCAGGTCAACTAGTTTTTGACCCCATGTGACCCTGTTTCAAACTTGACCTAGAAATCATCAAGACAAACATTTTGAGCAAAATTCATGATGATTGCTTGAAAAATGTGACCGCTAGAGTGTTAGCAAGGTTTTCTGCTGATTTGGCCAGGTGACCTAGTTTTTGACCCCAAGTGACCCAGTTTCAAACTTGACCTAGAAATCATCAAGACAAACATGTTGAGCAAGATTCATGATGACTGATTGAAAAATGTGACCACTAGAGTGTTAACAAGGTTTTCTGCTGATCTGGCCAGGTGACCTAGTTTTTGACCCCAGGTGACCCAGTTTCGAATCTGACCTAGAAATCATCAAGAAAAACATTTTGAGCAAGATTCATGATGAGTGCTTAAAAAATGTGACTGCTAAAGTAACAAAGTTTTCTGCTGATTTGGCCCATTGACCTAGTTTTTGACTCCAAGTGACCCAGTTTCAAACTTGACCTAGAACTCATCAAGACAAACATTTTGAGCAAGATTCATAATGATTGCTTGAAAAATGTGACTGCTAGAGTGATAACAAGATTTTACGCTGATTTGGCCCAGTGACCTAGTTTTTGACCCCAGGCATTCCAGTTTCGAACTTGACCTAGAAATCATCAGGACAAACATTTTGAGCAAGATTCATGATGATTGCTTCAAAAATGTGACCTCTAGAGTGTTAACAAGGTTTTCTGCTGATTTGGCCCAGTGACCTAGTTTTTGACCCCACATGGCCCAGTTTTGAACATATCCTAGAACTCATCAAGACAAACATTTTGAGCAAGATTCATGATGATTGCTTCAAAAATGTGACCGCTAGAGTGTTAACAATGGTTTCTGCTGGTTTGGCCTGGTGACCTAGTTTTTGACACCACATGACCCAGTTTCAAACTTGACCTAGAAATCATCAAGACAAACATTTTGAGCAAGATTCATGATGACTGCTTGAAAAATGTGACCGCTAGAGTGTTAACAAGGTTTTCTGCTGATTTGGCCTGGTGACCTAGTTTTTGATTCCAAGTGACCCAGTTTCAAACTTGACCTAGAAATCATCAAGACAAACAAGATTCATGATGATTGCTTGAAAATGTGACCGCTAGAGTGTTAACAAGATTTTACGCTGATTTAGCCCAGTGACCTAGTTTTTGACCCCAGGTGACCCAGTTTCGAACTTGACCTAGAAATCATCAAGACAAACATATTAAGCAAGATTCATGATGATTGCTTTAAAAATGTGACCGCTAGAGTGTTAACAAGGTTTTCTGCTGATCTGGCCCGGTGACCTAGTTTTTGACCCCAAATGACCCAGTTTCAAATCTGACCTAGATTTAATAGAGGCAAACATTTTAAGCAAGTTTCATCAAGATTGGATCAAAACTATGACCTCTAGAGTGTTAACAAGTTTTTCCTTTGATTTGACCTGGTGACCTAGTTTTTTACCCCAAGTAACCCAGTATCAAACTTGACCTAGATTTCATAGAGGCAAACATTCTGACTAAGTTTCATCAGGATTGGGTCAAAACTCTGACCTCTAGAGTGTTAACAAACTAATTGTTGGCGACGGACGACGACGGACGAAGGACATAGGGTGATGACAATAGCTCACCCTGAGCTTTTGCTCAGGTGAGCTAAAAAGTTAATCAGGTCATCTACTCATCATCACCAATCAATTCACCAAGTTTCAAGTCTCTAACAGTTTTTGAGATATTTTTGCTTACAAGATAAAAATGCCAAAATAACAAAGGGCCATAACTCAATAAGTATTTTTTAAAATTTATACGAAAGTTACTCAGGTTGTCTACTCATCATTACAAATCCATTCACCAAATTTCATGGCTCTAGCTCTAACAGTTTTTGAGATATTTTGCTGACAAGGTATTGATTGATTGTGTTGGGGTTTAACGACACGTCAACCCTTGAGGGTCATTTTGTGTCGTCTCCCAGAGAAAGGGAGAAAAGAGATAGAAGAGAGAGTAGAGGAGATGAAAGAGAGGGACAGGGAAGAAAGAGGAACAGGAATGAAAGTGAAGAAACAGAAGAAATAAAAACATTCCCCCTCTACCCTTACCCACTACAAGGATAGCAGGCCTTGCCCAACTGTAAGCCAATATCAGTTGGACGCCCCAGTGATGTAAGATACACAGCACCTTCGCACCACCCGACCACCCCAGTGCTGACAAGGTAAAAATGCCCCAAATCACAAAGGGCCATAACTCAAGAAGTATTTTTCAAAATTTCTTCAAAAGTTAAACAGGCTGTCTACTCATCACTACCAGTCTATTCATCAAGTTTCAAGGCTCTAGCTCCAACGGTTTTTGAGATACAATGTATTTTGCTGACAAGGTAAAAATGCCCAAAATTACAAAGGGCCATAACTCATGAAGTTTTTTTTTCAGAATTTCTTCAAAAGTTAACCAGGTCATCTACTCATCACTACATATCCATTTACTAAGTTTCAAGGCTCTAGCTCTAACAGTTTTTGAGATATTTTGCTGAGAAGGTAAAAATGCCCAAAATTACAAAGGGCCATAACTCAAGAAGTATATTTCAAGATTTCTTCAAAAGTTAATCAGTTTGTCTACTCATCACTACCTGTATATTCATTAAGTTTCAAGGCTCTATTTCCAGCAGTTTTTGAGATATTTTGCTGACAATGTAAAATTGCCCAAAATTACAAAGGGCCATAACTCAAGAAGTATTTTTCAGAATTTCTTCAAAAGTCAATCAGGTCATCTACTCATCACTACAAATCCATTACTAAGTTTCAAGGCTCTAGCTCTAACAGTTTTTTTTTAGATATTTTGCTGACAAGGTAAAAATGCCCAAAATTACAAAGGGGCATAACACAAGTATATTTCAAAATTTCTTCAAAAGTTAATCAGGTTGTCTACTCATCACTACCAGTCTATTCATCAAGTTTCAAGGCTCTAGCTCCAACGGTTTTTGAGATATTTTGCTGACAAGGTAAAAATGCCCAAAATTACAAAGGGCCATAACTCATGAAGTATTTTTTCAGAATTTCTTCAAAAGTTAATCAGGTCATCTACTCATCACTACAAATCCATTTACTAAGTTTCAAGTCTCAAGCTCTAACAGTTTTTGAGATATTTTGCTGACAAGGTAAAAATGCCCAAAATTACAAAGAGCCATAACTCAAGAAGTATTTTTCAAAATTTCTTCAAAAGTTAATCAGGTTGTCTACTCATCAATACCAGTCTATTCATCAAGTTTCAAGGCTCTAGCTCCAACATTTTTAGATACAATGTATTTTGCCATCAAGGTAAAAATGCCCAAAATTACAAAGGGCCATATCTCATGAAGTATTTTTCAGAATTTCTTCAAAAGTTAATCAGGTCATCTACTCATCACTACAAATCCATTTACTAAGTTTCAAGTCTCAAGCTCTAACAGTTTTTGAGATATTTTGCTGACAAGGTAAAAATGCCCAAAATTACAAAGAGCCATAACTCAAGAAGTATTTTTCAAAATTTCTTCAAAAGTTAATCAGGTTGTCTACTCATCAATACCAGTCTATTCATCAAGTTTCAAGGCTCTAGCTCCAACATTTTTAGATACAATGTATTTTGCCATCAAGGTAAAAATGCCCAAAATTACAAAGGGCCATATCTCATGAAGTATTTTTCAGAATTTCTTCAAAAGTTAATCAGGTCATCTACTCATCACTACATATCCATTTACTAAGTTTCAAGGCTCTAGCTCTTACAGTTTTTGAGATAATTTGCTGACAAGGTAAAAAATGCCCAAAATTACAAAATGCCTTTACTAAGAAGAATTTTTCAAAATTTCTTCAAAAGTTAATCAGTTTGTCTACTCATCACTACCAGTATATTCATTAAGTTTCAAGGCTCTAGTTCCAAAGGCTTTTGCGATATTTTGCTGACAAGGTAAAATTGCCCAAAATTACAAAGGGCCATAACTCAAGAAGTATTTTTCAGAATTTCTTCAAAAGTCAATCAGGTCATCTACTCATCACTACAAATCCATTTACTAAGTTTCAAGGCTCTAGCTCTAACAGTTTTTTAGATATTTTGCTGACAAGGTAAAAATGCCGAAAATTACAAAGGGGCATAACTCAAGAAGTATACTTCAAAATTTCTTCAAAAGCTAAACAGGTTGTCTTCTCATCACTACCAGTCTATTCATCAAGTTTCAAGGCTCTATTTCCAATGGTTTTTGAGATATTTTGCTGACAAGTTAAAAATGCCCTAAATTATATAGGGCCATAACTCCTGAAGTATTTTTCAGAATTTCTTCAAAAGTTAATCACTTCATCTACTCATCACTACAAATCCATTTACTAAGTTTCAAGGCTCTAGCTCTAACAGTTTTTGAGATATTTTGCTGACAAGGTAAAAATGCCCAAAATTACAAAGGACCATAACTCAAGAAGTATTTTTCAAAATTTCTTCAAAAGTTAATCAGGTTGTCTACTCATCACTACCAGTCTATTCACCAAGTTTCAAGGCTCTAGCTTCAATAGTTTTGAGATATTTTGCTGACAAATTAATAATGCCTAAAATTATATAGGGCCATAACTCCTGAAGTATTTTTCAGAATTTCTTCAAAAGTTAATCACGTCATCTACTCATCACTACAAATCCATTTACTAAGTTTCAAGGCTCTAGCTCTAACAGTTTATGAGATATTTTTGCTGACAAGGTAAAAATGCCTAAAATCACAAAGAGGCATAACTCAAGAAATATTTATCAAAATTTCTTCAAAAGTTAATCAGGTTGTCTACTCATCACTACCAGTCTATTCACCAAGTTTCAAGGCTCTTGCTTCAATAGTTTTGAGATATTTTGCTGACAAGATTGCATTCATATTTTTTCAAAAGGGGCATAATCCTGTCAAGAAAAAAAACACGTGTCAGCTATTTTTTCATGAGGAATCCATAGAAGAAATTTCAAAACAGTAGCATCCACGGTTCTAAAGTTATGTTATGCATAAAAAAAGCGTGATGAATGGATGGACGGACGAATGGAAGGACAGATGCATGCACGCACAAACAACCCAGAAGCAATATGCCCCTACTCCAACTTCTTTGAAGTTGGGGGCATAATCACTGTAGCTTTGTATAGATGCATACCATATTCTGACACCTGAACTGCTTACCATTCTTGCCTAGAATTTCAACAAATCCATTATTTTTCATTTCGACCTTCGGCTCTCTCACATGTAAAACATTAGCAATTAACCTGGCTAGGAACTCCCTGGATGCTCTTTTAAAGATTTTAAACCTGGAGTATATATGGTAATACCATGTGACTGAGCCATATATAACCAGGTATCCATTGTTCAGCACGTGGGCTGGGTGGCCTAGTGGTTAGCGCACTCGACTTTCAAGCGGGATATCGTGGGTTCGAATCCCGCTCGGGTCGAGACAATTTTCAGACCATTAGTACGCTTAGCTCATACTCGACGTGCCCTGGGTTGAGTATAAAGTGGACAGGGCGGCGCTTGGTGACAGACAGCGGCACCAAGTGTGCATGGGTGATCCATGAAAGCAAGGCTGTACAAATACATGTATATCATAGCAATCGCCGCTGCCTCTATGTGCCTCGGGTGCCTGGTAGCGTTAAAAATCCGCACAACAACAACAATCAGCACTTCATATTTAACTTAGCAAGGGATAGGTAAGGATGCTCTTTACACAGTAAAATTTGGAAACTTGTGAAATTTATTGTTGATAATAAAATATTTTACTTTGCTTAGCACATAGTGCAAGCAGTCATTTTATTTCTTCTTCAGTTGATATTGTTCTTGTGTCTATTATATTGTATTATGAATAGTACTTGGCTTGGTTACACAGTAACCCTGAGATAATTACTGAACAATTTTACCTTTATGACATAAAGGGTATTACACAATAAAACATGGCTGAATTTTTTTTCCCATGTTCCATGTTGACTTTTGTTTTCTTTACCTCACCCCCCACCCCAGGAGAAAACACATAGGAAGCTGTTTTCTGTAAAAGCTTTGTCTTCGAGGAAGATAATGGACTTGTAAGAAATTATGTTACATAGGTTACATAGTATTGTATGTGCATGTTTTATAAAAAAACAAAAAACAGGTTTTGGGAGTTCTCTTCTCAGTGGAGAGAACATTATGTAAAACTACCTTATTTAGAGTAAATATAGAAATTATGAAATGAATTTAAGATACATTATAGTAAAGCCTCCTTCCATGTATAATAATGATATTTATAGGGAGGCTCAGTTGGGTGAGTTTGAACAAAGCTTTTCTGAAAAAGCAGCGATAAATTAAAGGTTTTGTAAAGTTTATTCATGGGGTTCCTATGAAAGCATGAATTAGTTTTTATAATGTTTATTCCATAATGCTACTGATTAATTATGCTGAAATATACAATTGCATAAGCAATTTTTGTACAGAACATTTGTTCATAGAACTTTATAAGCTCAAAAAGATCTATATGGCCTCAAAAGGACCAGAGCTATAGTTCAACATATGACCTTAGAAAAGACAATGGTTACATGGCCTAGAAAGGACCAGAAACAGTTATATGGCCTAAAAAGGACCAATGCTAAACTGAATTTAAAAGAAAATAAAAAAAAAATGAAGAAATCCTGCTTTAGATTCTGGTTATATTTTTTTTTTCACATATTCAGGAGGTTGCTGGTGATCAAAATTTCTTTTTCTTTATTTTGGAATAGTTTTTCTTTTTTGTACAAAAATTAGATATGGTCTGATAGAGGCATATCCATGCCTATATTCTGGCATATCCAGATCTATATACCAACAAAAATTAACACGAGATGAATGTAATATATCCCATTTGAGCTTATTTTGTAGTCATGCACATTCAGTATGCACAGAATACATTTTTTGACACAGAAGAAAGAATAAAGATGCTCAAAAAAATATAGACTGTTTTAGTGGCTCTTGGACCATGATTTACAGAGCTGTTCAAGGTAACACCTTCATAGCTATACATAATCCTCTAGCTTAAACACAATCTTCTGCATCCTTAAATGTTAATTGGATTTTGCCTTCAGTTAATTGGGGGATCTTTATTTAAAGTCTTCATTTACATTTCACATATAGAAATTTTAGAGGGTCATTTAAACCCCATTTTATGTTTTGCTGTCTGATTGAAAATTTTATGTGTACCATTGATTGAGTGGTCATATTAGGCAAAATACACTCTTATACTAAGGTAATGCTCCAAGAGCAGTTGAATATGAACAGCCAGTTTATAAGAACTATCATGTCAAGTTTGATTCTGTAATTTAGCATGATAGCATACATGCTGTCACATGGTTGTGATATATAGACTTTAACGCAACTTGATATGTATTTTATTACAATTTTTGATGTCTTGTAAGCCAGGTAATATTGGGAGTCAGTAGGACAGGATTATAGCTGTTACAGTTCAGTTTTCTTCACTTCACTTTACTTCAGTCCCTCAACCTTGTGGGTTGTTGGAGCTTAGTTCTCTGGATTTGGATAAATGCTGACTTCTTCTATCTCAAAACTTCGACCAAACTTAAAGCTGTTTCTGCAGTTTTTTAAACTGTCCGAATAAGTCTTGATTCATGGACTATTATGTCAGTAAGATTTAATTGACGGGAGGAATCATATAACAACCAATGATTGATGAAAATTTACAGCATGTGCTTATACATGTATAGAGTTTCAAGAATAGCTGGGTCAAATTTTATTTATCCAATAGAAAATTATGGCTAGTTCCATATATTTTTGGAGTATATTGATAAGTAAGGCACTGTTGGTACCTTTTCTTTGTGTCCTGCCAAATTCATGAATTAAAAGCCATTTATGGTCAATGCTGGTTATGACCATATATATATTTAGTAATAAAAGATACCTGTGGTATTTAACCTCCATATTAAAGAGTCAATAAGTGTTCATGTTCCCAAAATATTTAAGTGAAGAACTTGATTTCTTATTTAACTGTTTGTCAGTATATTCTAATTTTCAATAGAATGATTTAGTCCTGCATAACAAATGATATAAGCAACAGTTGAAAATAGACTTCGATGAGAGACCATCTGTCTGCTTTGTTTGATTAAAGTTGTAGGAAAAATATGAGAGTACTGGTTTGGTAAGAATATCATCTGAAATGGGAAAAATAACTAAAGTTTTGGAATAAACTCTTCATTTGGGTTAAGTAATGACTTTTTCCAATGTATTTGAATTCAGTTTATCTAATAACTATAGCCACTGAATAAGTTTAATTTCTTGACATTCACACTTTAGTACAGATTGTGTACTTTTGAGCAAGTTGATATGGCATATCAAATTTCAATCTGAGTTTGTAAATACCATACTTGTACGCTTGATTAGGTGGATTGAATTCTTAGAGTGGATATTCAAAAAGTTTGTCTTTTTTGAAGGTGTTAGTAAAAACAAAGGCAATTTTATATGGAATAAAAAGTCTTTTCCCCCATTTGAGACCTCAAAATTTTTTTCTTTCCAGTTATAGCAAGCATCTGATTCTTTATAGAGCTTTGACTTTTTTGTGCTTAACTGGGTCAGACCATAAAACATGGTTTAAAAGTAGTTCTGTCTACATCCTCATTTGCATCTACAGCCTCAGTACAACTGTTTGTTCCTTAAGTAGAACTTTTTTATCATAAAATTTTATCATAAATATAACGTTTTATCTCCAACATTCACAGGCCATAGTCAATGATTGTTTTCTATAACCAGTTGAGTGTCTGATCAAAGGTTTTATTAATAGGGTACTCATTAAATAATCAAGACTGAGGAAAATTTTGTTTCAGCCGTCAAGGTTTTTACATACATACAATTTACTCAGTTAGCCTTGAATTAATATTTTGTTGTTAGATTTTATACTTTAAGTTTATTGAGCTTTATTAGCATTTCTATATTGCTAGTAAACTGAACCGTTTTTAGTACCATTTAGACCTGGTGCTTGATATCAAATTATCTGAATTAGAAAATTCGAATTAGAAAGTTCAGTGTATAAATAATACTATAAAAGAAAAAATAACTTTTTTCAGTTTTTACCAGCAACTGTGCTTTTTAGAGGTCATTATGTGATCTTAGTAAAACTCGGATGATCTATGATCTTAAACGTACACCAACAGTTTTATCTGAATAATTTAAAAATGAATGCTATCTTCTTATCTGTTCAAAGAACAAAATAATGCAAATTCTTATTATGCAGATCAGTTTGCAATATCTGCAGTGCACATCAAATACTGTGTTCTACTTGATACAAATTTATTATTTGTCATGAGCATTTTTTTTTTTAGGCAGAAATTTTTTCTTTTACAGTGTGTAGCCTTCTTATAAGGCAGAAAAATCATATTGCAGTGTATAGCCTTCTTATAAAGCAGAAAAATCATATTACAGTGTATAGCCTTATATGTTATCTTATTTAGCAGCGATTTATTTCAGCTACTGAAAAGTAATTTTATTTCAGCTCTTTTTCATAAAATTTTTCATGTTTAACTATTAGATATGGTCTGGAGAAAGAATGGTTTGTATTTTGACAGACAAAATACCAGTTAAAGTAACTAGTTTGGGAAAAAATATATACAAATAATTATCATTAGGAGAAGGATGAAGAAGAAATTCAACTTTATTTGGAGTTTCTTGATATTGACTTGAAAGTGTATAAAAATACGTAATAGAAAGTGTTTTTTAGCTTTCCATCTTCCATTACTCAGCACATAATTGTATATTAGTCTCTACGATATATTTGACACTTAGTCTGGAACTTAATTCATATTTTAATTTAATTCATACTTCTCCATTACTATTAAAGGAAAGTTCCTCATTGAATATATTAGTTGTCTTTATATGTTCAGTTTAAGTGTTTTTTGATTTGGTATGATCATAAGTTAGTAGAATCTTTTTCATCAATTAAACCATTACATTCTGCTAGTATTTCATTATTTGTTGATTGGTTTCTTGCCTTACTTTAAAGATGCTAATGTTATACATGTGAGAGAGCCGAAGGTCAAAATGAAAATAATGACCCCTCATCCAAGCGTTCATGATGGATGAGGGGCATTATTGGAATGAGACCTGAGGCCTCGAGCATGTATTAACCCAATCCCTTTGGTGATATGAAAGAGTGTTTCCACAGCGGAATGTATTTTGTGTGTACCCACCCATTATTCAGTTATTTAGTAAGGCAACAAAACAACTTTGAAAATATGAAGTGCTGAACAATGGATACCTGGTTATGAATGGCTCAGTCACATGGTATTACCATATATACTCCAGGTTTAAAATCTTTAAAAGAGCATCCAGGGAGTTCCTAGCCAGGTTAATTGCTAATGTTATACATGCTCGAGGCCTCAGGTCTCATTCCAATAATGCCCCTCATCCATCACGAACGCTTGGATGAGGGGTCATTTTACTACCTTATGCGTCTATAGAATTGCTGGATCAATGCCAAACAGAAATGATCCTGGTCAGATGTTGCATTCTGCAGTGTCTTATATTGGTCTACACTGGTGGCACAGACCTGTCTGTTTGAACATATTAAAATTAAATCCATTCTAGTATTTGCAAAAATTGACATAGCATCAGATAAAGTGCTTTTTCAAACAAAAAAGTACCAATATTTTTCTTATTTTTCCATGAAAACATATATTGTGGGTTCTCATTAGAAGCACCTCACTGAGGCACTTCTAATCAGTACCCACAACATATGTTTTTTGTGGAAAAATAAGAAAAATATTATGTGGATACCTACTCTAATCTGGAGCGATGAAATTCTAACAGCAGATGCACATGTATAATTTCATAAACCGAATGCATCATATATATTTTTTTATACAGTCTTTACATTGCATGCTAATGTTAAATATTTTTCAGCATGCTCATAGGAGAATTAACAGGCAAGATAAGTGACACTTTCTTACGTTTCTCCAAAATTATTGTATTTGCTCTAAATATTCTATTGTTCACATATGTCCCAAAGACACCTTTTCTAATAGCACAGCTCAGTTCATAATGAGCAGTCTCATCAGGATCTATGCTGTTTGCAATTTCAATTGGACTTTTTGATATAAACTGACTTCAGAAAGACATTCGTAAAAAATTGGAAGAAGAAAATATTGTTATATATCTAAAATCTGGCACTGGAAGAGTATATTTCATATGCTAAATATAGTAGCCTCTATACATGCAAAAATAATCCAAACATGAGAAAAAGGCCCTTGCAGTGTATGCAGGCAATGAAGGCCCAGATTAGTCTGCACTTTCTCAGTCTGATCAGAGTCTTTATTTCCCACTTACAAAACTAGACAAAGTGCCCAGTGGGGCACATATACCCCCGACCAGCGCTACCGCCAGTTTTCAAAGAGCATTAAGTATGTAGCTTTGACTCTGGAGATGGCAGTTGTATGCTATGTGTTATAACATTGAAAAAATTCAATCACACATAATATGAAGCCCTTGAACTCAAAGATCAGGCACAGGTGCAGGGATTGAGCTATAAGCAAAAATGATATTTGTATGAAAAGTCTGTGACCTTGACTTAAAAGCCATGCCCCAGCTTGGGGATGGTGCCGAGAAAAACTTTAGACCTATATATACCATCATGCTTAATATTAATGAAACCAACAACAGGGTCTTCATAATATAGCTATATAAATTTTAATGAAAATTTTAAGGTCACCTGCCTACTCAATGCCCTCTACATATCGCTAAAGTATCACAAAAATATCTTAAAGAATTTTTAGAGTTATTGCCGCACAAGATTTAAATAACCAAGGGAGAAAACTGCAGAATGGAGTCAGAAAGTCATTCTTGAATGTGATATGCCTACTCAATATCCTACACATACTGGTGAAGTATCATGAAAATATCTTAACATGTTTTAAAGTTATGGTTCACACAAAATTTTTAAAATTCTGGAGACAAAGGGAGATAACTCATGGACCAAGTCAGTTAGAGTTGTCTTTCTTGTACCTGACACCCTACCAAATGCCCTCTACAACCTGACAGTTTCCTGAAAATAGCTCAAAGGGTAGTTAGAAGTTATGGGGTGCACAATAATGTGTCTATGGACAGACAGATGGATGGATGGATGGACAAATGGATGAATTCCATGCTGAAAGCTATATCCCCTAAACCTTTCCGTAGGAGGATAATGAAATTCAACAAAAGGTCTTGATGGTATAGCTATACACTGGAGATCCAATACATCGCGGTCCGTTATTTCGCGATATCCAGTATATCGCGAATCGTCCGTGGACCCCAAATTTACCATGACCATAAAAAAAAAAAAATAAGTAAATGTTTTTTTTACTTAATTTGAAAAAAAAAAAAAAAAAAAAAAAAATGACTGTAATTCGTTGCGGTATTTTTGGGCCCGCAGCAGACGAAAGAAGCGAAGGGAAGCAACCCGAATTGCCTCAGCAAAAGTCCGTGATATTCTATTCTGTTCTATCCTTAGGATATGCGAGTTGCCCCCCTTCATCCAAAATGGCGTCCTCGCTTGACATTTCCGCGAACAAATGATTTTAAACGTCGTTTATCAGCTAGTCTCGATTAAAGTTAATTGGTAGACATAATCTCCCAGTGTAAATACTGCCATTGAGTAATTCTAAACCTACTATACTGATGTAATGTGGCCGATAGCTTTACTGACAGCCGTTTGGTGTTGATTGATTAGCGGCGTCTCAGCAAACTACCACCCCAGCTTATATCGCGATCCGGATATATCGCGGTAGCGGAACTTGGACCCCAAGCACCGCGATATATTGGATCTACAGTGTATAAACTTAGATGCAAATTTTTTTACTTTTATATGAAATTTCTAAGTCTGTGACCTTGACCTCAAGGTCATACCCCGGGATGGGGAAGATGCTGAGTAAAACTCTAGACCTATATCTACCAACATGTCAAATATAAATGAAATTCCTCAAAGGGTCTTGATGGTATAGCTATATAAACTTAAACACAAAAAACTTTGACTTTTTATGAAAATTCTAAGTCTGTGACCTTGACCCCAAGGCACCCCGGGGTGGGGATGGTGCTGATAAAAACTTTAGACCTATATCTACCATCATGCCAAATATGAACGAATTCCATGAAAGGGTCTGCAAAATATGAGGTCTTATAAACTTTAACGCAAAAACTTTGACCCTAAGACAAAAATAAAGTATGAACCAATAATACTTCAGCGGACTGAAGGACGGATGAACAGATTCCTTGCTGATAGCTATATCAGCTCAACCTTTCAGTTAGGGGATGATGAAATTTAATAAAAGGTCTTGATGATATGGCTATATAAACTTAATGCAAAAATTTTTACTTTTATATGAAAATTCTAAGTCTTGACCTCGGCCACATCCAGGGTGGGGATCATGCCTAGTAAGACGCTAGGCTGATATCTACTAACATGTCAAATATAAATGAAATTCCTCAAGGGTCTTGATGATATAGCTATATAAACTTAAACACAAAAAACTTTGACTTTTTTTTTACTAAAATTTTAAGTCCGTGACCTTGACCCTAAGGTCACCCCTGGGGTGGCGATGGTGCTGATAAAAACTTTAGACCTATATCTACCATCATGCCAAATATGAACGAAATCCATCAAAGGGTCTTCAAAATATGAGGTCTTATAAACTTTAACGCAAAAACTTTGACCCTGTGACGGAAAGATGAATGAACGAACGTATGAACGAACGAACGTACGTATGTACAAACAGACGAACGGAAAAGCGAAAACTATATACCCCCACGTACTTCGTATGTCGGGGGTATAAAGAACAGATAGATCAACAGCAAAGGTCCTGTTCAGACTGGATGGATGTGCAGGCTGACCTAGGCCTTCACTGTTTCATAAACATCATTGAGGCATTTTTGTCATGTTGCAGCTCAGCTGAATATTACTGACTGGGTAGATGACCTAAAATTTCAAACACCCTAAAATTACAAATATCTTTTTTTCTTTTATTTTGTTTTTGTTCTCTGCTAAAAATCAGTTTTTGCTCATTTACCAATAAAAAATAAACAACATACAATTGACATTACTTTGACAAGTATACATAAGTATCATTAGAACAATTCTTCCAAATCTTAATTTCTAATATATTAATACTGAGAAAAGAGTTATTTTTTCTGGTACATTTTAAGTCATTTACCACAGACTTTTCTAAACTAAATCAGGGGACAATACCTCTGCACTGGCCTCGTTTGTTTCGCATAAACCCTTCCTCACATAAGCATTGAAAGTTACCGTATGTGTTCTCACACATTTCAAATTGCCCATAGCAATTGTGGCGGTTTACCACACACTCATCTATGTCTGAAAGTCATGTGACATAACACTAGCCAATGATAGGAAGTCATGTGTTATTCCTATAGGAAATGATATGTCATGTGTTATTACACTAACCAATTATAGAATGTCATGATAAAATACACTAGCCAATGAAAGAAGGCAATGTGATTTTATAATAACCTATAACAGAAGCTCAAATGAGAAATATGATATTTGATTAAGGATGCAGGCTGTGTTTCTTCTACCATAATTACTCTAAATACTCAGACACCAGAGGAATTGTTAAAGAGGAGTATTTGGTAATAATTCTGGGATAATTTTCTCCAGTTCTCCATAAAAACATATGTTGTGGGTACTCATCAGAAGCGCCTGAGCAAGGCACTTCTAACTAGAGCTGGTGTTTGTAAAACACTATGCCCCCAACTGCCTGACTCTAACACTGTTTGACTCCAACACTGCTTAGCCATGACGGTAACAACAGTACAAATATATGATTTCAATGTTATTTTATCAAAGGGAAATAACTCTAAAATAGGAGATGATTGGGATCATAAAAAAATACGGATCACCTATTTTTTCATGAGGAATCAAAACATGAAATTTCAAAACATTAACATACATGGTTCTAAACTTATGCTATACACAATAAAGCAACGACATTAAATGGCCCGAAATTGCAAAGGGCCATAACTCCAACATTTCATTTAATTGGTTCAAAGTTTATTCAGGTGATCTCCTCCTCAATCCCAATCAGTATACCAAATATCATGGCTCTAGCTTAAATACTTTTTGAGATATCTTGCTGAAAAAGTCAAAATGCCTAGAACTACAAAGGGCCATAACTACATCAATTTTTCATGGAATTCCCTAAAAAACAAACCAGGTAATCTCCACATCATCCCCAATCAGCATATAATATTTCAAGACCCTAGCTTAAGTGCTTTTCGAGAAATCTTGCTGACAAGGTCAAAATGAGCAGAACTGCAAAGGGCCGTAACTTTATCAATATTTTCATGGAATTCTCTCAAAATATAATCGGGTAATGTACACATCATTCCCACTCACTGTATCGAATTTCAAGAACCCAGCTTAAATACTTTTCAAGATATCTTGCTCATAAGATTTAATTCTGATTTTTTTCAAAGGGGCATAACTTTAAATAAACATGCTAGACAAGAAACAAAATACGGGTTGGCTATTTTTTCATTGGGAACCCAAATATAAAATTTCAAAACCCTAGCGTGCAGGGTTCTTAAGATATGGCATGCACAAAAAAAGCTTGATGAACGGACAAACAGTCGGATGGACAAATGAAGGCAAAATAATATGCCCCATCAATTTCATTCGAAACTGGGGGCATAATCAGGTCATCTACTCATCGCTACCAATCTATTCATCAAGTTTCAAGGCTCCAGCTTCAATAGTTTTGAGATATTTTGTTCACAAGGGAAACATGCCCAAAATTACAAAGGGCCATTACTTATGGAATATTTTTCAGAATTTACAAAAAAATTAATCAGGTCATCTACTCATCATTACCAATCAATTCACCAAGTTTCAAGTCTCTAGCTCTAACAGTTTTTGAGATATTTTGCTGACAAGATAAAAATGCCCAAAATAACAAAGGGGCATAACTCAAGAAGTATATTTCAAAATTTCTTCAAAAGTTAATCAGGTTGTCTACTCATCACTACCAGTCTATTCATCAAGTGTCAAGGCTCTAGTTCCAACAGTTTTTGAGATATTTTGCTGACAAGGTAAAATTGCCCAAAATTACAAAGGGCCATAACTCATGAAGTATTTTTCAGAATTTCTTCAAAAATTAATCAGGTCATCTACTCATCACTACAAATCCATTTACTAAGTTTCAAGGCTCTAGCTCTAACAGTTTTTGAGATATTTTGCTGACAAGATAAAAATGTCTAAAATTACAAAGGGGCATAACTCAAGTATATTTCAAAATTTCTTCAAAAGTTAATCAGGTTGTCTACTCATCACTACCAGTCTATTCATCAAGTTTCAAGGCTCTAGCTTCAATAGTTTTTGAGATATTTTGCTGACAATTTAAAAATGCCCTAAATTACAAAGGGCCATAACTCATGAAGTGTTTTTCAGAATTTCTTCAAAAGTTAATCAGGTCATCTACACATCACTACAAATCCATTTACTAAGTTTCAAGGCTCAAGCTTTAACAGTTTTTGAGATATTTTGCTGACAAGGTAAAAATGCCCAAAATTACAAAGGGCCATAACTCAAAAGGCATTTTTCAAAATTTCTTCAAAAGTTAATCAGGTTGTCTACTCATCACTACCAGCCTATTCATTAAGTTTCAAGGCTCTAGCTCCAACGGTTTTTGAGATATTTTGCTGACAAGATAAAAATGCCCAAAATTACAAAGGGCCATAACTCATGAAGTATTTTTCAGAATTTCTTCAAAAGTTAATCAGGTCATCTACTCATCACTACAAATCTATTTACTAAGTTTCAAGGCTCTAGCTCTAACAGTTTTTGAGATATTTTGCTGACAAGGTAAAATTGCCCAAAATTACAAAGGGCCATAACTCAAGAAGTATTTTTCAAAATTTCTTCAAAAGTTAATCAGGTTGTCTACTCATCACTACCAGTCTATTCATCAAGTTTCAAGGCTCTAGCTTTAATAGTTTTTGAGATATTTTGCTGACAAGAATGCATCCATATTTTTTCAAAGGGCCATAACTCAGAAAAGGGGCATAATCCTGTCAAGAAAAAAAATACGTGTCAGCTATTTTTTCATGAGGAATCCATATATGAAATTTCAAAACAGTAGCATTCACGGTTTTAAAGTTATGCTATGCATCAAAAAGCGTGACGAACGGACGGACGGACGGACGGAAGGACGGACGAACAACCCAGAAGCAATATGCCCCTCCAACTTCTTTGAAGTTGGGGGCATAATAAGTACCCACACCATATGCATTTATGGAGAAATAAGAAAAATTATCCCAGAACTATCACCACATACTCCTCCTTAACAATTCCTTTGAGACACCTTAATGTTCTACCACATTTATCCTAAATTTTGCCTGCCCAGGAAAATGTGTGGTTAGGTAATTGACCATGCTCGACATGACCCTAATGGGTTGACTGGGCCGTAAAACCTTAACTCATACAAACAAATAACTGCCTGCAGCTGTTTCTTTGTTAGGTAACTCATGTGGTTTTCCTGTTAATTTACTAGAGGTAAGGTTCTGATGATTTTGCATTAAACAAACCATTTAATTGCTTTTATATATATCTGCAATAAATAAATAATGATAGTTTGGTCAGGGTCTACAGGATACGGCATTAAGCCAGCACTTTTAAACCTTAAAGTTTTAATCTGATAAAATAAGGCTTGACGTTTCATGTGAATCATCTGCATAGCACATGTTTCACATGAAATGCCAAGTCTGATTTTTTCAGAAAAAAAAAAAAAATAAAATAAAAAAGTAGAATGTCTGCTACAGTTTTCAGGGTAGACAAAGTCATCAGTTAATGGATGTAGCTATGCTAATATGGTCAGAAGCTTTAAGAAACAATGTAATGTTAACAGCAAAATACCTGGCAGGGTCTCAAAACATTCACCCTAATTACAGTCCTCTAAGCAGTTAACAGGAGATGTTAATATGGCTGCCATGTTTACTATCTTAGATTTCTGACTGAAATGACCTCAGGTATTCATCACAAAAACACACCTAGATAGTTTTGCCCCCTAAACTCCACTTTTATACAGTAAAACTGGGGTTTACAGGGGTATACATTAGCACATTCTTTTGCCAGACACTGAGAACAGAGAGAATGACCGTAGAAAATATTTCACAATAAATTTCCATGAAAGAACGTTGCCGGACTCTGCGGGATCGAACCTGCGACCTCCTGATCACCAGTCAAACACACATCTGACTGAGCCCGGCTACAGGCAGTTGTATTTGTCTCAATTTATCAAATGATGACGGTGGGGATGTAGAGCATGGTCTGTGTGGTTCCATGTAGAAGCACACTTGACACTTGCTCAGGTTCATATTCTCTCTCTCTCTTAAACCTAACATCACTGATGGAGGAGATGTTAATATGGCTGCCATGTTTACTATCTTAGATTTCTGACTGAAATGACCTCAGGTATTCATCATAAAAACACACCTAGATAGTTTTGCCCCCTAAACTCCACTTTTATACAGTAAAACTGGGGTTTACAGGGGTATACATTAATTTTCTTATTTCTGATCGAAAACATAGATTGTGGGTACTCATTAGAACTGCCTCACTGAGGTGGTTCTAATAATCTGTGTTTTGAGCAAAAATATGAAAACTATCAGAATTTTTCATCTGAAAGTTTTCATTTTTTGGTGGTAAAATTCTCAATATATTTGAATAGGCATTTTTTCTTAATGTTTGGTCTGCCAGTCATCACCATCAAATCCGGAGCTGTCAAAAAATAGGCTTTCAATATGGCATGCTATCTTGGATTTTGGATTAGCATAATTTTAGCTTTTATATTTTCAAGTCGGCAGTCATGTCATCCATCTTGGGTTTCATATCAAAATGGTTTTAACTGCTAATTACAGGTCACTTTGATGCAAATAGGAAGTTTGACTCAAATTGCCAAACAACTCTGGAGAAGACACTAAAAATACATAATCAAGGTGCCAGAAACTTGAAAGAGCTTGTCCCAAAGATGCTGCAGATGCAGTTTGGCTACAATTAGCAAAGTAGAGTTTGGGAAGAAGTCATGTCAATGAACATATTCATTTTCCTATCATAAATCTACAGAACCTACTAATTCTGTCTATCCAAGCTTCATTTCTACAAAGACAGGATAAAACTACTTCAGCAGTTTAGAGAAGATATCATTCAAAAGCATGGCCATTTGCACACAGAAAAAAAAAGACAAGCAGAGAAAGTTATCACAATAACTAATCCTGACCTTTTGCTCATCTCTTGTCTTAGACAATGGTCAATTTCCCAAGACAATCATGTGGCACTGTCAAATCTGTGAACTCTGAATATGAGCACTTAGCCTTTTACCCAAATTAGCCTAAATATCATACAGAAATCCCCAAGCAAACAAGGCATATGTATAACTCATCATCAGATAATCAATAGGACATGATGATGACGATTTGGTGTTTTACATCCTTTTCAACATTATTTAAGTCAGATCAAGATAATGGAATGGCGATAATGCAATGCTCTGTGCAATGAAGTATGGTACATTCATGAACTGAATTAATATTACTCGTTCAAAGTTTAGGATAACTACATCCAGGATTTAAGGTGTCTGGGTTTATTCATATTTTGTCTATTCCCCTTTTCATCTACTATTTTGACAATTTTTCCCATTTCATCTACTCACAAATTCCCATTTTGTCTACATCTATGCAGCCTGCTCAAAATCACAGTGGTGCTGTAAATCTTTATCACATATTTTGTATGGAAAACATGACAATCAGGTAAAGCAACCAGTATAGATCCAGATCAAACTTAAGAAAATTGGTATGGTTCTACCCTGTTGGTGTGCCTATTTTTCTATTATCCATTCTCATATATTTTGTATGGAAAGCATAGCAATCAGGCAAATCAACCAGTGTAGACTCAGATCAGACTTGAGAATGTATCAATACTAATCATATAAAGTATATCTGATCAGTTTTGGTCCATATCTTGGTCATTATATAAAAAAATAAAAAGTACATGAAATGGGAATTATCTTCAGAAATGGAGTAGACGAAATGGGAATAAAAACAGTAGACAAAATGGGAAGTTACCAGTATCTAAATGTTTAGGGTTTTGTGGTAATGCTGACTGCCAGTAGAATGGCAGTGACACCTAACAACAAAGGTACGCACAAAGAAATGAGCTACCAAATGGGACAAGAGACACTATGTCATGTGTGAATAATGAAACAAGAGGGCCCTAATTCGCTCACCTGAGTGTCATTGTCTCTAGTATATTCTAAAAGACTATGATTTCTCTTCATAGGACTATGTTTGTTTAAAATTTGTTGAAAATGAATGTTTCCGGATGACAGGCTGGGGATGCTGGACAGAAGCATGATTGCATGGAGCCTTATTGTTGAATAGACATGTGAACTAGATGAAGCTATGTAACCAAATATCAAAGGCCAGGGCCTTCTGGTTTCAGACAAAAAGATTTTTAAAGGTTTTCCCTATATAAGTATATATAAAAAAGATGGCGGCCATCTTGGATTTCCAACAGGGACTATTTTAGTTATTTTTGATCTACAAGATGCTTCCTACCAAGTTTAAAGTCAATAAGCCTTTCGATTAAGGAGAAGAAGGGAATAATAGATTTTCAAGATGGCTGCCATGGCAGGCATCTTGGATTTCCAATCAGAAAGATTTTAGCTATTTTTGACCTATAAGCCAACCCGATGCTTCCTACCAAATTTAAAGTCAATTGGCTTTTTCAGTTTAGGAGAAGCGAAAAATAGATTTTCAAGATGGCCACCAAGGCAGCCATCTTGGATTTTGGATCTGGACGATTTTGGCTATTTTAGATCTACAAGTCATCCCAATGCTTCCTGCCAAGTTTCGAGTCAAATGGTCTTTCAGTTCAGAAGAAGAAGTGAAAAATTGATTTTCAAGATGGCCGCCATGGCAGCTATCTTGGATTTCTGATCAGCATGATTTTAGCTATTTTTGATCTACAAGTCACCCCGATGCTTCCAACCTAGTTTAAAGTCAATAAGCCTTTCGGTTCAGGAGAAGAAGCGAAAAATTGGTTTTCAAGATGGCCACCATGGTGGCCATCTTGGATTTCCAATCGGAACAATTTTAGTTAATTTTGATCTACAAGTCACCCCGATGCTTCCTAGCAAGTTTGGAGTCAATTGGCCTTTCAGATCAGGAGAAGCAAAAAATGGCTGTCATGGCGGCCATCTTGGATTTCGGACTGGAACTATTTTAGCTATTTTTGATCTATAAGTCACCCTGATGCTTCCTACCATGTTTGGAGTCAATTGGCTTTTGGGTTTAGGAGAAGAAGCAAAAAATAGATTTTCAAGATGGCTGCCATGGCGGCCAGCTTGGATTTCCGATCGGCACGATTTTAGCTATTTTTGATCTACATGTCACCCTGATGCTTTGTAGCAACTTTGTGGAGTCAATTGGCCTTTCAGTTCAGGAGAAGAAGGGAAAAATAGATTTTCAAGATGGCGGCCATCTTGGATTTCCGATCGGCATGATTTTAGCTAATTTTAATCTACAAGTCACCCTGATGCTTCCTAGCAAGTTTGGAGTCAATTGGCCTTTCAGTTCAGGAGAAGAAGCGAAAAGTAGATTTTCAAGATGGCGGCCATGGCAGCCATCTTGGATTTCTGATCAGCATGATTTTAGCTATTTTTTATCTACACGTCAACCTGATGCTTCCCAGCAAGTTTGGAGTCAGTTGGCCTTTCAGTTCAGGAGAAGAAGCGAAAAATAGATTTTCAAGATGGCGACCATGGCGGCCACCTTGAATTTCCAATCGGCAGGATTTTAGCTATTTTTGATCTACAAGTCACCCCGATGCTTCCTAGCAACTTTGGAGTCAATTGGCCTTTCTGTTCAGGAGAAGAAGCGAAAAATAGATTTTCAAGATGGCGGCCATCTTGAATTTCCAATCAGCACGATTTTAGCTATTTTTGATCTACAAGTCACCCCGATGCTTCCTAGCAACTTTGGAGTCAAATGGCCTTTCAGTTCAGGAGAAGAAGCGAAAAATAGATTTTCAAGATGGCGGCCATCTTGAATTTCCAATCAGCACGATTTTAGCTATTTTTGATCTACAAGTCACCCTGATGCTTCCTTGCAAGTTTGGAGTCAAATGGCCTTTCAGTTCAGGAGAAGAAGCGAAAAATAGATTTTCAAGATGGCGGCCATGGCCGCCATCTTGGATTTCCGATCGGCACGATTTTAGCTATTTTTGATCTACAAGTCACCCGGATGCTTCTTACCAAGTATCGAGTCAATTGGCCCAGGGGTGTAGGAGGAGTAGGCTTTTAAAGCAATTGTTGACGCCGCACGACGGACAAAGTACGACGGACGACGCACGACGGACGATGGACATTGACTGACCACAAATAGCTCACCATGAGCACTTTGTGCTCAGGTGAGCTAATAACAGACAGCCTGCACATTCACACAAGCTGATAAGAGGTTTGCTGTTCACTGACAATTTCTAAAGTATCCGATAATTCTGTAAGTTGACAATAGAGTTCAAGATCACACTGCACATTTATGCAGTCTGATCTGGGACTTCACTGTTCATAGTCTGATCTGGGACTTCACTGTCCATAGTCTGATTTGGGACTTCATTGTCCATAGTCTGATCTGGGACTTCACTGTTCATAGTCTGGTCTGGGACTTCACTGTCCATAGTCTGATCTGGGACTTCACTGTCCATAGTCTGATCTGGGACTTCATTGTCCATAGTCTGATCTGGGACTTCAATGTCCATAGTCTGATCTGGTACTTCATTGTCTATAGTCTGATCTGGTACTTCATTGTCCTTAGTATGATCTGGGATTTCATTGTCCATAGTCTGATCTGGGACTTCATTGTCCATAGTCTGATCTGGGACTTCATTGTCCACACCTTTCAAGGACCCTTTTCTCATGGCATGCCTATATTTCCTGCATACTCATTAGAATCAACTGTGTGAGGTGACTCCAATGTGCAACCACATGTTTTCTCAGTGAAATCCAAACATAATTTTCCTCTTAGCTGTGTCAGGGTGCATTGCTACAATGTAAATTTATGAAGCCAAAGCCATGCATTTAATATGTCAGCCCATTAAAAGAAAAACAGTAAACTGCATGTCCAGACCACAATGCATATGCAGTCAGATCAGGGCAGTGATAATAATGAGACCTTACAGATTATAAGACCTTAAAGATTATTTACTGCACACTTTCAGGGGAGGCAACTCTGGCAAAATTATTATCCTATTTTTCTCCCTTCTGAAAAAGGTCTACTCTAAAAGGAAAGAATTTGGTCCTCAGGAGAGCAAAATCTTTCCTTTTAGAGAAGCTCCTTTTCAGAAAGAGACTGGTGTGCTGGAAAGCAAACAGTCACAAAAGTTGCCCCAAAGTGTAAAAAGGCAGAAAATCTACAAAGTGGATCCAGTCTCCTTAACTTTCTTTTTTTTTTTCCTGAAATTATACCAGTGCTTCAGTTTCCAAAATAAAGCTTATCTACAGCCCTGCTGAACTAAGTCCAAATGAAGCAAAAAAAAAAAAAAAAAAAAAAAAAAAAATCAACCTACTATTTTTGTTATGTTCTGCATAACTGCATAAGAGACCATTTAAACTGATTTTCTTGCATAAAATCCTATGTACATAGCTGTTTGAAGCTATTCTTGAATGGACCAGAAGCCGTGTTCAAACAACAAAACCCATGTTCAAATCATGAAATTCACATGCTGTTTGAACATGGATTTTGAACTTTTGATTTCACAAGATGGGCCTTGCTTTGTTTACGTTACGTTGAGCGACGTAACTTTATCGCCCTGAACGTAGCATTTTAGAATTTTATGATGACGTCAAAGGGTCACTGCGTAACTGGAGACATTATAAACAACATTCTAAACAAATGCCATGTTGGTTTGCCATCGCATTTGAAGAGTTTATATGGAATTTATATGGAGCTTTGGGGCATTTTCGTCACAATTTGCCATTGGAATTGTAAGTTATGCAAGAACAACGATCATCCATGGTGATTTCATTGCAATAACATTTGCCGGTCCCTCAGAAGATATTGGTACACTCTGCCTAGTGGCCTCTTGTTCAAACAGCTTCCTCGGGGCCCAGCAAATGTTAATGCATAAAACCATGGGTGATCCCTATAGTCAAAAAAAAAAAACCCAAAAAACCAAAAAAACAAAAACCAAAAAAAAAACATTTAAGAGGATTTGATACACTTGGTACAACTTTGGTGTCTTCCTGTTTTTTCTTCTGCACCCAAACCCCTTCTGAAAAAGGGTCCGCTCTAAAAGGAAGTAAAATCTTTCCTTTCAGAAATAGATCTTTTTCAGAAGGTATATAAAAACAATTTTGACATAACTGCCTTCCCTGAAAGTGTAATCATTCCCATCCTAATCAAACACCAAACATCCTTTTTCAAAATGAGTAAGAAAAATATTTTGAAATATTATCATCAGCATGTTAAAGGTTAAATCAAACACTAAGCCTTCTAAAATACAGCAAGGGTAACAAATTGCTTCACATATCCATATACAATCAAAAAAGCTCTAAGCTGCATTCTGAAAAGCTTTGCAAAAATGCCCAGAAGCAAACATAAAAAGCAAAGGCTCAAATCTCACAGCCATATCAACCTTGATCATTCTCTGGGCAAATTCAGCAGATGACAAATTGATGATATTTTTCATATTTTACCCAGAAAATGAAGTTTGATATTTCATGCAAATTGTCTCCTAGGGAGACTATTTGCACGAAATATTGAACTTTTTTTTCTATGAAAAACAAGAAAAATATTTCAAAATGTCATCTGCTGAATTTTTATCCAACATGCTAAGCGTTAAACTGTTAGGTTTTAGGTTTGAAAACTGCCATGCACTGTACCCACCTTCACATCTCTGTGTCACTGTATTGAAGGCAAACCCTTGCTGACATACACCCTGGGGTGATTCGTCTGGTACACAAGCCCTCACGGATGGATCATAAATATATCCTACACGGCAGGTTGGGGTCGGTTCATCTCTTGGATGACACTGGAAGCCACCCTCAGTGTTCACACATCTCTCTTCACTCTTACATGTGTGCATGCGCCGTCTGCATTCATCAATATCTACAGAAGAATATTTTTTAACACATGAGCAACATAACCTACAATAAGACATGAGCAACCAGCAAAGACTCAGATCAGCCTGCCCATCTGCACAGTCTGATCAGTCTTAGCTGATTGCATGTGCCTTCTATTTTGTTTGTTTGTTTGTGTTGAGGTTTTACGGCCCAGTCAACCCAATGGGGTCATGTCGAGCATGGTCAAATTACCTAAGCACACTTTTACTGGGCAGGCTTAGTCCTCTAAGCAGTTAACCAGTATTGTGCACATTCTTTTGCCAGAAATTGACAACTGCCCTTCTTGAATCAGCAGAAGGAAAAGAATGACCGTAGAAAGTAGTTCATGATCAAATCTCCACAAAAGAATGTTGCCGACCTGGCAAGAGTTGAACTCGCAACCTACTGATCACCAGTCGGATGCTCATCCAACTGAGCCGCTGCGGCCGGCTCGTGTGCCTTCTATAGCCTCTAGGCTATCCAAAGAGGGATGAATCCTTGCCATACTGGGTGGATGTACAGGCTGATCTGAGTCTTTGCTGGTCACAAAGTTCTGATTGTAGGTTTTGTCATGCGATGGCTCAATGTGTTTCACTTTCTCAAGGTTGATTAGTCTAAACATAATGATACATTATGAACAGCTGAACCCTAAAAGCATGAAGCAAAATTGTAGCTGACGGAATTCTAATTTTTTTTTTTTTTTTATTTTTCAGAGAAAATAAATCTAGCAGATGATTCACATGAAATATCAAGACTTATTTTCTCTGAAAAAATACAAAAAAAAAAAAGAAAAAAAAAAAGAAAATCGAAATGTCACCTGCAGTTGCTTTAAGGCTTAAATTCAGCTTAGGGAACCGGTAGATCTTCCACTTGTTTTGATATGGAAGACAAGGTAGTTTTTATGACTTCCTATTTACTTTTCTGCACATCAAGGCCCTTCTGACAAGGAGTACTCTAAAAGGAAAGGAGCAAATTCTTACCTTTTAGAGTAGACTCCCTTTACATTATCATCATCATCGGATTTTTTATTAACGTGCAGGTACAGGGGCAACATCCACATTAGTGGGCCTCCTTCCAGGTTGCTGGCTTGCTGCAGATCTCACCCCAGATCTCTAAGTATGTCTATCATGAGGGTCGATAGCCGAGAGCTTCCACTCTCTGCAATCTCTCTCTGTCAGCTGCTTCCATGTCATCTTGGGCCTCCCAGCTCAGACAGCATGTCTCCTAGGTAGCAAAAGGAAGCTACCACCTCCAGCTTGTCAGGTCTGACTTGTACTTGACTCTATTGTGGTCTGTCATCCAAGGGGCATGCAGTTCCCTGGCACTGTGTACATCTGTCATCACGGTCATTTGTCAATCACTTGAGCCCACTGCATTTCTTGTGCACCCAGTGCTTGCAGCTGTTGCAGAAGATGTTATTGCTGCCCACTCCAGTGCAACAGATGGAGCATGGAAACTTGCCTGATCTCTACAGGAGATCCAGGCCCGTACCACAGATCATAATCTTCATCTTTCCTGCATTTACTCTCAGTCCTTTCTCCTCCATTGCTTCTTTCCAAGTCAAGAGTCTCTTGACACATTCCTCGACAGATTTGGCAATGATAACAAAGCCATCAGCATAGAGGTTCTCCCAGGGGACCCTAGAGCAGAACTCATGTGACAAGGCTTCAAGCACAATGATGAAGAGCAGCGGGTTGAGTACCAAACCTTGGTGATCACCGACCTTCACTTCAAACTCTTCACTAACACGGACACGGCTCCACTCATTGGCATATATTCCCTGCACCAGTCACACAATCCACTCCTCCATATCAAGTTTTCTCAAGCTTCCACCAGACTACCTTCCGAAGCACTCATTTAAAAGCTTTCTACAGGTCTATGAAAGCCATGCAGAGTCTCTTTGTGGCAGCTAGATACTTTTCTTGCAGCTGCCTGACAACAAAGATTGTGCTGTTGTGCCTCCTCCTGGGACAAAGCCCAACTGGGAATCGTTGACTGACACCAACTGTCTGATGAGGCCATCCACAATCCTCTCCAGGACTTTCATGACCTGCTCTGTCAGCTTGAGACCGTGGTAGTTTCCCCTTTCCAGTGCATCCCCCTTACCCTTGTAGAGGCAATGAAACTCTGCTCCCAGTCAGAGGGTACCTTGCCATTGCAAATGAGTGCAGCTGCGAGGTCACGGATAATGGAGGCGCTTGTGTCACCGGCTGCTCCACTATGCCTGATGGGCAGGGTGCTTTGTCCGTCTTCATCTGAGAGATAGCCTTCTTAACCATATCAACAGTGATTGGGATGGGTGGGCCTTCTGCTGGTGGTTCATCAGACAGGTGGTCTGGGTCCCAGTCAAACACAACATTGAGAAGACTTTGGTAGTTCTCTATCAAGGCCTTCTGCTTTGAAGGCGGCATAAATAGTTGTAACAGAGAACCCTAGGGCCTTCCCTTGATAGTGTATCCATTCCTCTTCAGGGAAATGGATACATTCTCTGTGGGGAGGTTACTCTGTCAAAATTGTTTGGCCTCCCTTCTAAAAGGAGCCTACTCTAAAATGAAAGAATTTGCTCCTCTTGGGAGCAAATTTGTTCCTTTCAGTATAGACCCCTTTTCAGAAGGCAGTGGTGAGACGTTACTAATAATCAATCCTGAAATCTAAAAATTTAATCCTGAAATTGAAATACTTTCCTTAAGTAGGAGCAAGAAACTAGAATAAAGTAATAATTAGTTTTTAATGTTATTTCAGGCATATACTAACCAAAATAACTACAAGTATTTCTAAGACAACTTATGAATGGTCTTCTGAACAAGTGAAAATTCATGCTTTACAGGAGAGTTCTCAATCCTGAAATCAGGATTAATCCTGAAGATTATCACCATTGAGAAAGGCTTGATGTGCAGGAAAGCAAACCAGAAATCACAAAAGTTGTTTCCCTTGTCTAAATGACTGAAAATCTTCCAAGTGTATCCATTCCCCTTAATATTTCAACTCAAAGTTGAGTTTTCAAAACACTGTTGGCCCTTGCCTTGCTGAATAAATTAAGATGCCAAGCCCACTTCTAATTTCCAGCCAATCAGATTACTTGTTCCAGGTTTTGATAGAAATTCACATATTTAATGACAAACAGTGCAGATCCAGATCAGTTGGCTTCTTCAGACTTCTACACTGTTTGCTAAGACAGGGCATGTCGTGTTTAGCAAGAGAAGGGTTAAGAAACACAACATTGACATTTCACATTCTAATTTTCAATGAAAGCATGTGACTGCAAAAGCTGTTATATTTACACTGAATCTTTAGACAAACAGGCTGAACATACAATGTAGACCTAGATCAAACTCCTCTTCACTGTTTACTATTACAAACTTTTAGACACAGCATCAGGTTGCTAAACAGATTTATTAATTTTTTTGGACATAACTTAAGGATGTGAAAAGTCACAATCATTAGGGCAATTAAGGCACTTATATTTTTTCCATTAAAAAATATCAGTGTAGTTTCAATTTTCATGTCTAACAATATTTGACATCACATTAAATCATTTTCAGGGGTACATGGGTAGATAATTCTTTTAAAACTGTTCTGGGAATAAAACCAATCTTCACAACATATATCATTCTGTGGCCTTAAGTCTATAAATAATTATGTAAATTAGCCCGTTACCATATTTACCCTAAGTATTGGGACACATAAACTCTGTATCATACTAGTCCTAAAGTTTGAAAAAGTCTATTTTACTCCCTGGTGATGTGTTTAACCCTTGTCAAGCTGAATAAATGAAGATGCCACACACATTTCTAATTTTCAGCCAATCAGATTACTTGATCCAGAATGTTGATATAAATTCACATACTTAATGGCAAACAGTGCAGATCCAGATCAGTTGGCTTCTTCTACACTGTTTGTAAAGGCAGGGCATATCCGGGTTCAGCAGGACCAAGGTTAAAATATTGCTGGATGAGTGGCAAACAGTGTAGACACTGATCAGATGCTGCATTCTGTGGCATCTGATCTGTGTCTACACTATTTGCTCAGGCCTCTCTGTTCCAATTTTTAGGGTTATTGCGGTAAATTAAGTGCAGTTTTTATGCTTCAAAACTTGTCTTTCATTTTATTGTCATAAGTTAAATTTAAATTGAGCTAAAGCCTAGAATTTGCATTACTAAACCAGTACAGATCTTCACTGTGCAATTTTGTGGACAAATGGTCTGGGCCTCTGCTGTTTACCTACGGCTAATCAAATTAATTTACCTCTACAGGTTTTCCTGTCACTGAGCAGTCTGTATCCCTCCCGACAAGTACATACTGGCCCTCTGTTGGTGTTGATACAGTCTTGACTACACTCATTAGTACCTTCACACGTCTCTTCTGTAGAAAGAAAATAACTGTTATATTTATCCTAAATATGAGGACAACTTAACCTTTACCACTCTCTGGGCTAATTCAGCAGACAACAAATTGTTGATAGTTTTCTTATTTTCCCCAGAAAACAGGATCTGACATTTCATGCAAATTGTCTTTAATCTTCATGCAAATTGTCTCCATTAGAGACAATTTGCATGAAAAGTCAAATCCCTTTTTCTGTGCAGAATAAGAAAAATATTTCAATATGTCTTCTGCTGAAAATTTTACCCAGAAGGTTAAGCAATAAGAAATATGAATAGTTTCCAGTATGGGAGGCAACTTAATTGTTTTGCTCCCTTCTGAAATGAGGTCTAATCTAAAAGGAAAGAATTCCCTCCCCTTGGGAGCAAAGTCTTTCCAGTAGATCCCTTTTCAGAAGGGACTTGGTGTACAGGGAAGCAAACAGGAAGTCACAAAAGCTGCCTCCCTTGTCAGAAATGGCAAAGAATCTAGATTTCTGCAATTTTCTTTTTTTTTTACAATAGAGACAATTCTGTGACTTCCTGCTTACTTTTCTGCACACCAATCCCTTTCTGAAAAGTTTGTTTGTGTTAAGGTTTTATGGCCCTGTCAGCCCATTGGTGTCATGCCATGTGCCATCAGTTTACCTGACCACACTTTTACTGGGCAGGCTTTGTCCTCTAAGCAGTTAACCAGTATTGTGCACATTGTTTCGCCAGAAACTGACAACTCCCTTTCTTGAATCAGCAGAAGGGAGAGAATGACCGTAGAAAATATTTCATGATTAATCTCCAGGATAGAATGTTGCCGACCTCAGCCGGGGTTGAACCCACAACCTCCTGGTCTCCAGTCAGAAGCGCATCCAACTGAGCCACCAAGTTGAAACTACTAAAAATATGTTTTGTGGCCCTTAGCCCAATTTAGTCTGGAGACCCCACAAAAGGGTAATTGGCAAACAGTGCAGACGCAGATCAGATATCGTAGAATGTGGTGTCTGATCAGGGTCTACACTGTTTGCATTAACTACAATGTACAGAAATTTCTATAAAACATAGTAATAATAAAAACTTAGCAGGCACCCTGCTATTGGAAACAGAGAGGTGTAATAGATGAGTCCACTTGATAAAAATGGGTTAAACCATTATATGAATTCATTTTAATCAGATCAAAGTCAAGTGCTTGCATAAAAACTGATTTTCAATGCTTATCAGGTGTCACAACTCATTTCAGAATTTAGAAACAAATGCTATTTTTTACCTGAACCCATGTTTACTGGCCATTAGGCCAACATATGGGTTTCTTTACGAGGGTCGTGCAAAAAGTTCTGTCACTAATAGGCTTCCTTGGTTTTATCCCAGGTATATTTTAAAATGCTTCACTGCACTTGAATGGTGTGACCGAGTTATTTCAAAATGAAATAGATGCAGTAATATACACTGACCAATTTATTTGTTACATTGGAACATGGACCAGCAGACTGAAATTTGTAGTTATATTAAATGCTGCATTAGGCTTAATATAGATTCAAAGCAGATATTTAATAAATTGTGTGGTATATATGGACCTCAGACCATTTCAATGTGCACAGTTTTTAGGTGGGTTAAAGCTTTTAAAGCTGGAAAATTTTCTGTTGAAGATGATACCCATCCTTGAAGGCCTAAAACCTCTGTTACCAAGGCTAACATCGCTGCTGTAAAGATTGTGGTCGAACAGGATGCGCAATTGTCTGTCAAAGATATAGCTAGTTGTACTGGCATATCAGAAGGCAGTGTGCAAACAATTCTGAAAAAGCGTTTGGACCTGAGAAAGGTTTGCGCTAGGTGGGTACCTCATTTGCTCACTGAGGAGCAAAAGACACAACGCCTTAATTGTGCCTGGGAACTTTTGAAAACATACAAAGGCTGTACTAGTCGGGTTATTTCTAACTTGCTAACAGGTGATGAAACCTGGGTGCACATGTTTGAGCCACAGAGAAGGGCTGATAATAAGCAATGGAAGCGAAAAGATCAAAAACGCCCATGTTTTGCCAAGAGAACCATAAGTTCGAAAAAGATGTTGTTCGCAATTTTCTTTAATTCAAGTGGGCCAGTCATTCAAGTGCCTTGTCCATCTGGTCATACAGTCACTGGCCGATTCTACAAGAATTCTGTACTGAAGAAAGGGAAAGAGTTTTACAATAAGAAACGACCAAGCAAGGGATGGTCAGGAGTCCACCTTTTACATGACAACGCCTCCTCTCATAAGTGTGAGGTTGTTAAGTCTTTTTAGGCTTCTGAAAAGGTGAAAGTTTTTAAACCATCCACCTTATTCACCTGACCTGAGTCCCTGTGACTTCTTTTTATTTCCAAGGCTTAAGAAAATGCTTTCTGGAAATAAGTATATGTCTAGAAGTTCTCTTGGCAGCACTATTTATCAGTGTCTCCAACAGATACCAAAAGAAGACTATTTATCCGCTTTTCGCAACTGGGTAAAAAGGTTACAAAAATGTGTTTCAGTAAAGGGGGAATACTTTGAAGATTTGTAATAAAAATATGTTTGATAAAACATAGCACTGAAGTAATCCGAAACCAGTGACAAAACTTTTTGCAGGACCCTCATAGAATTGGTCAGGTTATTATAAAACCAATTTCTAACATTTATCAGGGGCTGTAACTCATGTTAGAATTTATGCATAAATATTGTTTCCAAAACAAATGTGTGTTTAAAGACCATTATGTTTAATGGCCATTAACTCATCATATTAACTGAGAAGAAAATGAATGAATTTTGTTTGAATCATACAAACCAATTTTTAACATAAAGGTCAATATCCCATTTTGGAATTGATGCATTAAAACATATAAATCAGTAGTGTTCTTACTCTCAAAAAAGTCCATCTAACTATGAAACATGAAAAAAAGGGTTATCTGCAACATTACAAACATACCTTCAGACATGTGTGTCCAGTGAAGATTCAGATCAGCCTGCACATTCATGCAGTCTGATCAGAATCTTCACTGGGTATATTTTGGATAGCCAATGATGAGAAGTTTTGTTCATGCAGACAATGAAGACTGATAGGACTGCCAGATGCACAGGCTGATTTGAGTCTTCATTGGGTGTATGTGTCTGAAGGTACATTTTCTTTTGTTGTAGCTCAGAGTAGACACATCCTACTGAGCAGAAATGAGAAGTATGATGCTGACACTGCCTATGTTGATGCAGACAAAATAAACCCTAACCATTTACCAGTCTGGAGACTTAGGGCTTTCCATCATGCTCATTTGTGATTGTCAGCCATAATGCTTACATGTTTCAATTTAACTCACTTGGAATGGCAATTTTGACCGCTAACAACATTTTATAATACCTGCTTATGCTTATAATCAATATTTGGACAATTCTTAAGGATTTATAATACAGCCAGTCTTAATGTTATTTTGTTACTGAAAAATGAACGAAAAACTGTAAAAAATGGTGTATATGTGTCCCTTTTTCGGTCCCAGAAAAAATATGCTATTTTTCTATTCCAAGAAAAAAACATGACGATCAAAAGTATTAACACAGGTTGTTCTTATTTATCAGCGATCAGTTTTGTCAGTTACGAAACAGTTTCTATAAGTTACGCACAAGAAAAGTACTGTAGGGTTTTTACTTTTGTTATGGTCAACCATCACACTGCTGCTATGATTCCCCATCACACTGTAAAGTGGTGCCATCTCCTGGCAAACATTAAGATAAGAATGTTATGGATAACCATAACTTCATTTTATTGAAAGTTATGACTAGCCATCACAAACAGCGTTATGGATTACTGCAAGTCTCCAGACTGTTTACCATGGTGTGCTGGAGAGAGGATATTACAATGTCAAGATCTTTTTAGGGGAAAACTGTATCAAATATCAAGTTCTGTTTAATGGGAAAAATGTGAGAACTACCAAAATCTAATCAACCCTTCACACTGTCCCAGTGATGTATCTGTGAAAGTTTGACCTAAATCTATTCTTTCTGTTAAGGTGATAGAGTGCACACAAGCTATTTTTATTTAAAATTTGACAATCTTTAGAATACTGTGAACTTGAAAATGAGAGCAAGGTCACCAAAATCTAATCAGTCCTTAAGCATGTCTCAATGCTCTATCCCTGCAAGTCTGATAAATCTGCCAACTGATTCAAGGGATATTGTGCACACAAGAGACTTTCAAGCCAATGCCAACACCAAGGCAAAAGCCAGTGCTAACTGAATCTAGACCGAAAACAACATGTCCCCCTGAACTTCTGGTGTGTGTGTGCATTGTTCCAACATTGTGTGCCTACAGGGTGCATGTGGAAGCTGACCTGGATCTTGCTGTCTATTTAATGTGCTAAAGATACAAATTTGCATGGCCCATCTGATATATTTTTCTAGCCCCATGATTATTTCAATATTAATAAAGTCTCACCTTGTTTAATGCAAGTCCTCTCATCACGTGCAAGAGTATAACCCTCTCTGCAGTCACAACGGAAAGATCCGACTGTGTTGATACATATCTGACTACACAGCTGTCCTGTACCAAACACTGTACATTCATCAATGTCAGGTACATCTAAAACAGACAGAATACAAAAGTTTACACAATGGCTGGGCTGCCTCAAGTTAAAAAGTACCTTTGAATATGTGCAAAATGGGCATTCAGATAAGCTCAGTTGTTCGAAACTAATGATATTGTTAGTTAACACATCGTTAAAACTTTGATCATTAAATATGGCATATATGTTAATAGTTTTGAACAACTGGGCCCAGGTCTTTGCTCTCAGTTCATACATTCTGTAATATCTGATTCTGTTAACTAATAGTGAAGGCCCTGATAAGACTGTGCAGATCAACAGACTGATCTGGGAAGGCACATTCTTGCATGGCGCAGCAGCTCTGAAGAAATTTTCAAAGAAACAAAATAATTTAAAAACTAAATACTGGGACAAGTACAGCAAAACTATATACCCTTATAGCATCAATTACAGCTGCAACAGACAAGATTTTGAATTTGTTTTTTTATTTTTCAGAGAAAATAAAGCTTGGCATTTCATACAAATCATCTGCTAGACAAATCGCATGAAATATCAAGCCCTATTTTGTCTGAAAGATAAAAAAATAGAATGCTGTGACACTATTTTGCTTCAGGCAGAGACAATAAGCCTTGACATTTTATACAAATCGTCTGCTTGACAGACAACTCAAGCCTTATTGAAATTTCAAGCCTTATTTTTTCTGAAAAATTATAAACAAGAGGGCCAAGACGGCCCTGTATCGCTTACCTGAGTACCATTTTTTACCTCAGGGCTGTACTTTGAACAAGTCAACTTCATACTTCCAATGAAGTTTTGAGTCACTCGGCCTTTCAGTTCAGGAGCAGAGGTTCCAAACAGATTCTCATTTGGAACTATTTTAGCTTTTTTTTTTATCTATTAGTCATTCCAATACTTCTGATCAAGTTTCAAGTCAACTGGCCTTTCCGTTAATGAGTAATACTTCAAAATAGATTTTCAAGATGGCTGCCATGGTGGCCATCTTGGATTACCAATTGGAACAATTTTAGCTATTTTGGATCTGCAAGTCACCCCTATACTTACTACCAAGTTTCCAGTCAATTGCCCTTTCAGTTCAGGATAAGAAGCGCAAAATAGATTTTCAAGATGGCGGCCACAGAGGTTATCTCGGACTTCTGATCGCAAAAATTTTAGCTATTTGTGATCTACAAGTTGCCCCAATACATCCTATCAAGAATCAATTGGTTTTTCAGTTCAGGAGAAGCACAAAATAGATATTCAAGAAGCTGGCCATGGCAGCCATCTTGGATTTCTGATCGGAATGATTTCAGCTACTTCTGATCTGCAAGTTGCCCTGATACTTTCTACAAGTTTCCAGTCAGTTGGCATTTCAGTTCAGGAGAAGAAGTGCAAAACAGATTTTCAAGATGGCGGACATGGTGGCCATTTTAGATTTCTAATCAAAACAATTTTAGCTACTTTTGATCTACAAGTCAACCTGATATTCTCTGCCAAGTTTCCAGTCAATTGGCCATCAGGTTCAGGAACAGAAGTGCAAAATTGACTTTCAAGATAGTGGCCATGGCAGCTAACTTCAATTTCCAATCGGAATGTTTCTTAATCTATAAGTTGCTCCGATCCTTCCTACCAAGTTTTGAGTCAATTGGCCTTTTGGCTCAGGAGAAGAAGCACAAAATAGATTTTGAAGATGGTGACCATGGTGGCCATCTTGGATTTCAGACCAAAACAATTTTAGCTATTTTTTATCTACAAGTAGCCACGATGCTTCCTGCCAAGTTTTGCATCAACTGGCTTTTTGGTTCAGGAAAAGAAGCGCAAAATAGATTTTCAAGATTGTAGCCATGGCTGCCATCTTGGATTTCCAACTGGAATGATTTTAGTTACCTTGATCTCCGACTCACCTGATGCTTCCTACCAAGTTTTGAGTCAGTTGGCCTTTTGGTGAAAGAGAAGAAGGGAAAAATAGATTTTCAAGATGTCGGCCATGGCAGCCATCTTGGATATCTGATCGGAACGATTTTTAGCTATTTTGATCTGCAAGTCAGTCTGATGTTTCCTACCAAGTTTCTAGTCAATTGGCCCAGGACGGCTTTTTAAGCAAATTGTTGACGCAGCATGTCAGACAATGGACAGTGACTGATCACAATAGCGCACTGAGCATGAAGTGCTCAGGTGAGCTAAAAAGTAGAATACTCTGTGCTACAATTTTGCTTTAAGGGTTGAGTTACAACCACAATTGTCACGTTTCTGGAGAAACGCTGTTCAAGATAATGCTTACAAATGTCACAAAGGCAATTTTCTCATGATAATGTTCATTTCTAAGGGTCTGGATTTGGTGGTCTGGAATTCTCTAATCAGTGAAAGTTTAATCCATTATTCTCTTTCTTTAAAATTCTGGCTTATTCTTTAAAAAAATCACTTATTCTGAAAAGTTATATAATTATGGCTGTCACAGGTGGCAAGACTTTTTTGCTGTTTTTGTACAAGTTAAAATTAACAACATTCAGTTATATACAAGTCACAGAAAAATGAAATTGCCCCTACCACTTTCTAATCTTTTTTTTCTTCAGTTGTCTTTAAAACAAAGATGGAAACCTTAAAGATTGTTTTAAGTGGTGCTAGTTGGGGGCAAGACTGTAGAGCTTTACATTCACACCCAACTCCTGTCTAGGAAGCCAAATTATGCATTTTTGACAGTTCAATCTTTATAGCCTGGCCCTGGCTGGTGGTGGGAAGTATGTTTTTGTGAACTGCAGATAAACTTTCATGTAAAACTTAATGCATTGCTTTTTCAAGGAAGGTGGATTCCAGCTGAGGATTCATGTCATGTACATGTATGCTCTTGTCAAGGGGGATCCAGGGATTTTCCCCCGAAAATTTTTAAATTTCTAAAATGCAGGAGAAGCCATCTAACACAATTTTATATCTTTATTCAGGCTTTTTGTTTGTGCTATTCTTTAAAAATTTCTGATAATTCTTTATACTTTAACCTCTACCACTCTCTTGGCTAATTCAGCAGAAGACCAATTTATGATAATTTTCTTATTTTTCCCAGAAAACAAGATTTGAAATTTTTCCCAGAAACAAGATTTGAAATATCAAAACCTGTTTTCTAGCAAAAATAAGAAAATATTTCAGTAGGTCGTCTGCTGAAAATTTTACCCAGAGTGCCAAGCGTTAAGCTTCATTTTTCTCTTAACAGTTGTTCTCTAATCAGTATAGAACATGGCCATTATTCTCTAATCAATACACCCCATCCATACCCTCATTTCTCACCTGTTCTATTAACTGTTGTGGTTTCTACATCACGGATTCCAGCACAGCACTCCATAAACTTGAGGTCACATGGGTTACCAATTGGTGGAGCATTACAGCTGCCCATGTCCCGGGCAATCATCCCCATGTGACAACAATGACAACACTCCTGAAAATACAGAAAATCACAATTACCCTAACTATTCAGACAACTTAAGGGGAACTTTAAGGGGTGGCAACTCAACTCCATCAAAATTGTTTTGCATTCCTTCTGAAAAGATGTCTATTTCAAAAGGAAAGAATTTGCAACTTTTAACCCTAACCCTGCCTAGCTCTAACCCTAACCACTATCCCCTAGCCATATTTCTAACCCTAACCCTAGCTACAAAATATTAGAATTAACTGCAACCCTAACCCTAACTGCAACACGTAGCTGCAGCCTCTAACCCTAACTGCTAACCCTAACCCCTAACCCTTCTAACCCTAACCACTAACCCTAACCTATTTCTAACCCTAACCCTAGATACATAACATTAGAATTAACCGCAATCTCTATATCTAACCACAATGCTTAGCCACAGCCTTTAACCCTCTCTAACCCTAACGGCTAACCCTTATCCTGTTTGCTTTTCTTCATGAAGCCCTATCTGGAAAAGTGATCTACTTTAATGCTTAGCATGCTGAGTAAAATTTTCAGCAGATGACATTTTGATATATTTTTCTTATTTTTCCCAGAAAATAGGATTTGACATTTAATTGAAAATGTCTCCTCAGGACAAAGTTGCTATTTTTGTGTCAGGAGGCATTCTCCCTGCCTCAGTTAGGTCCCGCACTCGCATTTGTGCAGATTTGCCTCGTGGCTAACCGGCTAATGCACTCTTTTCTACAGCCGAGTCAGCCGGCAGCGAACCGGTTTGGTCCGTTTTTAACTGATAATACGAAAACAGCCAGACTGCTTGGTCAGCCATACTGTTTTTAGTCTGTGCATTCTTTTGTAACAAACTGCCAGTTTACCATTGGCTGGATCGGTTAAGTGAGTAAAGAGTGTGCCCACTGAGACAGAATCGACCCACCCCAAAATTAGTCAGAATCGAACTACGCCGAAATAACCAGGACAGCCTTCAGAAGTGCTAGTTACTCGCGGGTGTTTGGCCCTGCCACCACACCCCTGTTACTGTTTGCATGCATCATTAGTTAGAGGGATACAAGGCCAAACGTTCGCTATCAATTTGCAATACTGAAAGCAGCCCTGAAATCTTGTCTGGCCTTTGAGGGTGCATTACGATCTTTATCGCTAAGAAGCGTGATTATAGTTTCCAGTGTTTACACAGCATACTTACAAGGATTTAATGATAATTTTAATGCTCAGATTGACTTGTTATAAAGGGTCAAATAACTTTGAGTTTTAGATTGAAAAAAATAAAATGGATTTTATCAAACAGGATTACCATTGTTTCCGTTCCATTCAGTATTTGAAAAAAAAAATGAATTTGAGAACAAGTACGTCCCTGTAACACATGAACAATTATATACTGCTGTTTCCACCTAATATATTGCAATATAGACCCAGTATTATACAAAGACATCTACTGCTTCAATATTTGTACGACATATAGCACAAAAAGTGCTCATTATTACCTGATTTCAACTTTGTATTAAATCAAATTGATATTGTATAATGCAAACAATTCTAAATACACTCGTACTGCACCGTTTTCACCTATTACCGTAAGAAATTGATATATTGATACGAAAACTAAATTCAGCCTTGTGACAAAACGCCTCACTATATTATCAACTACACTTTATATCTTATCAGCTACATTGAGTACGATGGCAGGTGAATCTATTAAATTAGGAAGACAACTTCATGCAACGTCCTTTCTCATACTGTTACATTACATATGCCTGCTATTCTATAAAACCATGTTATTAATATAACATACTTGTGTGATAAGTTCTTTTGAACATATCATATAAATCCCCCAGTCTTATACAAAAATATCTTAGTGCTGTAGCAAAGCCTCTTATTATTATATTAGTTTCACCTGGTATTGTATTTTATGCACTTAGTATTATCCAGAGACGTGTCTTATGGAACTTTGTACCTTATCGAATCCACTGAATATTACTTTGTTTTATCTCGTTATTACGTAAAATGCACAGACTATTATATAAATGCAGCCAAATGATTTGGCAAAAGTACCCAATATTATATTGATTATACCAAGCGTTATGATGCACATACCTAATATTATGTAAAAGTGAGCTTTTACATTGCCAAAATATCTTATTTTAGTATAATAAATACCCGGTATTGTATCCTGTGAACTTAGTATTATGCATAGACGTGTCTTATGGAACCTTGTACCTTACAAAATCCACTGAATATGATTTTATTATGTCTTGTTGTTATGTAAAATGCACAGACTACTGTATGAAAACAGCCAAGTGATTTGGCAAAAGCACTCAATATTTTATTGCTTATACCAAGGGTTATGTTGCATATACATATTATTATGTAAAAGTGACCTTCTACATTACCAAACTATGGAGCCCGGCGTATCTATTTGAGGTTGTTTTTGTAAAATATGTATGCATTTGGAGAACATCGGTTTTCTTCCAGTTTTATGGGGTTCTTAGTGGGGTTATATATAACTATTCACCCCCCACTTTTTTTTTTATTATTCAAAGTCACATTTTTGCAGCAGAGAACTGTGCTATTGGTAACATAGTGAAATAAAAAATGGGAAGTACTGTGTAGAATGAATGTAGCAATGTGGGTTTTGCTCATTTAAAAGAGAAATGAGCAGTTTTCCCGTAGGAGCCCAAATTTGACCATTCGACCTGAAATGAGCTTGTTGCTGTCAATATTCATACACATTTAAATTTTTTCATTTCGTTTTTTTTTTCGTCGTACTACGAAGAAGAAACAAAAGATATTTTTCTTTGTTTACGATTGGAAATATGCATTCTCAAATCGAACGGATTATAAGCTGGTTTAATAATACAGTTTAATTTGATATTCAAGCATGGAAAGATTTGGGCCGAAAGAAAATGTTATGAGTGGAGAAAAGAATGAAACACTGCTGCATAGATGATTTCGGATATAGTATGTTCGGCCTAGGCTATAGATGGCGACATGTAATTATGTATGCGGGCTAGAAAACAGATGATCATAGTTGATTTTTTTTTACATAGCTCTGATAATGTCTATAATGTTTTTATCGTTGAGTATTGCGATAATTTATATAATTACAACCTTTCATAAATTATAACATTTTTTTCACTATACTACGATCTATAGGGAGCTAAGTAATGCATGACAGATTAGTTTCCCGGCATATTGATGCTTTGCATCAATGTTTTCTTGTCATCATATAATCTATACCCCGTATTGTGTCTTGTGCACCAATTATTATATACATACTTACCTTAAGACAGTTATGGCGTTCCATAATTTCATGCTCTTTGCTAGTCTACAGGCTAATGACTGAAAGTTTAGAAATCTTTGACTTTTGTTGAAAAGGTTAATACCCTAAGTTTTAGGATCATTAAGAAACCACTGTATTTAGCCTTAAACTTGGGATACCTTATGGGGGTAATGATACATTTTCAATGGCCATGACTCTTGTTACCGTAAATTGTTTTGTCTCCCTTCTGCAAAGGGCTGAGGGAGCAAATTCTTTTCTTTTAGACCCTTTCAGAAGGGGCTTGGTACACAAAAAAGCAAACAGGAAAAAAGCAAACAGGAAGTCTAAAAAGTTGTATCCATTTTGCAGAATGGCCAAAAATGTACTAAGTGTATCCATACCGCATAACAAGTTACTGCTACAAGGGTCCTGCAAAAAGTTTTGTCACTGGGTTCAGATTACTTCAGTGCTACGTTTTATCAAACATATTTTTATTACAAACCTTCAAAGTATTCCCCCTTTACTGAAACACATTTTTGTAACCTTTTTACCCAGTCGCGAAAAGCAGATAAATAGTCTTCTTTTGGTATCTGTTGGAGACACTGATAAATAGCGCTGCCAAGAGAACTTCTAGACGTAAACTTATTTCCAGAAAGTTTCTTAAGCCTTGGAAATAAAAAGAAGTCACAGGGACTCAGGTCAGGTGAATAAGGTGGATGGTTTAAAACTTTCACCTTTTCAGAAGCCAAAAAAGACTCAACAACCTCACACATATGAGAGGAGGCGTTGTCATGTAAAAGGTGGACTCCTGACCATCCTTTGCTTGGTCTTTTCTTATTGTAAAACCATTTCTTTTTCTTCAGTACAGAATTCTTGTAGAATCGGCCAGTGACTGTATGACCAAATGGACAAGGCACTTGAACGACTGGCCCACTTAAATTAAAGAAAATTGCGTACAACATCTTTTTCGAACTTATGGTTCTCTTAGCAATACATGGGCGTTTTTGATCTTTTTGCTTCCATTGCTTATTATCAGCCCTTCTTTGTGGCTCAAACATGTGCACCCAGGTTTCATCATCTGTTAGCAAGTTAGAAATAACCCGACTATTACAGCCTTTGTATGTTTTCAAAAGTTCCCGGGCACATTTAAGCTGTTGTGTCTTTTGCTCCTCAGTGAGCAAATGAGGTACCCACCTAGCGCAAACCTTTCTCAGGTCCAAACGCTTTTTCAGAATTGTTTGCACACTGCCCTCTGATATGCCAGTACAACTAGCTATATCTTTGACAGAAATCGTGCATCCTGTTTGACCACAATCTTTACAGCAGCGATGTTAGCCTTGGTAACAGGTTTTAGGCCTTCCAGGACGGGTATCATCTTCAACAGAAAATTTCCCAGCTTTAAAAGCTTTAACCCACCTAAAAACTGTGCGCATTGAAATGGTCTGAGGTCCATATATACCACACAATTCATTAAATATTTGCTTTGAATCTATATTAAGCCTAATGCGGCATTTAATATAGCTAGGAATTTCAGTCTTCTGGTCCATGTTCCAATGTAACAAGTAAATTGGTCAGTGTATATGACTGCATCTATTTCAATTTGAAATAGCTTGGTCAGTTGGAAAGCAATTTGCACGAAATAAACAGGTATCGTTAGTTATTCAACACACCATTCAAGTGCAGTGAAGCATTTTTAAATATACCTGTGATAAAACCAAGGAAGCCTATTAGTGACATAACTTTTTGCATGACCCTCGTATTACATAAAATTTGAACAAGTTGATTTTATCACACGATAGGTTGTCAAAAATGTGATAGCAGAATGACAAACACTGTAACCCCTGATGAGGATTTACACTGTTTACTCTCGCATTTCTGTCTCAATATGTCAGATCAGAATGGTACCTAAATTCTTAATGCTTGGCATGCTAAGTATAAATATCAGTAGACAACATTTTGAAATATTACATGTATTCTTATGTTTCCCAGAAAATAGGATTTGACATTTCATGCAAATGCAGACTATTGTCAAATCCTTTTTACTGGGAAAAATAAGAAAAATATCAACTTGTTATTTGTTGAAGTTGCCTTGAGAGTGGTAAAGCTTAGTACATTTTAGTGTTTGAAATTTTAAGTCATTTACTTACCTTCAACCATCTTTACTCCAAATATATGGACACCTTAACTTACCACCATACTTGTCCTGAATTTCACTACCTGTTGATGTGCCAAAAGATTGCTAGATGAATGGCAAACAGTGTAGTTCCTGATCAGATGCTGCATTATGTGGCATCTGATCAGGGTCTACATTGTTTGCTGAGAAATTCCTAATACTTTCTGAATACTTTGGGAAACTACTATATTATCAACAGTAGTGAACAGCAGACTTACTTTGTATGTGACAGCTCCAAGAAGGTCATCTCTTACAGCACAGATGGAGTGTTGCATGGCATCTGTCTTGCCCTGTGCACACATAAGTTCCTGCTTTGATTTCAAGCAGCACACCTCAAGTACAGTAAGACACAGCCGCTGGTCCTGAGAGTCATCTATGCCACGGACACGGTGAGGGTAATTGTCACACTGGGATTCATACTTAGCCCACTCGGTTCCCTTCTCACAACAGATATCAACAATACCAGATAAATCAGCTGAAACAAAATAATAAATATAACTTGAAATAATTACTAGCTCTTATACTATCCCTTTGGGTAAAGAACCACAAGTGAAAAAAATAAATGTTAAGAAGAATGGATACACTTTCAGGAGAGATAACTCTGCCAAAAACATTTTTGCCCCCCTTCTTAAAATGGTTCTACTCTAAAAAGAAAGAATTTGCTCTCCTTGGGAGCAAATGTTTTCCTTTGAGAGTAGACCCCTTTTCAAAAGTTGCTTGCTATGCAGGAAAACAAACAGGAAGTCACAAAAGTTGTCTCCCTTGTAAAAACTAGAAATGCATCCAAAGGACACGGATGCCCCTGCCTGAAAAACTTAAATGCAAATTGCTAATGCCAGACGTGACGGAGATGGACGGACATATGGAGGAAGAGGGGTAACACCATTCTTCAAATGGCTGGGACATAGAAATGGCAGAATACCTATTAAGTATATCAAGTGCCCTTAACAAGAGCATGAGTCATGACATGCTCACCTGAGTGAAACTGCCATTGCAATTTTGCTGCTGCCATGCAATATTTTTTTCAATATTGCCACAGCTACACATTAACCGTTGTCCTGCTGAAAAATTTAAGATGCCACGCCCTCTTCAAATTTTCAGCCAATCAGATTACCTGATCCAGATTGTTGATATAAATTCACATACTGAATGGCAAACAGTGCAGGTCCAGATTAGTTGGCTTCTTAGAGCTACACTGGACCTACACTGTTTGCAAAGGCAGTGAATATCTGTGTTCAGCAGGACAAGGGTTAAAATAGTGGATGCGCTATAAAATGGGCTCAAAAACTAAAGCCCAGTATACAGCATAATTCATAATTTGAGATAACGCATATAGGTTAAGGAAAGTTTTTGTGTAAATCAGGTCAGAAGTCAACATTAAGGTCACAGTAACTTACTTTTGCTACATGACTTTCTGTCTTTAGTAGATGTATTCATACATAAAATTTGGTAAAACTTTGCCATACAGTATATGCCCATTTTGTATAAAATAGGTCTGAGGTCAAAATACATTGTACATGAGTTTGCAGAATGCAGAGTTGCATAATGGACTAGTTCTACCAAATTTGCTATGGTGGTACATTGAATGAAAATGATGCATTGCATACCAAAGCTAGGTCTCTGCAAACTCATTCAGGAACTATGCACCCTACAAGTTTCTTTACATAAAGTTGGTCACTTTGGTAAAGTTTGAATTGAGGTTTAACAGTCCTGTCAACAATGTTTCAGTCATGTCGAGCCCTCTCCTCACAGAGAGAGAAAAATATATAAAAAAAAAAAGAATGTAATAGAAGAGAAAATGGCCACAACACCTGAACTCACTTCAAGTGAGGCAAGAACCTACCTATCAAAAGGCAATAAAGGCAGGGCCAACCCTATGAAAATTTCAGCAGGGTGCAGCACCCACACACCTGATAGAGAATTGCCCAATGATCAGTACTTTTCTATTACCATGTTATTTCTATCAAATGAGGGTCATAATATTTCAATGCTTTTGGATGAGCTGTCATTTAAGAATTTCATATTTCAAAATTTCCTGTTGCCATGGCAAATGAACAAAATGGCTGCTGGCCATAAAACATAAACTTTATAGATACTGCTAAATGATCATTACTTCCAAGCTTGGTTCACTTCACTGGTTATGGAGAAGTTGCCACAAGTCCTTCTGTTAGTCCTTCTGTTGCCATAGCAATAGAACAAAAAAAAAAAAAACAAAAAAAAAACAAAAAAAAACAACAACAGATCAATATAATGTTAGTTATTTTGAATTCCCCCTATCGAAGTAAAATTCCTACCAAGTTAGGTTCAAATTGCACCTATGGCTTTGGAGGAGTTGTCCTTTTTATAACTGAAAAGTGACGCAAAACTGAGAGAGAAAATGAGCCAGCGCACAACAAAACCAACAAAATGGCGTGTGCAGTCAGTGAAGACTCGATCAGCCTGGGCATCCATCCAGTCTGATCAGAGACTTTGCTGTATGCTCAATGGCAGCTAAGGACCCAAGCTGTTTTCATGCGGACTGCGAAGATTCTAATCAGACTAGGCAGATGCCCACGCTAATCTGAGTCTTCACTGGGAACACATGGCTTTTTGAAGGTTTTGTCATGCGCTGGTTCAAATAATGTTTAAAAAATCCTACAGTGGACATGAACATCCAGCCTCTCAGGTCTCATGAAATAAGTCTTATCCATTGATATGGAGAACTATTAACATAGTAAACTAGAACAGTGTTTTTGGAGGAAAACGTATGTCCCCCCACCAGTTTGAACAGACATATTGTTAAAATAGATTGTATCTATAATAAACTCAAGGTCACAATATATCTATATTTAAGTTTGGTCAAAATTCATCCATTCCTCAATGAGATAGGGTGCTGACAAGCCATTTTCTAAAATCATAGCCCTTGTGTAACCTTGAAAATGGGATCAAGGTCACAAAAAATCTAATCAGTTCTTGTCTCTGTCTCAACAATATAGCTGTGCAAGTTTGGTCAAAATCCATCCATTCATTCAGCAGATAGCGTGCAGACAAGCCATTATCCAACAATCTGAGCCCTCCTGCAACCTTGAAAATGGGGTCATGGTCACCAAAATAAAATTAGTTATTTTCCATGCCACAACAATTCGGCTGTGCAAGTTTAGTTAAAATCCATCCATTCCTTCAAGAGATACAGTGCAGACAAGCCATTTTCCAACAATCTAAGCCCTAGTGTGACCTTGAAAATGAGGTCAAGGTCACCAAAATCTAATCAGTTCTTTTCCATGTCCCAAAAATATAGCTGTGCAAGTCTGGTCGAAATCTACTCATTCCTTCAGGAGACAAGGTGCAGACAAGCCATTTTCCACCAATCTAAGTCTTAGTGTGACCTTGAAAATGGGGTCAAGGTCGTAAAAATCTAACCAGTTCTTTTCCATGTCTCAACAAATAAGATGTAGTCAAATGTGGTCAAAATCCATTCATTCTTTTAGGAGATAGGATGCAGACAAGCAATTTTCCAACAAATCTAAGCCCTCCCATGACCTTGAAAATGGGGTCAAGGTCACCAAAATCTAATCAGTTCTTTAACATGTCCCAGCTTTGTAGATGTGCAAGTTTGGTCAAAATCTATTCATTCCTACAAGAGATAGGGTGCGGACAAGCCATTTTCCAACAAATCTAAGCCCTCCTGTGACCTTGAAAATGAGGTCAAGGTCACCAAAATCTAATCAGTTCTTTTACATGTCCCAGCATTGTAGATGTGCAAGTTTGGTCAAAATCTATTCATTCCTACAAGAGATAGGGTGCGGACAAGCCATTTTCCAACAATCTTAGCCCTCCTGTGACCTTGAAAATGGGGTCAAGGTCACCAAAATCTAATCAGTTCTTTTACATGTCCCAGTATTGTAGATGTGCAAGTTTGGTCAAAATCTATTCATTCCTACAAGAGATAGGGTGTGGATAAGCCATTTTCCAACAATCTAAGCCCTCCTGTGACATTGAAAATGGGGTCAAGGTCACCAAAATCTAATCAGTTCTTTTACATGTCCCAGCAATATAGATGTGCAAGTTTGGTTAAAATCTATTCATTTCTTCAAGAGATATGATGCAGACAAGCCATTTTCCAACAATCTAAGCCCTCCTGTGACCTTGAAAATGGGGTCAAGGTCACCAAAATCTAATCAGCATTTTCCCCCTCCCAATGATATATTTGTGTAAGTTTGGCTAAAATATGTCCATTCAATAAGGAGATAGAGTGCGGACAAGAGGCTACGCCGATGCCACCGGCGGCGGGATCTGCACTAAAACAATATGATAAAAATCTGAAAATAGCAGAGCAGGAAAGTCTTTAGAGTCCACTACTGAAAGGCTCCATATTCCTTAAAAATAGACAATTTTTATCTAAGAAAGGTTTAATAAATTGATATATGGTATTAATACTATCATAAAATGTGGCATCTGACAGCCTGTAAAATTTCAGTTAGTCTCCCCTTTTTGAAGTGGATCAAAAGTGAAATGATTTTTTATCTTATCTCTGAATTAATGTTGGCAACATCATACATGCCATAAGCTGTGGACTAAAATCTGTGAGATAAGGCAAAATTTTAAGGGAGATTTGACAAAATTCTGTGAGATTTTCTTAAACATCACTGTGGAGCTCCCCCAATATAGTCTAATGTCTATTTCTTTCATGTAAGCAGCTTGTGAAAACCACAACAGTGTGTGATTTATGTTTATTTTTTCATAAAATCTGTTGTAAAATGGTATGAAAATTCTGTGAGACTGAAATTTTTTATGGGAATTGCCTTCCAGATGGGCCAAATTCTGTGAGATTTTATCTCACAGTGTGAGATTTGGCATGTATGCAACATTAATTCAGAGATACGATAAAAAATCATTTCATTATTTCATGATCAGTTGCTATGAAAGTTATGTGGACCAGCTGGGGTTCAAACTTGCGACCCCTGGATCTGCAGTCAGACACACTATCAACTGAGCTACAGAGCCCAACTTTCACAGTATTAGGTTTCATGATTAGGATATAGCAATTCACAATATGTTCTCGTTTTTTTGTTTTTAAAGACTTAAGTGGATGTGGATAAACTTTGTATATATGTGACAACCCATCTATGGTGGCATCCATGATCAATATGACCCTTATATGCATAATGCATTGACTCAGTCACACTTGAATATTATGTGAAGGGTGATGTTCAGTTGGAACAGACAATTTGCATAAAATGTCAAACCACACTTCATGCAAAATGTCTCTTTAGGAGACACTATGCAGAAATGCCAAACCCTATTTGCATGAAATTTCATAATATATTTTCTGATGACAAATTGGGGATTTTTTTTTTTTATTTTTCCCACAAAAGAGGGTTTGACACTTCATGCAAATTGTCATCTGAAGAGACAATTTGCATGAACTGTCAAAACTTGTGTTCTGGGGAAAATGAAAATATTTTGAAATGTCATCCACTGAATTTTTTACCCAGCATGCTAATAAACATTAAGAGACCATATTGCAAGGAGATTAGACAAGCAAACATCTGGAATATTTAGGGTAATAACAGTAAGGTTTCAAACCTAAATCTTTGGACACCTTACCTTATTTACCCTAAATATTGGGAAACCATCTCCTTACCATACTTGTCATAAAATTTGAAATAGTCCATTCTACTACACTCTTGATGAGTCTAAAATATTGCTCTATGTATGGCAGTGTAGACCCTGATTAGACCCAGCATTCTGTGGCATCTGATCTGGGTCTTCACTGTTTGCCAAGGCCTATCTGTCCCAATATTTAGGGTTATTACGGTACTTAAATGTCCGCTAGCAGAAAATTCACGTCTCATTTTCTCTTAAATTCTTGCAGACAATTCATATGTTGCCTTATTTTTTCTTAAAAAATATTTATTTTAGAATGTCCGCTACCAACACTGACCACCTGATAGGTCTAAATGTGCTGGATGAATAGAAAACAGTGCAGACCCTGATATACCTTTACCACTCTCTGGGCAATACAGCAGACTACAAATTGATACTGTTGTTATTTTTACCAGAAAACAGGCCTTGACATTTCATGCAGATAGTCTCCTAAGGAGACAATTTGCATCAAATGTCAAAGCCTATTTTCTGGGGAAAAAAATATTTCGAAATGCCATCTGATGAAATTTTTACCCAGCATGCTAAGAGTTAAGCTGTTCTACAGTTTCCTCTCCCAGTTTCCTAAAATATGTCTGGCCAAATATGTAGGAGCAAATATGATACTTTTTACTTACCATTAACAAGGAATACAAGGCATAATATCACAGCAACTCTCTGTAAGATTCTTGATGAAATATAATTAAATTCCATTTTAACATAAAGTGAAGTATTTTCTTAAATGTATATATAGACTGAACAGAATTTTCAAGTTTTTATCCAGTTTCTTATATCAAAAGCAATAAATCTTATTAATAATTAATTTAAAATTAGGAAAACTTTTGCTTAGCTGATAATAAAATCCTATTACCACTCTAGTAAAAGCATCACTTTACAAGTTTGAAACTGTTTTGCAGTATCCAAATAAACATAGATTTCCAGAATTTTCTGAGACCATTTTTTTTTTTCACCAGGATCCACCCCCTTTGACGAAAATGGCCAAACTGCGTAACTTATGTAATCCGACGCTCCCAGCATATACCACTCTTCAGAGCTGCTCATTATCTTAATGCTAAGCATGCTGGGTTTAAATTTCAGCAGACACCAAAATGATGATATTCTCTCATTTTTCTCAGAAAAAAGAAATTGACATTGAATGCAAATTGTTTTCTTAGGGGACAATTTGCATGAAATGCCAAATCCTATATTCTAGGAAAAATAAGAAAACTGTTTCAAAATGTTATCTGCTGGTTTTATTTTCCCAGCATGCTAAGTATTAACATAATTATTGGTCTAATTTCTCTTTATTTCCTTTTAAAGGACCACGAGATAAGTGGATTATAAGTGGTGCAGGGACCCAAGCTTTGATTTAACCATTATGCTCAAGATTAGGATACAATAGTCCAAATAAATTGGTTACTTCCACTTTTTCTCCAACTTTGTTTCACCAAGAGCCAATGGTGATTGACCTTCCACCTGCTGAATTTAACCTTTACACTCTCTAGGCTAATACAGCAGGCGACAAATTGATTTTTCCCCAGAAATAAGGATTTGACATTCAATGCAAATTTTCTCCATTAGACAATTTGCATGAAACATCAAACCTGTTTTCTGGGAAAATTAAGAAAATATTTCAAAAAATCATCTGCTGAAAATTTCACCACAGTGTTAAATAGCAACAGAAATAATTTTTTCAAACAATAGAGCTTGACATTTTCATTAAAATCTTCTTTGGAGATAATTTTGATGAAATGATAAGCTCAGTTTTCTAGAAAAAAGAGACAATTTCAATGAAATGTCAAGCTAAATTTTTTTTTTATTTTTTTTTTTAAGAAATAGGAAAAATCTCATACAACTGTAATCTGCTAATTTTGCCTAGAGAGTGCCAAAGTTTAAGCTCTTATGAAATGCAAGTAAGCACAATTATAACAGTTTTTACATACAAAACATTAAATACTCACACCTGCCTAAAACATATTAACAGTATTAAAATTCCTAAATATTTATATAAACAAAATCATGATAATCTCCCCATTTCTATAAGCTATATAATGTGCACAATAATATTTGATCTTACCCGAGTTTTGGCTCTTTAGTTTGGCAAGCCTGCATCACACATACAGAGATATGCCTTCTTGCAATCTACCCTACTGTACAGTTATGAAAAAAACAAATGTGTAACTTATAGTTTACCATTCTTTTAACCTTTCAGCATTTTATATCTTCAGATTGTTGACTAGGAGTAAGGGCTCTTTACTGTACTTACCGTAAGTATTCGAACAGACAGGTCTGAGCAAACAGTGTAGACTCAGAAGGGTCTGCGGGTTGATCAGGGTCTACTCTATTTGCCTCTCATCCAGCAATTTTTCAATACAACAACAGGTGGTAAATTGTACTACTGGTAGTTCAAATTTTAGGACAATTATGGTAAAGAGTTAAGGTGTCCAAATACTTAGGGTAAATACGGTAATTTGCTCCAATGATTTTCTTTTAGAGTTGGTTTCCCTTATTTGACTCAAGTGATTTTCTCAGTTTCTCATATTCTAACTCTTAGCATGCAGGGTCATTTTGCATGCTTTTTTTTTTGTCTGTTAATATCTTTTTAAAGTTTTTTTTTTTTTTTTTTTTTTTTTCCAAAAAAATCTTTCAGAAATTTTATCAGAGTGTCAAACTGTTTGTTGGATTCAGACAAAAGGTCGGGCCTGATCTGGGTCCATCCAAACTGTTTGCAAAGGTTATCAGCAGACGAAATAGTTGCCACTAGTGGGGAAAGAGTTTATAACAAGTTCAGCTAGGGCCTTGAAACTTGGTGAGCTTTTTGGGGTTGAGGAGTAGATCAAGTGATTAACTTTTGAAAAAATGGATTTTGTCAGAATTATGCCCCTTTCCAACTTTGACATTCTGTATGGACAAGCGTACGAGAATAATTGGGAGCATAGTGATTTAAGCATTTCTAGCTTATTCGGGAAATTATAGCATGTGATGTGTGTGCATGTGTGTGTGTGTGTGTGTGTGTGATTTCAATAGCAGTAGTAGTAGAATTTTAGAAAAAAGATATTTTTCTGCTGGTGATAAATATACATGTTTTGCAGCAAGATTTTAACAAGATACAAAATTATTTTCCCTTAATCCTCCACCTTCCCCCTCACTCCCCCTTCCCCCAATCCCCCACACAATTATTGAATGTGGAATATAAAAGTGTGCAAAGCAAATACAGCTAAAGACGAATGGATACAAGTCCAAGGGAAATAGATTACATGGAAATTTTTACCTCCCTTCTCACGGAATCTATTCTTAGAGAATAATGTTCTCTCTTAGCAAATTCCTTCCTGTAAGAACAGTCCTCATTTTTGGAAAGGATTCAAATAATGGGAAAGCAAATTCCTGTCTGCAAAAGTCATCTCATTTTGAAAAAGATGGCAGCAAAATCTTCAGGTGATAAAACAGAGAGACAGCATTATCAGTACAAACTTTGATCAGACTGCTCTGCATTAAACATTCAGAACTTGATCAAACTTCATTGATTAGCCTTTACCTCTATCTGGGCTAATTCAGCAGACAAACAATTCACAATTTTATTTCTCCTTACATGGATTATTTATACTTTCAAATTATGGCAGCAACTCTTGTCTTATTCCATCCATAAATAGAGAAATAATATCAGAAAGTTTATAAGTGTGTCCAACCCGAACCGCAAAGCAGTTCGGCGTGCAGACGCACTACTATAGACTAACTATGTGACCAGTGATGTGTGTGACCAAAACTGTGATGGTCCTACAAACGCTTGGGTGGTTTGGTGCTTATCCTCAAAAACAATAAGCGTTCCGTGATTTGGCAGAGGCTGTTGACATGGCGGCCGTGCCGATAATAGCAACAAAAACAGCCAATAACGCCAAGTATTCCAATTGCAAGGGGTTGAATTACGAGACATGACATCAGCCTACACAATTTGCGATCGCCGCCATTTTGAATTTTGTCTCCACTTCGAATTTTATTTCTATCCATTCTCTGTCTATTTACAAACTAAGCACGATTCATTTAGTGCATAAGGTACACTTTGATGTAGATTTTTAGATAACACATAGATGCTCTTTTCATGTGATAATCTGTAAAAACTTCTACACAATGTATTTGATTCATTTAGTGCATAAGGTACACTTTGATGTAGATTTTTAGATAACACATAGACGCTCTTTTCATGTGATAATCTGTAAAAACTTCTACACAATGTATTTGTTCGACCGGTTTGTAAATTGTTGTTATTTTTAATGTCCCCCCCCCCTGCTTTTCATAATATGTAGACTCGCAAAAAAAAGAAAAACAAGACCAACTAGAGCTGGTGTTTGTAAAACACTATGCCCCCAACACTGCCTGACTTTAACTCTGGTTGACTCCAACACTGCTCGCCCATGACAGTAATAACAGTACAAATATACGAGATTTCAGAGTTATTTTATTAAATGGGAAAAAACTCTAAAACGGGAGATAATTCGGATGAAAAAAAAAATATGGGTCACCTATATTTTCATGAGGAATCCATATATGAAATTTCAAAACATTAGCATACATGGTTCTAAACTTATGCTATGCACATGAATGCAACAAATAGCTAAAAAAATTGCAAAGGGCCATAACTCCAACAAAATTTCATTAAACTGGCTGAAAATTTAATCAGGTGATCTCCTCCTCACTTGCAATCAGTATATCAAATATCAAGACTCTAGGTCAAATACTTTTTGAGATATCTTGCTAATGAGATTTCAATGTTATTTTATTAAAAGGGCAATAACTATAAAATGGGAGATAATTCAGAAAAAAAATACGGGCCACCTATTACATCATGAGGAATCCATATATGAAATTTCAAAACATTAGCATACATGGTTCTGAACATATGCTATGTACATGAGAGCAACAAATGGCCAAAAATTACAAAGGGCCATAACTCTAACAAAATTTCATTAAATTGATTGAAAATTTAATCAGGTAATCTCCTCAGTACCAATCAGTATACCAAGTATCAAGGCTCTATCTCAAATACTTTTTGAGATATCTTGTTAACAAGATTTCAATGTTAGTTTATTTAAAGGGCAATAACTCTAAAATAGGAGATAATTCAGATAAGAAAAAAATATGGGTCACCTATTTTTTTATGAGGAATCCATATATGAAATTTCAAAACATTAGCATACATGGTTCTAAACTTATGCTATGCACACGAGAGCAACAAATGGCCAAAAATTGCAAAGGGCCATAACTCCAACAAAATTTCATAAAATTTGTTGAAAATTTAATCAGATCATCTCCTTCTCAGTCCTAATCAGTATACCAAATATCAAGACTCTAGCTCAAATACTTTTTGAGATATCTTGCTAATGAGATTTCAATGTTATTTTATTTCAAGGGCAGTAACTCTAAAATGGGAGATAATTCAGATAAAAAAAAAAAACATGGATCACCTATTTTTTCATGAGGAATCCATATAGAAAATTTCAAAACATTAGTATACCTGGTTCTAAAGTTATGCTATGCACCAGAAAGCGTGACGAACAAACGAACGCATGAACGGACAAGCCAGAAGCAATATGCCCCCAACTTTTTTTTCAAAGTTGGGGGCATAAAAAGAAACAAAGACAAAAATGCACAAACAGTCAAAAATCTTCAGAAAAAATCCCGAAACAGTAAAATGGATTTCAGGTAAGTGTACGAAAGTGTATTGTCATTGTACCTGCCATCAGCATACACTAGTTTTCGGTATTCGGAAAGCATGGTCCCCGCCAATCGGGGCCCGCGAAATAGATGGGCTGCCTAAAGCTTCCATGGCAGAGCTGCTAGTAACTAAGTAGGGTCGGGTAAAAGTCCCACAAATTTGGAGGCAATGTCTCTAAACTACTGAAATATTGTTGACGGACGTTATATCGCAATTCATGCAGTGGATTAGAAAAGCGTGGTCTGAAATCAAATTCAGTTAGATCTGGCCAGCCCACCTATGAAGCATGTGATGATAATTTGGACGCATGGATATAGTTAGCACCTATTAAATTCATATTTCATATAATGCAAATAAATTAAAAATACAATTATAAAGCTGCAAAATACCAAGTGTACTGTAGTAAGTCATGAAAATTGCCTTTTTTCCTTACTTTTCCCAGAAAATGGGTTTTGAGATTTCATGCAAGGAGACAATTTGCAAGAAAAGCCAAAGCCTATTCTCTGGGAAAAATAAGAAAAATATTTCAAAATGTCAAAGGCTGAAAATTTTACCCAAAGCTTATCATTAATCAGGCATAACTTTTGTCTGTCTCAATACTTAAGATAAAACTGTTATCTGTCTAGTGGTTCCGGGAAAAATCACTCTCATCTCAAAATTTTATTTAATGTTAAGCTGGAAGGGTAAAATGTAAATGTTCAGCAGATGACACCAAATTATTATTTTTTTGTTTTCCAAGGAAAAAAGAGTTTGTCAGTTCATCAAAAAAGAATCCTTAAAAAAACAATCTGCAAGAAATGTCAAACCCTATTTTCTGAAAAAAAAAAAAAAAAAAAAAGACAAAACATCACCTATTTGTCATCTGCTGATTGTGTCCCATGAGTGCTAAATATTTAACAGTAAGGTCCTGATCAGTCTGCACTGTCTTCTACTTTTTCTTCTACGAGGGATGTTCGAAATGAATTGCTTATTGTCCTCTAGCTCGATATCCACGTGGATCACGATAAAAACCAATACATACCTGTATAGGGCTATTCAATATCTACACAATGGTATATAAATGTACATGTTAGACTAAGTGTAAGACATAAAATTTGCCATTTGAATACACGCAGTCATTGACCATTGCAGTAAAAATGGTTGGTAGAAGCGTCGACAAAAAAGATGAAATACGGGCTTACATCAAAGCTCGCTCAAAACTTGGTTGATCTTTGAAGAAGCTGATGACTGAAATTTCTACTGCTTTTGGACCTTCTTGTGTGTCTTATGACACAGTTCGGCAGTGGAAAAAGAAATTTGAGTCTGGTGTAGAGTCCATCAAAAATGCACCGAAATCAGGTAGGCCAAAATCTGCATCTCGTAAAGAAATCGTTTCCAAAATAAAGGAAATCATTGAAGGAGATGCCAGATTTACAGTTCGTGATATTGTACGAAAGGTAGGCATATCACTATCAACGGTTCACCTTATTTTGAAGAAGCATTTGAAAGTCAGAAAGATTTCTGCTAGATGGGTGACTGACGAGCAAAAGAGGCAACGGGTTAAAGTGGCCAAAAAGCTGCTTCAAATGTTTCCAAAATATGACAAAAAGCAGTTTGCCAATGTCGTCACAGGTGATGAAACCTGGGTCCATTATTTTGAGCCCGTCAGAAAGGTTAGCAATAAGATCTGGGCCACTAAACACAGCAAATGCCCAATAATTGCCAAACGTTCTTCGAGTACAAAGAAGGTTTTGTATGCAATCTTCTTCTCTGGTGAAGGAGTCGCAATAAAAGTGCCAGTGAAAAAGGGCAAAAGCATCACCGGAAAGTACTACAAAGACGTAGTACTGAAGAAACTGAAAAAGTATTATCAGAAACGACGCCCTGCCACTGGTTTTAAACATGTCTGTCTTCTACATGACAATGCCCCAGTTCATACCTCTGCAACAGTTACGGCGTTTTTGAAGAAAGAAAAAGTAACTGTTTTGCCTCACCTCCCGTATTCCCCAGACCTTGCCCCATGTGATTTCTTTTTGTTTCCGAAATTGAAAGCATTCCTTGCTGGGCGGAAATACCAGTCCCGACAGGCACTTGGATCTGCCATTCATCAGTACCTTATTACTGTGCCCAAATCAGCATACCGTGACGCCTTCAAGAAGTGGATACATCGGCTGAAACTTTGCATTTCTAGCCACGGGGAGTACTTCGAGGGCATGAAATGAGTACTTTTGGGCTAACTTGAAATTTGAAGTCTTCAGATAGAAATAAGCAATTCATTTCGAACATCCCTCGTATGTAATGGTCAGGATTCTTCTACAAGAATGTACTGTTGACCAGTGAGATGTGAAAGAGACAGCCAACTCTTTCCAAAGTAAAATCTCCTTATGTACAGTTAAAACATGCAGTAGCAGTATCACAGCTGAAGGGTTGGCAGGACATGACCTAGACCGACTCTGAACTCCTCCATGGTGGCAGCATCAGTGGCCTTGGTAGGAAGAAGATTCCATTCTCGGACGATTCTTGGGAAGAAGGAGTTTTTGTAGATGGACATCGTGGCAGCTGGTTGATAGAGTCTGTTCTGACCTCTGGTGCATTTGTCACTTGGGCAAACATCAGTGTCTATTTCCACCAATCCATGCTGAATCTTGTATAAAGTTGTCAGTCTGTCTACTATCATATCATCATAATCAAAGTTTTGATAAACGTGCAGGTACTGGGGCAAGATCCACATCAGTGGGCCCCCTTCCAGATAGCTGGCTTGCTGCACGCATGGCAGATCTCACACCAGATCTCCACATATTTTTATCATGAGGGTTGATAGTCGAGAGCTTCCACTCTCTGCAATCTCTCTCTGTCAGCTGCTTCCATGTCATCTTGGGCCTCCCTGGCCCACGCTTTCCCTCAACCTGTATGTGAAAGGCGGTCTTGACTGCACCATTGGAGCTTTCCACACGTCCATACCAGCGGAGCCTTCTCTCCTTAAGAATAAGGTCCAGATCCTCAATGCCAAGCCACGTAAGTAGCTCATTGGACCTGGTTGTGACAACAGCTTGCGGCCTGACATTGCAGATCTGTCTGATCATTGCCCTCTCATTCCGCTGCAGATGTTGGAGGTTTAGTTTTGACAATGGCCAAGTCTCACTGGCATGGAGCATTGCACTCTGCACACAAGAGCTGTACACACAGCCACGTGTCTTGAAAGAGAGGTGGCGTGAAGAGAGACCTGGTAGCAGATCCTTGAACTTCTTCCAGACGGTTTTCACACGTGTTGTGGTTGAAAGTTCACAGCCACCAGCTGCTGAGAGCTTGTCTCCTAGGTAGCAAAAGGAAGCTACCACCTCAAGCTTGTCAGGTCTGACTTGGACTTCCCTCTATGGTCTACCATCCAAGGGGCGCGCAGTTCCCTGGCACTGTGTACATCTGTAGTCAGGGTCCTTTGTCAAGCGCTTGAGCCTACTGCATTTCTTGTGCACCCAGTGCTTGCAGGTCTGACTTGGACTTTCCTTTGTGGTCTGCCATCCAAGGGGCGTGCAGTTCCCTGGCACTGTGTACATCTGTAGTCAGGGTCCTTTGTCAAGCACTTGAGCCTTCTGCACTTGTTGTGCACCCAGTGCTTGAAGTCTACTCTTCTTCTGTATTGTAATAATTCCCAGCTGACATCTGAAACCATCTTGGAGACGCAACCTGGTGTCCTATCATAGTAATTGTTGTGGACAAAATGTGCTGCTTGTCGTTGGACTTTCTCCAGTTTGGTAACATTTTCACTAGATGAGGGGTCCCATGCCGGAGAAGCATATTCCATGATAGGCCTGATGAATGCTGTGTAGGCTCTTCACCTCCTTCGTGCACTCGCTGAGGTTACGGCTCAAGAATCCTAGGGTTTGTTTGTTTGTTTGTGTTGAGGTTTTACGGCCCAGTCAACCCAATGGGGTCATGTCGAGCGCGGTCAGTTTACCTAACCACATGTTTACTGGGCAGGCTTAGTCCTCTAAGCGGTTAACCAGTATTGTGCACATTCTTTCGCCAGAAACTCACAACTGTCCTTCTTGAATCAGTGGAAGGGAGAGAATGACCGTAGAGAATTGCTGCCATGGCGTCAACATGAGTATGCCAGGAGAGGTCACTGCTGATGTTCACTCTGGGGTACTTTCCACTGTCCAATACTTCCAGTGTGTGTCCTTGGAGCTTGTAGTCTGTTTTCCTCTCTAAGCATTTATTGTGGTTGATCCTGATGACCTGGCACTTCTCTGGGTGGAACTGCATTTGCCATAGCTTCTCCCATTCTTCTAGGGCTTCTAGATCCTCTTGCAGTCTCATGGCATCTGTGTCGGATTTGAAGAGTTTGCATACGAGGCAATCATCGGCAAAGAGGCAGGAGTCTGAGTGGTCAACAGCTTCAGGCAGGTCACTGATATCGGCCAAGAATAATAAAGGGCCTAGGACTGTCCCCTGTGGCATGCCGGAGATGACATCTGCTTGAGCTGACTTGCAACCATCTAGTAGGACTTGCTGCTTTCTGTGCCCAAGAAAGGATCTTATCCACTCCAGGATCTCTCCTCTGACTCCATAGAAGTTCAGTTTGTAAAGAAGTTGTTGGCGGGGGAAGCGGTTGAATACTTTTGAAAAATCAAGCAGGACGACATCGACTTGATCCTTTCCTGATTGGAGGCTGCTGGCGATACCCTGGATTGTAGCAACCAGCTGGGTGACAGCAGACCATTTCTTCCGGAAGCCATGCTGTTTCACTGCCAGTATGCTGTTATTGTCAGTGTCGCATGGTGCTACTATGAACAATATGCTTGAGCGCTTTAGATGCTACTGATGTCAGTGACACCGGTCTATAGTTGGAAGCAAGTTGTTTTGGCCCTATCCCTAGAGGGGAACTATCAGTGCTTCTCTCCAATCAGATGGTACATTTCCCGTATCTAAGGAGAACTGGAATATGAGACTAAGGATGGGCACAAGTTCCTCTGCTGCTGTTCTCAGGATAAAGGTAGGCATGCCATCAGGACCAGTTGCCTTGTATGGTCTCAAGTCCTTCAGAAGTTTCTGGATTCCATTTGGGTTGACACTGACGTTCTGCATAGGTTGGTATGGGCTTGGGCTTTTGTCTGGGAAGGAGTTAGTGTTTTGTTGCATGTAAACTGACTGAAACTGCTTGTTGAGTATTTCAGCTTTTACCGTTGTATCGCTTTGCAGGAAACCATCCTCATTCAACAACGCTGATACTCCTGACGCTTCTTGTCGTTTACTCTTGACGTATGACCAAAAGCGTTTCGAGTTTTCCTTCAGATCTTGACTGACTACCTCCTCCATGTAACCTCTGTGAGCCTTCCTTGTGGACCTTTGAACCTCTGCTTGTAGTTTCTTGTAGCATTCCCAGTCCTGAGCTTGTATGGAGCGTTTCACTTTTTGATGTGCACGCTGTTTTCTTCCCATCAACCTTCGCAAGTTTGTGTTGACCCAGGGATGAGTTTGATGGGTGCTAGTCATCTTTGTTGGCACATGTTGGTTCAGAGCAGAACTGACAGTAGTCTTGAAGGCTGTCCACATAGAGTCAATGTGTTCAAATTCTGTTGACAGGAATGTCTCGCCTGACAAAGATATGTTAGTGCACAGTCCATCCATATCTGCTTTCTTTCATAAGAAAATCTTCCTACATGGAGGCCTGGGGCAATATAGTTGATGTGACTTGTCAAAAAGGACAATGTCATGGTCGCTCTTAGGTCCAGTTGGTGGAAAAGGTTTACATCTGACTTTGATGCAACATAGCTCCAGATAAGGTGTTTTTTTTTCAACCAAAAAGTACTGACAGTTTTCTTATTTCCCCACAAAAATATTTGTTGTGGTACTCATAAGAAGCACATTGCTGAAGCACTTCTAATGAGTACCCACAACATGTTTTGTGGAGAAGTGAAAAAAAAAATACCCAATACTGTTATCTAGGATCCTCATTGTTCAATTACACAATGGCTTTTTAAAAATGTATACAGTGAACAGCAAAGACCATGACTAGACCCAACAGCCTGCCTCTTACCTCTTTGTATTTGGGACAAGTACTCTACACATTACGTAAACTAAGGAAACTGGATTCACTTGGTAGTTTTTCAGCCATTTTGTAAAAGGGACATAACTTTTGTGACTTCCTGGGCCAAGCTTGTTAATGACAAACTTGTTAACTGTTGTAGCCAAGATATATTTTCAAATACATTGATATTTTTGCTGCAAAAGTGTGAGTAGCTTTTGCAATGTATTTTTTCAGCAAAAGATATCCATGTATTTACCATATTTCAAGAAAGACATTTTAACGTCACGTTAGCTAACAACTTTGTTAAGTTTTGAACAACTGGGCTCTGTTTGTTTTCCTATACAAGTCCCTTCCGACAGAGGTAGCAAATTCTTTCCTTTTAGAGTAGACTCCTTTTCAGAAGGCAGGCAAAATAATTTGACAGTTGCCTCCTTCCCTTGAAAGCATATCAAGTCCCTTTAGCCCTTGTCCTGCTGTACCCGAATATATCCTGCTTTTACAAACAGTGTAGATCCAGATCGGCTGGATCTGCACTGTTTGTCATTCAATAAGTGAATATGTATCAACAACTATGTATCAACAACTGGGTCAAGTAATCTGATTGGCTGACAATTAGAAATGGGCATAGCATCTTAATTTATTCAGCATGACAAGGGTTAAAGAAATACTTACCCTAATATAAGGAATTCACAACAACATACTTCTGAATTGATGTCAATTATGTACGACCTTATTGACACAGTTGATAGCATGTCTGGGTCATCTCATTAATTTTAAGGGCAACTGATATACTTTCTGGGGAAGCAACTCTGTCAAAATTGTTTTGTCCCCCTTCAGAAAAGGTCTCTGCTTTTGTGTCTCTGCTTTTAAAAGCAAAGAATTTACGCCTCTTGGGAACAATTTTTTTGCTTTTAGAGTAAACCCCTTTTCAGAAGGGGATTGCTGCATAGGAAAGTGTACAAGTCACAAAAGTTGTCTCCCTGTATAAAATGGCAGAAAATCTACCGAGTGTATCAAGTCCCCTTAATGATATAGGTTAGCGTTTCATACTTAACCTTTTTTTACTTTCTGTTTTGATTTTTTTTGGATATTATCACATGATTGTTTAGTCTTTATTGTATTCTTTACACCTAAGTTTTATTCACTGATATTTCATATTTTCAATCACATTTGTATTATTTTTATATTAATATATATTTGATATATAGGAGATATGCATATTATGTTAATAAAATTTCATGAAAGAGATTTCAGCTTTCTTCTCTGTCACTGGCTGCTGACTGCGTGTCATCAGTCTCATCTGGAGAGTTAGAGGCACAATCAATCATCATTGGATTATACTCATTTTCTGCAGCAATACTCATGGCCTGGTTGTCTGTGACACGAAAAAATGGTCAACACATCTTACCCAGTCTCTTGGTGTAACTGATTTGATCGTAAGTCCTCCTATATCAGTTCTTTTACTTTAGCATAATTTTCAGCCCTTATATTGTTTTTGCTTTCTTGTATACAAAACAACAACAACACACATACACACACACACACAAAATTTGAACATTCTTTGTAATATCTTAAGCATACAACACTATAAGGATACAGTGTCTATTTAGCAATAGTGCAGAATGAAAGATTTATTTTGCATTAAACAATATGTCATATATGTCCCGTCATTTTATCTTCACAATCATTAGCTGTACCATTGAAAAGAACACTCATCAAGCACATTCTTTGAGTCTGGTTTGATCACACTGAAGACACACAGCTAATCAGGGAAAGGGAACAACCATCAACAGGGCTTAGAATGCTGAGAATTTACCCTTGTCATGCTGAATAAATTAAGATGCCAGGCCCACTTCTAATTTTCTGCCAATCAGATTACTTGATCCAGGTTGTTGATACAAATTCATGTACTTAATGACAAACAGTGCAGATCCAGATCAGATGGCTTCTTCAGAATCAAATTGGCAGTTTGGAAGAAAAAGCCACTTACAGGTTTTACCATATATGGTTGTGGGAGCCATCTTGGATGCCAGATATTTTCCACAAACAAGACATTGTCCTAAGGACGCTTCGTATGCAGTTTGAGCTCAGTTGCCCCAGCTGTTTAGGTTTGCCTATATATGGTCATGGGGGCCATCTTGGAAGGTGGTTCCCACAATTTTTTGCAAATATAACTCTTTGCATGCTGGGTAATTTTGCATGCTTTTTTGTCATCTGTGGATTTTTTTTTTAAATCATTTTTTTTTTCAAAAAAATATTTCAGGAATACCATCAGAGTGTCAAAAAATTTGGATCCAAATCAGGCCCGACTTTGCAACACCTGTAAGTGGCTTTTCTTTCAAATTCTTGGCCGACTAAACTCAAATTGTATCTGAAGGATCTTTGGAACAAGATCTTTAAGTGTATAGAAAATATGTGAGTGTATGGAAAATATGCTTAAAGCCAAATATAACTTAACACTATATTTGAAACCATATTGTTCAGGTCTGGAATGAAATAAACATAAAAGTTTTGTCGGGCCTGATCTGGATCCAAACTGTTTGCAAAGGATATCAGCAGACAACAAAAGTCGCCACTAGTGGGGAAAGAGCTAAAAGAACTTGTTTCAATGATGATTCCTATACAATCTGAGTAATATACAATCTGAGCTTATTTGCCCCTGCAGTTTCAGGTTGGTTATAGGGGTTACCATATCTGTTCACAGTGGCCATCTTGGATTATGAGTCCCTACATTTTTTGTAAACCTGACAGCTCTTGTCCCAAGGATGTTTGATATGCAATTTGAACTCATTTGTCCCAGCAGTTTTGCTGATGTTGTTTAATGGGTTTACTGTATGTGGGACATATCAATGTTCTTGACCTCAAAACTTTGGGAGTGACCAAGAGCAGAAATTTTGCTATTATTTCTCAATATTATCTCCCTTTGCCTCGATGCACTATCTCAAAATGTTGTTCCAGTTTGCTTATCTCGTCAAAACAGAAGCCTTCTTCCTGGTCCCCCAAGTACTCATCAACAGTATCTATGTCACCTTCATTGCTTCCGAAATTTCTGCCTTAAAGGTTAGTTTTCAGATTTGGAGACAGATAGAAGTCCGCAGGGGCTGGAGAATACAGGCGATGAGGAAGGACCTTGAAGCTGCATTTAGTTGCAGCATTCACAGCAACTTGAGAGGTGTGGGCTGGTGCATTATCTAGCAAGAGCAGAACACCTCAAGTCAATGTAACGTTTAAAACCTAAATGCTACAAATTTGTATTTTCACAGAAAGTGACGTCATTATGTCATCAGAAAAATCTTCTGCTATCTTGACACGTGTGTGTTGTTGAGATTTTTCAGATATTGTCTCATATCTTAAACTTATTCATTAAAACTTAGCAAATTAGCATTACCAATATCTTTTACCTATTTTTTTCCTATAATTTCCGGTTTCCAATTCTTTATTTTTTGCATCATCCACAATTGTTTTATTTCTTTGATCATATTTTGTTTTGAATTATTAAATATTTATTTTGATGCCCATTATCATGACGACTGCAGAAAGAAATTGATAAGAAGTAAGTCTGTTAAGTCAAAGAAAACTGCCACTGATCCTGTCAAACAAGACAGTGTTGATGCTGTAGTAAATCAATTGAAGAACAGGTTTGGACATCAAATGATAGTGGGACTAACTTATTTATCACACACTGATGCCTAATTGGCTGTTATAGACCACTTAAAAAGCTGAACTGGTGTTATGATACATGTATTTTGTATTCTTTGGATGATCCACTGGCCTTCACATGGTATGGCAGAAGACGGTGAACAGTTACTCTGAGCAAACTCCAAGAAGCTGATGTTTACTTCCACAACTGATTACAGTATAAAGAGCATCACAAAAGCTGCTAGTGCAGGAAAGCAGGTATGAAAAAGTCACCAGCTTTCACTAAACACACCTCTCCCATCCCAATAGGTGATGCTGACAGTATTAAGGGATAAGATATAACTTGTTGCCTTTATTTGTACTTGTGTGTTTGAAAAAGTCAAAGAGTTGCCTCCAACGATGCAAGGCATGCTCCTTCATTAGTTATGACCAGATCAGAATTTACACCTGCTGAAGTAAATTAAGGTATAAGAACCGAGAGAAATGATCTGAAAAAAAAAAAGTCACGAAGAGGCTGATGCTACAATACTGCAGCAAGAAGTCGCCTTTGCAAACTAGGGGGCGAAAGGAATAAAAGTTACATTACGACACAGATTTCTTCATCTTGCTCTTAATTTCTACAACTTTTGGGGGCCCAGGAGGAGAGCAATAACCAAAGGAAAGTTTCAGCTCAATGTAGGTAAATTGTGTTTCTTTCTGTACATTTTTGCTCATTTCGCCTTTTAGATCTACCGGAACAGACCGGAAGAAAATGGCAGCGCCCATTACAAAGCATATCTTTTAGCATTTTCGGACAACTTTGGTTTGTTTTTAAACAATTTTCACTTTCCTGAAACAAAGTTCATAGCAGAGATCATTTGTGCTTATGTGACACAAATGGAAGCTGTTTCCAGCGTCACTTATATTTGGAAAATACATTTTCTTGTATAGTTTATAATGGCCAATTTTCAATGTTTTTCCACTAAATCAGGGGTGAGAATAGTCGCTAATAGTCAATCCTGAAATCCAAAAATTCTGTCCAGAAACTACTAATATTTTTCTTATTTCTCAATAAAACCATACGTTGAGGGTACCTCCCCTTTCTGAAGAAAAAACATATGTTTTGGGTACTCATTAGAAGCGCCTCAGGGAGGCACTTCTAATGAGTATCCACAACATATGTTTTATTGAGAAAAAAGAAAATTATTATGTGGGGTACTCCCTCTTATCTGGAGCTATGCAACTTATAATTTGTTTAATAATTAGTTTTTAAAGTTATTTCAGGCATATATTAACCCAAAGAACTACTTTGACACAAAAAGATGGTCTTGTGAACAAGTGTAAAAGTGAAATTTCATGCCTAAATTGAAAGTTCTCAATCCTGAAATCAGGATTAATCCTGAAGTTTCTCATCCCTGCTAAATTCAGAGCAATCTTTCAAGTGTTATTAAAATGTTTGTTGCATGTATGGTTTGACAGTCAGACCAGCTTTTAGCCTGCATACCAAATGCTATGTTTTTTCATGCTTCTTTATTGTCTGTGTTAGAACACTTGGGTCAAAATACAAATGAGCCAGCGCACGACAAAACCTACAAAATGACAAAAGACTCAGATAATCCTGTGCATCCACCCAGTCTGATCAGAGTCTTCACTTCACATTCAATGGGTAGCTAAGGACCCAAGTTTTTCTTCATGAGGACAACGAAGACTCTGATCAGACTAGGTGGATGCCCGGGCTGATCTGAGTCTTCCCTGGGTGCACATGCCATTTTGTACATTTTTTCATGCGTTGGCTCAAATGAAAATTCTAACCCGAGTATTCTCAGTAACCACAGGAAGCAGACAGACCACCAATGTAGAGATAAAAAGTGGTGACATATGCCTTCAGAAGACTCCCCCAGAATGGTCTGATTTGAATCAGCACATGCAGTCAGCAAATCTGCATCATATCCTCCCAGTTACAGATTTGATTTTGACATCCATCCAGTGCAGAAGAAGAGAGGGGATTTTCCCTGCTTAAATTGATTAGAAATGATCTCAGAAGTACATACAGACAAATTGTTTTAAATCACTGTCTAGAAATTCAGATGTTGTCAGATGAAATTTCCACATATGACCCATTGCCTGCTATAGATCACTGAAATGGCCGTGGTATCTGATCAAGGTGTCAGTTGTTTCAGACAAAAAAAAAATCCAGGAGAACTAAGACCCACAGTTATTAGATTGAGGTTGATGATCATGATCATTCGTGATATTCCAGAAGACCATAAAGCCTTGCGCGAATGTGACATCCGGTTTAACCAAAAGTAGAAAAACCAATACTGATAGTGTTATGATGACCGCTTTTTGTTTGACTAAAGATGAATTATTTTCAAGATTTTACATTAAAATCAACAATGGGAATACTTTTAAGCAAATAGTTTAGATGGGAATAAAATAATACCGACCAGTGGGGTTATTTTCTTACTTTTATTTTTGCAATAATCACCAGGAGCTCCGGGAAAAACAAGCGCAAGATTGTTGTTACTGATGACTAAATCCCCGACATCACTCAATTTATACCTGCCGTTTAGAATTGTTTGGAAAGTCATATACATGTATTAAGCAGAGAATTACACTATAAGCCAGTGACAGGCATTTTTCTCGACAAAATAGCAACTGAAAGTTAAAAATAAACACACAGTCTAACATGGTATTAGAGAACTCCATATCACTGACTGATTGATTAATTCATCGATTGACTGCTTTGCTAACACCATGCGCAGCATAAAAAGTACATTATGTTCTACTCAATGTGACCGGGTCGAGATTGATGGTTTGTTGATAGCTGACAGTTACAAATATACCTGAATAAGCAACAAAGTATACAAAGACCTGTCAGCTACACTGTTACCCAGTGTATCAGTCAGTAACCCAGGGTATAGTGGTCTGTCACATGGAGAGTATACCGGAATATTGGTCAGCGACAGAGTAAACCAAGACCTGCAAGCTACACTGTACATCCGTGTATCAGTCAGTAACCCAAGGTATAGCGGCCTGTCACTTAAAGTGTATACCGGAATATCAGTTGGAGACAAAGTATACAAAGACTTGTCAGCTACACTGTACCCCAAAGTATCAGTCTGTAACTTAGGGTATAGAAGCCTCCCACCTGACCAGATTGTCGGTCAGCGACAAAGTATAATAAGATCTGTAAGCTACACTGTACCCAGGTATAGCCGCCTGTCACCTGGAGTACATACCCGAATACCGTCAGCGAAAAAGTATACAAATACCTGTCAGCTACACTGTTACCCAGTATATTAGTCTGTAACCTGGGGTGTAGTAGCCTATCACCTGGAGTGTATACCGGAATATTGGTCAGCGACAAAGTATATGAAGACCTGTAAGCTACAGTATATCAGTCAGTAAGCCGGTGTATAGCGGCCTGTCACCTAAAGTGTAAACCAGTGAATATCGGTCAGCGACAAAAGTATACTATGAAACATTCCGGGTGACAGGCTGTTTTATCCCGGATTACTGACTGATACACCGAAAAACAGTGAGCTGACAGATGTTCGTATACTTTGTCGCTGACCGATATTCCGGTATAGCCATACACTCCAAGGGTATAACCCAGGTTACTGACTGATACATTGGGGTACAATTAAGCTGGTAAGACTTCATATACTTTGTTGCTGACTGATATTCGGGTGTACACTAGTGACAGGCCACTATACCCCGCGTTACTGACTGACACAGGGGTACAGTGTAGCTGAGAGGTCTTCGTATACTTTGTCGCTGACTGATATTCCGGTATACACTCCAAGTGTCAGAGGCTATACCCGGGTTACAGACTGATACACAGGGTAAAAGTGTAGCTTACAGGTCTTAGTATACTCTGTTGCTGACTGATATTCTGTTATGCACTTCAAGTGACAGGCCGCTATACCATGGGTTACAGACTTATACTTTGAGGTACAGTTTATCTAACAAGTCTTAGTATACTTTGTCGCTGACCGATATTCAGTGGTATATACTTTAGGTGACAGGCCGCTATACACTGGATTACTGACTCATATACTGGGGAGCAGTGTAGCTTACAGGTCTTCATATACTTTGTCGCTAACTGATATTCTGGTATACATTCCATGTGAAGGCCACTATACCCCAGGTTAAAGACTAACATACTGGGTAACAGTGTAGCTGACAGGTATTCGTTTACTTTGTCACTGACCGGTATTTGGGTATGTACTCCAGGTGACAGGCGGCTATACCTGGGTACAGTGTGGCTTACAGATCTTATTATAGTTTGTCGCGGACCGACATTCTGGTCCAGGTGAGAGACTGCTATACCTTAAGTTACAGACTGATACTTTGGGGTACAATGTAGTGGACAGGTCTTTGTATACTTTTTCTCCGAATGATACTCCGGTATACACTTTAGGTGACAGGCCGCAATACCCTGGGTTACTGACTGATACATGGATTTACAGTGTAGCTTACAGGTCTTGGTTACTCTGTTGCTGACCAATATTCCGGTATACTCTTCATGTGACAGACCACTATACCCTGGGTTACAGACTGATACACTGGGTAACAGTGTAGCTGACAGGTCTTTGTATACTTTGTTGCTTATTCAGGTATATTTATAACTGTCAAGTATCAACAAGAAATCCGCGGAAAGCGATGTCGCACCTGCAGGGATTAAGTCATACAAGTTCCGTTTGTATTGAAAAAAATCTATTTTGCAGTATTCAAGAAATTGATGGGTTGGTTTGTAAGAAAAATGGACAAAGTAGAAAATTTGGAATATTGGCTTGCAAAATTTTATCTAAACCTGTCCATTATTTCACAAGATATTGATAATGAGTGGATATCATTTTTGCCCATTAATCAAGGCCAGTAACTCCGCTGAAAATTGACGAAAAATGTCATGTGACAATCCAAAGCTAGGTATTGTTAACAACAATATGTATGCAAAATATGATCCTAATCCATCAATTCTTTCACAAGATATTGAGCGGAAACCAATTTTGGGCATAAATCAAGGGCCCCTAACTCTGCTGAAATGAATCTGAGATTTATGTGCAAACAATATGCACATCTTCAGACCATGACCTAATCATCTGTGAAGTTTCAAAACTATTGGCCTAAAACTGCAGGAGGAGTTGCGCTCACGAAACACCCACTGACTATAAGGGTTTTAGGTAAAAACTGACTAAGTTAACAAAGCGGAAAAAGTTGAAAAAAAAAAAAAAATCTAAGATTTATGTGCAAGCAATATGCAAATCTGCAGACCCTGACCTAATCATCTGTGAAGTTTCAAAACTATTGGCCTAAAACTGCAGGAGGAGTTGCGCTCACAAGACACCCACTGACTATAAGGGTTTCAGGTAAAAACTGACTAAGTTAACAAAGCGGAAAAAGTTGAAAAAAAAAAAAATCTAAGATTTATGTGCAAGCAATATGCAAATCTGCAGACCCTGACTTAATCATCTGTGAAGTTTCAAAACTATTGGCCTAAAACTGCAGGAGGAGTTGCGCTCACAAGACACCCACTGACTATAAGGGTTTTAGGTAAAAAAAAAAAAAAATCTGAGAATTATGAGCAAACAATATGCACATCTACACACCATGGCCAAAACATCTGTAAAGTTTCAAAATGATTGGCCAAAAACTGTAGGAGGAGTTGCGCTCACGAGACGCCCACTGACTATAAGGGTTTTAGGTAAAAACTGACTAAGTTAACAAAGCAGAAAAAATTGAAAAAAAAATCTGAGAATTATGAGCAAACAATATGCACATCTACACACCATGGCCAAAACATCTGTGAAGTTTCAAAATGATTGGCCAAAAACTGTAGGAGGAGTTGCGCTCACGAGACACCCACTGACTATAAGGGTTTTAGGTAAAAACTGACTAAGTTTACAAAGCGGAAAAAAATTGAAAAAAAAATCTGAGAATTATGAGCAAACAAAATGATTGGCCAAAAACTGTAGGAGGAGTTGCGCTCACAAGTCAATTGTTGACGAAAGGACAAACGGACGGACGAACGGATGGGTCACGGCACGCCTATATATCGCACCTGCGTGCTAACGCATGTGCGACAACAAACCATCAATCTTGACCCTGTCACATTGAGTAGAACATAATGTGCTTTTTATGCTGTGCATCGTGTTTGCAAATCAATCAATCAATCAGTGATATAAAGTTCTCTAATACCATGTTAGATTGTGTGTTTATCTTTAAATTTTCAATTGCTGTTTCGTCAAGAAAAATGCCAGTCACTGGCTTATAGTGTAATTCTCTGCTTAATATATGAATGTGTGTTTATCTTTAAATTTTCAATTGCTATTTTGTCAACAAAAATGCCAGTCACTGGCTTATAGTGTAATTCTCTGCTTAATATATGAAAGTCTGTTTATAAAGGATAAAGTTTACTGAAACTTATATCGGAGATTTAAATATTTATTCTATTATCTCAAGGAGTGAAAATATAGACTTTCCAAACAATTCTAAACGGCGGGTACAAATTGAGTGATGTCGGGATTTAGTCATCAGTAACAATCTTGCACTCGTGTTTCCCGGAGCTCCTGGTGATTATTGCAAGGATAAAAGTAAGAAAATAAACCTACTGGTCGGTATTATTTTATTCCCATCTAAACTATTTGCTTAAAAGTATTCCCATTGTTGATTTAAATGTAAAATCTTGAAAATAATTCATTTTTACTCAAACAAAAAGTGGTCATTACAACACTATAAGTATTGGTTTTTCTACTTTCGTTAAAACCGGATGTCACGTTGTGCGCAAGGCATTATGGTCTTCTGGGATAAAGCGAATGAGAGTGAGCAGTCTGAAGAAGAGACTGAAGCTTCCAAAGGTGCATCTGATGATGACTCAGATTATGGGTTTGGTACTGATAGTGACTTGGATGAAGAGACAGTCTTCAGCAGACTGTTCAAAATGGACAGAACAGCTTAAGTAAATCCACTAAAAAGACTATTGACATATAACTGGTATACCGTAACTGGGTTTCCAAAATTCTATCTGCTTCTTGAGGTGTCCAAAATTTTATGCGTTTTATAGCAGTAAGTAAAAATTACACAAAACTCAAAAAAGCTACATGGAAACAAGAAGTGTCACATTTAGTTTTTGAAGAAACGAAAAATAAAAAACACCTGTCTCCCTGATGTATCAGTTAATTGTATGTTGTGCAAAGCAACATGAATATATTTATTATAGGGTGTGATGTTTATTTGGCTGGTATGGGATGTGATCTCAGAGTAAAATATGTATTATATTTTATACTACTGCTAGTAATAGGTTGTATTACAGCATATATGGTAGCAGTTCAGTATTTTAACCATGAGAATATCGTTCAATTTGGTTATGTAAAACTTACATAAGTATAAGAATTTCGTGAACTACGAGAGAATTATGCTCAGTAGGGCTATAAATATTGCTTGGCGAATGTGACCGGTCATTCAAGGTTTGACAGGCCATAGGAGCGAGCAGTTTCGTTCAGGTTTCTGTGCGCTATGAGTGACGTAGAGGAAGTGATGGGGCAGAGAATCTAAGCCAGCAGTCACAGAAAATAAATGATAAGTACCCTAGTTATACTTCTTTACCAGAGACAATGTTTTGCTATTTGCTCCGTTTACATGAACAATATTTTGAATTAACTGTGGTCAGAATATTTTTATACAAGGTAAAGGATCTTTCGGTATTTTTGGATCAGAGAATCTCAAAAGCAAAGTGTTGGCAATTAGATTATAGATCATGAGTTATGTATCTTGTGCGTGATTTTGTTTTGAGAAAGAATGAAAGATTATAGGGATAGAGCTCTGCTTCAGAGATGGATTCATATAGAAAAGAAATAAATGTATGGTTATGTAGCTTTCTTATTCAGAGGTTGTCTCTGTCTAAGAGGAGAAGCTACTGTATATGTACATGTAGCTTTCTTATTCAGAGACCTAGTTTCTGTTTAAGAGGAGAAGTTACAGTTCATGGTTATGTGCTTATCTTATCTAGTTTTGGAGATGTGAATAAATGTTTTGAAACGCTGTAGTCTCAAGGGGAAATACTCCTGTGAAGAGTATGTGGATACTATTTTCAGTAGTATTTGCCCATCATTCTTGTTTGAGTTTAATGAGCTAGAGATTGGAGAATTTAAAAAAAATAGGTTTAGATAGTTCTAAATTCGGTCTGCATTCAATGCAGGGGGGTGGGGGTGGGGGGTGCTTTGGCAAACAGTGGGTTTGTGTGTGACCGGCTCTTCAAAAAGCATGGACGTTGGCGGAGCGATACGGCAAAAGATGCATGGACGATGGCGGAGCGATATGGCAAAAGATGCTTATGTAAAAGAAAAAGACAAAATTAAACGTTCAGTTTCTTTAAATTTAGGAATTTAAATTCTTTACAGTATACGTCCTGTTCTTTTTTAGTCAAATAAATGAACATGCACTCTGGGTCTGTGCTTGCCATCACACATGTATACTTTGTTGTGTTTATATTACTTCAGGGATAACACCGGAAGTTATACATGGATATGAGGTACATGTAAGATGCGATTTATTGGTTTATGCAAGAGATACTTAGCATTGGTGTGGTATATGTACGTCAGTTAATAATTCTGTGTATTATACTTTCTTTCCAAAATTAAGAAGTTTAGATAATAAATACTTTATGTTTCGTCTGAATGAAATGAAAGAAAACATAAATATACTTATTATAGGGTGCGATATTTATTTGGTTGGTATGGGATGTGATCTCAGAGTAATTAAGAAGTTTAGATAATAAATAATTTATGTTTCATGGAAGCTCTGGGCTATCAACCCTCATGATAGAAATATGTGGAGATCTGGTGTGAGATCTGCCATGTGTGCAGCAAGCCAGCTATCTGGAAGGGGGCCCACTGATGTGGATGTTGCCCCTGTACCTGCACGTTAATCAAAAATCTGATTATGATGATGATATGATGTGATATATGATGAATAAAATGAAAGAAAACATAACTGAAATTGTTGAAGGGGACATAAAACCTCAATACAAACTAACAACCCAAATAAGGGTAAATGGTTTCTAAACGGTAAGTTTGTGTTGAGGTTTTACGGCCCAGTCAACCCAATGGGGTCATGTTCGAGGGCAGTCAGTTTACCTAACCACACTTTACTGGGCAGGCTTAGTCCTCTAAGCAGTTACCCAGTATTTTGCCAATTCTTTTGCCAGAAACTGACAACTCTGACAACTGCCTTTCTTGAATCAACAGAAGGGAGACAAGAGGGCCACGGCTCGCTCATCTGAGTGACATAGCCACTGCAGATATACAGATATTATGCAACATTTTTCCAATCCTACCATCTAATGCAACTAATGCAAAGATCATCATTTAAGCAGTTCTTAGTTTTGAAGAAAAATATATGGGCATGACAGTCAATGGAGTGTGATCATTTGAACAAACTCTAAATCACATTTCAACAGTAGGATCAATGTGAAATTTGGTGGAAATTGGCAAAGTGGTTTCTAAAGAATCATGATTTTATATATTTAAACAGCACAGTGGCAGGGAAATACAATAAACATTGACAAGATGGCGGCCATCTTGGATTTCCAATCAGAATGATTTTAGTTACTGTTGATCTACAAGTCACCTCGATACTTCCAATGAACTTTGAGTCAATTGCCCTTTTGGTTCAGGAGAAAAAATTTAAAATAGATTTTCAAGATGGATGCCATGGCCACCATTTGGGATTTCCTATCGGAACGATTTGAGCTTTTTTTGATCTACAAGTCACCCCGATGCTTCCTACCAAGTTTCGAGTCAATTGGCCTTTTGGTTCAGGGAAGAAGCGAAAATTTGATTTTCAAGATGGCCACCATCTTGGATTTCCGATCGGAATGATTTTAGCTATTTTTGATCTACAAATCCTGATGCTTCCTACCAATTTTCAAGTCAATTTGCCCTTTGGTTCAGGAAAAAAAGCGAAAAAAAAAAAAAAAAAAAAGAGTTTCAAGATGGCCGCCAGGCCATTAGAACAATTTTAGCTATTTTTTTTTTATCTAAAAGTCACCCCAATGCTTCCTACCAAGTTTAGAGTCAATTGGCCTTTCTGTTCAGAAGTAGAAGCGAAGAAAAGATTTTCAAGATGGCCACCATGGCAGATATCTTGGATTTCCGATTGGAACGATTTTAGCTATTTTTGATCTACCAAGTTTTGAGTCAATTGGCCTTTTGATTCAGGAGAAGAAGCTAAAAATGAAGTTTTTAAAAGTAAACATATTTTAACAAGCAATACTTTACCTATAGATAATGTGCTATTCTTTCTGTATTTCAACCTTCCACAGAAAAAACAACAGTTCAGTCATCTTAAAGAGTCTTAATCCAGACGGGTCCCCTTAAGCGATACCTGTGTGATGTCACTCTTCCCGCTCTTTTGATCACGTGTCAGTTTCTTTGAAGGATAAAAACAATATAAGTGAGTTACGTGGGGTGGGAGGGGGGTGGGGGGCAAAGGGAGGTGGGATTCTATTATCTATAGGTTCAGTATTGCTTGTTAAAATATGTTTTACTTTTAAAAAACTTCATTTAAACTGCAGAATACATTAACCTATAGATAATGTGCTAGAATTTGCAGATTAGGAGGGAGGAGCTCTCCTAGTTCTAACACAATTAATAATATATGTATATATATATATATATATATATATATATATATATATATATATATATATATATATATATATATATATATATATATTGAATCCCTGTCTTCTGGATTAAGGCTCAGGAAACTCTTAGTCCGGCCTCGGTGGCTCATTGGATGCGCCGTCCGACTGGAGACCAGGAGGTAGCAGGTTTAACCCCCGCCGAGGTCAGCAACATTCTTTCGTAGAGATTGATCGTGAAATATTTTCTACGGTCATTCTCTCCCTTCCGCTGATTCAAGAAGGGCAGTTGTCAGTTTCTGGCAAAAGAATGTGCACAATACTGGTTAACCGCTTAGAGGACTAAGCCTGCCTAGTAAACGTGTGGTTAGGTAAACTGACCGCGCTCTACATTGACCCCATTGGTTTGACTGGGCCGTAAATCCTCATCACAAAAAAAAACTCTTAGGAATAAGATACATTCATGATATAGATATCTTAAGAATGATCTAAATTCTTAACATATCATATCATCATCATAATTGGATTTTTGATTAACGTGCAGGGACAGGGGCAACATCCACATCAGTGGGCCCCCTTCTAGATAGCAGGCTTGCTGCAGGCATGGCAGATCTCACACCAGATCTCCAGGTATGTCTATCATGAGGGTTGATAGCTGAGAGCTTCCACTCTCTGCAATCCCTCTCTGTCAGCTGCTTCCATGTCATCTTGGGCCTCCCAGGCCCACGCTTTCCCTCAACCTGTATGTGAAAGGCTGTCTTTACTGCATCACTGGAGCGTTCCACATGTCCATACCAGTGGAGCCTTCTCTCCTTCAGAATGAGGTCCAGATCCTCAATGCCAAGCCACACAAGTAGCTCACTGGACCTGGTGGTGACAATGTCTTGCGGCCTGACATTGCAGATCTGTCTGATCATTGCCCTGTCATTTCACTGCAGACCCTGGAGGTTTGGCCTTGTCAATGGCCAAGTCTCACTGCCCCCAACCACTTTTTGGGCAACAACTATTGGGCTCAAAGTATGGAGATTAGCTGCTTGTTGAGACATGTCCCTCAGGTAGAATTTAGCAAAAGTAGAGGACTGATTCCATACTGCTGCTTTGAGTATTTCACTGAGCAGAACTTAATCAAAGAATGCCCAAGAAGAAGATAGCGCCCTAACTTCATGAGCTTTGATTTTTAGGAAAGAAATATCTCTACGGGTGAGTTTCCTTCAGGCAAGTTTAATAGTATAAGATATCCATCTTGAGACTGAAGCCTTAGAGATATCTTGATTGCCTTTAATTGGTAAAAATAATCTAGTCCTGTTCTGGCAATAAGAACGTCATTTTAAGATAAAACTTTAATGCTCTTATCGGGCATAAAAGTCTGTTCGAATGCTCCCTAATACATATTCGAGCTAAAGAAAGGATAACTATAGGATCTGGGCAAATGGATGGAAGCTGGTTCTTTGCCAAAGTTTGTACTATCAATGATACGGAACCATCAGATTGATTGAACCTTAAATGATTTTCATCCATTGCTAAAGCATGAATTTCGCTACATCTTTTAGCAGTGGCAAGAGCTAATAGAAATTCTGTCTTTATCGTAACATGAATTTTAGATGCCTTATGTAAAGGTTCAAATGGAGACTTTTGTAGGGAAACTAAGACCCAAGATCCCATTTTGGTATAAGAGATCTTTGTACTGGACGTTGTAATTCAAAGGATCTAATTAATTCTGACAAGACTGGGTTAGATCCCATTCTATTACCAGTCTTGAATTTAAGAGTATTAGAGATCATAGCCCTATAACCTTTGATTGTACTTATTTGATACTTTTTCTCAGAGAAAAGGATAATAAGGAAGTCGGCTATCACTGTAAGAGGGGCCAAAACCGGATTAACCTTCTTTCTATAACCAGGGTAATTAAAAGTAATAATTACTTTTATTACTCTCATTAAAATTTAATTAATATCATTATATTTTGAAGTTTTTAAAATTATTAAAATTCATAATTAGTAATAACTTATATTCTTTAAAACCGTTTTCAGAATTATAAGTTTATATTCAAAATATTTTGAATCAAGTATTCTGATAAGGTGGTCAATATTAATCAGGGACTCAGCAGCTGTGTCTTTCTCTTTGTAGAAGAGTCTAACATGTGGTCAAGGAGTGATAGCCTCAGTCTGGTCTTATCATTAACTAAGGTCTGTCCATATTAGGTAGTCAGGTAAGGCTTATCAGATACATCTATCTATATATCCAATGAAAAGAGAGATAAGAAAAGGTTTGTCTGGTTTGAGAATGAGGCTGTGTCTGGGATGCTGGGAGTTGTGTTAGAGAGTTAGCTATAGAGAGAGGAGCAGATAGATATATTTTGAATTTAAATTGAAGTAAAACAGAATAAATGAACAAAATGTAGTTTCAGTTTTAATAAAGTTATTTCATCAGTAGAGACTGCCAGGTGGGAAGGAAGTGTTATGATTAATAAGAAGAAATTCAGAAAATAATTAAATATACAGTAAAATGGAAAATGGTGACTGTTATATCCCCATTAAAGTAATTAAACTTTAATTGGCCCAAGGTGCTCGGGTCAAATTTCTATGACACCAATTGGAGTATACGACCCATTTTGCATCATAGATTTTCTAAGCAGATTTTCGTCTTGATTTTGAGACAAATTCTGCAAGCTTTGCGAAAACTTTTTATCTCTAATTGATTGTTTGATAACTCCCAAGCATGAAGAGCGAGTAATGGGAGATTTGGATGCTGAAACTTTCCCTTTGCTTGTGATAGCAGTTTTGGAAAGAGCGGAAGATGAATTGGAGCTGATACTAATAGTTGTAACACCTCTGAAAACCACGGACATTGGGGCCAAAGAGGGGCAATAAGAACTATTCTGCACTGAGATTGTTGAATCTTGGTAGTACAGATGGTATCAGAATTGTCGGTGGGAATGCATATGCATGAAGATAATTCCAGTCCATTGACAAAGCGTCCGTCACTAAGGCATGATTGTCCGGAACTGGAGATACATACAATGGGAGTTTGTGATTGAATCGTGTTGCAAACAAATCCACATTGGGGTAATTGAGCATTTGGAAGACGGAGTTCAGTACCGATTGATCCAAAGCCCATTCTGTTTTGAGAGGCCTGTCCAATCTCGAAAGACGGTCTGCGAATATGTTGAATTTGCCTGGGATATGGCGAACTCTGATCAAGATATTCCAGGCATCAATGGAGGATTTTCCATACCTCTACGCATAGGTTGGGAGAATGTGTTCCTCCTTGGTTGTTGGTATAAGAGACATTGGTTGAGATCATAAAACAAGAGTGGTGAATATATTTTATGGCTTTCTTCAGTGCTAAATGAATGGCCATCATTTCTAACATATTGATACGGAGCTGGGATTGGTCTTCTGACCAGCGACCATGAAAGGATAGTCTCATCGGCTTTAGATGAGGTCCCCATCCAAAATGACTGGCATCCATGAAAAGGAATGTATTGGGTTCCGGAGGATGAATGGATGTTCCCAAAGCGAAGCAATTAGTGTCTATCCACCATTTCAAGTGGAATCGAATCATGTTATTTATCGGAACGTAATGATCGATTGGAAGAATGTGTGGTCTCCAGACAGATAAAAGACACATCTGAAGAGGACGTAAGTGTAGTCTGTCTAGGAGAATGAAATCTGCTGCTGCAATGAGTTTGCCCAAAAGAGAAAGGAAAGTTCATGTAGAAACTTGCGTCTGGGAAAGAAATAGTTTGATAGTCAGAAGTGGGGAATCGACTCCTGTGGTACCCTGACTATATTCTATTGTGTCAGAAATTCCATCCCTATAAACGTGAATTTCTGGGCTGGTATCAAATCTGACTTCTTTAGATTTGGAATGAAACTAGACTTTGTACAGTTTGTAGGCAATATTTGGTCTGAGATATTAGTCGATTGTGAATTAGATCTCTTATAAGCCAATTGTCTAGGTATGGAACTACGGGATGGCACATTGGCGCATGTGCGATGTTATAACGTCCATCAGTTTGGTGAAAATCCATGGACTTAGAACCATTCTAAAGGGTAAGACTGTGAACTGAAAGACCTGACCTTCGAACATGAACCGTAGACACTTGCGAGATCGAGGATAAATCAGAACATGCAGGTAATCACCTGTCAGGTCTATAGAGACAGTCCAATCATGGACAAATATCGATTGACATACTGATTTGACTGTCTCCATTTTGAATGGTTGTTTCATTATGTATTGATTTAGCATCTAAAGATTACTGGACGTAACTTTCCATTCTTTTTTGGTATAAAAAATAGCCAGGAATAAAAGCCGGGAGTTCTTGGATCTTGTACCCTTTCCACTGCTGGTTTCTGGAGAAGATTCAGATCTCTTGTTCCAGTAACGGGGAGGAAGACTGACTTATCGGAACTGACGATAGAGTAGGGGTTGACTTAAATGGTATCCTGAAACCGTCTCAAACGGTAGAGAGGACCCATTTGTTGTTTGTTAATTCTCCACACTGTTCCACAAAATGGGCCAATCTTCCTCCCATTGGAATATCTGGGCGTGGCAAAATAGGCAGTGGAAAAGGTTGGCTTTCAGAACTTTGTGGAAGATGAGGCTTGTTTGGAGGAGGGGAACTGCTTGGAGTTACTGCTCCTCTTATTAAAGTCCTTTCTAGTACCGGATGTAAAGGACTGGGTCTGAGTTTAAGACCTGTATGTTTGAGACTGTTTAGGTCTAGATGGTTTGTTCGGCAGTTTGGGTATTTTGAAAGCTTTTGTAGCCAAATAAGATGCTTTCTGTTGTTGGTTAGCATTTGTTGAGGAGGAGGCTAAATATCTCTGTTGTTGCGCTTCGTAATTAGATTTAGAGACCTCCTTAATTTTATTACCGAACAACGATTTAGCATTTATTGGAGCATTCCGTAACTCGTAACCGGAGTTGTCCAATAGTAATTTTGAAGTGGCTACTGCAGTGTCGTGTCTAGCCTGAAATAGTTCAGTAGCCAGAATGGTAGACATTGCTACTGAGTGTCTAATGGATTTGGCTACAGCCTCCAAGAGTCTAGACAGAGCCGGGGCTGACATTGACTCTTGTTGGAGGCATAAATAGGCTGCCGAAGAGAACAAATCCACATGCCAATTGATCACCACTAATTTGCGAGCTCTCAGTTCCAAGAATTCTAAATTCTTTACTTGCACAGAACATCTTCCCCTAGTAGAAATGTCCAAAAGCAAAGCTTCAGGTTCTAGTACAGGAAGGTTTTCTGTGGGGAAATATTGCTTGAGGCTTTTATAATATTTGGTGGGCGCTAAGGACGAACCAAATGTTGAGGTTATAACCAATCTTTAGTCAAAGTTTCAGAGTCTATTCTACTCTGAATGAATTTGGTGGTATTTTCAACCAATTTAGACTGTGGGAGCATCAATAATGGAGAAGCACGATTCTCCATCAAGTGCTCTATTCCTGACAATGGCTTTGTGGGAGTATTTTCCTCGGTTGGTTTAGGACATAACTCCTCAGGAAGCAGTCTGAAAACCTCATTAATAGCCCTGTCAAAGGGCCAGGTTTCCGAGTTGGATTCAGAACCTGAGTCCTTTGTTTGTTGCCCCACATTATCTGAATGTATAATCAGTGTCCGATCCATAATTCTAACAGCTTGCACAGTACTCGGAACTTCTGCAACCTGCGGAGATACTCTTGTTCTTTTATATCTTCCATAATCATGAATGGAATGATTTGACGAAGAAGAAGAAGACGATGTCGAACGCCTTCTTCTTTTGTGTGAATGTTTTGACCTCTTGGATCTGCTTTTGCTTCTCTTGTGAGAAGCTGAAGAGGATCTAGAAGAGGAGGAAGAAGAAGACGATCTGTGTCTTCTCCTCTTCTTTGACTTGTGTTTGGTCTTTAGGCAAATCTCTTCTACTGTGCCTAGGAGATGTGTGCCTATTATCTGATACCCAAGTATTACTTGGCAGAGCTATGACTATGCTTGGGTCAGAGATCTGACTAAAATCAGGCTCAAGGGGCAGTAATACTCTTTTTGAGGTAGAGGAGCTCTGAGGCTCATTCTGTAATGACTGCTCAGAACTCCTATGTGTTCTACTTGCTACCAGGTAATCATTATCAGTCGTCTGATGTGTGATGACTGGTGCCTGGTGAACTGACTGTTGCCCGGCAAGTGGTAATCACTGAATTATTTCTTAAAATGACTGTCTGGATTAAGACTCTTTAAGATGACTGAACTGTCGTTTTTTCTGTGGAAGATTTAAAATACAGAATAGAATAGCACATTATCTATAGGTTAATGTATTGTGCAGTTAAAACAGATTTTCAAAATGACTGCCGGTGGCCATCTTGGATTTCCGATCGGAATAATTTTAGCTAATTTTGACCTACGTCACCCAGATGCTTCCTACCCGGTTTCCAATCAATTGACCTTTCGGTTCAGGAGAAGAAGTGAAAAATAGATTTTCAAGATGGCCACCATGGTGGCCATCTTGGATTTCCGATCGGACCGATTTTAGCTATTTTTGATCTACAACTCACCTTGATGCTTCCTACCAAGTTTCGAGTCCATTGGCCCAGGGGTGTAGGAGTAGGCTTTTAAAACAATTGTTGATGCCGCACGACGCACAACGGACATTGACTGAACACAATAGCTCATCTTGAGCACTATGTGCTCAGGTGAGCTAAAAATGACCGTAGAAAATATTCCATGATCAATCTCCATGAAAGCATGGTGCCTGTGGGGATCGAACCTGAAGCCTCTTGATCACCAGTTGGACGTGCATCCAACTGTGCCACCAAGGCCGGATCCTAAGCGGTAAGCAGTTGCTACCTGGGTCCCTAAAATTTAGGACCCCTAAATTTTGTAAGTCTCAGGGGCCTTGGTGGCCCCTGCCTGAAAAAAAGTTAAGGTTTTCCAATTATATAGCTCTACAATCTGCCAATATAAGGAACTGATGGAAATTGAACTTGTGACTATATTCACCGCAACACCTAGAACTATATATGTGAAGGACACTTTAAAGACTTCTGACTAGTAACAACCACATATTCTTTGAGCCAGTGCATGACAAAACCTACAAAATGGCATGTACACTCAGCGAACTCAGATCGGCCTGGGCATCTGTCCAGTCTGTTCAGAGTCTTCACTGTCGGCATGAAGAAAGCTTGGGTTCTTAGCTACCCTATGAGCACACAGCGAAGACTGATCAGACTGGGTGGACGCGCAGGCTGATCTGAGTCTTTGCTGGGTGCACATGCTATTTTGTTGGTTTTGTCATGCGCTAGCTCATTTCTCTTTTTCTTCACTGACATTTATTCTATCTTTTTTTTTTGCCCGAGGCTGTATAACTGGGAGAATGTGATTTCATTGCTATGTTTGATATTGTGCTTTAATAAATAAAAAATTAGTGACATATTTGGTTTAAATTTTGTTGTCAGAGGACATAAAAGTTGGATATTCTCATAATGTGCTAAACTCAACCATAAAATATTTTGTGGAAATGTTGGGAAATTTGAGAGATAAAAGACCTAGTGAAGGTTTATGTCACAGTTTTAAACTATTCAAGGGATTTGACAACGCTTGCTAGACTTTCTTCCATCTTTATAAAAGGGACATAATTTTTGTGGCTGCTGTTTGCTTTCAAGCCCCTTCAGAAAAGGGATCTACTCTAAAAGGAAAGAACTTGCTCCCAAAAGGGGTCTACCCAAAGGGAGTTTTTTCCTTGTAGAGTAGACCCTTTTTCAGAAGGTAGGCATTACAATATGAGAGTTACTTCCCCAGAAAGTGTATGCATTTACCTCAACACAGTAATGCACAGCATATAAAAAATAATCTCCCTGGCTCCAGTGAAAGACAGGGAAGAATATGTGTCTTAAATACATACCAGAGTGCACCACTCTACCTTGGTAATATGCTCACTTTCTTAGGTACAGGTACATAGGTTAGCATTTCTCTTTTTAATGTCTACTTGTTTTTTTGTTTTTGTAGAGTGGACTTGTTCTAAAACACAAACAATTGGTGCTGTCACCTTCAAGATATCTCTTGCATATCTATCATGCATCACTCTTTATTTAGATCTATGTGAAGCTGTGCTCGAAAAGAAAAAGAAGAGTGTGATGGATGGAAAAAAGATGTATATTTATAATATGCAAATTAAATACATATTTTTTTTTAACTTTTAGAAAAGATTTAGGTATTTGCTAAACAGCAAGATTATGCAGACTGTTAGTAACTGCAAAGATAGTAAGACCCCTGCCAACTTTCTTACCCTAAATTTATCTTGGTGAGGCACTTCTAATTAGTACCCATACATTCTTATGGAGAAACAAGAAAAAATACCCCAGCATTATCACTAAATACTCATCCTTAATAAGTCCTCTGTGCATGTGCAAACTGCAAAAGACCTGAACAAACTTTTTAAATGATCTTTGATGGTCACATTCACTTGTTTTTCCATCTCAACAGCGTCTGGTGCTGAGTAAACGCTTTTAACCTACGGTGTTAGTTTTCATACTTAACCGTTAAATTGCCAATCACAACAATTTCTGTCTGCTTTGTCACCTGCTTGTGATTTATAGGCCATTTTTGCAAACAGTGTGGACCCAGATCAGACTACTTCTCTAGGAGCAGTCTGATCAGGGTCCACACTGTTTTCCTGTAAGCAAAAATAGGTTTGAAAAGTTTGCAATAATATTCAGCAGACAACATAAACAGACGACATTTTCAGATGCAGGTTTTCTTGGCATTTTAGGGGTTAAGGTGACTGGATACACTTAGTAGTTCTTCTGTCATTTTGTACAAGGGAGACAACTTTTGTGACTTCCTGTTTCCTTTCCTGTACACCAAGACCCTTCTGAAAGAGGCTTACATGTGCTCCAAAAGGAAAGAATTTGTATCAAAAGGAAGCAGTTTCTTTTCCTTCAGATAAACTGCTGCTTTTCAGAAGGATGGCAAAAATGTGACAGAACTGTCTCCCCTGAAAATTACCCATAAAACAGAAGTCACAACAACATTCTATTATTTTTTAATTTTTTTTTTAAGAAAAATTTCATGAACTGTCTGTTAGGCAGATGATTCAAATGAAATATCAAAAGCCTTATTTTCTCTCAAAAATACAAAATAATATACACATATGTATTTGAGAATGTCACCTGCAACCATTTTGAATGATACTTTTAGAAACTTGAAATTTCTAAGTTGTCTACCTTGAAGACAATACACAATGTCATAGGATGCTATGGTTTCAAACAGATAAAAAATGTTCATTTGTTGTCTGTTAATTTCACCTAGAAGATAAACTAAGTTTATGAAGAAATGGAGCCACAGTGACCAGCAATTCCACATTCCTCACCCAAGACCACTGTCTCTATAGGGTTGCTATGCTGAATATGGATTCAGTGTTTAACAGAACTGACACTCTGAGTTTGAATAGCTGTCTGCCTTAAGATCGCTAGAGCCTAAGCCCTGTCATGATGCATCTGTTTTCCTTCTTTTACTTGTATCTGCAATGTAGAAATAATGTGAAAATTGCACTGCATTTCTGTATGACCAGCACCTCATAACTCCAGATAAGAGGTAAAAATGAAGTTTTTAAAAGTACTAGAAATGTGTCAATATGACACAGATGCCCCCGCCCAGGGCCATCCTCACCCACATGCAGGCATTTTGCAAAAAATAAAGTTGAAAAAAGGGCCATAACTCTTATAATAATTGGCAGATTTTACCCTAAATCGAACTTGACCTATATTTTATGACTATATACCTGTGTATAAAATATGACTCCAATACACCAATCTTTTTTTAAAAAATATCAAAAGAAAAACATTTTTAGAAAGTGAAAAGGGCCATAACTCCCATAAAAATGGGTGGATTATACCCTAAATCAAACATGACCTCTATTTTATGTTTATATACCTGTGTATAAAATATGAATCCAATACACTAATGTTTTCAAAAGATATCAAACGGAAACTATTTTTCAACATTGAAAAAGGGCCGTAACTCAAAAAATAATTGGTGGATTTTACCCTAAATTGAACTTGACCTATATTTCATAATTATATGCTCATGTATAAAATATGAATCCAATTCACTAATCTTTTCAAAAGTTATGGAACAGAAACCATTTTTCAAAGTTGAAAAAGGGCCATAACTCCCAAAACAATTCGTGGATTTTATCCTAAACTGAACTTGACCTACATTTTATGATTATATACCTGTGTATAAAATTTGAATCCAATACACTAATCTTTTCAAAAGATATCGAACAGAAACCATTTTTCAACTATTTTTCAATGTTGAAAAAGGGCCATAACTCCAAAAATAATTAGTGGATTTTACCCTAAATCGAACTTGACCTATATTTTATAATTATATGCTTGTGTATAAAATATGAAATCAATACACTAATCTTTTCATAAGTTATGGAATGGAAACCATTTTTCAAAGTTGAAAAAGGGCCATAACTCCCATTAATTATATACCTATGTATAAAGTTTGAATCCAATACACTAATCTTTTCGAAAGATATCGAACGGAAACCATTTTTTTAAAGCTGAAAATTTTTCAAAGTTGAAAAAGGGCCACAACCCAAAACAAGAGGCCCATGGGCCACAGGTCGCTCACCTGGGTAGCATTGCGAGTGCAGATATGCAGACGTTATGTAACATTTTTTCAATCCTGTCATCGCAACTAATGAAAAGATCATCCTTTAAGCAGTTCTTAATTTTGAAGAAGAATATTATATATGGCATGACAGTCAATGGAGCGTGATCATTTGAACAAACTCTCAATCACATTTCAACAGTTGGATCAATGTGAAATTTGGTGGAAATTGCCTAAGTGGTTTCTGAAGAATCATGATTTTATACATGTAAACAGCACAGTGGCAAGGAAACATAATAAACATAAACAAGACTGTAGCCATCTTGGATTTCCAATCAAAATAATTTTAGCTACTGTTGATCTACAAGTCACCTCGATACTTCCAATGAACTTTAAGTCAATTGCCCTTTCGGTTCAGGGGAAAAAGTTCAAAACAGATTTTCAAGATGGCCACCATAGCCACAATTTGAGATTTCCTATCGCAACCATTTGAGCTATTTTTTATCTACAAGTCACCCTGATGCTTTCTTTCAAGTTTCGAGCCAATTGGCCTTTCAGTTCAGAAGAAGTAAAGAAAAATAGATTTTCAAGATGGACGCCATCTTGGATTTCCAATCGAATGATTTTAGCTATTTTTATATCAACAAGTCATCCCTATGCTTCCTACCAATTTTCAAATCAACTGGCCCTTTGGTTCAGGAAAATAAGTGAAAAAAAAAGAGTTTCAAGATGGCCGCCATGATCGGCATGATTTTAGTTATTTTTGATCTACAAGTCACCCCGATGCTTCCTAGCAAGTTTGGAGTCAATTGGCCTTTCGGTTCAGGAGAAGAAGCGAAAAATAGATTTTCAAGATGGCCGCCATGGCGGCCATCTTGGATTTTTGATCGGCACGATTTTAGCTATTTTTGATCTACAAGTCACCCCAATGCTTCCTAGCAAGTTTGGAGACAATTGGCCTTTCGGTTCAGGAGAAGAAGCGAAAAAAAGATTTTCAAGATGGCGGCCATCTTGGATTTCCAATCAGCACGATTTCAGCTATTTTTGATCTACAAGTCACCCCGATGCTTCCTACCAAGTATCGAGTCAATTGGCCCAGGGGTGTAGGAGGAGTAGGCTTTTAAAGCAATTGTTGACGCCGCACGACGGACATTGACTGACCACAATAGCTCACCATGAGCACTTCGTGCTCAGGTGAGCTAATAATAGGTGGCTTTTACCCTTAATCAAATTTGACCTACATTTTATGATTATATACCTGTGTATAAAATTTCAATCCAATACACCAATCTTTTCAAAAGATATTGCACTGAAACCATTTGTGTTACATACGGGACGGACGGACGTACGGACAGCGGTGATACATATGACCCCCCCCATTGAAAATGACGGGAGCATAAAAACATATTTTAACTAGCAATACTAACCTATAGATAATGTGCTGTTCTATTCTGTATTCACACCTTCCACAGAAAAATGACAGTACAGTTGTCTTAAAGAGTGTTAGTCCAGAAGATCCCTTAGGCAGTTACCTGTGTGACGTCACTCTTCCCGCTTTTTTAATCACACGTCAGTTTCTTAGAAGGATAGTTATATACTGAGCTATGGGGGTGAGGGTGCGGTGGGGGGGGGGGGGGGGGGGGGGGGGGCTGGGGATGAGGAGAAAGGGATTCTCTTATCTATAGGTTAAGTATTGCTAGTTAAAGTATGTTTTACTTTTAAAAACTTCATTTTAACTGCAAAATACATTAACCTATAGATAATGTGATAAAATTTGCAGATTAGGAGGGAGGAGCTGTCCTATTCTAACACAGATAAAACACAAAATCCTTATACCTCTGGATTAAGGCTCCAGAAACTCTAGGGAATAAAATACATTCATGAAATATAATCCCATGAACATATAATTATGTATAAGATATTAATTACCTTAATATATGTACTGTAGGCTTTGGAGGCTGTCAGTCTTCTTTAGGCGTCAAAGGCTCTATTTTCCTGACCCCACGACCACTTTTTGGGCAACAACTATTGGGCCCAAAGTTTGAAGATTTGCTGTTTGATGAGACATATCTCTCAAATAGAATTTAGCAAAAGTAGAGGACTGATTCCGGACTGCTGCTTTGAGTATTTCGTCAAGCGGAACCTTATCAAAGAATACCCAGGAAGAAGATAGCGCCCTAACTTCATGAGCTTTAATCTTTAGGAAAGAAATGTCTCTATGGGTGAGTTTCTTATAGGCAAGTTTAATGGTGTAAGATATCCATCTCGAGACCGAAGCCTTAGAGATATCTCAGTTGCCTTTAATTGGTAGAAATAGTATCATATATCATAATCGGATTTTTGATTAATGTGCAGGTACAGGGGCAACATCCACATCAGTGGGCCCCCTTCCAGATAGCTGTCTTGCTGCACGCATGGCAGATCTCACACCAGATCTCCAGGTACGTCTATCGTGAGGGTTGATAGCCGAGAGCTTCCACTCTCTGCAATCCCTCTCTGTCAGCTGCTTCCATGTCATTTTGGGCCTCCCAGGCCCACGCTTTCTATCTACCTGTATGTCAAAGGCTGTCTTGATTGCACCATTGGAGCGTTCCACATGTCCATACCATCAAAGTCTTCTCTCCTTCAGAATGAGGTCAAGATCCTCAATGCCAAGCCGCACAAGTAGATCATTGGACCTGGTGGTGACAATGTCTTGCGGCCTGACATTGCAGATCTGTCTGATCATTGCCCTGTCATTTCGCTGCAGACGCTGGAGGTTTGGCTTTGTCAATGGCCAAGTCTCACTGGCATGGAGCATTGCGCTCCGCACACAAGAGCTGTACACATGTTTTGAAAGAGAGGTGGCGTGAAGAGAGGACTGGTAGCAGATCCTTGAACTTCCTCCAGGCGGTTTTCACACGTGTTGTGGTTGAAAGTTCACAGCCACCTGCTGCTGAGAGCATGTCTCCTAGGTAGCAAAAGGAAGCTACCACCTCAAGCTTGTCAGGTCCGACCTGGACTTCCTTCTGTGGTCTGCCATCCAAGGGGCGTCTATAAGACAAGGATCGTTATCAGAGTTCGAAATAGTCTAGTTCTAGTTTGACGATAAGCTCTGGTCATTTTAAGGTAAAATTTTAATGCTCTTATTGGGCATAAAAGTCTATCCGAGTATTCCCTTTTACATGTTCGAGCTAAACTAGGGATAACTATAGGATCTGGGCAGATGGACGGAAGCTGATTCTTAGCCAAAAACCCAGTTTGTACTATCAATGATACTGAGCCATCAGACTGATTGAATCTTAAATGATTTGCATCCAATGCCAAGGCATGAATCTCGCTGCATCTTTTGGCAGTAGCAAGAGCTAAAAGAAAGGCTGTCTTAATCGTAAGTGAAGTCTAGATGCCTTATGTAGAGGTTCATATGGGGCTTTCTGAAGGCAGACTAAGACCCAAGATAAATCCCATTTAGGAGTAAGAGATTTTTGTACTGGACGTTGCAATTCAAAAGATCTAATTAATTCTGATAAGACAGGATTCAATCTGATCCTATTACCAGTCTTAAATTTAAGAGTATTAGAGATCATGGATCTATATCCCTTTATAGTACTTATTTGATACTTTTTCTCAGAGAACAGTATTACAGTAACAGGGGCCGACCGGATTAACCTTCTTTCTATGACACCAGTTGGAGTAAACGATCCATTCTGCATCATAGACCTTCTGAGTTGATGTTCGTCTTGATTTTGAGACAAAATCTGCAATGTTTTGCGAAAACTTTTTATCTCTGATTGCTTGTTTGATAACTCCCAAGCGTGAAGGTCGAGTAATGGGAGATTTGGATGTTGAAACTTCCCTTTTGCTTGTGTCAGTAGATTTGGAAAGAGCGGAAGATGAATTGGAGCTGATACTAACAGTTGTAGTTCCTCTGAGAACTACGGACACTGGAGCCAAAGAAGAGCAATAAGAACTATTCTGCACCAAGATTGCCATATCTTGGCTAAAACAGAAGGTATCAGAATTGTTGGAGGAAATGCATAAGCATGAAGAAGATTCCAGTTCACTGATAATGTGTCTATCGCTAAAGCATGATTGTCTGGAACTGGAGACACATACAATGGGAGTTTGTGATTGAAGCGTGTCGCAAACAGATCCACATTAGGGTAATTGAGCATTTGGAAAATGGAGTTCGCAACTGATTGATCCAATGTCCATTCTGTTTTGAGAGGCTTGTCCATTCTCGAGAGACGAACTGCCAAAATAATGAATTTGCCCGGGCTTTGTCGAACTCTGATAACGACATCGTGTTCCAGGCACCAATGAAGGATCTCCCATACCTCTACACATAAGTTGGGGGAATGTGTTCCTCCTTGTTTGTTGATATAAGAGACCACTGTTGTGTTGTCGGTAGGAATCATGACACAAGAATGGTGTATATATGTTATGGCTTTCTTCAGTGCAAAACGAATGGCCATTATTTCCAGTATATTGATATGAAGTTGGTATAGGTCTTCTGACCAGCAACCATGAAAGGATAGCTCTCCATCCATAATGACTGGCATCCGTATAAAGGAATGCATTAGGATCTGGAGGATGAATGGGAGTTCCCTAACAAAGCAATCGGTGTCCATCCACTATTTCAAATGGAATCGAATCATACTGTTGATCGGAACCTGATGATCGAGAGGAAGAATGTCAGGTCTCCAGACAGATAATAGACACATTAGCAGAGGTCGTAAGTGGTCTGCCTAGAAAAACCAAGTCTGCTGCTGCACTGAGTTTGCCCAAAAGAGAAAGGAAAGTTCGTGCCAAAACTTGAGTCAGAGAAAGAAATGTCTTGATAGTCAGAATAAGAGAATCAACTTGGTCTACTGGTACCCTGACTATATTTTCTTGTGTCAGAAATTCCATGCCTATAAACGTGAATTTCTGTGCTGGTATCAAATCTAACTTCTTTAGATTTGGTATGAAACCTAGACTTTGTACCGTTTGAAGGCAATAGATTTTGTGAGATATTAGTCAATTGTGGCTCGAATCTCTTACCAGCCAATTGTCTAGATACTGAAAGAGGGAGATGGCACGTTGGCGCAAGTGCGCTGCTATTACGTCCATTAATTTGGTGAAAATCCACGGACTTAGGGACATTCCGAAAGGTAAGGCCCTGAATTGGAAGACTTGTTGTCTGTACATGAACCGCAGATATTTCCTGGTCTGCGGATGAATTGGGACACGAAGATACGCATTTGTCAGGTCTATGGAGACAGCCCAGTCATTGATAAATATTGATTGTCTGACTGACTTGAATGTCTCCATCTTGAAGGGTTGTTTCCTTACGTATTGATTTAGTATAGAAAGAACTATTACCAGACATAACTTTCCATCCTTTCTTGGTACTAGAAATAGCCGGATATAAAAGCCGGGAGTTCCCGGATCTTCTACCCTTTCCACTGCCCATTTCTAGAGAAGTTGTTCGATCTCTTCTCATAATAACAGGGAGGAAGATTGGCTCATACTTAATGGAACTACTGAAAGAGGAGGAGGTAACCTGAATGGTATCCTGAAACCGTTTTGAACGATAGAGAGGACCCATTTGTTGTCTGTTAACTCTTCCCATTGTTCCACAAAGTGGGCCAACCTTCCTCCCACTGAAATGTCTGGTCGTGGTAAGACAGGCAGTGGAAAGGGTTGGATTTCAGAACTTTGTGGAAGATGAGGCATGTTTAGAGGAGGCGAACTGTTTTGTGTTACCACTCCTCTTTGAATAGTCCTTTCTAGTACCAAACGATGATGACTGACTGACTTTTAGGCCTGTAAGACTGCGTATGTTTATGCCTAGAAAGTTTATTCGGTTGTCTAGGTCTCTTAAAGACTGTTGGAGCCGAATAAGCCGTCTTTGATTATTGTAAGTTTGTATTGGTTGAAAAAGATGCCAAGAACCTTTGTTGTTGTGCTTCATAATTGTCCTTGGCAACCTAATTGATTTTATTGTCAAATAGAGACTTGGCATTAATTGGAGCATTTCGTAGTTCGTAACATGATTTCTCCAAAAGAAGCTTTGATGTGGCTAAAGCCGCATCACGTCTAGCTTGGAATAGTTCTGTAGCTAAGATAGTAGACATTGCCATGGCATGCTTAATAGACTTAGCTACAGCCTCTAAAAGTCTAGAAAGGGCTGCGACAGACATGAACTGCTGTTGCAAACATAAGTATGCAGCAGAAGAAAACCAGTCTGTGTGCGAATTTATCGCCACTAGTTTACGAGCTCTTTTTTCCCATGCTTCTAGATTTTTAACTGGTATCGAACATCTTCCTTTCTGGATAAATCCAGCAAAGAAGCGTCCGCTTCTAATGGTGGAATATTTTCTGTTGGGAAATATTGATTTTGGGAAATATTGATTTAAACTGTAGAATTTAGTCAGCGCCAAGGACGAGATTAAATTTGGTGAGTATAACCAATCTTTACCACATTTCTCAGAGTTCAACTTATTCTGGAGAAATTTCATGGTATTCTCCACCAACTTTGATTGTGGTAGCATTAATAATGGAGTCACATGCAACTCCATTAAATGCTCAATGCCAGAAAGGGGTTTTGCAGGAGCTTGTTCTTCAGTAGGTCTAGGACATAACTCCTGAGGTAAGAGTCTGAACACCTCATTTATGGCTCTATCAAAGGACCAGATCACTTGCTCTGATTCAGATCCTGAGTCCTTTGCAGAATGCTGTGTAACTATCAGATTGTGGTATGGGTGTTACATTGGTTGTCTCTACAGGCTGCAGCGTAGATGGTACTTCTGCAACCTGCGGAGCTTGTCTACTTCTTTCATATCTACCATAATCATTTACGGAATGATTAGAAGAAGAAGAGGAAGAAGAATTGATTGTCTTCTCCTCTTGTGAGACTGTTTAGACCCCTCAGACTTCCTACTACGTTTACGGAAGTCTGAAGAGGATGATCTAGAAAAGGAGGAAGAAGAAGACAATCTATGCCTTCTCCTCTTTCTAGATTTGTGTTTTCTTTTAGTTTGATCTCTTCTAGAACTACGTCTAGTCTGAGATGTCTGAGATGTCTGTCTACTGTCTGATCTCCAGGTATTGCTAGGCGGTTCTATAACTATACTGGGGTCAGACATATTGCTAAAATCAGGTTTAAGAGGCAATAATACTCTTTTTGCAGTTGGGTTCTGAGGCTCATTCGGAAACGAATGCTCAGAACCCAAGACTGACTGGTGTCCAGTGACCGGCGACTGGATGACCAGAGACTGGTGCCTGGTGATAAAATGCCCGGTGCCTGGTGACTGGTAATCCATTTCCAATGACCAGTGGCTGGATGACCAGTGACTGGTGAGTGATGACCAGTGACTGATGCCTGAAATCAGATGACTGGTGCCTGGTTGACTGGTAACCAGTTACTGGTGAATTCTTGTCTGGTGACTGGTTGACCGGTGACTGGCTGCCCGGTGATTGGTTGACCGGTGACTGGCTGCCCGGTGCCTGGTTGACCTGTGCCTGGTTGATCTGTGCCTGGTTGACTGGTGCCTGGTGACCGGTGGACAGACTTTCCTGAGTGCCTATAGCACCCAAAAAGACGCCACTAGGATGAGTCCTACCCCTGGCAGTATAGCCCTGAGGGGTGGTGTCTACATCCACAGAATTGTCGTCTGACAAATCAGAAACAACAATCTGTTTCTTCTGCTTGTTAGGTCTCTTCTTAGTCATCACTGACTTTCTGCCAGAAGATGTTCTTCTCTTATCAGCTAGAATCCATGTATCTTCGGACAATTTATTACATGTAGAGGAGGTCGATAACCTGAAACAAAAAGAACATGAAAGACAATTTAGGTACTTATCCCACTGCGCTTTAATATGTCCACAATTGCCATGAACGATCTTCATAAAAGTCGCGAAAACTCATGACAAGGAGACACGATCAATAATTTCAAGAAATCGAAAAACGATTTATAAAAAAAATAAGATAATTGGTGGAAGGAATGATAGAGGAACATAAGAAAGACAAGGATTAAGAAAGTTAACCGGAGAAAAAGAAAGAAAATATAGATTTTTTCACTGGGAGAAAAATCCTTTGTTTACTTTCTTGTCCACAGAAAAGAAACTGACACGTGAGTAAATGTGCGGGAAGAGTGAAGTCACACAGGTAACTGCCTAAGGGACCTTCTGGATTAAGACTATTAAATTAAGATGACTGTTCTGTCATTTTTCTGTGGAAGGAGTGAATACAGAATAGAATAGCACATTATCTATAGGTTAATGTATTGTGCATTTAAAATATTGTCTTATTTAGCCATAAAAAGCTGTGTTGTAGGTACTCATTAGAAGCACCTTGCTAATGCACTTCTAATGATTACCCACAACATATGTTTTGTGGAGAAATAAGAATCAAAGTGCTGCAGGCGCTAGAGGCCTGGGCATCAGAACAGTGTTCTAGTGTCAACAGGTTTTCGTAAGAATTTATTCAAAATTTTCAGTGAGTTATTATTACCATAGCTCTGGATAAGATACTTTTTTTTAGTGTTTTAGCGTTTTTAGCGACAAAACATATGTTGTGGGTTTTCATTAGAACTGCCTCATTGATGCCATTCTAATGAGTACCCACAACATGTTTTGCAACAAAAAAGACAAAACATATCATTAAAATTACCTTCTTATCTATGGTTGTGATGCTTGGCACTGGGGTAAAAATTTCAGCAGACTACATATTGAAATATTTTGCTTATTTTTTTCTTGAGATTTGACAATACCTATCTTCTGGAAAAAATAAAGAAATCATCATCAATTTGTCATCTGCTGAATATTCCCAGAGAGTGGTAATGGTAAAAGACCAACCTTATTTATGCACATGTGAAAAATGGTTCTAATCCAGAAAGTTATCAAACGGTTTGAGGCACAATACGGTTTCAAATATCAAAATTGGTTGACATTTTTTTATATATGTTTTTTTTTGTTTTTGTTTTCAGCTTTCCAGATACACAAATATTCATACTTTTCCGTTCTACTATCAGCTATCTAGACTGGCTATCTCCGTAAACAATCGTGTTTCCTTTCAATGTTACAGCGTACTAATTTGCGGTTATGAATAAGCTCATCAAGACTCAAACTTCTTAGTCAAACAGTTTCGTACGATTAACACGCACATCTATCAAAGTTTGTTGTACACTTAAATCTAATTATTATGTTAAAACTCAAATATACATGTATTTTTATTTTTACGGGCCGTGGGTTGTGTTTTTTCAGCGCAGATGCAAGCGGTACTTTGCACTTTTTACTCGGGATTTCCCGTAAATGCTTTGGCAGGGGTTGAAATTTTGGTATGACTACTTTGGCCTTTTGCTTGGCAAGCCAAGCCCAGGCCAAAAACTAGAAATGTGTCCAAAGTACATAGATGCCCCGTCTTTGGGTTCCTCCATAAAACTGTGCAAAGGGATTACAGTATGAATCAGATAAACTTTTATGTTTAACAAGACCTATCGCCAGACAGGATAGCTCACCTCAACTGATTCTTGTACATTCCTGTTGTACTCATGTCACTGGGTATATGTATATAACACACTTGTACTGCCTTGTGGTACAAGCCGGCTTTTATAGCGATGCGGTAGAGTGCAGGACTTTGAGTCCAGCTGACCAGGTTTGATCCCCGGTCGGGGGAAATATGATTTCCATTTTTCTTCTGTTACATTTAGAGACCACCCTGGGACAACCCACGTGTGTGCATAAAACTCCTTGAGTCTCATTTCATGTAATCCATGGAATCCTAGAAATTCAGGGACGAATTCCAATTGTGAGAAGAAGAATGTCACCGGGTATAGGTATATAACACACTTGTACTGCCTTGCAGTACAAGCCGGCTTTTAAAGTGATGTGGTAGAGTGCAGGGCTTCTAGTCCAGCCGACCAGGTTCGATCCCTGATCGGGGAAAATATTATTTCCATTTTTTCTCCTGTTACACTCATAGACATAAATCTTCTTACCAAATTTTAAGTTGCTACAATGATAGGAACCCTAAAATTTACCTCTTACGAAAATCTTAACCTGTGTCTAACAGGATCACGTACATATGTATGGACATACAGAACAAGAGGGCCCAGAGGGCCCTAATTCACTCACCTGAGTGTCATTGTCTCTAGCAGATTCTAAAAAACTAGGGTTTCTCTTCGTAGGACTATGGTATGTATGTTTAAAATTTGTTGAAAATGAATGTTTTCAGATGACAGGCTGGAGGTTTAAGAACTGTGTTATACAGGCCTTGGGAGGAATGTGATGGTGCCTGGCACAGCTAAAAGCATGTCTTGTACAGGGAGGTGGAGGGGGGTGGGCGTAGGGGGGTGGGGGGCAGGTGCTTGACAGAAGCAAGATCCCATGGTGACTTAGTTTTTCTCTTTTATTTTTAGCTCTGGCAGCCACCTTGTTCAGCAGAGCAGGACAGTTTGCGCAATTTTGGTAGCGGATCACCCAAGGAACATTCTTGTGAAATTATTGAAAAATCTGTCCAGCAGTGTCAGAGGAGAAGTCTTTAAAAGCAAAAGTTGCAATGAATGCATATTAACTTTTATGGAAAATCAGCCCCTCTTATGGCTTTTGAAGGCCTGATGAACAGACGGATGAATAAATAAACAAACAAACGGAGGGGAATTTGGATACTTTGGACTGATATCTAACATCATACCAAATATTAACTAAATCCATCATTTTGTTAGAAAAATATGAGCTCTTTAAATATTTTAACATAAAAGTTATGACACAAAAACTCAAAATGTGTTTCAAGGACCTTAAAGTCATGGGCATGGGTAATGATAATCTATGGCATTTTTCTTATTTCTGCTTCAATACTTAGAATGGGGCCATCCTATGTAAAAAATAGATTTTTATGATGTCCGCCATGGCGGCCATCTTGGATTTCCGATAGGGACAATTTTAGCTATTTTTGATCTACAAGTCACCCAAATGCTTCCTACCAAGTTTAAAGTCAATAAGCCTTTCGGTTCAGGAGAAGCGAAAAATAGATTTTCAAGATGGTGGCCATCTTGGATTTCCGATTGGAACGATTTTAGATATTTTTTATCTATAAGTCACCCCGATGCTTCCTACCAAGTTTTGAGTCAATTGGCTTTTGAATTTAGGAGAAGAAAATAAAAAAAAAATAGATTTTCAAGATGGCTGCCATGGTGGCCATCTTGGATTTCTGATCGGAACGATGTTAGCTATTTTTGATCTACAAGTCACCCAGATGCTTCCTACCAAGTTTGGAGTCAATTTGCCTTTCGGTTCAGGAGAAGAAGCAAAAAATAGATTTTCAAGATAGTGGCCATCTTGGATTTCCGATCGGAACAATTTTAGCTATTTTTTATCTACAAGTCACCCCGATGCTTCCTACCAAGAATGGAGTCAATTAGGCCAGGGGTGTAGGAGGAGTAGGCTTTTAAAGCAATTGTTGATGACGCACGAGGGACGATTTACATTGACTTTACCACAATAGCTCTTGATTGGTTGTGTTGGGGTTTAACTACATGTCAACCCTTGTGGGTCATTTTGTAGCGTCTCCCAGAGAAAGGGAGAAAAGAGAAGAGAGATAGTAGAAGAGATGAAAGAGAGGAACAGGGAAGAAAGAGGAACAGGAATGAAAGTGAAGAAACAGAATAAAACATTCCCCCTCTACCCTTACCTGCTATAAGGATAGCAGGCTTTGCCCAACTGTAAGCCAATATCAGTTGGATGCCCCGGTGATATAAGATAAACGACACCTTCGCACCACCCGACCACCCCGATATAGGTCACCATGAGCACTTCATGCTCAGGTGAGCTAAAAAGGGGAATGAGAGGAACACTTCTGTGAAATATTTTGAAATCAGGCCACTGGCCAAGGAGGAGATGTCATTTAATGTTGTTTTGTTTTTCCTATTTTTATCCTTCTTGAAATGTTATCGATCCTTATAAGGACCACTGAAATCATTGTTTATTTTTAGCTCTAGTATTTTGTTCAGCTGAGCAGAACTATTTTAGCAATAAATGTAAAATGTGAAATTACTTTGAAATCAGGCTACTGGCTGTGGAGGAGATGTCTTTTAAAGGTTTTTCTATTTTTAGCTCTGGCCGCCATTTTGTTCAGCAAAGAGGAACCATTTGAGCAATTCTGGTAGAGGGCCATTGGAGGAACACTTCTGTGCAAATATTTTGAAATTGGACCATTGCCCAAGGACGAGGTGTCGTTTGAAGATTTTCTTTTTGTAGCTCTGGCAGCCATCTTGTTCAGCGGAGTGGAACCATTTCAGCCATCTAGGAATTCCGATCAACAAAACTTTAGCTCGTTTCGATCCAGAAGTCATCCTGTTGCTACAGAGCAAGTTTCGGCTCAAAGCGACCAAAGGTTTGGGAAGAGATGTCTAAAATTGATTTTTAAGATGGCTGTTGTGGTGGCCATCTTGGATTTTCTATCGGCTCATTTAGCTATTTTGTGTCTATTAGGTGCCCTAATGCTCATCATCAAGTTTAGATTCAACTGGATTATAGAGGAGATGTCCAAAATATGAATTCTCAACATTTTTCCCATATTAATGTATACAGCCTATACAAATGCATGGGGAAGCAAATTTGACCTTGCCATAAAAAGGTCAAAGCAAATTTGACCTTGCCATAAAAAGGTCAAACGTCAACATAGGAACATCATTTTAGCAATTTTGGTAGATCTTCTGTCCCCCATAATTTGTGCAAAGATTAGGCCCCAGGGCTTATTTGGCTCTGGAGAAGAAGATTTTTAAAGGTTTTTACCATATATGGGCCTGGCAGCCATCTTGGTCAAAAACATTTTAGAATCTTTCATTCCTTTGCCCAAAGGAGGCTCCACAAGAAATTTGAGCAACACTGGTCCAGAGGCTTCATTTGAAATTATCAACATTTTTTCCATACAAATGCACCGGGTCCATACAAATGCATACAGAAGCAAACTTGACCTCGCCGTAAAAAGGTCAAACTTCAATGTACGACCATTATTTTAGCAAGTTTGGTAGACCTCCTGTCCCCGATGATTTGTGCAAAGATTCAGCCTGAAGTCATCCTCTGTTCTAGAGAAGAAGAGTTTTTAAGGGTTTTTTACCATATATGGGCATGGCGGCCATCTTGGTCAACGGACCGCAACCATTTTAGCAATCTTTCATTCCCCTGCCCCAGGGAGGCTCCAAATGAAATTTAAGCAACATTAGCCCAGTGGCTTCAGAGAAGAAGTCGTTTGAAATTCTCAACATTTTTCCCATACAAAAAAAATGCATAGGGAAGCAAACTTGACCTTGCCGTAAAAAGGTCAAATGTCAATGCATGACCATTATTTTAGCAACTTTGGTAGACCTCCCGTTCCCGATGATTTGTGCAAAGATTCAGCCATAAGGCATCCTCGGTTCTGGAGAAGAAGCTTTTTAAAGGTTTTTACCATATATGGGCATGGCTGCCATCTTGGTCAACGGATCGTGACCATTTTAGCAATCTTTCGTTCTCCAACCTAAGGAGGCGCCATATGAAATATGAGCAAAACTGGCTCAGTGGCTCCAGAGGAGAAGTTGTTTGAAAATGTTAATGGACGCACAGACAGATGGAGGGACGACGGACAAAAAGTGACCACTATAGCTCATCCTGAGCATACATATGCACAACCTGAACATTATATGTCCCAGGCCGATGGCTGGGGCATAAAAATATGAATAGTTTAGGTGGAAACAAAGAACAACACCTTATCTGGAGCTATGAAGTATATGATGTATTCAGTGGTCCACATGCTTGAAAGACAGTTTTGCATGCTCTGACTTGTATAGTATGTCTCAATCTGTCCAAAACATGTCCAGAACAAACATTATTGAAAATCAAGACATCCTGGAAAGGCATTTTCTCTGTAAGAACGCCGTTCTAGTCTGACAATCCGAATGTCAGTTTTATAACACACATTGAACTGTCTGAATTTTGTGTTAAAGCAATTTTATTGTATTGTATCTAAATTTGGTCCTTAGACTGTTAATGCTGAGTCATCACAGATAACTCGTACAAAATGTTTAGTCCTGAAATAAACAACAACTTTAGTAAAGCTTGGGGTACATAAGGTGTCTTCTAAATACGACGAGAAATGAACTTGGCAAATACCCACTGGATGTCTTTGGCTTAAAACATTACACTAAATTTTGGCTTAATGTTGTTTATTTAGAGACGGTTATTCCTTTTTTCGCAAAGCATATAATGAAAGCCTAAGTTTGAATAAAGAGGTTTGCTCACTATGGGGCGTTTTACAAGTTTGGCCTAGTTTTTCATCCCATGTGACCCATTTATGTACCTGACCTAGAAATCATCAAGACAAACAATTCTCTCAAGTCTGCGCTGTTTATATACAAAGTATCTGAAGGAATAATTATCAGAAAAATCTTATGAACTAACAGGGAAAGCCCTGACCAGAAAAGTCTTGATTGTTGTGCATCTCTTGTGGTGTAAGAAATGATACCATATCATAGCTCCAAACAAGGCACTTTTTTCAATCAAAAAGTACTGATAATTTTCTTATTTCTCCACAAAAACATATGTTCTTGGTACTCATTAGAAGCACTTCTTACAATGAGTGCACACAAAATGTTTTTTGGAGAAATAAGAAAAATATGTGGATACTCCTTATCTGAAGCTATGCCATATGATGAAGTTTTGTTTAATGGCAGTAATACCTGAACTATTTTCTCCAGGGATTTTAAACTGTCCTCCTGGGTCTGGCCGCTTCAACTGTCCTGTGCTGGATCTGCCGGGACCCAGACTCTGTGAGTTCCCAGTTCTTGTTGTGACTGGTTCATCAATATCTTCTGGATCTAGATCTATAGACTGGTTCCATATAGATAAATCATCTGAAAAATAATAATCTGAAGGCTTCAGATATCAACTACTTTAACACTTAGCATGCTGGATAAAAATTTCAGCAGACAACATTTTCAAATATTTTGCTTAATTTTTTCCAGAAAATAGGCTTTGACATTTCACGCAAATTGTCTCCTTACAATTTACATGAACTGTCAAAATAAGAAAAATATCATCAATCTGTCATCTGCTGAATTTGCCAAGAGAATGGTAAAGGTTAAAGACACAAATTTGCGCGAAGTTTCAATAAACATTGCTCTTGTAATTTTTATGAAATGAAATAAAACTGAAAACTCAACAAAAAAAATATACAACGCTAGGTATCAAACCCACAGTATACTGATAAGAAGGTGGATTCTCTGTCTACTGAGCAACTTGAACCAGTAAAATAAGTAGCTATTAAACCAAGTTTAATCTAAATCTATTTTTAAGCTTTTATGTAAGGTTTGTTTACCAAAATTATCTTCTGCTACTAAACCATGTCCTGCCTTGCCAGCAGCAGGGGAGATCACTCTCTCAGCTTCAGTGGAACAGCGGGATACTGGACTGGAGGAATGGCCAGACGGAAAGGCAGGTGTAGATGTAGCTACTGGCTGACCTAAAATTTAATAGGAATATACTGTTATTTCAAAGACAAAATACATTCAATACTGAAAACAAAAGCATGAGAGCCATGATGGTCCTGAATCTAATTTGAGAACCTAGAATATTGCTGTGTAGACCAGGGGCAGAGGCAGACAATAACAAGTGTGAAATTTCATCCTTACAAAAGAATTCATAATTTCAATCACTTGTTAAATGGAGGACTGGACACACTAGGTAGATTTTCTGTCATTTTGTTGAAGGAAGACAACTTTTGTAACTTCCTGTTTGCTCTTCTGTGTACCAAGCCCCTTCAGAGAAGGGATTTATTCTAGAAGGAAAACTTTGCTTCTTTCCTTTTAAAGTAGATCCCTTTTCAGAATTTTGACAGAGCTGCCTCCCCTGGAAAATGATCAACTCCCCTTAAAGTCACATAAAAATCAATTGTGATTTTATACAGATTTTTACCATACACATGAGCCAGCAGACAACAAAACCTACAATCAGACCTGAGTGACCAGCATAGACTAAGATCAGCTTGTTTGTTTGTGTTGAGGTTTTACGGCCCAGTCAGCCCAAGGGGTCATGTCGAGCGCGGTCAGTTTACCTAACCACATGTTTACTGGGCAGGCGTAGTCCTCTAAGTGGTTAACCAGTATTGTGCAAATTCTTTCGCCAGAAACTGACAACTGCCCTTCTTGAATCAGCGGAAGGGAGAAAATGACCGTAGAAAATATTTCATGATCAATCTCCACGAAAGAATGTTGCTGACCTCGGCGGGGGTTGAACCCGCTTGTACATCCACCCAGTATGGCAAAGGCTCTTCTTCATTCCTCTTTGGAATCTGTTCAGATGCACAGGCTGATCTGAATCTTCAATGGTCGCACAAGTCTTATTGTAGGTTTTGCCGTACACTGGCTCATATGTATGTGCATAACAGCCATCTTGGTAAACAGATCATAAAACATTTGAAGAGTCTCCCTTTGCCAGAAGGCTTCACAATGAAATAAGTGGTTTCAGGAGGCCATATAACAAGAAACGTCAGAAGACAATGCAGCTCGCCTGTAAGGGCTGATCGGAGAAGAAAACAATCTTTAAATAGTAAAGATTAAATGCAGAACTCAAACATAGCTGTAAATGACAGAGTATGACCTGACTTTGATGTCAGAAGAATGTCAACTGAGGAATGGGGTATATGCCATTGAAACATCTTTCCTTAGGTTGGTGTGGACAAAATATGAAAGCTATATCTTACATGCTGAATCCCTTAGGTTGGTGTGGACGAAATATGAAAGCTATCTCTTGCATACTTCAGCAGTCATGTACACTTTTAAAAACTTTAACACAGCTGTAAATGACAAAGTATGACCTGACCTTGACCTAGGCAGAAGGTCAAACTGAGGAAGGGGTGTGTACTATTGAACGGGCTTACCCTAAGGTAGGCGTGGGCCAAATATTAAAGCGGCATCTTGAATACTTCAGTAATTACGAACACTTATCAGAACTTAGACGCAGAACTCAAACATGGGTTTAAATGACAAAGTATGACTTGACCTTGACCTAGGCAGAAGGTCAAACTGAGAAAAGGGTGTGTGCTATTGAAAGGTCTTATCCTAACATTGGTGTGGGCCAAATATTAAAATGATATCTTGAATACATTAGCAGTACATTCACTTTTCAAAACTTAAATGAAGAACTTGAACATGGGTTCGAATGACAAAGTATGACCTTACCTTGACCTAGGCAGAAGGTCAAACTGAAAAAGGGGTATGTGCTACTGAAAGGTCTAACCCTAAGGCTGGTGTGGGCCAAATATTAAAGCTCTATCTTGAATACTTCAGCAGTTATGTACACTTTTCAAAACTTAAACGCAAAACTTAAACATGGGTGTAAATAATGACAAAGTAAGAACTGACCTTGACCTACATAAAGGGTCTAACTTGGGGATGGGGGTGTATCATAATCGGATTTTTTATTAATGTGCAGGTATAGGGGCAACATCCACATCAGTGGGCCCCCTTCCAGATAGCTGGCTTGCTGCACGCATGGCAGATCTCACACCAGATGTATGTCTATCATGAGGGTTGATAGCTGAGAGCTTCCACTCTCTGCAATCCCTCTCTGTCAGCTGCTTCCATGTCATCTTGGGCCTCCCAGGCCCACGCTTTCCATCAACCTGTATGTCAAAGGCTGTCTTGACTGCACCATTGGAGCGTTCCACATGTCCATACCATCGGAGTCTTCTCTCCTTCAGAATGAGTTCCAGATCCTCAATGCCAAGCCGCACAAGTAGCTCACTGGACCTGGTGGTGATAATGTCTTGCGGCCTGACATTGCAGATCTGTCTGATCATTGCCCTGTCATTTCGCAGCAAATGCTGGAGGTTTGGCTTTGTCAATGGCCAAGTCTCCCTGGCATGAAGTATAGCGCTCCGCACACAAGAGCTGTACACACGGCCACGTGTTCTGAAAGAGAGGTGGCGTGAAGAGAGAACTGGTAGCAGATCCTTGAACTTCTTCCAGGCAGTTTTCACACATGTTGTGGTTGAAAGTTCACAGCCACCTGCTGCTGAGAGCATGTCTCCTAGGTAGCAAAAGGAAGCTACCACCTCAAGCTTTTCAGGTCTGACCTGGACCTCCTTCTGTGGTCTGCCATCCAAGGGGCGTGCAGTTCCCTGGCACCGTGTACATCTGTAGTCAGGGTCTTTTGTCAAGCGCTTGAGCCCACTGCATTTCTTGTGCACCCAGTGCTTGCAGCCATTTACAGTATGTATAATTGTACAACTTCAGGTACATTCCTAATAGTTTAACGAAAAACTAGGAAGATCTGACAGAAAGCGTAAGTGCGGAACTTCCTAAAATGTGAAGCTTAATTGTATAAGAACTCCATTATTATTTATTGAGACAGTCCAGTCTTATGATGATATCGATGCATCTTGAATTAACTGTCTTTATATTCAATTATAAATATCCATCATAGGATATTACGATGTTATATTTATGGAACAACATATCTGGGAGAGATCAAGATTTTCCAGATTTGTATTCTTTTCATTACTCGTTAACGGAACTTTGTATTCTTTATGATGAGAAGAACCACTTGTTCCAATTAATGGAGCGGACCATAGATGGGGAACAGAATTTTATTTGGTCCTAACATATTATAGAATAATGTAAAAAATTTTATTTTGTCACCGTTTCGTAAATATATTCACTTTCTCACATTGTCCTAATCGTTGAGGTATGAAGGTAGACAATGGAATAATTGATTTAAAATATAATTGCCATTGTTGTTTAGAGGAGGTAAACTACTCGTTACGTTCTTAGAAAATTTCCTTTGTATTATACTTTAAGGAATATATATATATATATCTGTATATAGAAAATCAACAAAATCCGATATCACCACCCAATTCTGTATATTTTGTAACCTTCTACCGTGGTTTCACTGTTCTTACAGATTTTCAAGAAGACATTAAAACATTAACATAGCAACAATACGTTACGATGTTACTTCCGGCGTTACTTCCGGCATAAGTAATGTTACGTTTTCAATTGTTAAAAAATGGTATCGTCATAGTGTATCTGGTCAATGAATACCCTGATGGCACGTGTCCCTATAACTTGATTCTATTCAACTTCGGCTTAAAGAGTGCTGATAAAAAGCTTTTCTTTCGCCCGCCTTAAAGTTGTACTCTCTGAATACATCTTATAAAAGGGAAAAATCTTATATTTCGGGTTGAAAGTATGGGCACAATTTGCTATATGTTCGCTAACCTTAAGTATTCTTGTCCTGGGGTCACAGATTTGCTGATTGTGTACCGTGACCCTCTGTCGCAATAAGTTACCAGTTTCACCAATATATTCCTCCCCGCAGCCTCTGCATATCATTATGTAAACCACATTTTTTACGTCACATAACATATTCTCGTGGATTTTAAAGTTTGTTCCACATTGAAATGTAAATGAATTCCCTTCTAATAAATGTATACAGAGGCCGCAGGTTGGTTTATTGCATTTTGTAACTTTTGGAGTAGTGTTTGACATGAATTTCGCTTTTGTGAGCAAACGCTTTAGATTGTAAGGTTGTCTTTTGTTTTTTATGAGATTATATTTAGATAAAATATTCCGCATTTTATCATCCTCTTTTACAATAGGGACATTATCGAGTATATCTCGAAACATTTCGGGATCTCTCGGGTTGTATGTTGACACGTATGGAATTATTTTCTCTTCAGACTTTTCTTTGACTGTCCGCAGAACGTCTTTATCAAATGACATTGCTCTATTTATGCCGTATCCAATTATTTGTAATCGGTATTTCTGCTTTATTAAGAATGATTTTAGTTCTTTCATATGTGTTTGAATCACGTGATCTTCAGAGACGATTGTTCTGAGTCGGCGTGCTAGATTGTATGGTATGTTTATCTTAGTGTGCCTAGGGTGAAAAGAATTGAATAAAAGGTACTGCTTGCTGTCCGTTTCTTTATAGAACATATCGGTTTCTATTTTACTGCCTTGGTTCTTTACCAATACATCTAAAAATGATTGTTGCGCACCGCTGTATTCTAATGTAAAATTTAAGTCTTTATGCAGACTATTTAGAATAGAGTGTAATTGTTCTAAATCCTTGACTTTGTCCATGGTATGAAACAATCGTCCAAAAACCTTTTTCAGCTGTTGATGAAATATGTTCCGAATTCCGAACCAAAGTGTATTTCTATTTCTTTGTACAGCTTTTCTTCGAGATACCCTACCGTAAGAGTCGCATATACAGGCGCAAACTTAGTACCCATTGTGGTCCCTTTTACTTGTTTATAGTGCTTATCATTGAAAGAAAAAGTATTATTTTCCAGAATTAATTTTATTCCATCCAGAATAAATTCTTTGGAAAATCTACCTTTCAATGTTTCTGGGTATTTGTCTAATCAAAAGTGTACTGCTTTTATTCCTAATTCGTGTGGAATGTTTGAATACAGTGCTTCAATATCAAATGAAACTAATAAGGTATTGGTTGGAACTCTGTGAGGCAAATTATTGAGAAAGTCTGTTGTATCTCGCAGATAACTTTTAACATGGTTAGTGAAGGGTTGCAAAAAAAGTAAGAGAATAGTCCAGGGAGTGCCACAATCACAAACCACAGCCCTTCCCAGACCCCAAGAGGAGAGGAAACCGACAAATCTAAACAAGCACAAACCGAACAAACGTACGAAAAGCACTAAGATTAGCTCTCTCTTCCCCAAACGAGGTAATCGCAATACTAAAAGGACTGAAAAACACAAGAACAAAATGACATACGGAAAGACATACAACAAATCACCTCGTATAATATATATAAGCAAGATAATGACTAATAGATTACTTAACCTGTGGGTGAGGCATGAAGGCCCAGCCACAATTGGCCGCAATTTCAAGTCCCTGACATCTTTGACCTCAACATATGGGGCGTTTGTTTTCTTGCATTGGTTAGTTATTTCTTTACTCTTACGTATTTTTGGTAATCCATAAAACTGACTTTCTTTTACCTCAAACAGCTCTAAATAATCCAGTTCTTTTTTAGTTAATTTACTTTCATATTTCTTAAGAAATTTATTATATTTAAGTTTTGTTTCCTTATGCGGATCTGTTTCTAAAACTTCATAGTACCCCCTGTCATTGAGTGTATTTTCTACCATTTCCTTGTAATGTTCCCTATCCATAATAACCGTAGTGCCGCCTTTGTCGGCTTCTTTTATAATAATGGAAAGATCATTTTGTAGAGATTTTATTGCATTTGATTCTGACTTAATAATATTGGGTTTGGAAATGGCATTTGGCTTAGTTTTTGGAAATTCTTCAATTGTAGAAATGAATTTATCTAAGGCATTATTTCTTTCAGGGGGTGGGATAAAATTACTTTTGTTTCTTACCAACGATTCATCTGTATCTTCTGTGCCATCAAAGTATTCGACCAGACGCATTTTTCTATTAAATTCTTTCAAGTCTTCAGTCAGTTGTTCAGGGTTTCCTATTGGTGGGGTGGGTGTAAATTTCAGTCCTTTGTTTATTAAAGATTTTTCTGCTGTATTTAATTGTCTCTTTGATAAGTTTATTATTTTTACATCATGCACTTCACAGTCGTCGACTGTATGTTCGGTGGTCGGCCGCGACCTCGACCCCTCCCCCTGCCCCGACCCCGACCCTGAAATAAAAAATACTGTTGTCCTTGATCTGTGCCTTCTTCCCCGCGCTGTCGGTTGTTAGACGGCGGATTTGTAGGTCCTTGTTGTAGTGAAGGTGCCCGTTGTCCACCGTTCCCGATTTCTGTTCCAGTTTGTGTTGGGGAAGGCTGATCGCTTCGTTGCCTCGGAGGTCGCTGTGGTAAAGGAATCTGTTCGTTGTCCCGTACCTGTTGACTCTGAGGTCCTTCTGTTTGCTGTTGTTGAGTTCTTGGTAGTTGTTGTGGGGGGTTTGATGCTACATCTGCATACGATCTGGGAGTTGTTGTGTTGTTTCTCTGATTTTGATGAAAGGATTCTTGTCCTCATAGGTGTTTTTAAATGACTGCTCATATTTGACAAACCATGCAGCATTTTTGTTCTCCCATCTTTTCTGCGAGATTTCTTTGTTTCTGTCGCAGTCTTCTTCCCATAATTTTAGTAGGAATTTACGTCTCTGTCCTGATGCAATTTTGTTTATTTCTTCTTTCATTTTGTTGTCTGTTGCTTTAAATTTTTCTTCTTGGTTTTCTTGACGAAGTCGAAGTATTTCAATTTCCAATCTGAAATTGTCCAGTACTTGTTTTTCTCTTCGTTTTCTTAAATTTTCAGGTTCATTTGGTATTGCTCTCATTTGAATCCATTGGGGTAATATTATCTTGTCCAGGGATGCCAATTCTTCATACTTATTGGCGATGTTCTGGTTGCGAAGAGCTTGCCAGTAGGATAGTCTCCTAGCTTTTAGGTTCAAATCCCATATTTTAGAAATTCTTGCTTTGATTCTGAGAGCATCTTCCTCGATCAGAATATTGGGTTGTGATGGGTCCTGTATTACCGCCTCGTCTAGTTGTGGGGTATTTATTCTCTCTAAATATGTTTGGATTTGTTGAAGTGTCTGACGTATTTGTTGGTCATGGTTATCTTGAGTTGAAATAACAGTTTTAGCAATTGTTTGATCTTTCATGCCATGAATATCATCTTTGATTTCATTCACTGCGCTGATCAGTGTAGAAAGTTTTCTACTTATCTCTTTAAGGATGTCCACCTGTTTTTACTTCTGTGGGTTCTTTTCCTTGACATTGTCTTCTATTCCTGGTAGCTCAATCGTCAGCGGTGAGCTGCTCGGCGATTCTTCTGGTTTCTTTTGTGGCATTGGAAGCTCTTGTATGGTAGCGTTTTCAATCAAATCAATATATATATATATATATATATATATATATATATATATATATATATATATATATATATATATATATATATATATATATATATACCGTCGATCTGTTCAGATCTAATATAATTATTGGCTGTAAAGGTTTCTAAATGGTCCCATAGCCAAATATTTCATAAGAAGTCAAACTCTATATTTCTGAATTAGTTTTCAACTTCTTGAAGTAAATTTATAGATTAAGGCAATAATAATCATAACATACTGAATCTATTAATGCCTTTACTGATTATTTACCTACTCCAAGAGTCTGAACAAGATCTGATTGACATGGACTCTTGTTATATGAGTAAACTAGAGTAAGTGCCCAGAGGGTCACGAATACCCCCCCCGGCAGGCGCCATTTCTTAATTATAAAATATTTTAAAGTTAATGACAATGATATAAGGCATGATATAGTTTACAATGTCAGTCTCTGAGTGACACTGATCTATCATCCCAAGTACAACTTTCCTGGAGTAAATAGTCTTCAAGACATGAAGCAAATTTGCTAGGCCATAAAATATAGGTCACTGACCTACATATACTTGAGAAATTAATCTGATGGTCACACTGATGCATTATACCAACGATGATGTTAATCCATTAAATAATCTAAAAAAATATTAAGCAAAATCACTAGACCGTGAAATGTAGGCCATACTGATTTATATTTACTTTGAGGTGAAAGTTTGGGTTACACTGTGTCATTATATGTAAATATGACAATTAGGTATCAAACTGTGGGAGATATAAGACAAAATCACAGGGCTATGAAATAGAGGTCACATAATCCCAAAATATGATAGTAATACATCAAATTATCTTCAAGATGTAACATAAAATCACTGCACCATGAAATATAGGTCACAGTGACCTACATTTACTTTTAGGTCAACTGTTGGATCATACTAATTCATAATCCCAAACAAGAGCTGTCGTAGGACAGCATAGCTCGCCTGCTGGGTACATTTTATATTGTAACATTTTTATCATTAAGAAAATCAAAATGAAATAATCTATGAAATAATTTTCAAGTTATATGGCGAAATCATTCAACCATATAATATAGGTCACACTGACCTAGATGTATTTGTATGTAAATCATTTTGTCACATAGATATAATAATCCAGGTATGACAATTCTCCATGAAATAGTAATAAAAATAAAAGGCAAAATCACTGAAGCATGAAATATAGGTCATAATGACCTAGATATAGTAAGTGGTCATTCATTGGGTCACATGGAACTAATATCCCAGGTGTGACATTTATCCAACAAATAGTATTCAAGATATAAGGCAAAATCACTGAACCATGAAATATAGGTCACACCAACAGAGATATATTTTGACGTCAATAATCGGGTCACAAGGAACTAATATCCCAGGTGTGACATTTATCCAACAAATAGTATTCAAGATATAAGGCAAAATCACTGAACCATGAAATATAGGTCACAATGACCTAGATATAGTAAGTGGTCATTCATTGGGTCACATGGAACTAATATCCCAGGTGTGACATTTATCCAACAAATAGTATTCAAGATATAAGGCAAAATCACTGAACCATGAAATATAGGTCACAATGACCTAGATATAGTAAGTGGTCATTCATTGGGTCACATGGAACTAATATCCCAGGTGTGATATTTATCCAACAAATAGTATTCAAGATATAAGGCAAAATCACTGAACCATGAAATATAGGTCACACCAACAGTGATATATTTTGACGTCAATAATCGGGTCACAAGGAACTAATATCCCAGGTGTGACATTTATCCAACAAATAGTATTCAAGATATAAGGCAAAATCACTGAACCATGAAATATAGGTCACAATGACCTAGATATAGTAAGTGGTCATTCATTGGGTCACATGGAAGTAATATCCCAGGTGTGACATTTATCCATCAAATAGTATTCAAGATATAAGGCAAAATCACTGAACCATGAAATATAGGTCACAATGACCTAGATATAGTAAGTGGTCATTCATTGGGTCACATGGAACTAATATCCCAGGTGTGACATTTATCCAACAAATAGTATTCAAGATATAAGGCAAAATCACTGAACCATGAAATATAGGTCACCATGACCTAGATATAGTAAGTGGTCATTCACTGGGTCACATGGAAGTAATATCCCAGGTGTGACATTTAACCAACAAATAGTATTCAAGATATAAGGCAAAATCACTGAACCATGAAATATAGGTCACAATGACCTAGATATAGTAAGTGGTCATTCATTGGGTCACATGGAAGTAATATCCCAGGTGTGACATTTAACCAACAAATAGTATTCAAGATATAAGGCAAAATCACTTAACCATGAAATATAGGTCACAATGACCTAGAAATAGTAAGTGGTCATTCATTGGGTCACATGGAAGTAATATCCCAGGTGTGACATTTATCCAACAAATAGTATTCAAGATATAAGGCAAAATCACTGAACCATGAAATATAGGTCACAATGACCTAGATATAGTAAGTGGTCATTCATTGGGTCACATGGAAGTAATATCCCAGGTGTGACATTTATCCAACAAATAGTATTCAAGATATAAGGCAAAATCACTGGACCATGAAATCTAGGTGACCTGGACCGTAAAATGTAGGTCACCATGACCTTCACTCTCTTACACTTAAACCGATGTCACATAGTTAGCTGATGTATAACCAGTTGTGTCTATAACCTGTAGGCATATAAGATTTTACAAATGTGTCCTAGATTTTGACCCCTAGCCCCACCCCAAGGCCCACCCTGAGGTATGAACCCAGGGGTATGTTCTTTTGGAATCTCAGAAGACTCGTCCAGGTACCCAAATTCTAAATATGAATGCTCTATGAGGAGTGAAAGTCAAGATATACGAATTTGAAAAACTTTAACACAGTATTACAAAGGTGTCCTAGATTCTGACCCCTAGCCCCACCCAGGGGCATGAACCCAGGGGTTTATTCTCTTGGAATCTCAGAAGACCCTCCAAGGTACCTAAGTTCCAAATTTGATGCCTCTGTGAGGAGTGACTGTTGAGATATAAGCATTTGAAAAATTTTAACGCAGTGTGACGGGAACGGGAACGGGAACGCAAACGCAAACGTGGACGACCGGGGTGACTACAATAGCTCTCCTTGTACTTCGTACAGGCGAGCTAATAATGATGTTCATACATGAATTAACATTAAGATATGCGGCAAAATTACTGGACCATGAAATATAGGTCAAGGTGACCTACATTTGCTATGCTGCCAATCATGGTGTCACACAGAACCAATATTCCAAGTATCACATTAATCCATGAAATAGTCTTCAAGATATAAGGCAAAATCGCTGGAGCATGAAAATATGATCACAATGACCTTGACCTTATTACATTGAATGTTGATGTGATAAACATGTCTGATGCCCATCCTTCTTTAAGAAGTTGTTTGTATAAACAAACTGCAACATACTACTTTATTGAGGCATTAATCCATGAAATAGGCTTCAAAATATGTCAAAATCACTGAAACATGAAAATAAGGTCACAATGACATTGACCTTATTACACTGAATGTTGATGTGATAAACATGTCTGATGCCCATCCTTCTTTAATAAGAGGTAGTTTGTATAAACAAACTGCAATATACTACTTTATTGGGGTGTCCTAGATTTTGACCTCTAGCCCCACCCTGGGGCATGACCCAGGGGTCCATAAATGCAGAATGGAAGAGAACCCTCCCAGGTACCCCCATACCAAATATGAAAAGTTTTGATCAGTGGCTGCAGAGTTATAAGTAATCAAAAAACTTTAAAGTAAAACTTGGTTATAGAATAGGACGGACAGAAGGACGGACAGACGAACGAAAACTATATACCCCTTCGGCATTCATATGCTGGGGGTATAATAATAGAGGAAATAGAGCTAATCGTAGCATAATATTCCTCAAGAAATTTGCTTTATATTAGACTTAAGGATTATAAATAATGTAGACCTATACTATATGTAGATTAGGTTTGACTGTTTATCAGCTGTATGGTTTTCTATCGTTACCATAGCCAATGTGTTAATTTATTATTCTCAGAAGAAGTAATCTTCATTGTAATAAATTCTTAATCTGAGAACTGAATTACCTGGAACATTTCTCGCGTAAACTAAAATGACCCAGAATTTAAGTAAGGCAAACTATTTACTTAATTCCAGTCTGGGCAGGACACAACTTACCTAAACTCTTTAAACAGATATTAATAATTATGAACACATAAATTTAATATGGGACTAATAGCATAATTTACCGGCAATTTCCCATATTCTATGAAATAGAATATATACCTCTACTAGACTTCTACGCTAATCATTGTAATCTAGAGAGGATGTTTGATTAATTAACTCTTATTCAAATAATACATACTCAAGACAAATTAAAATGAGTGGTGAGTATGTTTAACCAAAACTATCCCATGTAAATCTGGATCTAGTTGGAATTATTTCTATCTATATATAGGAAAAAATATAAGGAAATTAGCGCAATCGTAATAATTTAATTCCTGATTATTGAAGGAACAGTTATCTAATTCGTTTAGATCTATACCTTTTATGGTAATAATATTAAAGAAAAGAAGAGAGGATTGAATACTTCTTTTTTATACCTATACTGATTTCTTAATCTCTGTGCTGTTGCGTACCGAGAGCAAGGCGAGACTGAGGAAGAAGAAGAAATAATTAAGTTCCGACTATTTTTTCCTTCTTAGTATAATATAAAATAAAATTCTATTGGAACCAATTCACCAATGAGAATCCTGGGAAATGAACTCCTGACCCCACACGTGACCAATCCTCAGAACAATCTGAACTCTACACAAGACAGATCTTCAAAAAATTTTCTCCTTTAAAAATCCAGTTTAATCGGAATTATAAAGTGCAATTCTGAGCGGAATTTATCTTCAATTGTGTGAATTTCTGCCAATGGTTGGGATTGTCGAAGTAATATTAATCCAACAATGTCGGGCTTTTATTATTTCGACGATTTCAATTTTGTTTAGAGTTCCCAAGAATTGCCAACATGGTGGTGGAATATTTTGAGGAACGATGGAAATAAAATTTCTTAGTTAATTTGCTGAAAAACAAGTGAACTTTTCAATATATTAACCAGTGAATATATATTTGGATTTATTCGAGACACTTTATTTACGTTTGTTTGAAATTATATAACTTCGAAAAGGTCGGATAAAAGTTCGAGAAAATATGGCCGACGAGGTTATCAGACAGACTTTGGCCAATCACGCTAAACCTGATGGGAGCGTAGACAACCTAATTGCAACAATGGCTGCTACTCATGCTAGCCAGGCTGGGGTCGCAAGTCTACAGAATATCATACTCTGAGGGAAACCTCTCGAGGCCTTCGGCAGTATGGCGGGACTAAATACTCCATTGGTGATGATCACACAGGACAGTGAAATGGACCATAGCCCGCACATCCGAAACGAGGTGGAATCTCCTGGAGGCGTGGCCTCGAATGTTAATTATGGAGTATCCCAAAATGACGTATCGTTACCGGAAAGGTCAAACGGAACAGCGGAAGTAAAAAATGTAAACAGTGGAGCTGATCCAAACACCGATAGTGCATCCATTCCTTCGCAGGATTTTTCGCTGGCTTTTTATCAGCAACAGTTGATGCTTAATCATCAGTTGTTCATACAGCAGCAACAAACTGTTAGTGCTTTGATGGGAAAGGTCGAAGGACTAGCCAAAATCGTGGAAAGTCAGTCGGGAAGCCCAAATGAAAACACGAGGGTGAAACATTTGCCGACAATACCCGAACCTATAACAAGGAAAACGCACGTCTTATCGGATGTATCATCGGATTCGGAAAATTCGAGTTCCGGTGGCGAAGAAGAGGAATCGGAGAGGTCAGAAACTGAAAGTAGACCTTATAATGGTAATGAAAAGAAGGACAGTGTAACAGAAAATTCAGAAAACCAAACAGAAATTAATGACAACATGAAACTGTTGATGGATTTGAGTAGAGAACTTGGGAAAGTTGAGGCAGTATCTAACAAAGTGGATGACACATTGTCGGAGGTTGTTAACATCGGGATTCGAGCTCAGATAGACAGAAACTTAGCAAAAGATCTTTGTAGTAAGTACAAAAGACCCGAAAACTGTAAGGCACTTGTGGTGCCAAAAATTAATAAAGAGTTATGGAACACAACATCTATTGCCAAAAGTACCAAAGAACAAGACAAAGTGTACCAGACTGCACAGAGATATCTCAATCAGGGACTCATACCACTGGTGCAGCTAATGGACAATGTGCTCAAAGAAAAAGAACCTGAAAACAATTTCAGATTGGCCAGGGATGCCTTTCAACTATTGGCATATGCGCACCGGGATATATCAAATCTCCGGAGACAGAAATTGAAAACAGTGGTGTCAGAGAAATATAGACCACTCTGTAACGATTCTACCCCTCTGACAGATAATTTGCTCGGGGACGAGCTAGAAAAACAGATCAAGACCCTAGACGAAATGAGAAAAGTGGGCAATGACATCACAAAACACAGGTCAGAGAAAAGAAGGCATAAATATGACCAATATGAGAAGGCCACCAAATACACAAAATATAACAATTATTCTGGACACAGGAATAAAGACAAAGGTTCTTTTTTAGAGAAGAGGTCCCGGTATCACAAGCCGGGACATCACAAAGGAGGGAAAAAGAACCAGAAACAGTGACAAAGACAGAAGGAGAACAAGTAAGTGCTGAGTCATTATGTTTTAAAAACACGCCTGAAAATTTCATAGCTGGAAAAATTTCCCAATTTTATGATAAATGGAGGAAACTAACAAAGAACAGGTTTATTTTAGACATAGTAAAACATGGATATAGCATAGAATTTTCATCAGAGCCCTGTGCAACAGGTTCCCCATCATATTCAATTTGAAAGAGCAAGAAATAATATCACAACTCCTAAAAAAGTTTGAGGATAAAGGGGTCATAGCCAAATCAGAGCATGAAGATGGAGAAATTATTTCACACATCTTTATTAGACCGAAAACCGATGGATCATACAGACTGATTCTAAATCTAAGCAAATTAAATGAGCATGTTGAAAAAATAACATTTAAAATGGAAACACTCAAGTCAGCTCTTCAAATGATTAGACAAGGCTGTTTCTTTGCAAAAATAGATTTAAAAGATGCATTTTACAGTATCGGAATAAATAAAAAATTTCAAAAGTTCTTGAAGTTCCAATGGCAAGGAAAATTGTATGTTTTCACCTGCCTCCCAAATGGGCTTTCTACAGCCAGTAGGATCTATACTAAGGTATTAAAACCAGTTTTTGCAGCGCTTAGAAAAATCGGACATTCAAACGTTGCATATATAGATGACAGTCTATTACAGAGTGACTCTTATGAACAGTGCCTGTTAAACATTAAAGATACTATTGAGTTACTTGATTCACTAGGGTTAACAACGCACCCTGAGAAATCCATTTTCACCCCAACTCAGTGCATTGAATTTGTAGGATTTCTGTTGGATTCTACTAATATGACTGTACGGCTGGCTCCAAGGAAAATCCAAAATTTTATATTGATAGCCTCTAACATTCTAAAAGCCAAATTTGTTTCAATCAGGGAATTTGCCAAATTAATTGGAAAAATGGTAGCAGCTGAGCCTGGGGTAAAATATGCGGCATTACATTACAAAACATTAGAATTAGAGAAAGACATTGCGTTAAAATCAAATCATGGAAACTTTGATAGTAAAGTTAGCATTTCCAAACAATCCAAAAAATGCATTAACTGGTGGATAGATAATATTGCAACTGCCTTCAGGCCAATATCCATGGGACCTATGAATAGACGAATAGAAACTGATAGCTCGTTAAGTGGATTTGGGGGGCATGATGTAACATACAATATGGAACATAGCGGCATTTGGGAAAATGCGGATAAAACCCAGCACATTAACTATTTAGAACTAAAGGCAGCAATTTTATGCTTGAAATATTTTTGTGACAACGTCACAAATGAACACATTCATTTATTCATGGATAATGTTGTCGCAATTAAGTACATTTCCAAAATGGGTGGTAGAAAGCCATTGCTAAATGAATTAGCAAAACAGTTGTGGGCTTGGTGTGAAGAAAGGAATATTTGGATATCTGTTTTTCACATTCCGGGGCGACTGAACACTAGGGCTGATGAATTATCAAGACAAAAGAATAGGTGCAATGAAGATATGGAATGGGCATTACAACAAAAAGTATACCAGAAAATATCCAACAAAATGGGGCATAGTCAGGTGGATTTATTTGCTTCTGCAAAAAATTACAAAAACAAAAATTACATGTCATATATGCCAGATAAAGGTGCTATCGCCATAAATGCGTTCTCAACCAAATGGGATTATAAACTGCACTTTGCATTTCCACCTTTCAGCATCATTGGGAGAGTACTACAAAAGATGTGCGAGGACAAGGCCGAGTTGATTCTAATGGCCCCCCTATTTCCAAGTCAACCATGGTTTCCTCAGTTATTGCAGCAAATCAGTGGACAGAGCTATGTGCTTCCAAAAACAGACCAAATTCTATTTCTGCCAGGAACTCAAAGGAAGCACAGGTTAACTACAATGAGAATGGGGGCATTCAGATTATCAGGGAATGCTTGGTCAGTGCAGGATTATCAGAAGCAACTGCAGACATCATCATGCAGTCGTGGAGACCAACAACTGCAAAACAATATGGGTGTTATCTCAAGAGATGGATGCATTTTTGTCACCAAAGACAGATTGATAAAATTGATCCATCTCTAGGGGAGATTTTGGAGTTCCTTACACGACTGCACGATGAGGGTCTTAGTTATAGTGCCATAAATACAGCAAGGTCTACATTGTCTTCAGTGTTTGAGATTATACACAAGAGAGATATTGGCAAAGAAATGCTAATAAAGAGATTTATGAAAGGCATCTTTCATATAAAACCAGCATTTCCGAAGACAAGCTTCACATGGGATGTTAAAGTGGTGATTCGTTTCTTGGAAGGATTAAATAATGATCGTTTAACCCTTAGACTCCTGTCAGTGAAGGTTGCCATTTTAATTGTATTAACCACAGGGCAAAGATGTCAAACCCTAGCAGCAATGAATCTTAGAAATATGGATTTGAATAGGGGTAATCATGTAAAGATTAGAATAGGGGAACTCTTAAAACAGTCTAAGCCTCAGCATCATCTAGAAGAGCTTTACATTGAGGCTTTCAAGAATAACACATCAATTTGTGTGGTTAATGCTCTAAATTGTTACATTCAAAAAACAAGCAGTCTCCGTAAGAACTCTAATCTTTTCATCATTACCCAAAAACCATATACACCTGCATCCAAAAGCACAATAGCGGCATGGATAAAACTGGGTTTAAAATTAGCGGGGATTGATATGACCCTATTCACACCTCATAGCACACGAAGTGCGTCCACAAGTGCAGTGGTCAATAAAGTACCAATAGACACCATTATAAAGACAGCGGGATGGACAAGTGACTGCACTTTTCGCAAATTCTACAAACGCCCTATCAAAAATGATGCAGCGTTTAGCCAAATTCTGTTGAATTAAACCGATAAGAAAGTGGACAAGGCTGTCATGAAATTTAGTCCAAGCAGCCGACAAGCATGCATTAGTCTTAGGGAATATTTTAGTGAAATTGGTACTGGTTATTTATATTTCCTCTAACTGACAAGCAATTTATGACTGAATTCTTCACGACAACTATGCTTGGAGTGTTAGTTATAATAATTATTTGTTGGTTGCACCGTATGATTGATTTTATCATGATAAATTGTGCTACAACACTTAATTGTAAGGAATAAATAATGAGTACTACACATAGCTCAGTTTGCTTGCTTGTTTTACTAAACAACCTTAGTGTAAGGTTGTTATTTATAAAATTCTGAATCATGGACTCTAAAAATTTCCCAGGATTCTCATTGGTGAATTGGTTCCAATAGAATTATAAAATTAAACAAGACTTACCTGTAAGGTGAAGTTTGATTTTAATTCTGTTGGAACCAATTCACTGAGAATCATGGGCCCGCCCAAATAGCTGTAACCCACCCACATGATTGGGGTTTGCTCCATGATTCAAAATTTTCTGCTCTAAAGTCTGAGGATTGGTCACGTGTGGGGTCAGGAGTTCATTTCCCATGATTCTCAGTGAATTGGTTCCAACAGAATTAAAATCAAACTTCACCTTACAGGTAAGTCTTGTTTAATTTTATAATTATGGAGCTCATCCCTTGCAGTGAGGCCGTATTAAAGAGAAACATATTTATATTTTTAAAGTATTGTCCGATGTTCAACAACAATACTAAATATTGATAGCATTAAAACTCTTTATATTGTTGATTATTGAATTCAAAATTTGTTCATAACTGATAAATCTGATTCATCTGGCTATCTCTTTGGGGGTTGCTAGGCATCAGTGACCTAACCTTGCAATCCGAAATACCTGCGGCAGACAAAGCTGACTGGGGGATAAAGCGTTGACCCCATGGAAAGCAATCTGGGGGATACGGCGTCAATCCCAAGCAACAGCTGTGTGGGGGATAAAGTGTCAACCCCATGCAAAGACAGATGGGGGATAAAGCATCAACCCCAAGTAGAAGCAGTGGGAGGATAAAGCATCAAGCAGTGATGATGGTCTGGGGGGAAAGTGTAAACCCCATGCAATGCAATGGACCATGGGGAGAGCGTAGACCCCATGGTAGGTAGGTGGGGTCTGCGTCAACCCATGCAAGGTCATTCTGTTGACCAAAAACTTCAGGTAGCCAACTTTGGGGTCAATTAGAAAGGGCCAAATGAATTTGATAGGGTAACAAAGAACTGTTGAATTTGTTACACCTGTCAAATGAGAGACTCCAAAGAGGATAGCAAATGGTAACAAGAGCTCCGCCAAGCAGGCCATTATACGCCCGTGAAAAGTAATAAGATGTAGCACATAAACTGGCTCCTGTATAATTCAGTGCTCCAGATATAAACTGTAAAAGGAATTACAAAAAAATTTTTTTTTTTAAATTTCACTGGGGCATATCTCTGCTGATATTTGATGAACTGTAACCTAAGGGTCCAAGCTGGCCCAGAAATTAAGGGACAAGTGGCTTCTCCCTCCTAAGAAAACAGGGAGAAGTTTGCTGCTTCTAGGGAGAAGTGCTTTCTGACGGAGGACACACCACAGGAGCATGGCTATATTATAAGCTCATATGAGCCTTTGGCTGATTTGTTTTTCCTATACTTCAATATCGGACCAAACAATAACAAAACAAAAATAAACAACCAAAAAAAAAAAAAAAAAAAAAAAAACACACAAGAGGGCCATGATGGCCCTGTAATGCTCACCTGAGCAACATAGCACTTTAAGAGCCTGATCTAGAACTGATCAAGGCAAACATTCTGATCCAAGTTCAAAATGATTATATTAACAAGTAAGACAATGTAGCATGTCTAATGGACTGTGAAATAAATTCAAGGTCAAATATGGATGACTGCACTCAAGAGGCCATGCTAAGATGTATGCATGTACTAAGTATCACTGGCTGTAGAAGCAATAGTTACTGAGAAACTGACCTAAACACAAGCACTTCACAAGTACCAAATATCACTCTGTAGGACCAATAATTACTGAGAAACTGACCTAAATGGATAAAACTTAAGAGAGTCACTGGACAGAAAACTATACATCACCTTGAAATCATCAAGACAAACATTTTCAGCAAGATTCATGACGATCACTTCAAAAATGTGACCTCTAGAGCATCAACAAGGTTTTCCTTTGATTTGGCCAGGTGAACTAGTTTTTGATATCAAGTGACCCAGTTTTAAACCAGACCTAGAAATCATCAAGACAAACATTTTGAGCAACATTTATGATGATTATTTCAAAAATGTGACCTCTGGAGTGTTAACAGTTTTCTGCTGATTTGGCCAGGTTACCTAGTTTTTGACCCCATGTGACCCAGTTTCAAACTTGACCTAGAAATCATCAAGACAAACATTTTGAGCAAGATTCATGATGATTGCTTCAAAAATGTGACCGGTAGAGTGTTAACAAGGTTTTCTGCTGATTTGGCCAGGTGACCTAGTTTTTGACCCCAAGTAACCCAGTTTCAAATTTGACCTAGAAATCATCAAGACAAACAAGTTGAGCAAGATTTATGATGATTACTTGAAAAATGTGACCACTAGAGTGTTAACAAGGTTTTCTGCTGATCTGGCCAGGTGACCTAGTTTTTGACCCCAGGTGACCCAGTTTCAAACCTGACCTAAAAATCATCAAGACAAACATTTTGAGCAAGATTCATGATGATTGCTTAAAAAATGTGATCGCTAGAGTGTTAACAAAGTTTTCTGCTGATTCGGCCCGGTGACCTAGTTTTTGACTCCAAGTGACCCAGTTTCGAACTTGACCTAGAAATCATCAAGACAAACATTTTGAGCAAGAATCAATGTGACCGCTAGAGTGTTAACAAGGTTTTCTGATGATTTGGCCCGGTGACCTAGTTTTTGATTCCAAGTGACCCAGTTTCAAACTTGACCTAGAAATCTAAAGACAAACATATTGAGCAAGATTCATGATGATTGCTTCAAAAATGTGACTGCTAGAGTGTTAACAAGGTTTTCTGCTGATTTGGCCTGGTGACCTAGTTTTTGATCCCAAGTGACCCAGTTTCGAACTTGACCTAGAAATCATCAAGACAAACATATTGAGCAAGATTCATGATGATTGCTTCAAAAATGTGACCGCTAGAGTGTTAACAAGGTTTTCTGCTGATTTGGCCAGGTGACCTAGTTTTTGACCCCATGTGACCCAGTTTCGAACTTGACCTAGAAATCATCAAGACAAACATATTGAGCAAGATTCATGATGATTGCTTAAAAAATGTGACTGCTAGAGTATTAACAAGGTTTTCTGCTGATCTGGCCCGGTGACCTAGTTTTTGACCCCAAGTGACCCAGTTTCAAACTTGACCTAGATTTAATAGAGGCAAACATTTTGAGCAAGTATCATCAAGATTGGGTCAAAACTATGACCTCTAGAGTGTTAATAAGTTTTCCTTTTGATTTGACCTGGTGACCTAGTTTTTGATCCCAAGTAACCCAGTATCGAACTTGACATAGATTTCATAGAGGCAAACATTCTGACCGTTTCATCAAGATTGGGTCAAAACTGTGACCTTTAGAGTGTTAACAAACTAATTGTTGACGACGAATGACGGACGATGGACGACGACGGACAACGGACATAGGGTGATGACAATAGCTCACCCTGAGCTTTTGCTCAGGTGAACTAAAAAAAAAAAATGCTGCAAGAAATGTTTTTGTAAACCTTTTACTTGTTTAATACTGATTTTATTTTTGTTCTTCAATGGAGCCAAATCAGAAGAGTATTAAAAAAAAAAAAAAAAAATCCAAAAAGAATTATGCATTTATGAAGATTTAATAATGACAACCTTTTCTTGCAAATCTAATAAGAGAAGATGTTAAAAAAAACAAAAAACAAGAGGGCCATGATGGCCCTGTAACGCTCACCTGAGCAACATAGCACTTTGAGAGCCTGATCTAGAACTGATCAAGGCAAACATTCTGATCAAAGTTCAAAATGATTATAACAAAGTTTTCTGCTGATTCGACCCGGTGACCTAGTTTTTGATACCAAGTGACCCAGTTTCGAATTTGACCTAGAACTCATCAAGACAAACATTTTGTGCAAGATTCATGATGATTGCTTGAAAAATGTGACCGCTAGAGTGATAACAAGATTTTACGCTGATTTGGCCAGGTGACCTAGTTTTTGACCCCAGTTTCTAACCTGACCTAGAAATCATCAAGACAAACATTTTGAGTCAGATTCATGATGATTGTTTAATAAATGTGACCGCTAGAGTGTTAACAAGGTTTTCTGCTGATTTGGCCCGGTGACCTAGTTTTTGACCCCAAGTGACCCAGTTTCAAACATATCCTAGAACTCATCAAGACAAACATTTTGAGCAAGATTCATGATAAATGCTTTAAAAATGTGACTGCTAGAGTGTTAACAAGGTTTTCTGCTGGTTTGGCCTGGTGACCTAGTTTTTGACACCACGTGACTCGGTTTCGAATCTGACCTAGAAATCATCAAGACAAACATTTTGAGCAAGATTCATGATTATTGCTTCAAAAATGTGACTGCTAGAGTGTTAACAAGGTTTTCTGCTGATTTGGCCCGGTGACCTAGTTTTTGACTCCAAGTGACCCAGTTACGAACTCGACCTATAAATCATCAAGACAAACATTTTGAGCAAGATTCATGATGATTGCTTCAAAAATGTGACCGCTAGAGTGTTAACAAGGTTTTCAGCTGATCTGGCCAGGTGACCTAGTTTTTGACCCCAGGTGACCCAGTTACGAACTTGACCTAGAATTCATCAAGACAAACATAATGAGCAAGATTCATGATGATTGCATCAAAAATGTGACTGCTAGAGTGTTAACAAGGTTTTCTGCTGATCTGGCCTGGTGACCTAGTTTTTGACCCCAAGTGACCCAGTTTCAAACTTGACCTAGAAATCATCAAGACAAACATATTGAGCAAGATTCATGATGATTGCTTCAAAAATGTGACTACTAGAGTGTTAACAAGGTTTTCTGCTGATCTGGCCAGGTGGCCTAGTTTTTGACCCCAGGTGACCCAGTTTCGAACTTGACCTAGAAATCATCAAGACAAATATATTGAGCAAGATTCATGATGATTGCTTAAAAAATGTGATCGCTAGAGTGTTAACAAGGTTTTCTGCTGATCTGGCCCGGTGACCTAGTTTTTGACCCCAGGTGACCCAGTTTCAAACTTGACCTAGATTTAATAGAGGCAAACATTTTGAGCAAGTTTCATCAAGATTGGGTCAAAACTATGACCTCTAGAGTGTTAACAAGTTTTTCCTTTGATTTGACCTGGTGACCTAGTTTTTGACCCCAAGTAACCCAGTATCAAACTTGACCTAGATTTCATAGAGGCAAACATTCTGACCAAGTTTCATCAAGATTGGGTCAAAACTGTGACCTCTAGAGTGTTAACAAACTAATTGTTGACGACGGACGACGACGGACGACCGACTTAGGGTGATGACAATAGCTCACCCTGAGCTTTTGCTCAGGTGAGCTAAAAATCAATATCTTGCCCATATGACCAAAACTTTAGTTATTTCCAAAAAATATATCTATTATAAAATAAAATTTGCACACTATTACCTCTAAACAATATGCTGCAAAAAGTTTACAAAAACTTTCAAAGGGGCATACATTTGCAATATTTGGTGCACTGTAACCTCGAAATAATATGTGCTGCTCCACATCATAGTGTAACTATTTATGAAGTTTCAGCTTAATCGGATGTAAACTGTAGGAGGATTTAGCCGGAAACAAAAAATTAATAGAAATTTTCAAAGGGGTTTAACTCTGCTAATATTTGGTGGACTGTAACCTTGAAATAATATGCGCTGCTCCACATCATGGTCTAACTACAAATCAAGTTTCAGCTTGATAGGATGTAAACTGTAGGAGGATTTAGCCAGAAACGAAAAGTTTACTGAAATTTTCAAAGGGGAATAACTCTGCTAATATTTGGTGGACTGTAACCTTGAAATAATATGCCACATCATGGTCTAACTATAAACCAAGTTTCAGCTTGATCGGATGTAAACTGTAGGAAGAGTTAGCCGGAAACGAAAAAGTTTACGGACAGACGGATGGACGGACGCCATACCCCGTAACATAATATGTCCCGTTTTTCAAACGGGCGTATAACAAGACAAATGATGAAAAATCAGTGTAATGAGTAATTATAATGCAAAGAAAACTTGTTAGCAAACAACAGCTACAAAAAACACACCAAAAAAAAACAAAAACTAAGCTTGTCTTCACTGTTGCTGATAATCTTTGCAGAGCTTCTTTAACAAGACTCTGGTCTGAATGAATATATCTTTCATAGCATGATGACTTCCACCTTCCCAATGTTTTAATCATATGATCTTCTATACCGACAGCAGCTGCTGTAGTTGCAGCTCCAATTCTAAATGAATGCCCACAGTAATCAGTCTGACTGTACCCTAATCTATGCACCATCAAGTGCCTTAAATATAAATTAAACATTTCTCTACAAAAAGGACGATTCCGTTCATCTGTAAACAACGGAGCATCACCTAAAAAAGGTTTCCTTCCTGTACTTGACCATATAACGCCATATGCATGCCACAGGACAAACAAAATTGTTCCTAAAAAAGGAAACGTTCACTCCTTGCTGGAAAGGATCAGTCTTTGATGATGCTAAAAACATTGTGAACATTGACTTATCGTGAGCAAAAGTTACATCTTTGGTACAAAGGTACTGTGATTGTGAAGTGTGATTGTGAACTCAGAGCAATGCAGGAAGTCAAAAAATGCTAACACACACATACATTCAAGAGTAATAACGAGCTTAAGCGACCTGCTTTTGTCACTACCTGCACAGCAGGTGGCGAAGCTTAAGCTCGTACTATAGGTATCGTGAGTCTCTCACATACTATGCAGAACAATTCGCATGCGGCGGCTGACTGGTTTCCAAAATCTACAGCTGAGTGTATCGGCTGAATGTTGAACCGGAAAACCAACGCTAATTTATGTCCATTGCAAGCCTGGTTTCTGAAAAAAGATGATCAGATATGCTCTGCTGCAAACAAGGAAAGCCAGTCAGCTGCCGCAAGTGATCTCATTGGCTGTAATGAATTGTATAGTCAATCAAATAGAAGGATACATTTTTTACAACATTGACATGGATGATACACCAGTTTTTAATAATCTGCATATTTGATCCAATAACTGAAAAGTAATTGGAAACCTAGGTTTAACTTTGGATAAATGCGTGACTGATCTGCGTTTTAGCCGCCATACTTAATCTGTGACTTCTCTCACATTAAACAACATTTTCACGTATTTAAGTGTAAATACTGAAGTTTTGCCATAAAAGATGGATTACATTCCTACAGCATATAACAGGAATTATACATGGAGAAGAATTTATCGCTGACAACATGATAAAGGCACGATATGCGGTGATTTCAGTTGACTGGTGATCAGCTCATCGTTCGCGGTATAGCTAAAAGGAGAAATCTAGTTTTTTATTGTTTTTTTTTTTTTTTACGAAATCGGCCTATAAAAATAAATTTTCGGGGCACATGCATAATTTCTTTTTACTATAAGACTAAATATTTATTTATACACTTGTAACAGGTGAACAAAAATTTATGCCACGACCGGGGATTGGTCCGCGACTGCATAATGATGAAAAAAAAAAAAAGTGCATAAAATGCTTAAGCTCGTTTCATAGGTAACACCTATTTATTTCATATTATCTATATGTGGAGAAAATACACCAATTTTTAATAATCTGCATATTTGATCCAATAACTGAATAGTAATTGGAAACCTAGGTTTAACTTTGGAGCACTGTGTTCTTTTGACACCTCTTAAAACACACTGTAGTCTATCCACTTTTTGTAAAGGATTTGAGAATCCAGCGCGCAAATGGTGGTAGCGTATCCCTGCGAGATATTGTTTAATAGTAGTCCACTTCAATTTCAGTGACATATCATAGTAACAAAAAAAAATTAACAAATTCTCAGATATAACTGGCAGCTGTCCTGATTCAATAATGACTCCAGACATGATCAAAAAAGTCAAAAAACACTGCATGCCTCTTTGATATGCCACCAGAGTGTTTCCTGACACCGAAAAACTCCACAGTGTACCCACATAGTCTTTCAAAACATCATCAGGTCTGAAGCCGGAAGGCAGCTGGTTGGTGTCAAATCTGATTGTGGCACAAGAAGTCCGAATGTCTGTAAATTAGAACGTGAAAGTGTATCAAAGATTCGGTTGGTTATACCAGCTATGTGTTTAGCACGAATCACAAAGTCGTATTTAGCTTCAACCCACACCAGTTTCCTCATAAACCATTATAAATGGTACTTTAGATCTGCCCTTATTAGTAATGTTTACAGGGGCAGCATTGTCACAGTTGCCTACTATTTTCCTCTTACACCATAGATGTCCCCAAAGTACAGATGCCATAACAATGGGATATAGCTCAAAGAAAGCCATTGATGCCTTGGTATCTTCTGGAATCAAATTATCATCAAATTTACCCCAGAACCATTTTCCTCGGAAATATCCACCAAACCCAGTAGGAGTTGCATCCGTAAAAAATTGGAGGTCTTCTGCTGTAGTTTCATGATTATCAAGAAAAAAGGAAATGCCATTCCATTGTTCCAAAAATAAAGCCCACATTTTGATGTCCAGTCTGCATTCTGAGGTAAGTTTCATATGAAGATGCAAAGCCTTAACCGTTTGTTTGTGTTTGTGTTGAGGTTTTACGGCCCAGTCAACCCAATGGGGTCATGTCGAGCGCGGTCAGTTTACCTAACCACACGTTTACTGGGCAGGCTTAGTCCTCTAAGCAGTTAACCAGTATTGTGCACATTCTTTCACCAGAAACTGACAACTGCCCTTCTTGAATCAGCGGAAGGGAGAGAATGACCGTAGAAAATATTTCATGATCAATCTCCACGAAAGAATGTTGCCGACCTTGGCGGGGGTTGAACCCGCGACCTCCTGGTATCCAGTCGGACGGCGCATCCAACTGAGCCACCGAGGCCGCCAAGCCTTAACCGTAGTTGACAGAGTGATTAGGTAAGATACAAATGCACGTCCAGGGTAAATAACTCTGGACGAAAAGTTAAGATGTCCCAGAAGGCTAAGGAGTTGTTGCTTAGTGCAGGATTTCTTATCCAAAAAAGATATTAACACACTCTTTATTTGTTCAATCTTGTCCATGGGCAGCCTAGCCTCCATTTTTAATGAATCCAAACAAAATAATACCTAAATATTCCAGTTCTGTAACAGTACCTACAGTTTTTGTAGGAGATAAAGGTATACCTAGTTTTTTTAAATACTAATGTAAGCACTGCCATTGTTCTGTCAGCATCATAATCTGGGGGATCTATAGCCAAAAATCATCCAGCAAGTGCAGAACATTAAAAACATTATAGTTAGTTTTTAATATCCAGCAAATTGTTTCTGATAATGTGTCAAAGATTTTTGGACTAGATCTACTTCCAAACACTAGCCTTGTATATAAATAATACTTATTGTTCCATTTGACACCATAATATGGCCACAAAGATTCCTTAATAGCAACTAGTTTAAAAGCATCCTTAATGTCTGTCTTACACATCCATGCCCCTTTTCCTAGTTTTTGATAATTTTAATTGCACTGTCAATAGTGACATAGGATAAATTCAATTCATTCAAACTTGGGTGGCAATCATTATCATGTGGAGCCGACATGTCCATAAATAGCCTCTTTTTCTTGGAATATTTTGATTCAGCAATGCCTAAAAGGCTAATTCTGTAGTTTTTATATGGTATATTAGCAAATGGACCTATGACGTAGCCTCTTTCAAGTTCAGTTTCTAACAACTGTGATGCTGTTGCAGGTTGTGTCATAGCAGAAAGCAAATTGCTACATTCATATGAAAGCTCTCTATTAGTTTGGATTTCTTTGCCGAGGAATTAAAACGCACATTATTATACTGTAGTTCTGCCTTGAGCTGAGCTATAGTCCAATTCTGAAGTAAACTCATGTCATACCTAGAGTTAATGTCACCGCTTATTGCTGTAGTGTCTGCACTGCTTACTGTGTGAATTTGTCTTCTACTAGGTCGAGTAGCCATGTAGTTGAATAGTCATTTTATTCAGCCAGAAAATGTCATAAATCCCATATAAATTGATAAACAGAAAAAATGCTGTACTGGTTCCGTTCAAAAAGCCTTCTCTTTGCAATACAGTAGTTAGAAGTAATTTTTATCCTTTTTCATAAGCTCAGTTTACTATCCATAAGTAAGTAAAATTCAAGTCTCAGAACGTTTTGATCGGCCCTCCTTTATTAAAATATTACACACAAACATTTAACAAGCCAGCTCTATCCTGCACAAAACTGAAAACACAACTGAGGCAATTATTATTAAAGTCATAAACTCATTCCCAAGTGTTGATTATCAATGTTGGACCTCCCTGCCAGTATAATAAACAGAGAAACTCAGGTCAAATGTCACAGCACAGCTGTCTGGAAACTGAGAGAGCATATACATCATCATCAATAGCTGCAAAAACATCTGATGCCTTATAATCAAAGTCAGATATCAAGGCAGAAAGAGACCACATAAAACGGTTATCAGAAACAAAGTCCTGTCTATAAATTACAATTAAAATAAATTGCCATATACATATATCTAGGATTCTGAGTCTAATTCGTAAATGACTATGATGCTCTGTGAGCAACAATATATTGTCCGGAGACTATGCTATCCAGTCACTAGTAATCCGACATAATGACCGGTGACTGGTACCCGGTGACTGGTGCCTGGTGAATAGTTGACCGGTGAATTATTGACTGGTGAATAGTTGACTGGTGCCTGGTTGACCGGTGACTGGTTGACCAGTGACTGGTGATAGATGACAGGTGATTTTTATCCAGTGCCTGGGTGACCGGTCATTATGACCGGTGATTTTACCCAGTGCCTGGATGACCGGTAACTGGTGCTGGTGAAGCTGATGAAGAATGACCGGTGACTGGTTGACTGATGCCTGGTGGACTTTATTGAGTACTTATAGCACTCATAAAGATGCCATCCAGATGGGTCCTACCCACTAGCAGTATAGCCCTGTGGGGTGGTGTTCCATCAGTAAAGAATTGTCATATAACCCAGAAAGGGTTGACAAGTTCTTTACTAATCAGCTTCTCCACCATAGAAATCTTCAGCCAACTCGTAGTTATCTGCAAGATACCAATAATAGTCCAGTTATTACAGATCGCATCAATAAAAAACCTGGAACAAAAAGAATAAGTTAAATACTTGAGATATAATGCATGACTTCCGAACCGAACTGAACACGAACGTTGTGCCGATAAATACGTGAGTCACCAAAACGTATGACGCAAGTTGACAATCAACAATAACAAGAAATAAAAAATCAATAAAAAGAAAGTAATAAGATTTTTCCGTGAAAGGTATGAGAAAGGAACACAAAAGGCCCACGGGCCACGGTTCGCCCACCTGAGTGACATAGCCACTGTAGACATGCAGAAGTTATGCAACATTTTTCTAATCCTATCATTGCAACTAATGAAAATATCATCATTTAAGCAGTTCTTAGTTTTGAAGAAGAATATATGGGCCTGACAGTAAATGGAGCATGATCATTTGAATAAACTATCAATCACATTTCAACAGAAGGATCAATGTGAAATTTGGTGGAAATTGGCTAAGTGGTTTCTGAAGAATCATGATTTTATACATGTAAACAGCACAGTGGCAGGGAATATAATAAATATAAACCAGATGATGGCCATCTTAGATTTCCAATCAGAACAATTTTAACTACTGTTGATCTACAAGTCACTTCGATACTTTCAATATAAATGTATATGGCCCATACAAATGGGGAAGCAAATTTGACCTTGGAGGTAAAAAGGTCAAATGTCAACACAGAACCATCATTTTAGCAATTTTGGTAGATCTCCTGTCCCCCATAATTTGTGCAAAGAATAGGGCCCAGGGCTTATTTGGTTATGGAGAAGAAGATTTTTAAAGGTTTTTACCATATATGGGCATGGCAGCCATTTTGATCAATGGACCATGCCCACTTTAGCAATCTTTCATTCTCCTGCCCAAGGAGGCTCCGCATGAAATTTGAGCAACACTGGCCCGGAGGCTTCAGAGGAAAAACCATTTGAAATTATCAACATTTTTTCCATACAAATGTATGGGGCCTATACAAATGCATACAGAAGCAAATTTGACCTCGCCGTAAAAAGGTTAAATGTCATTGTATGACAATTATTTTAGCAACTTTGGTAGACCGCCCGTTCCAGATGATATATGCAAAGATTCAGCCACAAGCCATCCTCGGTTTTGGAGAATAAGATTTTTAAATGGTTTTTCCCATACAAATGCATAGGGAAGCAAACTTGACCTTGCCGTAAAAAGGTCAAATGTCAATGTACGACCATTATTTTAGCAACTTTTGTAGACCCCCTGTCCCCGATGATTTATGCAAAGACTCAGCCCCAAAGCATCCTCGGTTCTAGAGAAGAAGATTTTTAAAGGTGTTTACCATATATGGGCATGGCGGCCATCTTGGTCAACCAACTGTGACCATTTTAGTAATCTTTCGTTCCCCCTCCCTAAAGAGGCTCCAAATGAAATTTGAGCAAAATTGGCCCAGAGGCTCCAGAGGAGAAGTTGTTTGAAATTCTGAATATGTTTTCCATACAAATGCATAAGGAAGCAAAATTGACCTTACCGTAAAAAGGTCAAATGTCAATGTACGACCATTATTTTAGCAATTTGGTAGCCCTCTCGATTCCAATGATATATGCAAAGATTCAGGCTTAAGGCACGGTAGGTTTTGGAGAAGAAGATTTTTAAAGGTTTTTCCCATACAAATGCATAGGGAAGCAAACTTAACTTTGGCGTAAAAAGGTCAAACGTCAACGTATGATAATTCTTTTAGCAATTTTGGTAGACCTCCCGTCTCCGATGATTCCTGCAAAGGTTCAGCCCCAAGGCATTCTCGGTTCTGGAGAAGAAGATTTTTAAAGGTTTTTACCATATATGGGCATGGCGGCCATCATGGTCAACCGACCGCAACCATTTTAGCAATTTTTCTTTCCCCCACCCTAAGGAGGCTCCATATGAAATTTGAGCAAAATTGGCTCAGCGGCTTCAGAGGAGAAGTCGTTTGAAAATGTTAACGGATGGACGCATGGGCAGACGGACGGACGGACGACGGACGAAAAGTGATCACAATAGCTCATCCTGAGCAGAGCTCAGGTGAGCTAACAAGAAAGAGAATGATTAAGAAAGTTAACCGGGGAAAAAGAAATAAAATACTGATTTCTTTCAGCGATATACAAATTCTTGTCCACAGAAAAGAAACTGACACATGATCATTTAAGCAGGAAGAGTTATGTCATACAGGTAACTGCCTAGGGGACCTTCTGGATTAAGACTCCTAAAGGAGACTGAACTGTCGTTTTTTTCTGTGGAAGGTGTGAAATACAGATTAGAATAGCACATTATCTATAGGTTAATTTATTGTGCAGTTAAAATATTATATTATCATTGATAACATATATACATAAACGATAATACATAACATTCCTGTTATTGATAAATCGTTTAACGTAACTAATTTATCCAATTTTGGATAATAATAACCTATAAGATGTCCCAGTTTATAGATGAATCATTCATCATGACGGTTAAATCAGCTAAAGAAATCGGTTAGAAGTATATATAACTCTAAGGGTTGTATATAATAATAAATAATCCATATTGTTATATATATAGAAATTAGTCTTGAACATTTAAATAGTTTAAAGACAAATTTCTTTATAATTGAAACCTCCTGAAAGATAACACTTTTCGATACTTGTATCTCATTTCAGAAAGAAAAAGGGTAGACTCCCATAGATCTATGTGTAGGTTGGGAGAATTAAATACATCACAATAGTATTATCGATAATTCTTAACACAGAGTGAAAGATGTATATTGATCTTTGATCAGAATGTAAAGGATAGAAACTCATTATTTCTCTTTCAAAGATAGTAATGAGTTCTTTATTGATAATGACTGTGTCGATGAAAAAAGTAATTGAAACCTAATGGATGTATTCTCCTGAAACAGAGCGATAGCAGTGTATCCACTGATATAAACTGAAAGACTGTCACTTTTGTGACTTGACCATCCAAGAACATATGAAGGTTCCCCAGTGAATAATTAGACATAGTCGATTCAACTAAGTCTGAGTTAATTGTATGCTGAAGTATGTGTATCAACAAGATTTTAAAACCTATAAACAAACCGTGTATAGGTCAATTCTAACTATTAAAATCAAGTCTAAACTTAACATGATTGATGACAATATGACAGATTGACATACAGGTTGATGGAAAGCGTGGGCCTGGGAGGCCCAAAATGACATGGAAGCAGCTGACAGAGAGGGATTGCAGAGAGTGGAAGCTCTCGGCTATCAACCCTCATGATAGACGTACCTGGAGATCTGGTGTGAGATCTGCCATGCATGCAGCAAGCCAGCTAACTGGAAGGGGGCCCACTGATGTGGATGTTGCCCCTGTACCTGCACGTTAATCAAAAATCCGATTATATATTATATATATATATGAAAATAGATATTATCATATCACATCTAATATCTCCAATTATTGTCAAATAATTCTTTAATGGTCCATTAACGTAATTCCGTAATTATAATGTCCATTTATGATATGTATAAATGTACTAATTAAGGTACATTCCAAAATTGTTTCAACAAAAAACTAGGAAGATCTGACATTAAAAACGTAAATGCGGAACTTCCTTAAATGGAAAACCTAATCATATAAGAAATCCATTGTAATTTTTTTGAGACAGTCCAGTCTTATAATGGTATCGATATGCCCTGACTTGGTTGTCTTTAAATTTAATTAGAAATATCCGTTGTCAGATATTACAACGTTATTTTTAGAGAACAGCATATCCCGGAGAGATCGGGATTTTCTGGATTTGTACTTTTTCCATTACTAATTAACAGAAACATTCTATTCTCCTAATAACGAGAGGAAAAACTGGTTCCTATTATCGGAACATACAACAGATGAGGAATATAAAAGTATTTAGTCCTAAAAGATTATGAATAATGTAAAGTACTTATTTTCCTCATTGTTTCATAAAAATACAAACCATCTCCTATTGTAATATCTGTTGACACGTAAGGATAGACAATGAAATAATTGGTTTTCTGACTAATAATTGTCATTGATGTTTAGAGGAGGTAAAACTACTCATTGCGATAATTCTCCTCTCCAGTCGGATGCGCATCCGAATCCAGGTGGAAGAAATAGCGCAGGCATTAGGCATTTCACATGGTAGCGTTTCAACAATCTTACATGATCGTTTAGGTATGCGCAAGCTAACAGCCCATTGGGTCCCCAAATCCCTTAGCGATGAGCAAATGGCAACCAGAGCATCAGTATGCAGCACCTTGTTGAAGCGTTTTAGGTCAAAAGATGATTTTCTTTTGTGTCTGGTGACTGTAGATGAGACTTGGGTTCATTATTATGCCAGAGAATAAAGCTCAGTCGTCAGTGGGCAGGGCCTGGGTCCCCGAGGCCAAAGTTCAAGACGCAACCATCTGCTGGCAAGGTGATGGCCACAGTATTTTGGGACGCAAAAGGCGTTATTATGTTGGACTTTTTACCCAAGAGAAGTACAATAATTGGAGTGTACTATGCAAACTTGTTAGACCTGCTGAGAACCACCATCCATGAAAAACGTCCAGGTAAACTCTCTAAAGGTGTTTTGCTGCAACAGAACAACGCGAGAGTCCACACTTGCAAAGTTGCCATGGATGCTGTAGAGCGAAACTGGTATGAAATAATACCACATCCTGCCTATTCCCCTGACCTAGCTCCTAGCGACTTCTTCCTATTCCCAAACTTCATTTCCAGTCTGATGAAGAAGTCGTGACGGCAGTTGAGGAGTGGGTCAATGGAAAGGACCCTGACTTTTTCAGTTCTGGGCTGATGGCACTTGAACACCATTGGTCTAAGTGCATCACACTAGAGGGCAATTACATCGAAAAAGAAGAGGTGGATCTCAACCGGAAATAAGTTAGGCTGGTTACTTATTGACTCACCTCATAATTTGGTTAAGGCAATAAATAATAACGTATCAATTTTATTAATGCCTATATATATATATATATATATATATATATATATATATATATATATATATATTGAGATTTAAACAAAATTCAACAAAGAATTCCGGCCCAGGATCATTACTGATGCAAGTACTTCAGAAAAAAGTGCATAGGGAGAAATATACCACTGGGCTGAGTGAGGTTCGATACCACCCCTGCTACGATGGCAGTGCCTAGCCCTTCAGAGTCAGGACATAACCACTGCACCACTAGGCTTGTTAAAAAAAAAGTTTCATGGAACAGTATTATGCTTGATTTCTCTGACTGACCCGTCGGATAGGGTATATTTTTGGTGCACTCATTATATACAAGGTATTCATTATATACAAGGAACTCTCTGGATCCACAGGATACTGAAGCTTGGAAATATTATTATAATTTAAGATTTAAACACTTCAACAAATAATTCCAGCCCAGGATCATTACTGATGCACCTCAGAAAAAAGTGTGCAGGGAGAAATATGAAATACCACTGGGCGGTTCGAACCCATACCGGCTACGACGGCAGTGCCTAGCCCTTCAGAGTCAGGAGACATAACCATTGCACCACTACGCTTGTTAAAAAACAAGTTTCATACATATATGAATATACTGATTAGTTACATACTCCAAGAGTCTGGACAAGACATGACTGACAAGGACTCTTGTTACCGTTAGAAATAATCGAGAAAGTAAAATTACTCGTTGCATTAATACTCCTCATAGAAATTTCCTACGTTTCAGACTTAAGGATTAATTGTAGACCTATACTTTGTGCTTGCTTAGGTCTAAATTTATCAGCTGTATGGTTTTTAAACATTCCCGTAGCCAAAAATGTTGATTTATTATTCTCAAGAGAAGTGAAAATCTATATAACTGAACTTAGCAATAGATTTGTAACTTCTTAATTTGAGAATAGAATTAACTGGAACATTTCTCCTCTAGACTAAAATGATGCAGATAAATTAGGTAAGGCTAATAATAAGAACATATCGACTTAATAAATGCCTTAATATAAGTATCTCTTATTAAATATTTACCCTTTTCAAGAGTCTGTACAATACATGACTGCCATGGACTCTTGTTAGAGGTGTTAGTAATTGCCCTGTGAGTAGTAACTGGTTGTCCGGAGACTAGTGACTGGTATCCAGTCACTGGTAATCCGGCATAATGACAGGTGACTGGTGCCTGGTGATTAGTTGCCCAGTGCCTGGTTGACCGCTGCCTGATTGACTGGTTACTGGATGACCGGTGACTGGCTGCTGTGTGCCTGGTTGACTGGTGCCTTCACAGTGCCTGGCTGACCGAAGATAATTTTCCGGGGTTGCCTGGTACCTGGTAGCCCAGTACCTGGCTGACTGGTGCCTGGTGAAGCTGATGAAGAATGACCGGTGACTGGTGCCTGGTAGACTTATATTCTGGGTACTCTCCGCACCCATAAGTCACCACCCAGATGGGTCTTACCCCTGGCAGTATAGCCCTGTGGGGTGGTGCTCCCACCAGTAAAGAATTGTCGTATAACCCAAAGGGTTCACAAGTTCTTTACTAATCAGCTACTCCACCACAGAAATCTTCAGCCAAGTCGTCATTGTCTACAAGATACCAATACTAGTCCAGTTATTACAGATCACGCCAATAAATAACCTGGAACAAAAAGAACAAATATTTGAGTTATTATGCACGACTTCCGAAACCAAACACGAGCATTGTGCCGCTAAATACGAGAGTCGCGAAAACGTATGATTCAAATTAACGATAAAAAATAACAAGATATTGAAAATCAATTTAATGAAAATAATTGAATCTTCAGTGAAAGAAATGATAAAGGAACATAAGAAAACAGGATCTAAGAAAATAGACCAGAGAAAAGAAAGAAATTTAGATTTTTTATCACCCGGTAAAAAATCCTGTTTACTTTCTTTGTTCCACAGAAAAGAAGCTGACACGTGATTAAAAGAGCGGGAAGAGTTACGTCACACAGGTAATTGCCTAAGGGACCTTCTGGATTAAGACTCTTTACGAGAACTGAACTGTCGTTTTTTCTGTGGAAGGGGTGAAATACAGAACAGAATAGCACATTATCTATAGGTTAATGTATTGTGCAGTTAAAAATATCATGGGCAGCCTATGAGCATCATAATGAACACACATGGTAGATCTCCCTTGCCCAATGCTCTATACCAACACTCAGCTATAAAGCTTGCTTGGTTCTGGAGAAGAAGACATTTAAGTGGTTTTTACTACATAATATACATAATGGTCACAGCAGTATGACCACTTGAACAAACTCTCAAACACCTTCAACAGAAGACTCCATAATTTGGTGAAAATTGGCAAAGCCGTTTCAACAAAGTTGTTTAAATATTTCATGATTTTGCATGTATTTATATAGCCCAGGAACAGGTGCAGATAACCCCCAGGGAATAAAATTTTGATTGTAAATGAAGGGTTTTGAGTTTGCTATTCCAATCGTATGTTTTAAGTTTCTACCATTTGTCTTTAACACATTTTGGGAAAATGTCTTTTCAACATTTTCCCCTAAGAAATGTAACAGAGAAGCAAATTCAACCTTGCTTTTAAAAGGTAAAGGGTCAACCTAGAAATATCACTTCAACAAACTTGAAAGACCTCCTGTCCTTAATGCTCTAAACCAAGACTCAGCTTCGAAGCTTTCTTTGAGCTGGTGAAGACTTTCAAATGTTTTAGTGTACATGAGCAAGTCAGCCATCTTGGTCAACAGACCATGACGACTTAAAAAATCTCTCATTAATGGTTTGAAAAAAAGGCTGCACATAAACTTTGGTGAAAATTGACCGAGTGGTTTTAGAGAAGCTGTTTTCATGAGTTTTTTACATATATATAGCCAGGAACGGGGTATGGGTAGATCATCCCTGAGGAATAAAATTGTGATTGTAACTGAAAGATTTCACACTTCGATCATGTGTTCTACGTTTCTATCATCAGTTTTTTATAATAATTCATTTTCCCTATAGAAATGTTTATAGAGTAGCAAATCTCACCTTGTTGTAAAATGGTCAAAGGTCAACCATCATTTGATCAAACTTGATGGGCAAACATTTAAATAAACTTGGTGGATTTCGCATCCTCAATTCTCTTTCTAAACAATGTAATCAACCATTTTCTCATTATTAGTCAAAGAAACTATTCAGTTACCATGGCAATCAATCTAACTAAATGGTTATTCAGCACAACCCCCATCACACACATACTTAAAAGCAATAGCAGGTTCAAATAGTTTCAGTGGTTTTGGAGAAGTTTTTGTTTGTTTCTGTTGAGGTTTTACGGCCCAGTCAACCCAACGGGGTCATGTCAAGCGCGGTCAGTTTACCTAACCACACGTTTACTGGGCAGGCTTAGTTCTCTAAGTGGTTAACCAGTATTGTGTACATTCTTTCGCCAGAAACTGACAACTGCCCTTCTTGAATCAGCAGAAGGGAGAGAATGACCATAGAAAGTATTTCATGATCAATCTCCACGAAAGAATGTTGCCGACCTCAGCGGGGGTTGAACCTGACCTCCTGGTCTCCAGTTGGACGGCGCATCCAACTGAGCCACCGAGGCCGGCGGAGAAGTCATTTAAAATGTGTGAACAGACAGATCGACAAACCATGGCAGAAAAGAGATCACCATGGCTCACTCATTCTGAGCTTCAAACATGTAACCTAAAGGTAGCTTCAAACCTAGCTGTAACTCATTCATATGAAGATCTTGCTTCTGTCGGAGCTTTTCCTGAAACTCCTGTTGTTTTAACCTTTGCTTCATGATCCTTTCTTGTTTACTTGCATCAGATATATCACTGAAATAATCAGAAATATCACTGAAAATAATCAAAACCACTACTACAATAATCAAAAATATCACTGAATTAATCAGAAATATCAGTGACAAAATCCAAAATATCAGTGAAACAATCAGAAATATCTATGATACAATGCAAAAGACGGTTGAAAAACAATCAGAAATATCTATGAAACAATGCAAAATATCAGTGAAACAATCAGAAATATCACTGAAATAATCAGAAATATCACCAAAATAATCAGAAATATCACTGAAACATTCAGAATATCAGAAAGACACTTCTAATGAGTATCCACAATATGTGTTTTCATTGAGAAATAAAACAAAAGAAGAGGCCCATTGGCCACTATGCTCACCAGAGCTCAGATGGGCACAGCCCACAGGCAGCCATGTATTTTTTTAAACCATGGCAGCCCTAGCCCAAGGATGCTACAGATGAAATTTGGACGCAATGGGCCCAGTGGATTCAGAGGAGATATCGCTTGTTTGTGTTGAGGTTTAATGGCCCAGTCAACCCAATGGGGTCATGTCGAGCGTGGTCAGATTACCTAACTACACGTTTACTGGGCAGGCTTAGTCCTCTAAGCGGTTAACCAGTACTGTGCACATTCTTTCGCCAGAAACTGACAACTGCCCTTCTTGAATCAGCGGAAGGGAGAGAATGACTGTAGAAAGTATTTCATGATCAATCTCCACGAAAGAATGTTGTCGACCTCGGCGGGGATCGAACCCGCGACCTCCTGGTCTCCAGTCGGATGCGCATCCAACTGCGCCACCAACTGAAAAACGACATTTTATGCCAAATGTTCCTTAAGCAATGTTCTATCTGCCATATGATTTTAGGCCTACTGCTCATTTTTGTTGGTTGCGACAGAAACCAAAATGCAAAAAAAAAAAAAAAAAAATGAAATACTTAAAAATCATCTCCTCAGAAACCATATGCTGTATGAGGCTGAGACTTTATAGAAATATTAGCGATATTAGCTGGTACAGTTTTGTTTTTTTAGACCAGAGCTGAAGGCCCCGGGGGAGCTTATAGGATGGGCAGTTGTCAGTTGTTGTCTGTTGTCTGACGTCAACACATTCAAGATATCGCTTGAATGTGCTGACGCCAGACAACAACTGACAACTACCCATCCTATAAGATCCCCCGTAGTATATTCTATTTTTTGGTTTCCATGGCATCCAATAAAAATGAGCAGTAGGCCTAAAATCATATAGCTGATAGAGGAATGCTTAAGTAACATTTCTATGAAGTTTTGTCAAAATATCTACGAAGGCTTGGCAGTAAATGTCATTTTTTAAGTCTATGGAAACTCTGAGTTGCCATAGCAACCAAACTAAAGAGCTAAATTTCATAAAAAACATAAAACCTGTTAAGGCAAATATGGTGAATATTTCCATAAAGTCTCAGCCTCATAGAGCATATGGTTTCTAAGCAGATGATTTTTTAAGTATTTTTTTCTATTTTTTTCTTTTTTTTTTCATTTTGGTTTCCATGGCAACCAATAACAAGGGCAGATAACACCAAAAGTAAAGCAGTGAGAATGATTCTTCTTTGTCACAACATACCCTGTCATCAAGCTAAGTATATTTGAGAATTTTCATTAAAATATTTCAAACCATTAAAGGAGTTATAGCCTGGACACAAAATTTTACCAAGGGCAGATAAAAAATTAACACTGGGCAGAAGAATCATCTTGCCTGGTAGAGGACAACTCAAGGAACATTTCTGTAAAAGTTTTGTCCAAATATCTGCAATGGCTTAACAGTAAATGCTATTTTTCTATTTTCCCATTGTAAGTCTATGGCAACTTAGTTACCATACAAATCAGAGCTTTTCAGCAATAATAGCAAAGAAAAACACAAAATTTGTTGAGGCTAATACAAAGAATATTTCTGCAAAATCTCAGCCCTATATTCCATATGGTTTCTGAGGAGATGATTTTTAAAGATATTCTTCTTTTTTTTTTGCATTTGGGTTGCCATGGCAACAATCAAAATCAGACTGGGCAGCAAAATCATCTGCCTGGTGGAGGACCATTCAAGGAACATTTCTATAAAAGTTTTGTCGAAATATCTGCGATGGTTTAACAATAAATGCTATTTTTCTATTTTCCCATTATCAGTCTATGGCAACTTTAAGATACCATACAAACCAGAGCTTTTGAGCAATAGCAAAGAAAAATACAACATTTGTAGAGGCTAATACAAAGAATATTTCTGCAAAGTCTCAGCCCTATGTTCCATATGGTTTCTGAGGAGATGATTTATATAGATTTTTTTTTCTATTTTTTGCTTCAATGTTACCATGGCAACCAATCAAAATGAGCATTGAGCAAAATAATTATCTGCCTAATAGAGGACCACTAAAGGAACATTTCTGAAGCAGTTTTGTCAAAATATCTGCAATGGCTTAACAATAAATGCCATTTTTCTATTTTCCCATTTTAAGTATATGGCAACTTAGTTACCATACAAACCAGAGCTTTTCAGCAATAATAGCAAAGAAAAACACATAATTTGTTGAGGCTAATACAAAGAAGATTTTTGCAAAATCTCAGCCCTATATTCCATATGGTTTCTGAGGAGATGATTTTTAAAGATATTCTTCCTTTTTTTGCATTTTGGTTGCCATGGCAACAATCAAAATCAGGACTGGGCAGCAAAATCATCTGCCTGGTGGAGGACCATTCAAGGTCTGCAAAGTCTAAGCCCTATGTTCCATATGGTTTCTGAGGAGATGATTTTTATCGATATTTTTTCTATTTTTTGCTTCTATGTTGCCATGGCAACCAATAAAAATGAGCACTGTTCAAAATAATCATCTGCCTAATAGAGGACCACTCAAGGAACAATTCTGAAGTAGTTTTATCAAAATATTTGCAATGGCTTAACAATAAATGCCATGTTTCTATTTTCCCATTGTAAGTCTATGGCAGCTTTAAGTTGCCATAGCAACCAAACTTGATGGCTGGTTTTCATAAAAAACAAAAAATCTGTAAAGGCTAATATGGTGAATATTTCTATAAAGTCTCAGCCTCATAGAGCAAATGGTTTCTGAGAAGATGATTTTCAAAGTATTTTTTTCTATTTTCTTTTGGCATTTTGGTTTCCATAGCAACCAATTAAAATGAACAGTGGGCATAAACTCATATGGCTGATAGAAGATTACCAATTAAAATGAACAGTGGGCATAAACTCATATGGCTGATAGAAGATTACTAAAGGAACACTTCTATACAAATTTTGTCAAAATATGTGCAGTGGCTTGGCAGTAAATGCCATTTTTTCAATTTTCTCCATTATAATTCAATGGAAACTCTAAGTTGCCATAACAACCAAACTAAAGAGCCGATTTTCACAAAAAAACACAAACTTTCAATTCCCCACACCAAGGATGCTACACATGAAATTTGGGCTCAATCGGCCCAGTGGCTCCAGAGGGGATGTCGTTTGAAAATGTTGACGCCAGACGATGACGGACAACTGCCTATCCTATAAGCTCCCCCGGAGCCTTTGGCTCTGGTGAGCTAAAACAAGAGGCCCACGGGCCACGGGTCGCTCACCTGAGTGACATAGCCACTGCAGATATGCAGAGGTTATGCAACATTTTTCCAGTCCTGTCATCGCAGCTAATGAAAAGATCAACCTTCAAGCAGTTCTTAATTTTGAAGAAGAATATTATATATGGCATGACAGTCAATGGAGCATGATCATTTGAACAAACTCTCAATCACATTTCAACAGTAGCAGCAATGTGAAATTTGGTGGCAATTGGCTAATTGGTTTCTGAAGACTTATTATTTTATACATGTAAACAGCACAGTAGCAGGGAAATATAATAAACATAAACAGATGGCAGCCATCTTAGATTTCCAATCAGATGATTTTAGCTACTGTTGATCTACAAGTCCCCTCGATACTTTCAATGAACTTGGCTATCTTGGATTTCCGATCAAACAATTTAAGCTATTTTAGATCTACAAGTCACCCAAATGCTTCCTACCAAGTTTCGATTCAAATGGCCTTTCAGTTCAGGAGAAGAAGCGAAAAATAGATTTTCAGGATGGCTGTCATGGCGGCCATCTTGGATTTCTGATAGGGATGATTTTAGCTATTTTTGATCTACAGGTCACCCTGATGCTTGCTACCTAGTTTAAAGTCAATAAGCCTTTTGGTTCAGGAGAAGAAGTGAAAAACAGATTTTCAAGATGGCTGCCATGGCAGCCATCTTGGATTTCCAATCGGAACAATTTTAGCCAATTTCAATCTATAAGTCACCCCGATGCTTCCTACCAAGTTTCAAGTCAATTGGCATTTGGGTTTAGGAGAAGAAGCGAAAAAAAGATTTTCAAGATGGCCACCATGGCCGCCATCTTGGATTTCCAATCAGCATGATTTTAGCTACTTTTGATCTACACGTTACCCTGATGCGTCCTACAAAGTTTGGAGTCAATAGGCCTTTCGGCTCAGGAGAAGAAGAGAAAAATAGATTTTCAAGATGGCGACCATGGCGGCCATCTTGGATTTCCGATTAGAACGATTTTAGCTACTTTTAATCTACAAGTCACCCTGATGCTTCCTACCAAGTTTCGAATCAATTGGCATTTGGGGTTAGAAGAAGCGAAAAATAGATTTTCAAGATGGTCGCCATGGTGGCCATCTTGGATTTATGATCAGCACAATTTTAGCTATTTTTGATGTGATACATGTCACACCTATGCTTCCTAGCAAGTTTGGAGTCAATTGGCCTTTCGTTTCAGGAGAAGAAGCAAAAAATAGATTTTCAAGATGGCTGCCAAGGCAGCCATCTTGGATTTCCGATCGGAACAATTTTAGCCTTTTTTGATCTACAAGTCACCCCGATGCTTCCTACCATGTTTGGAGTCAATTGGCTTTTGGGTTCAGGAGAAGAAGCGAAAAATAGATTTTCAAGATGGCGGCTATGGCGGCCATCTTGGATTTCTGATAGGCATGATTTTAGCTATTTTTGATCTACGTCACCCAAATGCTTCCTAGCAAGTTTGGAGTCAATTGGCCTTACCGTTCAGGAAAAGAAGAGAAAAATAGATTTTCAAGATGGTGGCCATGGCGGCCACCTTGGATTTTCGATCGGCACGATTTTAGCTATTTTTTGATCTACAAGTTACCCCGATGCTTCCTAGCAAGTTTGGAGTCAATTGGCCTTTCGGTTCAGGAGAAGAAGCGAAAAATAGATTTTCAAGATGGCGGCCATGAAGGCCATCTTGGATTTCCGATCGGCACGATTTTAGCTATTTTTGATCTACAAGTCACCCCGATGCTTCCTAGCAAGTTTGGAGTCAATTGGCCTTTTGGTTCAGGAGAAGAAGCGAAAAATAGATTTTCAAGATGGCGGCTATCTTGGATTTCCGATCGGCACGATTTTAGCTATTTTTGATCTACATGTCACCCTGATGCTTCCTACCAAGTATCGAGTCAATTGGCCCAGGGGTGTAGGAGGAGTAGGTTTTTAAAGCAATTGTTGACGCCGCACGACGGACGACGGACATTGACTGACCACAATAGCTCACCATGAGCACTTCGTGCTCAGGTGAGCTAAAAAAATCTGGACATGCCTCTAGAACTCTGACAATATTTTGAAACATTGTTCATAGCTGACTCCAGATAAGGCCTTTTTTCAACAAAAAAGTAGTGATATTTTTCTTATATCAATGAAAGTATATCTTGGTGGTACCCACAAGATATGTTTTTGCAGAGAAATAAGAAAAATATTGAGTAAAGTAAAACTTCAATGACTTGTACAAAAATGGCTCTTTTACCGCAGCTGGTTAGAACTCGTTTTTAAGTCCTTGGGGTTTCTTCTTCTAATAGTTCAAGAAAACAAATACTTAGGGATAATTTAGGAAAGTTTTCTCATGAAAATATATGCTGTGTGTACTCATTAAAATCACCTCATCAAGGCAATTCTAATGAGTACATTTATAACACTCAACATGCCATTGTTTTATAGATGATCGAAAAGACATCCCTAAATTATCCACATTTGCCTCCTGCCCTGGCACTATGACCAACCCTCAGTGGCTTGAACTACTCATGTCTAGAACAAATTTCCATGCTCCAAAGACGTTCTAGCCAATGAAGTTCAACTGTATATCCTTCTTACCTCGTATTGTCTTTATTATTTGACACCGCCATTGTTGAGTAAGATCTTCTTAAAGCTGGTGTCTTTATTTCTGGCTCCCCATTTCTAATGATCTCTGGTACTTGATTTTGAACATTACTAGACTCAGTGTTATTGTTTGAAGTCATGCTTTTTGACCTCTTTTGCATATGTCTAACTGATGTCCCAGGCAATCTTACATTAGAATTAGTGCTTCCAGTTTGAACTGATTTTGCTGAGTCACTCTCAGATGTCACTAAACAGTTCTGTTGTAGCACAATATTAGAATGTTCAACCTGCTTTTCTGTATTTCGTAGTCTGTCGGCTGTTTCCATGCTTGCGCGTCGAGCATGACTTATTTTCGCATCCATTGCAGAATGTTTCATGTCTGTAACATTGTATTGTTCAGCTTGCTGTTTTGATAAAAGAAAAGAACAATTAAAATGGCAGCATATATTTGATAATATTTATGTAACTATGCAAAATCATGAAAATCAGCAGTGTTAAGGGGGCAGGACACACTTGCTAGATTTTCTACCATGAAATACTCTCTACCAGCTGAGCCCTCCAAGGATAAAGAAAATAACATGCATTTAAAGGAAATGAGTACATTTTCAAAGGCAGCTCTGTCCAAATTATATTGCCTCCTTCCTGAAAAGGGATCTACTCTAAAAGGAGGCAATTTTTTTTCCTTTTAGAATAGACTCCTTTTCAGAAGAAGCTTGGTGAGCTGGCTAGCAAACAGGAAATCACAAAAGTTATCTCCCTTGTAACTAGAATTCTGAGAATCTGATGTGTCACCTGCTTAAAGCGCCAACCATTTGATATGAAAAAAGAAACAAGAGGCCCATGGGCCACATTCCGCTCACCTGATAAAAACAGCTATTGCATATTTGCAAATGCAATGCAACATTCTTCCTGTATTGCCACTGCAACTGGGACACAAATTTATACATACCATAAAAAGGTCAAAGGTCATCCTAGTCTCATCATTTTCACAAACTTGGTAAACCTTGAGTCCCCAATGCTGTATACCAAGATTCAGCCTCAAAGCCTTCTTAGTAATGGAGAAGAAGATTTTTAAATGTTTTTACCATATATAGGAATGGCGCAGAATAAATTTGGGGAGGGGGGGGGGGGGTAAAATTTTTTATCCTAACTAAAAAGTTTTACTACTTTAATCATACATTGTAAGTTTCAGCCATTAGTCTTAAATATATATTGAGAAAAAATGATTTTTCCACTTTTCCCCCATACAAGTCTATAGACGTAAATTTGCCCTTGCTGTAAAAAGGTCAAAGGTCAACCTATGATCATCATTTGAACAAACTTGGTAGAGATTGAGACAGAGATGCTATATACCAGATTCAGCCCCAAAGCTTTCTTGGTTCTGGAGAAGAAGATTTTTATGTGTTTTTACCATCTATGGACATGGTGGCCATCTTGTTCAATGGCACGGAACAATTTGACCAAATTGGCAATACCCTTTCAATAAAAGGCCCAATGTGAAATCTGGTGAAAACTGCTCAAGCGGTTTCAGAGAAGACGTTTAAAAATAACACAATTTTATACATGTATATAGCCCAGGGGCAAGGGCAGATAACCCTCAGGGGATTATAACTAAAATATTTTACTACTTTAATCACACATTGTTAGTTTCAGCCATTAGTCTTAAATACATTTTGAGAAAATCACTTTTCAACATTTTCCCCATGGGGATGCAAATTTGACCTTGCCGTAAGAAGGTCAAAGGTCAACCTAGGGGTCATCATTTAAACAAACTTGGTAGACCTTGAGTCCATGATGCTATATACCAAGATTCAGCCTTGATGCTTTCTTGGTTCTGAAGAAGATTTTTAAGTGTTTTTACCATATATGAGCATGGCGGCCATCTTGACTAACGGACCATGACCATTTGAACAATTTTCAATCCCCCATTAACAGAAGGCTTCACATGAAATTTGAAGAAAATTCGCCCAGGGGTTTCAGAGGAGAAGTCCTTCAAAAGTGTTTACGGATGGACGAACGGATGGACGGCAAGTGATCACAATAGTTCATCCTGAGCCTTTGGCTCAGATGAGCTAAAAAACACTGGTCCTTAAAATTACTCCTATCCCTAAAGGCAACCCCTTACTACTTTGTGTAAATTTTATTAATCAAGTAAATAAAGGGCTATAATTTGACCGAAATTTTTTGGATGATTACAAAAATCAAACTTGACCTCTATGCTATAATGATATACCATTCTGCAAACTTCGAATGAAATCAATGCATCCCTTCAAAAGTTATTATGGGTAAACAATATCTTTACCTTGTATTTTACCCCAACAACAAAAACTAAGTCGAAAAAGGGCCATATCTTGGCCAAAACTTTGCAGATGATTACCAATATCCAACTTGACCTGTATTTTACAATGATATGGCCTTCTGCAAAATTTCAATAAAATCAATGCATTCCTGCAAAGTTATTGAGTGGAAATCAATTTCAACACACCAACAAAAACTAAGTTGAAAAGGGCCATGACTCAGCCAAAAGTTTGCAGATGATTATTAATATCCAATTTGACCTGTATTTTACAATGATATATCCTTCTGCAAACTTTCAATAAAATCAATACATCCCTGCAAAAGTTATTGATCGGAAACCAATATCAACACACCAACAAAAACTAAGTTGAAAAAGGGCCATAACTCAGCAAAAATTGGCGGATAATTACCATTTCAAACTTGACCTCTATTTTACAGTGATATAAAGTTCTGCAAACTTTGAATAAAATCAATCATCCCTTCAAAAGTTACTGTGCGGAAACGAACAACAAAAACTAAGTTGAAAAAGGGCCATAACTCAGCCAAAATTTGGCGGATGATTACCAATATCAAAACGATCTATATTTTATAGTGACATAAAGTTCTCCAAAATTTGAATGAAATCAATACATCATTCAAAAGTTATTGAACAGAAACTAAAAGTGTGACGACAACACTGCTGACGATGCGGACGGACAACATGGTCCCTATATGAGCCATTCTACCCAGGTGACATAAAAATGACAGAAAATCAATATACAGTCTCATAAAGTGTATAGTTACCTTAAAACCTTCTTACACAAAATTTTAATATTTAACAAGAGCTCTGCAAGCAGGGCATTATACGCCCGTGGTAAGTTTTAAGATGTAGCACATAAACTGACTCCTGTATAATTCAGTGCGGACGACAGAAGCACGGCTACACTATAAGTTCATATGAGCCTATGGCTGATTTTTGTAAAGCTTTATCTTGTTTTATACAGATTTTATTTTTGTACTTCAAGAGAGGCAACTCAGAAGAGTATTTAAAAAAAAAAAACAATCCAAAAAGAACTATGTTTATAAATTTTGATATTAGTCAAGCTTCTTAATTCTATACCATTTAATAAACTTATTAATAAACATTTATTAATGGCAAAATTTCCGTGCAAACCTAATAAAAGAAGATGAAAAACAAAAATTAATAACTTGCCCATATGGCCTTAACTATAGTTATTTACAAAAAATATACCTATTATAAAATAAAATTAGCACACTATTTCCTCTAAACAATATGCTGCAAAAAGTTTATGAAATTACAAAAAGGGGCATAACTCTGCCAATATTTGGTGCACTGTAACCTTGAAATAATATGCGCTGCTCTACATCATCTTGTAACTACAGTTGACTCTCGTTATCTCGACCCCTCTTATCTCGATCCTATCACTTATGTCGAACTGATTTCTAAGTCCCGATTATTTTCCCTATGTATTTATTGTATTTCAGCTTCGCGTATGTCGAACTACTTTTATGTCGACACTTCGGCTATCTCGTCCATCATTTTCAGTCCCTGAATATATTTTTCACAGTTTTTACTACCGCGTATCTCAAACTCGGACCATGACGAAGGAAAAAAAATGTAAGATGCGGCGCCGCCCATCTCTCAGTTAATGAAAATCATAATAGGCCACTGATAAATAAATCAATATTTTAATTTTCCCCTTTCTCCAGGTAATAACAAACAACACAAACAATGTCTAAAAATCCGTAATTATGAAATCACGTGCGTGTCGAGTCGGGTTTGGCACGCGGCGCTCAACACCATCTCGTGTCATTGATTTGTAAGATAAAAAGCGGCTCAGAATAGTGTTATGGAAGATTAATCAACGAAGTTTCTTTAATTTATTGTTTAGATATGCTCTTCACTATTGAGTACTGTCCGTCTGAATGATATAGCGTCTTCGCTTGTTACTCTTTGGTCAGGCAGTGCTCTTTGGTAAGCCCATATAAGGCTCATGCGTATAATGGAAAATTCGTGGGCGTGCAGGCTGATCTGAGTCTTTGACAGTCGCAGTCTTCTAATAGGAGTTGTGCAAATAGATGAATCACACGTGGGTACCGATGTTAACCCTTCCGACCCTGTAGACTGGTACGGATACCCGCACAAATAGTGTAGGTCCAGATGAGACGGTTCATAATGAGCTTTCTCTGCAGAGGAATGGACCTGGGATGCTCCCGAGGTCAGGATAGGAGCCACCCTCAGACGGATCGGTGAATAACAGATAGATATGGGCTGATCCCTATGATGCCACCCGTAAATTCTGACTGGCTGATAGTTGTGCCAGAGAAAAGGACCTGGAATGCTCCCGAGGTCAGGGTAGGATCTACCCTCAGATGGATCAGTGAATAACGGATAGATATGGGCTGATCCCCATGATGCCACCCGTAAATTCTGACTGGCTGATAGTTGTGCCAGAGAAAGCGACTGACTGATAGCTGTGCCAGAGAAAAGGACCTGGAATGCTCCCGAGGTCAGGGTAGGAGCTACCCTCAGACGGATTGGAGAATAACGAATAGATATGGGCTGATCCCCACTATGCCACCTGTAGATTCTGACTGGCTGATAGTTGTGCCAGATAAAAGGACCTGGAATGCTTCTGAGGTCAGGATAGGATCTACCCTCAGACGGATCAGAGAATAACGGATAGATATGGGCTGATCCCCACGATGCCACCCATAGATTCTGACTGGCTGACAGTTTAGCCAGATAAAAGGACATGGAATGCCTCCGAGGTCAGGGTAGGATCTACCCTCAGACAGTTCGGTGAATAATGGATAGACCTGGGTTATCCCCGAGTACTATACATTGATTCTAATAAGGCTGGCTGTAACCGGCCAGAATCCATGCTGGGCCAAAGGTCAGCGCAGGTTATCCTGATTCACAATATCAACAGCAATTCAGATAAAATTTTATAAAAGATACCCTCCCCTGCTGTGCACAACTGAAAAGCATATGAATCATGCATAATGAGTATTGTTCTTGTGCGGGGAGAAGAGTTGCAGGGATTGTAGAGTGACCTGCCCCATGCATGTAAATAAAGCATGGTTCACATATATAACAATATAACATGCATATCTGAGTAGTCAAGACTGCCAAAGAATAAACCACATTACGACCACTCACATAATCCCTAGTATTGTGATGGGTAAAACTGTGGCAATAGTGTATTTGTTTGTTTGTTTGTGTTGAGATTTTATGGCCCGGTCAACCCAATGGGGTCATGTTGAGCACGGTCAGTTTACCTAACCACACGTATGCTGGGCAGGCTTAGTCCTCTAAGCCGTTAACCAGTATTGTGCACATTCTTTCGCCAGAAACTGACAACTGCCCTTCTTGAATCAGGGGAAGGGAGAGAATGACTGTAGAAAATATTTCACGATCAATCTCCACAAAAGAATGTTGTGGACCTCAGCGGGGGTTGAACCCGTGACCTCCTGATCTCCAGTCGGACGGCGCATCCAACTGAGCCACCGAGGCCAGCAATAGTGTATACCCAGATGAGACATTTCTATTGTTAGGACCCGCTTCAAGCTTCTCGGTCTGACATGTCCAAGCACTATGTCCAGATTAGAGAAAAGTATGGTGATAAGATGTTCCAACCTGAAGTATTTATATTATAAGTGCTGTACTTGGTTAATTAAAATGATCAAAACAATGCAAATGCTAACAGAATTATCAAGGAGGCTGGGCTAGGCACAGAATTATGACCTACTAACACCAAGCAGATCAACATAGCATCCATCCATCAAGATGACTCCTCCCCCAAACTGTCAATACCAGAACACCATGTAACCAATCATGAACAAGAATGAAAGCTCTTCTATAATTTGGAGCCCACACAGTCTCCTGCAGGTGGCCTGCAGATGGCCTTAGCTGAATAGCAGATATTACATAAACCAGTCTAATGGTTTAAATACACAGAAACTTCCCTCCCAGGTCAGCATTTGCTGTTCTTACCATATTTACCTGTATGGTGACTGTTATTCCTTACCATATTTACCAGTATAGAGAATGCTGTACTTACTGTATTTAACAGTGTAGTGAATGACGTTCTTACCATATTTACTAATATGCTGACTGTTATTCTTACCATATTTACCAGTATAGAGAATGATGTTCTTATATGATGAATTGCTGTTCTTACCATATTTACCTGTATGGTGAATTGCTGTTCTTACTATATTTTTCAGTATTGAGAATGATGTTCTTACCATATTAACAAGTATGGTGAATTGCTGTTCTTACCATATTACCTGTATGGTGAATTGCTGTTCTTACTATATTTACCAGTATAGTAAATGATGTTCTTACCATATTAACAAGTATGGTGAATTGCTGTTCTCACCATATTACCTGTATGGTGAATTGCTGTTCTTCCTATATTTTTCAGTATTGTGAATGATGTTCTTACCATATTAACAAGTATGGTGAATTGCTGTTCTTAACATATTACCTGTATGGTGAATTGCTGATCTTACTATATTTTTCAGTATTGTGAATGCTGTTCTTACTATATTTACCAGTATGGTGAATTGCTGTTACCATATTTACCTGTATGGTGAATTGCTGTTCTTACTATATTTACCAGTATAGTGAATGATGTTCTTACCATATTAACAAGTATGGTGAATTGCTGTTCTTACCATATTTACCTGTACGGTGAATTGCTGTTCTTATTATAATTTATGATGTTCTTACCATATTAACAAGTATGGTGAATTGCTGTTCTTACCATATTACCTGTATGGTGAATTGCTCTTCTTACTATATTTACCAGTAAAGTGAATGATGTTCTTAGCATATTAACAAGTATGGTGAATTGCTGTTCTTACCATATTACCTGTATGGTGAATTGCTGTTCTTACTATATTTTTCAGTATTGTGAATGATGTTCTTACCATATTAACAAGTATGGTGAATTGCTGTTCTTACCATATTTACCTGTATGGTGAATTGCTGTTCTTACTATATTTTTCAGTATTGTGAATGATGTTCTTACCATATTAACAAGTAAGGTGAATTACTGTTCTTACCATATTTACCTGTATGGTGAATTGCTGTTCTTACTATTTTTTTCAGTACTGTGAATGAGGTTCTTACCATATTAACAAGTATAGTGAATTGCTGTTCTTACCATATTACCTGTATGGTGAATTGCTGTTCTTACTACATTTTTCAGTACTGTGAATGCTGTTCTTACCATATTAACAAGTATGGTGAATTGCTGATCTTACCATATTTATCTGTATGATGAATTGCTGTTCTTACTATATTAACCAGTATAGTGAATGATGTTCTTACCATATTAACAAGTACGGTGAACTGCTGTTCTTACCATATTACCTGTATGGTGAATTGCTGTTCTTACTATATTTTTCAGTATTGTGAATGATGTTCTTACCATATTAACAAGTATGGTGAATTGCTGTTCTTACCATATTTACCTGTATGGTGAATTGCTGTTCTTACTATATTTTTCTGTATTGTGAATGATGTTCTTACCATATTAACAAGTATGGTGAATTGCTGTTCTTACCATATTACCTGTATGGTGAATTGCTGTTCTTACTATATTTTTCAGTACTGTGAATGAGGTTCTTACCATATTAACAATTATGGTGAATTGCTGTTCTTACCATATTACCTGTATGATGAATTGCTCTTCTTATTATTTTTTTCAGTACTGTGAATGAGGTTCTTACCATATTAACAAGTATGGTGAATTGCTGTTCTTACCATATTACCTGTATGGTGAATTGCTGTTCTTACTATATTTTTCAGTACTGTGAATGCTGTTCTTACCATATTAACAAGTATGGTGAACTGCTGATCTTACTATATTTATCTGTATGATGAATTGCTGTTCTTACTATATTTACCAGTATAGTGAATGATGTTCTTACCATATTAACAAGTATGGTGAATTGCTGTTCTTACCATATTACCTGTATGGTGAATTGCTGTTCTTACTATATTTACCAGTATAGTGAATGATGTTCTTACCATATTAACAAGTATGGTGAATTGCTGTTCTTACCATATTACCTGTATGGTGAATTGCTGTTCTTACTATATTTACCAGTATTCGTGATATCCCAGAAGACCATAATGCCTTGCGCGAACGTGACATCCAGTTTAACCAAAAGTAGAAAAACCAATACTGATAGTGTTATGATGACCGCTTTTTGTTTGACTAAAGATGAATTATTTTCAAGATTTTACATTAAAATCAACAATAGGAATACTTTTGGGCAAATAGTTTAGACGGGAATAAAATAATACCGATCAGTGGGTTTATTTTCTTACTTTTATCCTTGCAATAATCACCAGGAGCTCCTTACAAAACAAGTGCAAGATTATTGTTACTGATGACTAAATCCCGACATCACTCAATTTATACCCTCAGTTTAGAATTGTTTGGAAAGTCTATGTTTTCACTCTATGAGTTAATAGAATAAATATTTAAATCCCCGATATAAGTTTCAGTAAACTTTACCCTTTATAAACATACATTCTGGTTCATATATTAAGTAGAGAATTACACTATAAGCTAGTGACTGGCAGTTTTCTTGACAAAACAGCCATTTAAATTAAAAAATAAACACACAATCTAACATTTGATTAGAGAACTTCATATCACAGATTGATTAATTGACTGATTTGCGAACACGATACGCAGCATGAAAAGTACATTATGTCCTACTCGATGTGACAGGGTCGAGATTGATGGTTTGTTGATAGCTGACAGTTATAAATATACCTGAATAAGCAAACAAGTATACAAAGATCTGTCAGCTACACTGTTACCCAGTGTATCAGTCAATAACCCAGAGTTATAATGGTCTGTCACATGGAGAGTATACCGGAATATTGGTCAGCGAAAGAGTAAACCAAGACCTGCAAGCTACACTGCACATCGGTGTATCAGTCAGTAACCCAGGGTATAGCGGCCTGTCACCTAAAGTGTATACCGAAATATTAGTCAGAGACAAAGTATACAAAGACCTGTACCCCAAAGTATCAGTCTAACTTAGGGTATAGCAGCCTCTCACCTGACCAGAATGTCGGTCAGCGACAAAGTATAATAAGATCTGTAAGCTACACTGCACCCAGGTATAGCCGCCTGTCACTTGGAGTACATACCCGAATACCGGTCAGCGACAAAGTATACGAATACCTGTCAGCTACACTGTTACCCAGTATATTAGTCTGTAACCTGGGGTATAGTGGCCTATCACCTGGAGTGTATACCGGAATATTGGTCAGTGACAAAGTATATGAAGACCTATAAGCTACACTGCTCCCCGGTATATCAGTCAGTAAGCCGGTGTATAGCAGCCTGTCACCTAAAGGGCAAACCAGTGAATATCGGTCAGCGACAAAGTATACTATGAAACATTACAGGTGACAGGCTGTTATATCCCGGATTACTGACTGATACACCGGGGAACAGTGTAGCTGACAGATCTTCGTATACTTTATTGCTGACTGATATTCTGGTATATCTATACACTCCAAGTGTACACCCCAGGTTACTGACTGATACACCTGGGTACAATTAAGCTGGCAAGACTTCATATACTTTGTTGCTGACGGATATTCGGGTGTACACTTCAAGTGACAGGCCACTATACCCTGGGTTACTGACTGATATTCCGGGTAACAGTGCAGCTGACACTGGTCTTCGTATACTTTGTCACTGACAGATATTCCGGTATACAATCCAGGTGACAGGCCACTATACCCCGCGTTACTGACTGACACAGGGGTACAGTGTAGCTGAGAGGTCTTCGTATACTTTGTCACTGACTGAAATTCCAGAATACATTCCAAGTGTTAAGGGGCTATACCCTGGGTTACAGACTGATACACAGGGTAAAAGTGTAGCTTACAGGTCTTAGTATACTCTGTCGCTGACTGATATTCTGGTATACACTCCCAGTGACAGGCCACTATACCCTGGGTTATACAGACTTATACTTTGGGGTACAGTTTATCTAACGTCTGAGTATACTTTGTCTCTGACCGATATTCAGTGGCTTATACTTTAGTCCGCTATACACCGGGTTACTGACTGATATACTGGGGAGCAGCGTAGCTTTCAGGTCTTCATATACTTTGTCGCTAACTGATATTCCGGTATACACTCCAGGTGACAGGCCACTATACCCCTGGTTACAGACTAATATACTGGGTAACAGTGTAGCTGACAGGTATTCATATACTTTGTCACTGACCGGTATTTACTCCAGGTGACAGGCGGCTATACCTGGGTACAGTGTAGCTTACAGATCTTATTATAGTTTGTCGCTGACCGACATTCTGGTCCAGGTGGGAGGCTGCTATACCCTAAGTTACAGACTGATACTTTTGGGTACAGTGTAGCGGACAGGTCTTTGTATACTTTTTCTCGGACTGATATTCCGGTATACACTTAGGTGACAGGCCGCAATACCCTGGGTTACTGACTGATACACCGATTTACAGTGTAGCTTACAGGTCTTGGTTTACTCTTTCGCTGACCAATATTCCGGTATACTCCATGTGACAGACCATTATACCCTGGGTTACAGACTGCTACACTGGGTAACAGTGTAGCTGACATCATATCATATCATAATCGGATTTTTGATTAACATGCAGGTACAGGGGCAACATCCACATCAGTGGGCCCCCTTCCAGATAGCTGGCTTGCTGCACGCATGGCAGATCTCACACCAAATCTCCAGGTACGTCTATCATGAGGGTTGATAGCCGAGAGCTTCCACTCTCTGCAATCCCTCTCTGTCAGCTGCTTCCATGTCATTTTGGGCTTCCCAGGCCCACGCTTTCCATCAACCTGTATGTCAAAGGCTGTCTTGACTGCACCATTGGAGCGTTCCACATGTCCATACCATCGGAGTCTTCTCTCCTTCAGAATGAGGTCCAGATCCTCAATGCCAAGCCGCACAAGTAGCTCATTGGACCTGGTGGTGACAATGTCTTGCGGCATGACATTGCAGATCTGTCTGATCATTGCCCTGTCATTTCGCTGCAGACGCTGGAGGTTCGGCTTTGTCAATGGCCAAGTCTCGCTGGCATGGAGTATTGCGCTCCGCACACAAGAGCTGTACACATGGCCATGTGTTTTGAAAGAGAGGTGGCCTGAAGAGAGGACTGGTAGCAGATCCTTGAACTTCTTCCAGGCGGTTTTCAAACGTGTTGTGGTTGAAAGTTCACAGCCACCTGCTGCTGAGAGCATGTCTCCTAGGTAGCAAAAGGAAGCTACCACCTCAAGCTTGTCAGGTCTGACCTGGACTTCCTTCTGTGGTCTGCCATCCAAGGGGCATGCAGTTCCCTGGCACCGTGTACATCTGTAGTCAGGGTCCTTTTTCAAGCGCTTGAGCCCACTGCATTTCTTGTGCACCCAGTGCTTGCAGCCATTGCAGAAGATGCTGTTGCTGCCCACTCCAGTGCGACAGACAGCGCATGGAAACTCGCCTGAACTCTGCAGGAGGTCCAGTCCCGTACCGCAGATCATGATCTTTGTCTTTCCTGCATTTACTCTCAGTCCTTTCTTCTCCATTGCTTCTTTCCAAGTCAAGAGCCTCCTGACACATTCCTCAAGCGATTCAGCGATGATAACAAGGTCATCGGCATAGAGGTCCTCCCAGGGGACCCCAGAGCGGAACTCTCGTGATAAGGCTTCAAGCACAATGATGAAGAGCAGCGGGCTGAGTACTGATCCTTGGTGAACACCAACCTTCACTTCAAACTCTTCACTGTACCCCTCACCAACACAGACACGGCTCCGTGCATTTGTATACATCCCCTGCACCAGTCGCACAATCCACTCCTCCACACCAAGTTTTCTCAGCGCCCACCAGATGATCTTCCGAGGTACTCGATCAAAAGCATTCTCCAGGTCTACGAAGCCACGTAGAGTCTCTTATTGGCAGCTAGATACTTCTCTTTCAGCTGCCTGACAACAAAGATTGCGTCTGTAGTGCCTCTGCCTGGGACGAAGCCAAACTGGGAATCGTCGATTGACACCAACTGTCTGATGAGGCCGTCCACAATCCTCTCCAGGATTTTCATAACCTGCTCTGTCAGCTTGAGACCGCGGTAGTTGCCCCTTTCCAATGCGTCCCCTTTTCCCTTGTAGAGGCAGACAATGAAACTCTGCTCCCAGTCAGTGGGTACCTTGCCATCACGATTGATTGCAACTGCGAGGTCGCGGATCATGAAGGCGCCCATGTCAACGGCGGCTCGTATCATCTCCACCACTATGCCTGATGGGCCCGGTGCTTTGCCAGCCTTCATCTGTGAGATAGCCTTCTTAACCATATCAATGGTGACTGGGATGGGCGGGCCTTCCTCTGGTGGTTGATATGACAGGTGGTCTGGGTCCCAGTCAAACTCAACGTTGAGAAGCCTTTGGTAGTGCTCTAGCCAGGCCTTCTGCTTTGAGTCTTCGCTCATTGACATCTCTCCTGCATCATTCTTCACAGGTTTGTCACCAACAACATCAGTGTTCTCTCTTCTAAACTGGTTAGCAAGGCGGTAGACCTGAAGACTTGGGGTCAACATTCTCATAGACCTTCTTGTCGGCTTCTTGACGAGCATGGTGCACTGCATGTCTGGCATTTCGTTTGGCTGCATCGTATGATGCCCTAGTGCCTTTACCAGCCTTCAAGGCTTTGAAAGCTGTCCGCTTGGCAGCAATGGCCTTTTCCACGTGTTCATTCCACCACCAAGTTTCACGACGCCAACGGTGTGGCCGAGTTGTGCCACATACCTTCTCAGTTGTCTTGAGCAGTCCAGTCTTGATGTTGTTCCAGATATCCTCAGTGGCCCCATCAGCTACACCTGCAGATGTACTCACATGCAAGTTGAAGACCTCCTGGAAATGATTGCTTGTCTGAGGGTCTTTAAGCTTCCAAACTTTTGAGGCGAGGGGTGAACTTGCGCTTGGATTTTGGAGGCACATCAATCCTCCTGTCACATACAAGAAGCTGATGTTGCAGAGCTACTTCCTCACCAGGGATCACTTTTACATCTGTGACAAGTTTGCACATGGTCCTACGGAAAAGGATAAAGTCTATCTGCGTGGCTATGTTTCCAGACTTGTATGTGATGAGACGGCTGTCACGTTTCTTGAAACATGTGTTCCCAAGAAGCAGGTCAAATGCTAGGGCGTACCCTAGGATTCTCTCACCCTCAGAGGTCTTTTGTATACTTTGTTACTTATTCGGTATATTTATAACTAACAACTATCAACAAACCATCAATCTCGACCATGTCACATTGAGTAGAACATAATGTGCTTTTTATGCTGCGCATTGTGTTCGCAAATCAATCAATCAGTGATATAAAGCACTCTAATTCCATGTTAGATTGTGTGTTTATTTTTAAATTTTCAATTGCTATTTTGTCAACAAAAATGCCAGTCACTGGCTTATAGTGTAATACCCTGCTTAATATATGAACGTCTGTTTATAATAGAGGGTAAAGTTTACTGAAACTTATATCAGAGATTTAAATATTTTATTCTATCATCTCATAGAGTAAAAATATAGACTTTCCAAACAATTCTAAACGGCGGGTACAAATTGAGTGATGTTGGGATTTAGTCATCAGTAACAATCTTGCACTTGTTTTTCCCGGAGCTCCTGGTGATTATTGCAAGGATAAAAGTAAGGAAATAAACCCACTGGTCGGTATTATTTTATTCCCATCTAAACTATTTGCTTAAAAGTATACCCATTGTTGATTTTAATGTAAAATCTTGAAAGTAATTCATCGTTAGTCAAACAAAAAATGGTTATCACAACACTATCAGTATTGTTTTTTCTACTTTCATTTCAACCAGATATCACGTTGCGCGCAAGGCATTATGGTCTTCTGGAATAAAGCGAATAGTGAACGATGTTCTTACCATAGTGATGAAAATAAAGTATCCAGGCAGCTTTCATTACATGTATCCTGAGGTGAATGGAAAGTATCTCCAACTTTGTATTCTGTGTATCCAAAGGTGGAAATAATGTACAGTGTACACGCAGTTAAATTATGTGAGTCCAGTGGTGAATGTGTTTCCATTATGAAGTAAATTCTCCACACAGTTGTCACATGTAGAGAAAGTTATAAAATTGTCCCCTCTAACATTTATTTGTGAGTCAGATATTTCTAGAAAAATAGAAAAGAACCAGGCAGAAGACAAGTTCCCAGGATATTCAATAACCAGGAGCCCCAGAATGTTATAAAATATAAATATTGATACCCTATCGAATTGCATACAATAATAATAATTATAATATAAAATTAAATAATAAGTATTAGGCTCCTGATTATTGCCCAAGCACTTCCTTCTACAAAAACAACTGAACTGACCCACTTGAGGCAGCTGTATATTATCCATTTATTGTGTTATCTAATTGTCCAGTAGCTGACCTTTCTTCAAGACACACATCAAGCAGTAGAGCTTATGTAATGAATAGGAGTGAATAATACCTTCTGAGTGCCACTTATACAGTTCTACTACAGAAATAAAAATCAGCAACTGCATAAAGGCAGGTTCAGGTCTTATGTCTTAGATATTTAAACATGAAATTTTTTTTAAGTAAAACATATTTTAACTATCAATACTTAACCTATAGATAATGTGCTATTCTCTTCTGCTTTCACACCTTCCACAGAAAAAAACGACCGTTCACTCGTCAATTAAAGTCTTAAACCAGAAGGTCCCTTAGGCAGTTACCTGTGTGACATAACTCCTCCCGCTCAATTGATCACATGTCAGTTTCTTTTATGTGTAAAACAATAGACACAATTAGGAGAGATGAGAGAGGGTGGAAGGAGGGAGATAATTGATTATCTATAGGTTAAGTATTGATAGTTAAAATACGTTATTATTAGAATTATAAACTAATTAGAGTCTGTTTAATTGGAGCGATAGGACCGTTTCCGATAAACAGACCATACAGTTGAAATAACCATAATGTTATATAATTATTCCCCTTTGATCAAAAGAAGGGGAGATAATAATTAAGTAGATGGAGTTAACTTAACTGTAACTCAGTTATCCATAAGAAGAAAAAGGTATACACAAAATTTATGGTTTAAACTATTGCTAGACTAATTGTATTAACGAATTTTTAGGCAAGCAATAAGATAATACAGAGGTTGCCTAAGACTGCTGGGAGGAAAAAGCAACCTCATTGATAAATACTTTTGTCATGGACATATAAAGGCATTTCGTGTCCTGGACAAAATAATAAAAGAAGAGACTGCCAACATCATAACGTAGAGTTTGACAGACAATAAGAAAGAGAAGAATAAGGCTGATCACAGCTAACTGTTTACAAGTCATATTTTGGCTAAATCTTACCATACTGCTGAGATTAAGCAATAGGAAATAACTGGATAGAATCTTTCTATGCCAGAAGATTGCCATGAAAAGTACTCCTGAGTAAATAATCATGGAAATAAAGAAAATTTTAAAAGTCCACTTGTAATGGCGAATCAAAATGTTCAGAAAAACAGAAGGACTCAGAAAGAATGTAATAGGGTGATAATCTCTGAAGAAAGATTATATAATAGTACTGATTAATCATCTCTAAAACACTTAATTTGTAAGTGAGAGATAGAATTACTATTCTATACACATATTTAAGAATAGTAAGAAAGATATATGAATACTAAATTAAAATTATACTACAGGACAAATTCCTGCTATGAATAAAAGGTTAAGCGTAACTATTTATTAAGCAAGGAATAAATAAACGTATAACTTGTTATAAAATTACTTCCAGGAATTTTATAGATAAATATTCAATTAAATTTTAGAATTGAATATGAATAGTATAAAAAACCTATTTCTAAATAATTGATAATTCCTGAAATATCAAATTACATGCTCGTAAATGAATTCAGGAATATATACACTGCAGCGCCGTTATAACGCGGTCGCTTATAACGCGGAAACCGTTATAACGCGGTTGGGCCTTGGCTCCCGTTTTTTTTTTCCCACCAGTTTGAAAGTGTTGCCCTTTTTCCGCGGAACGCGGCAGTCTAAAAATCGCCAGCCGTGACCATATACTCGCTGATTTACTCATTCTTTTTTACCAAACTTTTAATTAGTTTTTGTCTTTAGGCTATTTCAGATCATGTCCGCGCACCATTTAAAAGCCATACTATGGTAACTGGCACAGCCCTCAAGGATAATTTTCATGTATTATAAGAGAAATAAAAGAAATAATAAGAGTAACTTACGCAACACAAATTAATTACATAATTATCCTAACACAGTCATAAATCAACACTTCACTGTCCTTTTTGCTGTAATGGTAGTCTGATAATTAATCCGTTTGTGTATGTGTGAATGCACTGCCATAGTCGATAGCTCCAGATTAGGTGTCTTTTTTTTTCTTTTTAAATTAAAAAAGACTGTTATTTTTCCTTATTTCTCCATGAAATTGTAGGTTTTGGTTACTCTCTGGAAGTGCCTCAGCCAGGCGCTTCCAATGAGTATCCACAACCTACGTTTACGTGGAGAAATAAGAAATTTAATATGTGGAGACTCCTCCAGTCTGGAGCTGTGGATAGATCCTCTTATCTGGAGCTATGACAGTTGGCATGTCCAAATAGATCAAAGAAACGGGTCAAGTGTGAATACACTGAGACAGCTTAAAGCTCCAGATAAGGTGTCTTTTTTTTTAGTTAAAAAGTACTGCAACCCTAGGTTAACGGAAATAGACTGCTGGGAAACCAGATGTACTTTCTGGACAAACATGAAACTAAGACTGGTCAGTGCTCTTTATAAAAAAAAAAATATCTGAGATTAGATTTTTTTATTGTGAAAGAAATCAACAGCAGCAATAAAAACTGACCAAGCAGGTAAGCCTGTCCCTTTTACCATGTTACTAATCTGACGCAACAGTTGGTATTGATTTTTTTTTCTGCACCTGTTGCTAAACCCTTAGCATGCTGTGTGAATATAATTAGCAGACCACCTTCAGAAATATTTTTTTTTTCTTATATCCTCAGGCTGCAAGATTTTGACACTGCATTCAAACTTGAGAAAATTTGCATGACAAAAGTTGTTGTATGGAAAAAAAAGAAAGAAAGAAAAAGAAAAATATCATCAATTTGTCATCTGCTGAATTTTTCCAGGGAGCAACAAAGGTTATTTTTTGACACGCAGATCAGCTGTGCACATGCTCAAGGCAATTTCCGGTAAAGGACACGTTGTTTATTACACAGTTATCCATAATGCAAGACTGTTGCAGTTAGTTCCCTTGAATGATCAAAAAGAAAACAAAACAATTTAAGCTTAAAAATTTATTATTTACTGGATTAAAAGAATAAAACGGTAATCAGGTAAGGTACATGCACAAAGTTTCAACAATGAAAAAAAAAAAAAATAAATAAATAAAAAAGGAACATACAATATAACATACATGCAATGTGTAATATCTCATAATAACTGGAGGAAACTGCAGTGGTGCAAGTGGGTGTGGTTGTCATGTTCAGTATAACGCGGACCACGTATAACGCGGTCAGTGTTCATGGCTCCCGACGACCGCGTTATAACGGCGCTGCAGTGTATATATATATATATATATATATATATATATATATATATATATATATATATATATATATATATATTATATATATGTATATATACTCTCGAGATCTATGCATAAACCATAGACAGTAATAATATAATGTTATTACCACGATCACTGACACAAGGGTAAAAACATGTATAAATTTGAAATAATATAGGTAATTATTAATTTAAAGTCATATAGGTTTAAGATAAAATTCGTTCAATCTTTAACCAAATATGCAACAACAGTGACTCATTATTCTGTATTTGTAGGTAGAAGATGAGTTCTTAGTCATCAAAATTTTGTATGACTGAAATAGAGATAATGGGATCTAAATGGATGTGTCTCCTTGAACTGAATCAAAGGATAGTATCCATTCAAAAAACTAGAGCTTGTTTTAAGCTTAGTTTAACAAGCGCAGAATTGAAATTATTTCAAAGTATTCATGTAGTTGTTACGCGCTGAATACAAAAAAAAGAAAAACTGTTAAAAATTGTTTAAGAAATATTTTATCTGTAACAAAAGATTTAGACCTGGAATGTAGCAAGAAGGTCAGTCTAAACTTAAAAACAAGTTGAGAAAGATAATTAATGAAGATAGATATATAAATATCGGTATAATATATTATCTCCAAATATTATCAAATAATCTGAATGTTTTAAAGCGTAAATGCTACTCGAAAGTTTATTTACTGAATGTATAATCGGAAAACTTCCAGTATGTTCGAAAACATATTACAAAAGTAAGATATGACCAGAAAGGTAGGTGCGGCACTTACTACGTTGTGAAGTTTATATAAACAAATTCTATATTATGAATTGAGAAAGTGCATTTCATAATCATCGAAACGTTTTGAAATGACTTATCGTGCATAAAGAATAAATATCCAGTTTCAGAAAAGATATTTATCTATATATGGACCATTCTTGATGCGAACTGGAAATCAAAATATTAATCTTTCCATTACTCGCAAACTGAACTTGAACTCTTAGCGAGAAGAACTATTGATCCCTTTAATGAATGTAAACATAAAAAAGGGTAAAGAGATAATGAAATGTATCTTATTTCTTTACCGAATCGTAATTAAGGATGTTTTCCCCATTATCTAAACCTACAACGTACAGAGTAGAACAAAGGGATGATTAATTTGAATATAATAATATCTGCTATTATGAGGTAAACTATCGTTAATTAACCTCTAAGCATTTTTTTAAAAATATAAATATAATCTAAGCCTTCGGAAAGTTTAGAGGAAGGAAATAATTGACTTTGACAGTTTCTGAACAGTTACAAAGCCAATAAATAATCAAATGGAAAGTATTGTATATAAAAAGTAATTTAGGCAATAATAATCAGTCACGTACTGAATAAATTAATGCCTTTACTGAATATCTATCCATTGTCTATACTGAAAGAGTGAAAATTTTGATAGACATGGACTCTAGTTATAAGTGAAATAGTAGAGGTGAGAAGCTAGTCAAAGCAAAACTATTCCTCAAAAAGATAACATAGACCTATAATATATGTAGATTGATTGGGTCTAGTTGATTATAAGTTTTAAACCTTCCTAATAATTTCCAATCGTAATCATAGTAAAATTATTATTCCAAGATGAAGAATCTTCAGCGTAATAGATTCTGAGACAAAATTATCTGGTACATTACTATCGTATTCTTAAATGATCCAGAAGAAAAATGAAAAAGGCACGGTTAAGAACGTATCGAATTATATATGCCTAAATATAAGATTTTCTTCTTATTTATTATTTTATAGCAGAGATTAGACCGAGCAGGACTGACCTAGAGTCTTATGTAATTAATCAATAATAGTATAATATGGAATCATAGCATAACGGATCAGCTATTTTCCATGTACAAAAAACAAAATTATCTGGTATATTACTATCGTAGTCTTAAATGATCCAGAAGAAAAATGAAAAAGGCACGGTAAAGAACGTATCGAATTATATATGCCTAAATATAAGATTTTCTTCTTATTTATTATTTTATAGCAGAGTTTAGACAGAGCACGACTGACCTAGACTCTTATATGATTAAACAATAGATAGTTTAATATGGATCAGCTATTTTCCATGTACAAAAAACATAATTATCTGGTATATTACTATCGTAGTCTTAAATGAAATATGTACCTCAACTAGAGTTTCTAATCGTTGTAATCTAGAGAGGTAGCAGATAAATAGATAAAGTCTTAATTCAGTAATCTAATTCATGTAGATTTCTGATACGTAGCTTATGAATGTAAAATTAATAGAAAGTAGAGAGGATCGATTGCTACTTTCTTGTCTAACTTATTCCTTGGATTACATGCTGATACATATCGGGAGCATGTAGAAAAAGGTGAAGGAAAGAAGAAAAAAAAAAATTTTGATTCCGTGTCTACTTTTCTTCTTGGAATTAACAATAATTTTATAGAATTCACCTTTGCCTTGGAGCCGAATAAGGTGAATATCTAAGAAGTTAATCTCTTTGTAGCGAATAAAGAGAGATATAAGTTATTTTAATTATAGATGGAGGTATCTTCTATACTTAGTCAATGAATTGCGAATTTGATCATAACCGATAATTCTTAATTCATTTTCCAAGGATAAATATATATATATTGAATTTTAAGTCTAGTTCAAAAATGACTGGACAGAATTCAACTATATAAGGGGCTACTAGGTATTAGAACACATCGCTGTCATTCTATAACCTATAACCCAAGATTAGACATGTCTATGGTGCTCAATGAATAATAATAGATTGTTCGAGGACTAGTGACTACTACTCGGTCACTAGTAATCCGACATAACGACCTGGCACTAGTCTACGAAACTACTGCCCAGTGGAATTCGTTAGAATCGGAAGTTAACCTCTTTCTAGCGAATGAAAGAGAGAAAAACATAATTTAAAATATTAACAGAATTACACTCCTATAATAAGTCAATGAAATATTTAAAATTCTAGTCTGATTCGGAAAAGACTGTACAGAATTTTATTAAATAATAGGTTACTATGTATTTCATTTTATAACCTATATCCATTGACTTGACTTGACTCGTGTATAAAGCTCTATAAACAATAATAGATTGTTCGGGAATTCGTGACTACTATTCTGACACAAGTTACCCGACATAATGATCGGACACTAGTATTCGTAACTGTTACCCGGTGAAGTTACTAATAATTTGACAAATTGATCGGACAGCAGTATTTGTAATTCTAGTCCGATGACAAAAAGAAATTATATGAGAAATTGACCGAGCACAAGTATTCGAAACTTTTTCCCAGTGAGAAAATAATTATTAGGCAAAAATTTACCAGACACTATTTGGTAAATCTTGCCCGGTGAAAAATTCATAAATAATATGATAAAAATGACCGGGCATAAGTATCCATACTATTTGCCCGGTGAAATTTACTAATAATTAGACATAATGACCGGAAACTAGTATTCGTGACTATTTTGCCTGGTGAAATATGTCAGAAAGGCTAAGTTTTTCCAGAAAATAATTGAATAATGAATTATTGACTGGAGACTGGTTGACTGGTGCCTGGTTGACTGGTGACTGGATGACCGGTGACTGGTGATGACTGGTGAAGCTGATTGACTGCAGCCTGATTGACTGGTGAGTGGATGACCAGTGACTGGATGACCGGTGACTGGTTGACCAGTGACTGGATGACCGGTGATTGGATGACTGGTGACCGGTTGACTGGTGACCGGTTGACTGGTGACTGGATGACCGGTGGCTGGTTGACCGGTGACTGGATGACTGGTGATTGATGACCGGTGACTGATGATTGGTGGACTTAGACTTTTTCGGATACTAAGTACCCAAGATGCCACCTTGATGGGTCTTACCCCGGCAGTCTAGCCATATGGGGTGGGGCTCCCATCAGTAAAGAATTGTCGTATAACCCATCAAGGGTTGACAAGTTCTTTACAATCAGCTTCTCCACCATGGTAATATTCAGCCAACTCGAAGAGCTCTGCAAGATGTCCAATAGAAGTCCAGGTATATTATATCGTAACCGCTGAAGAACCTGGAACGAAAAGGACAAGTTGATATTCTGAATATTTAAATACCACTTCCGAACCGGCCGCACACGAGTGTTGTGCCGAATAGCAAGAGTCGCGAAAACGCATGTCAAGAAAAGCCAGTCAATAATTACATGAAATCGAAAATCGAAATTTTCAAATAATAACATAGATAGTGAAAGGAGTGATAAAGAAAACAAAGAAACACAAGGATACAGAAATTTAACCGTGAGGAAAAGAAATAATCCGAATTTCTTTCACAGGTAAAAATTCCTTGTTGATTTTCTTTGTCCACAGAAAAGAAACTGACATGTGATCAATTGAGCGGGAGGAGTTATGTCACACAGGTAACTGCCTAAGGGACCTTCTGGTTTAAGACTTTAATTGACGACTGAAAGGTCTTTTTTTTCTGTGGAAGGTGTGAAAACAGAAGAGAATAGCACATTATCTATAGGTTAATGTATTGTGCAGTTAAAATATTTGTGTATAAATTACAATTATATAAATTGCCATAAGGGGCATAACTCTGCTAATATTTGGTGGACTGTAAGCCCGAAAAATAAGGGCTGCTCCACATCATGGTCTAACTATATACCAAGTTTCAGCTTTTGTTTGTTTGTGTTGAGGTTTTACGGCCCAGTTAACCCAATGGGGTCATGTCGAGCACAGTCAGTTTACCTAGCCACAGGTTTACTGGGCAGGCTTAGTCCTCTAAGCGGTTAACCAGTATTGTGCACATTCTTTTGCCAGAAACTGACAACTGCCCTTCTTGAATCAGCGGAAGGGAGAGAATGACCATAAAAAATATTTCATGATCAATCTCCTTGAAAGACTGTTGCCGACCTCGGCGGGGGTTGAACCCGCGACCTCCTGGTCTTCAGTCGGACGGCACGTCCAACTGAGCCACCGAGGCCGGCCAAGTTTCAGCTTGATCGGATGTAAACTGTAGGAGGAGTTAGCCGGAAACGAAAAAGTTTACGGATGGACGGATGGACAGACGCCATACCCAATAACATAATACATCCCGTTTTTTCTAAACGGGCATATAAAAACAAAGTAAAAGATTTTAAATTTTTGGTTTACCGTAATAACCCTATGTATTGGGAAACCTTTTTTACTTACCATACTTGCCCTAAAATTTGAAATAGTCCATTCTACTACCTCTTGATGTGTCTAAAATATTGCTGTACATATGGTATACAGTGCAGACCCTGATCAGATGCTGCATTCTGCGGCATCTGATCTGGGTCTACACTGTTTGTAAAGGCCTATCTGTCCCAATACTTAGGGTTATTAAGCTATTTTTCTTTCTTGCAGATAACTTATTAGACAAAAATAACATACAAACACTGTGTCACTTACTGGCTTGGGTGCTCTGTTGATGCATTTCAAGTAATCTTTGTCACCGAGACAATTCCCCATGGCATTTCCGAAACTCCTGAAAATATATCTTCGAATTTACCATACTAACACTAAATATTCAAACACAGTGTAGACTCACAGAAAGTTCAAGTTTGATCATGGTCTACACTGTTTGCCAATAATTTGCAACATTTTAGACACTTCACCAGGTAGTCAAAAATTTGGTGTATGACAAGGGGTTAGTCCTTGTTCACAGGAGCACAGGCTCTTTGCCACATAAAATATGGGGCAGGAACAACAAATATTTTGTGTTCACATGGTATCTGTGCTTTATCAAAGAAAACTAGAATTTGTTTTACTACAAAAACATAGATGTCTGTCCCCTTTTTGGTGTCATATTTTATTGTACATTCAGCGAACATTTATATTAACTAATGAGATTCCAAGGAAATAACTCAAAAAGTATAAATGCAAGAGTTATGGTTCTTGCGCTTTGCACGTCATCTAATATTGATATTTATATAAAGTTTTGTGAAGAGATCTTGAACGATTTTTAAGTTATAGAGTGGACACGATTTTTATGACGGTCAAAGTTCCAAGGAAAATAATTAAAAAAGTATAAATGCAAGAGTTATGGTTCTTGTGCTCTGCATGTCATCTAATGTTGATTGATATTTACATGAAGTTTCTTGACGATATCTAGAACAGGTTTCAAGTTACAGAGCGGACACGATTTTGTGACGGACAAAGTTCCAAAGGAAATAACTCAAAAAGTATAAATGCAAGAGTTATGGTTCTTGCGCTACGCCCATCGTCTAATTTTGACGGATATTTATATGAAGTTTCGTGAAGATAGCTTGAATGGTTTTCAAGTTATAGACGGACACTATTTTGTGACAGAGTCCAAGAAAAATAATTCAAAAAGTATAAATGCACAAGTTACGGTTCTTGCGCTCTGCACGTCGTCTAATGTTGATTGATATTTATATGAAGTTTCATGAAGATAGCTTGAAATGTTTTCAAAGTATAGAGTGGACACGATTTTGTGACAGAGTCCATGGGAAATAACTCAAAAAGTATAAATGCAAGAGTTATGGTTCTTGCACTATGCATGTCGTCTAATGTTGAATGATATTTATATGAAGTTTCGTGAAGATAGCTTGAATGGTTTTCAAGTTATACAGCGAACACGATTTTGTGACAGAGCCCAAGGAAAATAACTCAAAAAGTATAAATGCACGAGTTATGGTTCTTGCACTCTGCATGTCGTCTAATTCTGATTGATATTTATATACAGTTTTGTGAAGATAGCTTGAACCAGGGCTCTAGAAAATCTGTAAATAGCCAGTCTGAATCAAAATTAAGAATCCCGGACTGGTTTTAAACACCCAAAAACACTAACAATTTGGTCCAACAGGGTCGTGCCTTGGACCCCATTTTTTTCCCAACCAACCAATTTTCACGAAGCAATGATGTCTAAACAATAACAAACAGTCAAGTCTTCCTAAACTGATAATGTCCGCGCACCTTTTAAATGTGGTATTATGGTAGTTAAACAGCTCTAAATGGTCATTTTCATGTATACTGGAGAGGTCAGATGAATAACGGCAACTTACCACAACACAAATTATTATGTCATTATCCAAACATTGTCAGAAAATCAACACTTCACTGTCTTTTATGCGGTAAACAAGCATCAGTGATGGTAGTCGGATAATTAATCCGTTTGTGTGACAGGTGTGAATACACTGCGATTGCAAAACACCAGGTGCAGTCGGCGTGTCCAAAAGATCATAAATTGTTACCTAGGAAAACCCTTCGGTCAATTGAATAACAAAAAAATTGTCTGTTTGTATCTTTTTACATATTTATTGATGACATCATGGTGTAGAAACTTTACTAATTATACACACAAAACAAATCAGCATTAAACATAGGGACCTGGACACGTGTTACAACGGGGTTGAGGTGTATTATTAAAAAGGATTTATAGGACTTTGCCAATTGTCACTAGTTCCGTGACAGGTGATAAATCTACATGTATTATGTTTTCACTTTGGAAATTGGCTTGTTGATGACGTCATCGTCATAGGCTAGACCAATTCAGATTTCAGAATTTCTAGAGCCCTGGCTTGAACGGTTTTCAAGTTATAGAGCAGACACGAGTGTGACAGACAGACAGATGCCCAGGGGAAAAACAATATGTCTCCCAACCCTAAAGGGGAGAGACATAATAAGATCATATTGTCATATTTTCTACCATTAATAACACATTGTTTGATACATAATCTAGGAAAAAGTTTGCGTCAACACAAGCAAATTATCGCAGTCAAATAAATATATCACTTAAATATGAAAGAAAATAAGGCATATGTTTCATTTAGATAGGCAGTTTTCTTTTCTCTTTTTTTTTTCTTCTGAGTTGAGGTTTTAAAGCTCAATCAACCCATTAAGAGCCGGTCTGACAGTTCACCTAACAGTAGTACAGGGTGGCACTATGGGTACCACCCTATACTACTCCTAACCACACTTTTCCTGGGCAGGCTTTAATAGTCCTCTTAGTGGTTAACCAGTACTTTTAACAGAAACTGACAGTTGCCCTTCTCGAATCAGCGGAAGGGAGAGAATGACCACAGAAAATATTTCATGATCAAGCTTCATGGAAGAATGTTGCCAGACACAGCAGGGATCAAATCTTTAACCTGATGCACATTCGACTGAGACACCGACTTCACCGAGGCCGGGTACAGTTTTCTAAAGAAAAAAAATTTCTGCGTTGTTCACATGGGCAACGTTTCTTTGCTAAAGTACAGTTTTTTTTTTTATCAAACCTTCTTTAGAAAAGAAACGTTGCCTGTGTGAACAACTGAACCTTTGCCACTCTAGGGCAAATTCAGCAGACGACAAATTGATATTGTAGCGTGAAACCGGGTCTCCTACGATGTCAAGCACCGCGGTCACCCATCCAGGTACTAACCCCGATCTCCGTTGCTTAACTTCATAAAAAAGCCAATCACTCTACCAGTGTCGCTATAAAAGCCGGCTTTCACAGCGAGGCTGTAGAAGTGATTATATACCTGATCTATTACATTTCTCCCCTCTCTCTTGACTTCATCCCGAAGTCATCACACACGCCTCACTAGGCGAATCCGAGGGCGGAGCCTATGCAACATACTAAGGACACTGTCTTTCATCCCACCGCTGCCACCAATATAGCGTGAAACCGGGTCTCCTACGAAGTCAAACACCGTGGTCACCCATCCAGGTACTAATCGCGATCTCCTTTCCTTAACTTCGTAAAAAAGCCAATCACTCAACCAGTGTCGCCATAAAAGCCGGCTTCCACAGCGAGGCTGTAGAAGTGATTATATACCTAATCTGTTACAATACTTTTTTTATTTGTCCCAGAAAATAGGCATCTCATGTAAAGTGACAATTTGCATGAAATCTGCAAGCCTGTGGGAAAAATAAGAAAAATATTCCAAAATGTTGTCTGTTGAAATTATTACACAGCATGCTAAGTGTTACGGTATCTAGACATTTAGGGTAATAAGGCTATAAAGCATAGCATTTTGGATGAGTAAGTATCAACTGGCCTTATATTTGAACAACAGGACTTACAGTAAATGTCCTAATTTCATACTTTTTTTCCTATTTTTTTTTTTTTTTTTAAATCCATTTGTTCCACAAATTACTTGGTGGAATGACAAATAATGTAGACTGAGATCAGACTGCTATTTCACTATATGCAAATGCCATTTGTCAAAGGTGTATGAAATTTTAGGAAATTATAATAGCCAGGCCCCAAGGTTATAAAACGTTTTTCATGCTCAACTCAACTGAGCATGAAATTTTCTCTACTAATAAATATGAAAATGCCAACAGTAGTTTGCATATTTATTAGCAGAGAAATTTTCTTGCTCAGCTATGTTTAGCAAGAAAGAATTTTCAATTATAAGTAATTTGAGATTTATTAGCAGAGAATATTTCATGCTCAGCCAGTACATTCTAGTAGACAATAAACAAACGGTAGACAGGCTTTCTCCAGCATAGATAACATAATCTCCAGTCAAAGTATAAATTTAGGAATAGCAATTTTTTTTAAATCGTTTTATTTTTATTACGATAGTTATTTTTAATGGACACCATTTTTATCAAAAATGTTTTTCGTGAAATTTCAATTTTCCCTGTTGGTTCTTTTGACATATTGACACTCTGTGAAACACGTTGTAGGTACTCATTTGAAGTGCATCATCAAAGTATGGTAGCGAGTCAAATGAACTTGTTCAAATTTTAGGATAAGTGGGCATAGCTCTTGATAAGGCATTTTTTTTTCCAACCAAAAAGTATCTATATTCTCTTATTTTTCAACAAAAATGTATGTTGTGGGTACTCATTAGAAGCGTCTCCCCGAGGCACTTCTAAGGAGCACCTATAATATGTTTTGTCGAGAAATAAGAAAAATATTTACCTAATACCCACTCTTATCTAGACCAATGAGTGGGGTAAGGAGATGGTACATATACCCAATAGGGTATTTACAACATTCATAAGAACAAAATGCTTTTACAATGGGTGCCTCCAAAGTATATGTTTTGATGGAAAAACAATCACTGCACTTACTTTAATGCTCTCTTTAGTCCATCAGTAACAGCCTCCTTCCTCGCCTTCTCCAAGGACAGTGCCTTTGATTTCATCCCCTCACTCACACCATAACCTACATCTTCATGATGAATACCATCCTAGTAGAACAAAATATGCTACTGTAATAATCCTACATTTGTAAGTACTGGGACAGACAAGCCTCAGCAAACAATGTAAACCCAGATCAGACACAAAAGAATGTGGCATCTAATCAGGGTTTAAACTGTTTGCCACTCAGCCCAGCAGATTTAGACACATCAACAGGTAGCAGAATGGTCTTGTTCAAATTTTAGGACAAGTATAGTTAGGAATTAATGTGTCCAAATATTTAGGGCAAATACAGTAAGTTACATAAACAAGGTGTTTAACCCTGAAAGTCCAAATAAAAGCACATGGCTGCTGATAAAAGGCACTTTTTTTAGGCATTTATTTTTTCAACTAAAACTCACTGATATTTTTTATTTCTCCATGAAAATGTAGGTTGTGGATACTCATCAGAAGCACCACACTCTGCTGCTTCTAATGGGTACCCACAATGTGTTTTTTTGGAGAATTGTAAAAATATTTACCTGAAACCCCTCTTAACTAGAGCTAAGAAAATATGTTTTCATAGTAAAAATAAGGAAAACATCAATACTTTTTTGACCAAAAAACCAACACCAACAACCTTATCTGGAGCTGTGCTTTCTGGTGATAGATCTTGTTAAATACTGATAGATCTCAGAACAACAGTACCGTAATAAGCCTAAGTATTCGAACAGATAGGCCTTTGCAAACAGTGTAGACCCAGATCAGATGCCGCAGAATGCGGGTCTGGGTCTACACTGTTTGCAATGGCCTATCTGTCCTGAGTACTTGGGGTTATACGGTAGGATACTTATTACTACTTTTGCATCAAAACATATATTATCTTGTGCGTGCTCATAAGAATTGTCTTGGCAAGGCAAGGCCAATGTGTACACACAAGAGATATTTTGGAGCAAAAAAAAACAACAACAAAAACCTTCTTTACCTGGAGATACAAACAAAGCAAAACAAGTTAGCAATCATTATAAAGAATGATAGAACAAAGTTAAAATACTAACAGACTAACCTTTAAAACAACTTTCACAAAGGCACTCACTCCAACATAATATCTGCCATTGTAATGATCCACAAAATCTGAAATAGACAAGACCTGTCGTCAGACAGGATAGCTCGCCTGAATGTGCATGTTAATCAAATAAAAAATAAGATTCTGACCTTAATATCATAGAGGTGGAGGGAGTGGGGAGGAGGGTGGGGGGGGGGGTGGGGGGTGAGGTTGCTAGTGGAGACATTGTACTGGATGTAATTTTGGATGAAGAACATCTTCCATAGCTAATATAAACAAAATAAATAGTATGATTTGAAAAGTAGCTGAGAAAATGCAAGATCTTAAGAACTTTGAGGTAAAACTTAAAGATAAAATTTCTAAGTCTGTGACCTTGACCTCTAAGTCATAGGGTGGGGATAGTGCTGAATAAAATTTTGGATCAATAGCTATAATCATGCCAAATATAAAGTAAATCTATGCAAGGATTTAAAAATTAAGAGATCGTAAAAACTTTGAGGCAAAACTTTTAACGTAAGTTTCTAAGTCCATGACCTTGCGCTCTAGGTTATATGCAAGGGTGGGATAGTGCTGAATAAATTGGACCAATATCTATAATCATGCCAAATATAAAGTAAATCCAAGCAAGGCTTTAGAAATGAAGAGATCTAAAAAAACTATGACGAAAAACTTTAACATAAATTTCTAAGTCTGTGACCTTGACCTCTATGTCATAAGCAGGGATAGGGATAGTGCCAAATAGAATTTTGGACCAATATCTATAATTATGCCAAATATAAAGTAAATCCATGAAAGGATTTAGAACTGAAGAGATCTTAAAAACTTTGACATATAGCTTTAAAATAAAATTCCTAAGTCTGTGACCTTGACCTCTAGGTCATAAGCTGGGGTGGGGATAGTGAGGAATAAAACTTTGGACCAACATCTATAATCATGCCAAATATTAAGTAAATCAATGCAAGGATTTAGAAATCAAGAGATCTTAAAAAGTGACCCAAAACTTAAATATAAATTCCTAAGTCCATGATCTTGACCTCTAGGTAAAAAGCATGGATGGGGATAGTGCAGAATAAAATTTTAGATCAATATTTATAATCATGCTAAATACAAAGTAAATCCATACAAGCTGGGCTCTGGAAATTTTGAAATCTGAATCGGTCCAGCCGATGACGATGACGTCATCAATGAGCCCATTTCCAAAAAAAAAAATATGTTTATATCACCTGTCACGAAAACTAATGACAATTAGCAGTCCTATAACTTTTAAATAATACACCTCAACTCCGTTATATGACGGAAGTCCGGGTACAACGAGCATGATCAAAGCTGGCGTCATCAATAAATACTGTCAGGTATGTAAAAAGAAAGAAAAAAAAAAAGAAAAAAAAAGAAAAAAAAAGAAAAAACGGTTTTGTTGTCATTTCCACCTCCGCAGGGTTTTCCTAAACTATTTATAAACAACTGATTCCCGTCTTGTATAAGCGCGAAGACGGCGGGAAACAGGAGAGACGGAACGAAACGACTTTCATGGACCTAATTAGGTCTAATAAAAAAGGCCTGCGCCACGGGCGGTTTTGCAGTTTTCAGTGTTTCAAGATTTGATCAGACTGCTTAAATTTTAAGCACTGACCAATCTTGCCTAGCGCAAGTGGTGCATTACTTATTTTTACTGTGAAATCTACCTTGAGTTATACTCGCGTGTTACGGCAATCAACAAAAAAAAAAAAGAAGCAATCAATAATACCCAGATCAGACGCCGCTGTATGCGACATCTGATCAGGACGTACACGGTTTGGGAATTCATTTATCGAATCTGGGACCGACAAACCGTGTTGATCAAAACAAAAAAGAAGAGGAAGAAAACGGGTGCGTTCAAGCGGTGCATTCTTTTACCACTCTCAGTAAAGCGACCTTTGATCTTTTGGACATGCCGACTGCACGTCTCAGTGTACTCACACGTGTCACACAAACGGATTAATTATCAGACTTCCGTTACTGATGATTCGTGTTAATCGCTTGTTTACCGCACAAAGGTCAGTGAAGTGTTGATTTTTTGACAATGTTTGGATAATGACGTAATTAATTTGTGCTGCGGGTAGGTTGCCGTTATTCAGCTGTCTCTCCAATATACATGTCAAATGACCGTTTAGAGCCTTTTAACTACCATAATATCGCATTTAAAAGGTGCGCGGACGTTGTCAGTTTGGAAAGACTTGACCGTTTGTGATTTTTTAGACATCATTGATTTGTGAAAATTGGTTGGTTTGGGAAAAATGGGGTTCAAGGCACAAACCTGTTGGACCGATTTAATAGCGTTTTGGGGTATTTGAAATCGGTCCAGAATTCTTAATTTCGGTCCAGACCGGCTGTTTTTCCGGTTTTCCCGAGCCCTGCATGCAAGGGTTAAGAAATTAATAGATCTTAAAAACTTTGACGCAAAACTTTAACATAAATTTCTAAGTCCATGACCTTGACCTCTAGGTCATAAGCAGGGGTGAGAATAGTGCCGAATAAAATTTTCGACCAATATCTAAAATCATGCCATATATAAAGTAAATCCATAGAGAGATTTAGAAATCAAGAGATCTTAAAAACTTTGATGCAAAACTTTAACATAAAAGGACCAGTCTCCATAAGGCCTGTTTTATGGCCACTTTAGATTTTTTTGGAACTTTGCCAGTTTATACTACTATGTATCGGCTAACAGGTGACGAAATATCAAGTCAATCAGTAACATGTTCTTTAACTACATGCATGATGAAATTGGGTGGGGTAATTCAATACGGTTGAGGGTCCTTTGACTAAAATGTTATTATATATTACTAGGATGCCTGATCAGAAACAAATTGTTTTAGTCTGCTACATACACTTATGTTCCTGAGAGATGATGGCAATATTGGAATGGAACTGCTGCCAGTTTTGGTTAAATACTCGCTTATAAGACATACGGTAAATGTCCTAAAATTTCGAATAAAATTAAATAATTTCAGTTCTTGCTGTTCGAAATTTTAGAAATTATGATTTGCTAAAAAATTTACTGTTCGAAATTTTAGGACAGATTCACTTACAGCCAAAATGGACCTGGTTATCGGACGCTTTCGGATACCCGAAACGACAAAAAAGGACCTTCATGACGAAAGGTGTTTCTTATTTGCTATGTGTGATTGGTAAACTGAATGTGAAATTGTATGAACTAATAAATAATTACCACACTGATGTTTGTTTTCAATTCCATCCGATTAATTCTATGTCGAATAATGTTCCTCATAACAAAACAATTATCCGATACACTAATTTATCGCCAGATACGTTTGTTCGGCACTCCGGGAATGTGCCACTTTCTTAAAATAGGCTGACTTAGTCCAGTCTTCTTACGTAACAACCCTCTTCCCTTTACCGCACTGAGATACACAAGCTGACCAAAAATACTTCAAACGGTTACCGCACATTTGTTCTTGTTTGAGCCACTACAGAAACACAAAAGTCCCTTTCCTCAAAGGTGAAATGTACGTAGTTTTAATGTGAAAAGCGCAGACTGATTAGAATTTCCTCTGTTTTGAAGCGCAGTATTCACACTGCTTGCTGACATAAGGCATTCTGTTGGCGATATGCGTAGACCCAGATCAGACCGCCCCAATACATAGACTGCGCGGATGCGCAAGTTGATCTTGTCTATGCCGGTCTCAAATGTCATTTCTATTGGAAAGGACTCATACATAAACGAACAGTAGTACGGTCAACCGGATCTCTGAGAACCAGATCTGAATGCAGCCTGATCAAGATCAAAGATTTTAGCTCAACACCAAACTGAACTACGTATGCCAAACCTGTGAACTGCCATTATCGTTTTTAGCAATATTTCTTTCTTTAAGAACATGTATTGTCATTTAGAATTCGATACCGAAACTTATTGCAAGAATATATCTATCATCAATAGTAATCCTTTCAACAGATCTCCGTTCAGGGGAAAATGTTCCTTTGTGTATATGTGTAAATCACATCAGAGTGCGAGACGCAGTCTAGTGCAGGATGGTGTCTACTCAATTCGCTGATAGGTCATTGGTACAAAACACTGTAGTACAAGAATCGCAGTCTCCAGCAATTGCACAGACTGATCACATTTGTAACAAATGATCAGGTTCATTTTGGATTGTTGGGACCTATCATCTCTGTTGGGACCATTACCTGTTCAAATAGGATGCACTGAGCATATCATGACAATCACGGGGTCAGACAGGAAATGTTTTGCTGGAGGCGTTAATCCCCACGACGAAAACGTTTTCGGCGTGCTTATTGATATCTTTGGCACGCTAAACGTAAATATTAGCGGCAGATATTATTGAAGACCACAGTGTACAGACGAGCAGGAACGATCCAGATCAGAATGCGCGGATGCACATGCTAATTTACAATTTCACATGTAGCGCTTTCTTACTATCGCATGTGCGTCACGATTTGCTGAAATGATCAGATCAACTTAGCTGTCACACGACTTACCGAAATACTGGAATACTACCGAAATACCAGAATATCCGTGAAAAATACAGGAATACCTGTGAAGACACGATTACTGGCTTTAATTAAGAAACAAATATTCTCGGAGGACGATCTTGAAAACGCATTCCCCCAAATTAGTTTTATTCCCTTGTTCTCTGTGGCATCTGATCTAGGTCTACGCTGTTTGCATAGGCCTATCTGTTCCAATATTTAGGTTCTTTAATACGTGCCAGTTTCGTATACGTTTCTAACGAGAAAAGGCTCTATAAACTAAGTTTATTTTTCTCTCGAACAGGTTTCCCGCCACAATTTCACGTGACATACCGCTACGAGCACATGGCTTCTTAATGCTGGGAAAGGGAAATGTTGCTTTGTGACTGTTCATTTTCTGGGTATTTTAATAATTATAATGTTCACAATATATACATAATGCAAAAGAATAACAGTACTTATATTCATTTATACCCTGGTAAATGCGGAGTAAGGTCCTCACGCTTTAGGTGTTTATTGTTTAAAGGGAGCTAATTGCATATGCCTTGATGAATATTACGAGTCTTACCCAGCATTTTTTCATTAATCAGGGGCGGATGCAGGATGATTTCTGAAGGGATTCGATTTGATCGCATTTCCGTACTTACTCTACGTAAAACCTTCACTGAAACGGTGATGTATTTAACCAAAGATTCGTAATCTCTCCATGAACTGGAGTCTACATGCCTGTTTGTTACCACAAATGGCAAAATCTGACTGCCCTTGCATCAGAAGATGATCTGAGTCTTCACTGGTCGCACGTCTTATTGTTCTAAACGTGTGTTCCATGTTCCCTGTGTGTTCCATGTTCCCTGTTCCCCCTAACTAGTTTCATTCCCTTTTACTTTGTGGCTCTGATCTGAGTCTACAGTTTGCATAGGCCTGTCTCAATACTTAGGTTCTATTTTTAATACCTGTCAGTTTCATATGCATTTCTGACGAAAAAATGCTCTATAATTTAATGAACATAAGTGTGCGTTTTCCCTCTTAGGGGTTACCGCTACGATTTCTCGTGACGTTACCGTTACGAGCACGCGGTTTCTTCATGCGGGGCAAGGGAATGTACTGTTGCATTTTCTGTATTTTCACATATATTTTTGTAATCTATACTGGAAATGAGACTGTCCTAGAATTGCGTGACGTCGCCCGGTGGCGTATCTGAGCAGACCCATGAAAATCTACGTAGGTATAGCAATAAGACATATGAAGTAGTGATGAGATACACAAACAAACAGCAAATAGTCAGATCATACAGTGGGGATCCATAGATTTATCCTGGCCTTCGTTTTTCAACCGGAATATTTATCATGTCTGCCACAAGGTAACAACAGTTCTAGATCGCCTGCGCATAATCTAACCCTTATCACGCGGACATACACGTGACTGTTGTGTGGAAATGGCTAACATTGTGATGGAAGTCTTTTTTTTTTTGTCTTGGGAATTTTCAGTCAGTATCTCCTGGGTCTGTATAAAATTAAAATACGGTTTCCATGCCATTTATGTACATAAAATTCGTTATGACACTGCCGTGTGCATTTACATTTTGCGGTGGCTTTCAACACTACTACTTTAACGGAAAAACAAAAAAAAAAAACTAAAAAAAAAAACGTTACCGAAATTAGAATGTGCCGATAAAAAAATTACTTGAAGAAAGCTGTGTTTGAAATTTTAGAAATCCCCTTTTTGCAAAATTGCTACTGTTCGAGATTTTAGGACATTTCCAGAAATTATTTTGGGCAAAAATATTAGGTGTTCGAAATTTTAGAGTGTTCGAAATTTTAGGACATTTACCGTTCCTAATTTTCAGCAATTTTCAATGCCCCAACTTTACGCAAAACCACAACATGTTTTTACTTTTGGTGTGACAACGTGTAGCACTGACTCCGGAACTTGTTACCAAAAAGTACCAGCGAAACCAATATTGATCGCAGGCATGGCACACAGTAACAGGTAAGTAAAAAGCTTTTTGTGGGCTTTTCGAGGTTTTGTCCTTCAAAACAAAATTAATCTGTGCCGGAGAGATATCTAGCTGTTGCCTGCTTCCACGAGTCTGATGACAACTCAATGGAAATTTCTCAAAAAATTGAAATCTTGACAGCTGGTACCAAAAATAAATACTCGATATCGTAAAAAAATACTCATTTTTGCTTTGGTTAAAGACCCCTGACCTTCTTTTTCTATGCTGGAACATTCAGTATGTAAGAAAAATAGTTGTGTATAAGTCTTAATTGAAACACCTGCTTTTTACTGCAGTTTTCTCCAAACAAACAAAATCCAGAGAAGTACAGCGACTTGTATTTTTATGTACGGCAACTTGCAAAAATGCTGAATGCTACTTGCACCACAAAATTGCCACTTTCGAAACCACTAGTTACAATTTTGACACCATTGGGAAAGAAACACCATGGTAGTTATCATGTTTGGAATCATCAAACAGTCAAATGTCGTTTCTAGTGCCAGTATTATTCGGAAATCAGTCGATTCTTGCATGCTACAGGTGGAGTTTTGTGACACCTGCATCAGTTAGTGGGGCATATTTTGTTTTCGAATTGTTTATCATTGCTTTCGCTTTGTTTGATTACTGTGAACACTTAAGACATCTTGTAGAAGCAATGTCTCTCCCCGGTTGGTCTAAACAGCAGAAGGAACCTTCCTTTCATGAAAGGAACCTTTCTTTCGTGATAGGAAGTTTTTTTCTACGAAATGAAGTTTTTTCTTTTGAGCTCAAATAGTTTCTACTTCGCTTTTGTGATGGTTACAACTAGGATGGAAGTTCTTTTATGTTTTCAAATTGTCCTTTATAGTTAGGGAAATGGATTTCATTGACAAAAATTTATAGATTCGAAAGGGGTTCATTCCTTTTGCAAAAGGAAGGGTCCTATAGTTATCATACTATTTATCAGTTATTTTAAATTATAATTGCGGCCTAAATTTGTTTGTTTGTTTGGTCTTCTTTTAGTTGCTTGAAGTCGTATTTTAAGTTATGGATAATGTTTTTTTCCCAAAACCTGCATAATATGCAATTTGAATTTAAACAAAACTCACTGATGTGCATGCATGTTATAATTCATCTTGCACATTGTTTTTCATCTTAATACAGTTTAGCAACGACATAGACAAAAAAAACTTGTATAAAAAGTGTTCATCTCCTTTTAGAAGAAGGTGAAGATTCTTGTGATTAATGTAAAATATACGCATGAGAACAATTCACGTTCAATGCACACATACAGATCAACATTTATACAACATTCTAATACTATCCCATAAACATACATCAATCCCCAGCATTACAGAAATTATCAAAAATAAAATACAGAAAAAAAAATATTAAATTAAAAAACAACTTCCTTTCATAGAAAATGTTTTTCCTTTCGCAAAAGGAAGTTCCTTTCGCTATAGTATAAAGGACAACTATTCGTATAAAGGACAACTTGAAAACATAAAATAACTTTCATCCTAGTTGTAACCATCTTTAAAACGAAGTAAAACTATTTGGGCTCAACAGAAAAACTTCATTCCCTAGAAAAAAAAAAACAAACAAAAAAACAAAAAACAAACTTCCTTTCGCGAAAGGAAGATTCTTTTCACTGTTTAGACCTACCCATCTGACCCTGGTGTTCTAATTAGTTATGAAAAGCAGACCAACGATTAAAATAACGAAGAAAGGCACACTATGTCCAACAAACCTTTGTATAAAACAAGACTGACAACTGTAAAACATGTTAGAATACACTCGACACGTCTTCCAACTGTATGACGTCAGTACAATTGATAGGTGCCATAGAATCTCATACGACAAACCAATTCAATGAATACCCCGGTAAACCTCACTTTATATAAAAATAAATTTGGTTTACAGGGCCATCACTTATTACTACTCAAAAACAAATATTGTGGCTACTTGTCGAGGCAGTTCTAACAAGTAGCCACAATCTGTGCTTGGACTAAAAGTGAGGAAAACATCAGCAAAAATAGTCCAAAAATTATCATCTTTATTGTCAAGATTTTGCATAGGCTTGTTTACAAAATGTGTTTTCCGCCCTGTTTCCCAACCGCGAATACATGTTTCTGTTGCAGTTTCAATGTCCTTCACGTGCGGATTATTGTCCCCAAAAGACGGTAGATTTCAAAGAGTGTGTGAATCATCTTGTGACAAAACATTGCAATAAAGAAATCAAATTTAATAAAGGTGGGGGGGGGGGGGGGGGGGGGGGGGGGGGGGGGCGGGAAGGAGGGGGGTGTCCATAAGGCCCTTTTCCTGCTCCGTAACAGAAGTCTTCATTTTTATGCTGATACGTTACCTGTAATGTCCCATTTACTAAAACACTATTGATTTTGCAACATAAGCCCTAGTTTTGGAGTCAGACCTGGGGTCGATTACAATTACAATTACTTTTGAATTTCATGATTACAGATTACAATTACTTTTTAAATGAATGTAATTGATTACAATTACAATTACTTTACAAGAGTAATCATAATTACTTTATGATTACTTTCCCTGGGTAACCTTATATTGTGTTGGAGAATATATAACTGTGCATGTATCTTCTCCTCTCCATGGCTTACAGAGAAATGAATATGAATGAAAAGAAATATGCAATAACAAGAGATTTTAGTTTTTCTAATATTCATTTCTTCAAGTAGCTGTCATACTAACAGTCAAACTAATAAATATTCCTGTTCTGCAAAATGACTGATGCTTATCTTAACGTTTATGCCTACACAGTATATTGTCACTTGAAACCATACTGATAGTAATAACAGATAAAACTTTATGCATACAGACATGCTCTGTCCAATGTTAAAAATTTAAACAAGGAAGCATTACAGTGAAGCACTATTAGCATAAACATTATTTAGTCATCATTAAATCATCAATAGCACTGTCCTAGGATCTACAGAACAAAAAAATGGCTCTTCATACTCCACTGGAAGCTTATTTATTTATATTCTTACGAATATTGAACAAATTTCAAGTCAAGCTATAGATATGCCTTTGCAGTGAAATAGCAACAGTTATCTAGATTACATTTTATATGGAACTTAAGGTTACTTTTCTTACTTCTGCATTTTCGATGCTTTGTAATGGAGCAGGAATAAAAGATATAATATGCACCTTTTAAAAATTGCTTTTCCACATGTAAGGAAGGGATTTACTTGAGTATTCTTTGCACATAATTAATGTGATGTATGCCTTTCAGGCATTGTGTAATTACAGAAATGATCAGAGTTTTGAACTGTTATTATCATAGCACAGTTGTCTGTATAAATCTAAGACTATATTCTCATCCAGTTTTGAGTCTTAATTATTATAGCAAATTTGTCTGAATAAAACTAAGACTGAGCAATTATATCTCTAAAAGTCCATTTGATTTAAAAAGAAGTCCCACTGGTAGAGTGACTGTGCAGGGGCATTTTAATAATAATAAACCTGCCATGCTAAAAACACTTTTCTTTAATATGTGTAGGCTCAGCCATAGGGACCCTTATTTCCCTAAAAGACTGGGATACATATTAAAAGCTATGCAGTAATTAAAGGGAATATAAGTAAATAGAATACACTCAAAATAAACTAACAGCATATTTCAGACCAATTCTCATCTCTAATTAAAGACTGTTATGACACCCTTCTTCACAGTTTGCATATACTTGTGGTAGTCCATCCAGGTACAATAAACAATTAGGTGACAAAGAGGCTTAGCAAAACAAACAAACTGATGAGTAAATAACAACTCCAATGAACTGCCTGCAGAGCAGTGGATTATCTGGCATGATGAGATCTTTGAAATTTTGGAAACAGCTAAGAAGTTAATCACAACCCATTTTCAATGTCGAAAGATTAATTGAATATCAATTTAATTGCCATGCTATGGATAAAGAAACAAGTTAATTTCCTTTTTTGTCTTTATGAAAAACAAAGTAGTGCTTAATGTTTCCTTTCATCTACTGTGTGCAGTGAAATACAACCTGCTTTTCAGCAACAATAAATTCTTTTTATAACTGTAACATATTAACAGAACTGTATAATATTGATTTAAGATACATCAGTCTTATCCTGTTAGTCACAGAACACAATTTAGGATATTTCACTGCCAGTTTCAAAATGTAATCATAAAGTAATCACAAAGTAATCATGATTACAGGCCATTTTGCAATGTAATTGATTACATTACAATTACTTGTAATCACGAAAACTCATGATTACTGATTACTTTGCGATTACTCAGAAAATGGAATCAATTACAAGTAATCATGATTACAGATTACAATTACCCCAGGTCTGTTTGGAGTAACATGATGATGAAAGTGGGTGGGGTAATTCAATATGAACCTGAGGTACCATATTTTAAACACCATTTCTCTTTTAAAATATATCACACCCCTTTATTCCTTCCTCTGTTTGTTAGACAAATGCTTTAGGTAATATCCTATCTCAATAACTCATCTTTAAAGAAAACTGTTGCATCTGCAACATCTTTTTTATGAAAATCTTCAATGTTTGTTATATTTGCATCCCTGAATTCAATAAAATCTAGCCTTTCTCCAGAACTTGTTTGTTTGTTTGTGTTGAGGTTTTACGGTTTTACAGTCAACCCAATGGGGTCATGTCAAGTGTGGTCAGTTTACCTAACCACACGTTTACTGGGCAGGCTTAGTCCTCCAGAACTAAAGGGTGAATTATTTCAAAACTTACCTGAATACAACATGGGGATAAGACAAAGAGATGACTAAGTTTTGGTGATCTTGACCTTATTGTCAAAGTCACATGGGCTGTAGAATTGTCAAAAGAGCAGGTGCCTATAAGACTATTTTTTATGCTACTTAGAAAAGTCTTCAATTTCCCCTAATATATTGCTTATAATATTTTTTTAGCTCTCCTGAGCAAAAACTGCTCATTGTAAGCTAAATTGTGATGGGTCAATCTCCGTTATGCGTCGTCCATCGAGTATCATGCTGCATCAACAATTTGCCTTAAATGACAACTTCTCTTACACCCCTGGGCCAATTTCAGTTAAACTTAGTTTCAATTAAAAAAGAATATTGCCTATATGACTCTCTTTGGATATAGGTAAAATTGTTCCACACCAATGAACATAATGGCCGCCAGAGCTAACAATAGAAAAAAAATCTTTAAATGATAACTCCTCCTATTGTATTGAGCCAATTTCAATTGAACTTTACAGGAACGTTGCTTAGGTGACTCACTACTAAAATAGCTAAAATGGTTTTGCTCCAGTGAACAAGATGGCTGCCAGAGCTAAAAGCAGAAAAATCAATAAATTACAACTTCTCCCATATCATTAAGCCAATTTCAATCAAACTTCACAGGCATGTTGCCTAGATGTCTCTCTAACGAAGTAGTTGAAATAGTTTTTCTCCAATGAACAAGACAGCAGCAAGAGATAAAAATAGACAAAAACTTTAAATGACAACTCCTCCCATATCATTGGGTCAATTTAATCAACCCTCACAAGAATGTTGCCAAGGTGTCTCTCTACTAAAGAAGCTGAAATGGTTTTGCTCCAATGAACAAGATGGCCACTAGAGCTAAAAATAAAAGAAAAAAATATTTACGTAATATTACAAGTCTTAAACATTCTGGCTAATTTCAATAAAACTTCGCAAGAATATTGCTAACTCAAACTACACAAGAATGTTTCTAGGTGACCCTCTACCAAAATAGCTAAAACAGCTCCGCTCCAATGAACAAGATGGTCACCTGAGCGAAAAATATAAAAAAAAATCTTTAAATGACAACTCCTCCTAAACCCTTTGGCCAATTTCATTCGAAAATGTAAAACAGGATACCAACAAAGGAATTAGTCCAACAAATGGAAGTTGGTACAACTGGATGTGGCAACTTTTTAAAGAGACACACAGTTTGTAGGCTTTAGGTTCATACTTTTTATACCCTGCCACACTATAATGGTGGGGTATTATGGTTTCACATTGGATGTCTGTGTGTCTGTCTGTCCATCCATCAGTCCTACATCTGTCCTTTTCCTCTGTCCGTCTGTATTTCATTTCCGGATGATAAATTGTGTAAACATCAATGGATTTTCACCAAACTTGGTACATGCATTGATATTGTGGAGATCTGGTCTGGGATTGCTAATGAGCAAATTTTGTCAAATTTTGACGAAGTTATCTGCCCAAGATATGCCCATATTTTCGTTTCCGGATGATAACTTGTGTAAATGTCAAGGGATTTTAACCAAACTTGGTACATGCATTGATATTAAGGAGATCTGGTTTGGGAATGCTAATGGACAAATTTCATCTATTATGTTTAACAGAGTTATCTGCCCGCAACATGATAATGGCAGGGTATTATAGTTTAAAGTTTTTATTGTATGATACTTTAGGTTCTTACTGAATTACCCCACCCACTTTCAAGATAATGTTACTCCAGATCTGTAACTTACGTTGTTAAAACCAAAATGCTTCTAGATGGTTCTATAGCTCTAAATCACTCACCTAAGTTTCATGGTCTGACTCCACATGACCGTTATTAAGCCTTATCAAGTGTTTGATTGAAATCGGCCCAAGGGTGTAGCAGTAGCTGCCTTTTAAAGATTTTCTGGTTTGCACTCTGCGGCCATCTTGTTCACTGGAGCAGAACCATTTTTATCTATTTTGGTAGAGAGTCACCAAGGCAACATTCTTGACAAGTTAGATCGAAATTGGCCAAAGGGTTTAAGAGTTGTAATTAAAGATGTTCCTATTTATAGTTCTGGTGGCCATTTTGTTATTAGAGCAAAACGATTTTAGCTATTATGGTAGAGAGACACATAGGCAACATGCCTGTCAAGTTTGATTCAAATTGGTCCAATGATATAGGAGGAGCTGTCATTTAAAGATTTTTCTATTTTTAGCGGCCATCTTGTTCACTGATATGAAACAATTTTTTTATAGAGAGTCACCTAGGCAACATTCATGTGAAGTTTGATTGAAATTGGCCCAGGAGTTTAGGAGAAGTTGTCATTTATAGCAAATTGTTGACACATCACGAGGCATGACAGACAATGGACGACGCACGACGGACATTGACCGATCACAATAGCTCACAATGAGCACTTGTCCTTTGTTGAGCTAAAATAATATTATAGGTAATATATAAGGAGAAAATGAAGACTTTTGTTGAGTAACATAAAAATAGTCTAATAGGCACCTGCCTTTTTGACAATCCAACAAAGCCCATGTGACCTTAAGGTCAAGGTCACCAAAACTTAGTCATCTCTTTGCACTGTCCCAATATTGCATTCAGGTAAGTTTCTAAATAATTCACCTTTTAGTTCCGGAGAAAGGCTAGATTTTGTTGGATTACAAGATGCAAAATTAACAAAAAATGAAGATTTTCATAAAAGAGATGCTGCAGATGTAATTTTTATCTTTACATGGAGGTTAAATAAATAGGATATTAGCTATGACATTTGTCTAACAAACATTAGAAGGTATAACTAGATGTGATATTATTTTAAAAGAGAAATGGTGTTTAAAATATGGTACCTCAGGTTCATACTGAATTACCCCACCCACTTTCATAATCATATTACTCCATAACTAGGGCTTACATTGTAAAATCAATACTGTTTTATTAAATGGGACACTATATGTAATATATCAGCAAAAAATGAAGACTTTTGTTACGGGGCAGAACAAGAGGCCCACGGGCCATGGGTCGCTCACCTGAGTGACACAGCCACTGCAGATATGCAGATGTTATGCAACATTTTTCCAATCCTGTAATCGCAACTAATGAAAAGATCATCCATTAAGCAGTTCTTAATTTTGAAGAAGAATATTATATATGGCATGACAGTCAATGGAGAGTGATCATTTGAACAAACTCTCAATCACATTTCAACAGTAGGATCAATGTGTAATTTGGTGTCAATTGGCTAAGTGGTTTCTGAAGAATCATGATTTTATACATGTAAACAGCACAGTGGCAGGGAAATATAATAAACATAAACAAGATGGCAGTCAACTTTGTGAGTCAATTGCCCTTTTGGTTCAGGAGAAAAAGTTCAAAACAGATTTTCAAGATGGCTGCCACAGCCGCAATTTGAGATTTCCTATCGCAACGATTTGAGCTATTTTTGATCTACAAGTAACCCTGATGCTTCCTACCAAGTTTCGAGTCAATTGGCCTTTCAGTTCAGAAGAAGAAGAGAAAAATAGATTTTCAAGATGGCCACCATCTTGGATTTCCAATTGGAATGATTTTAGCTATTTTTATATCTACAAGTCATCCTGATGCTTCTACCAATTTTCAAATCAACTGGCCCTTTGGTTCAGGAAAATAAGCGAAAAAAAGAGTTTCAAGATGGCCGCCATGATGGCCATCTTGGATTTCCGATCCAAACAATTTAAGCTATTTTAGATGTACAAGTCACCCAAATGCTTCCTACCAAGTTTCGAGTCAAATGGCCTTTCAGTTCAGGAGAAGAAGCGAAAAATAGATTTTCAAGATGGCTGTTATGGCAGCCACCTTGGATTTCTGATATGGACGATTTTAGCTATTTTTGATCTACAGGTCACCCAGATGTTTCCTACCTAGTTTAAAGTCAATAAGCCTTTCGGTTCAGGAGAAGAAGTGAAAAACAGATTTTCAAGATGGTCGCCATGGCGGTCATCTTGGATTTCTAACTGGAATGATTTTAGCCATTTTTAATCTATAAGTCACCCCAATGCTCCCTACCAAGTTTCAAGTCAATTGGCTTTTGGGTTTAGGCGAAGAAGCGAAAAAAAGATTTTCAAGATGGCCACCATTCCAATCAGGATGATTTTAGCTATTTCTGATCTACAAGTCACCCTGATGCTTCCTACCAAGTTTGGAGTCAATTGGCCTTTCAGCTCAGGAGAAGAAGCGAAAAATAGATTTTCAAGATAGCGGCCATGGCGGCCATCTTGGATTTCTGATTGGAACAATTTTAGCTACTTTTGATCTACAAGTCACCCGAATGCTTCCTACCAAGTTTCGAGTCAGCTGGCATTTGGGGTTAGGAGAAGAAGGGAAAAATAGATTTTCTAGATGGCTGCCATGGCGGCCATCTTGGATTTACAATTGGCACAATTTTAGCTATTTTTGATCTACAAGTTACCCCGATGCTTCCTAGCAAGTTTGGAGTCAATTGGCCTTTTGGTTCAGGAGAAGAAGCAAAAAATAGGTTTTCAAGATGGCTGCCATGGCGGCCATCTTGGATTTCCCATCGGCACGATTTTAGCTATTTTTGATCTATAAGTCACCCCGATGCTTCCTACCATGTTAGGAGTCAATTGGCTTTTGGGTTTAGGAGAAGAAGCGAAAAATAGATTTTCAAGATGGCGGCCATGGCGGCCATCTTGGATTTCCCATCGGCACGATTTTAGCTATTTTTGATCTATAAGTCACCCCGATGCTTCCTACCATGTTAGGAGTCAATTGGTTTTTGGGTTAAGGAGAAGACGCGAAAAATAGATTTTCAAGATTTTCTTGGATTTCCGATCGGCATGATTTTAGCTATTTTTGATCTACAAGTCATCCCGATGCTTCCTAGCAAGTTTGGAGTCAATTGGCTTTTCGGTTCAGGAGAAGAAGCGAAAAATAGATTTTCAAGATGGCGGCCATGGCGGCCATCTTGGATTTCCGATCGGCACAATTTTAGCTATTTTTGATCTACAAGTCACCCCGATGGTTCCTAGCAAGTTTGGAGTCAATTGGCCTTTCGGTTCAGGAGAAGATGCGAAAAACAGATTTTCAAGATGGCGGCCATCTTGGATTTCCGATCGGAACGATTTTAGCTATTTTTGAGCCACCTTGGATTTCTGATATGGACGATTTTAGCTATTTTTGATCTACAGGTCCCCCCGATGCTTCCTACCAAGTATTGAGTCAATTGGCCCAGGGGTGTAGGAGGAGTAGGCTTTTAAAGCAATTGTTGATGCCGCAAGACGCACGATGGACGACGGACATTGACTGACCACAATAGCTCACCATGAGCACTTCGTGCTCAGGTGAGCTAAAAAGGGCGTTACGGAACCCCCCGCCCCTCCCCTTTGACGGTTCATATCTGCGGGCACTCAATTTCAAAATAATTCCAGAATTGTGTCGGGAGCAGGGTCGAGAGATAATATTAAATGAAAGCAAAGAAACAATTACAAGAGTGCTTAGGTGTTATGAAGTGCATATTCTCTTCTAGAGGTGTTGCCTCGAAGAATTTGTCCATGTCCAGCGTCTGAAAGCTACAATTAATTTAATAAACTACATTCGCAAAGATTTTTGTGTGTGTGTGTGTGTGTTGGGGGGTGGGTGGGTGGGTGGGGGTGTTACATGCAGATTCTTGATCGGTGACCTAACATCTTATCGAGACTATTTATGCATTTTCTTCGCTGACAATTATCACCAGGGCTCAGTTGTTCAAAGCTTATGACGTCGTTAGTTAATGAGTCATTAAAATTTATATCATTTGATACGCAAAGACACTGTTATTTTATGCTGAAAAAAAAAAGGTAAGCAGCTTTTGCACTGCAAAAGCTACTTCCATTTTTTTAGCAAAAAATATCAGTGTATATTAACTTTGCTAAAACATTTAACAAATTCACATTTAACGAGCTTATTAAGCTAACAACACTTTGAACAACTGGGCCCTGGTCTAGTAAACAGACCAACCGACAAACAGTATGTCGTTCTACAAATAATTTGTCGATCGGTAAATGACACCTTTTGTCTTTCGGATGTTTGATGATGTCAAATATTGAATGTTCACTGTCGTTCTACAAATAATTTGTCGATCGGTCAATGACACCTTTTGTCTTTCGGATGTTTGATGATGTCAAATATTGAATGTTCACTGTCGTTCTACAAATAATTTGTCGATCGGTCAATGACACCTTTTGTCTTTCGGATGTTTGATGATGTCAAATATTGAATGTTCACTGTCGTTCTACAAATAATTTGTCGATCGGTCAATGACACCTTTTGTCTTTCGGATGTTTGATGACGTCAAATATTGAATGTTCATGATTTTTTGTTATAAATGGAAAAAAGTGCATGCTGGTGCAGGTTCGGAGCTTCACCTAGAGATACCATCTAACCATCATGCCCCAGGTTTGTTTGTGTTGTGGTTTTACGGCCCAGTCAACCCAATGGGGTCATGTCGAGCGCGGTCAGTTTACCTAACCACACGTTTACTGGGCAGGCTTAGTCCTCTAAGCGGTTAACCAGTATTGTGCACATTCTTTCGCCAGAAACTGACAACTGCCCTTCTTGAATCAGCGGAAGGGAGAGAATGACCGTAGAAAATATTTCATGATCAATCTCCACGAAAGAATGTTGCCGACCTCGGCGGGGGTTGAACCCGCGACCTCCTGGTCTCCAGTCGGATGGCGCATCCAACTGAGCCACCGAGGCCGGCATCATGCCCCAGGTAAAATATGCAGAGTAAACAATGCACTGAACATCTCCGTCATAGCACTTTATGTATAATTGTTCACAGCAAAGCGCCGTACAATTCCTAGCAAGATGCCATCAGTATTTTTACGTAGTGTCACAAGTTGCTGTACTCTAGCCTTCGATCATTTTAGCTTGTTTTATTCAGTCCCATTATTGTTTGGTGAAAAACTACTGATACAGCAGAAATAGCAATGAATGGAGGATTTATTCATACCACAGAATTGCCACAGACTGCCACAGCTGTTTCTATCATAAATTCACAGGAACCTGTGAAGCTGCCATATATTTTCGCGGTACCAGCCACGTACCAGCCACGTACCAGCCGACTCATTTCTGTATTAAAATAGCAGTTTACAACGCTTTCCCAAAATTTCTGCAGAAAAATAAGTTGTGTAAATATGGAAATTTGTTTTAATTTCTGACACTATGTAATAACACCAAATTAAGCGATTACCTACCATTGAAATTACCCTGGTTCACGTTCATCTGGTACTTTTGAGTAACAAGTTCTGGAGTCGATGCTACAGGGTGGTGATCCCAAAGATATTAATTTTGGCAGTTGAATAAAAAATATAATGGACATTTCAGAATTATGGGGGATTTTTTCTACATTGACTCATTTTTAAGTTGTCTGCCCTTGATTTTGAACTTTTATTTTCAATATAGGCTTATTTTATATTGACTTAATCTGTGTACACATCAGGTATTATTTATAGCATTGCACACTCAGATAGTATGTACAGCAATTCAGAAAAGGATCATTTCTGTAAGTTTCTGTGCTGAGGGCACAACTGCAGTGGGTAGAGTAGTTTCACTTAGACACCTTCAACTAGGAAACTATTATACAATTATTGCCCTTGTGCGAGGTAATATGACCATTAGTTCACCTGAGGCAGATAATTTTACCTGAGGGCTTGCCCGAGGATAACTTTTAACTGCCAAGGGTGAACAAAACTTCATATTACCTTTGCACAAGGGCAACAATTGTTTTATTATACCAAATTCTAACAACTACAACTGAATTGACAGCATTGACGTCACCAGAAGGTAATATTAACTGCGAGGGTAATATTGCAGGGACACCTGATACTAATAGAATATTACCCTGCATGTGAAATGCTGAAGTGATATCATCATCATCATCATAATCATCATAATCGGATTTTTGATTAATGAGCAGGTACAGGGGCAATATCCACATCAGTGCCCCCTTCCAGATAGGTGGCTTGCTGCACACATGGCAGATCTCACACCAGATCTCCACATATTTCTATCATGAGGGTTGATAGCCAAGAGCTTCCACTCTCTGCAATCCCTTTCTGTCAGCTGCTTCCATGTCATCTTTGGCCTCCCAGGCCCACCCTTTCCCTCAACCTGTATGTGGAAGGCTGTCTTGACTGCACCATTGGAGTGTTCCACATGTCCACCATACCAGCTGAGCCTTCTCTCCTTCAGAATGAGGTCCAGATCCTCAATGCCAAGCCGCGCCAGTAGCTCACTGGACCTGGTGGTGACAACGTCTTGCGGCCTGACATTGCAGATCTGTCTGATCATTGCCCTGTCATTCCATTGCAGATGTTGGAGGTTTGGTTTTGTCAATGGCCAAGTCTCACTGGCATAGAGCATTGCGCTTAGCACACAAGAGCTGTACACACGGCCACGTGTCTGGAAAGATAGGTGGCGTGAAGAGAGAACTGGTAGCAGCTCCTTGAACTTCTTCCAGGTGGTTTGCACACATGTTGTGGTTGAAAATTCACTGCCACCTGCTGCTAAGAGCATGTCTCCTAGGTAGCAAAAGAAAGCTACCACCTCCAGCTTGTCAGATCTGACTTATAGTCTGCAATCGAAGACCCTCTGTAGTCTGCCGTCCAAGGGGCGTGCAGTTCCCTGGCACCATGCACATCTGTAGTCAGGGTCCTTTGCCAAGCGCTTGAGCCCACTGCATTTCTTGTGCACCCAGTGCTTGCAGCCATTGCAGAAGATGCTGTTGCTGCCCACTCCAGTGCACATGGAAACTCATCTTACTCTGCAGATCATGATCTTCATCTTTCCTGCATTTACTCTTTGTCCTTTCTTTTCCATTGCTTCTTTACAAGTCAAGAGCCTCCTAACACATTCCTTGAGCGATTCAGCAATGATAACAAGGTCATCGGCATAGAGATCCTCCCAGGGGACCCCAGAGCGGACAGTAGTATTACTTGAGAGGGTAATATTACAGCGTAACATGACAGAATATTACCCTGCATGTGATATGCTCTTGACCACTGAAATTTTTAATATATTTTATGAATATTAATGAGGTGTAATAAATGTACATGTACCAAATGAATTGATGTCTTAAGAAAATAAGAATGGTTTTCAAGTTCAATCTGAGCTATACAGAATTTGATATCCTATCAGATAAATCGTCCACAGAAAAATAAATGCAGTAAATAATGTCAAGTGTATTTGAAGATGCCAAATATAGTTTGAATAAATCTGAAATGTCCAGGTGGGTTTCGAAATTTATTTACAGTATTGTCCGGTTAAAATTGAATCTGTAAGACTGAATTGCACTGAGCTTTAGACATGACTGTTAAAAATGGCAGTTATAGTAACAGAACATAAATAAGTATGTTTCCAGTAAAATGATATTGCCAAAAAAAAACCCCCAAAAAAACAACAACTAGAAATGTGTCAATATGACACACATTCATATAGACGGATGTACATTCGTACACACGTACGCAAGTACCCACGTACGCATATACACACATTCGTACAGATGGACGTACATTCGTACGCACATACGGAAAACCCAAAAACTATATGCCCCCGGCATCATCCGATGCTGGGACATACAAAAAAAAAAAACACCTTGTGTCAGCTGAGGTGAAAATTCTAAATCAATTGCCAAAACATTTAGCTGCCAACTATTTTACAAGCCTCTTTAAGGAATACTAACATTAGATAATTTCCCCACGTTTTTATCTACTGTCTCTTTTTGAATATTGTTTTTTTTTTTGTTTGTTTTTTTCTTTTGCTTTGCATGTCCTTTTCAGTTTTTCTGTATACACACAGATAAATCTTTGTAAAACTTATGCCAGCTGTGGAGATAAGAATCTGTGATAGGCATTTTACATTCTGTGATATTTTCATCAAGCACCAGGTAACCAAACGACAAAGTAAAAAAGGAAAATAAAATTATTCAAATTTTGTTTGAGGAGATTCACATCGAAAACTCTTAGTATAGAATTATCCCTCAAAACAAATGTCAAAGAAGATGTGATTTGTGACAAATATATCGAGCGAAAATGATTCTGTTTGACCCACCCATGCTCACAAGGAAATGAATCCAATACAGTACTATGCTTATTATGAAGTATAATTACACTCTCAAATGTGAATGGCTAAAGTGACTCCCATCTAACACCATAAAAGGAAATGATTCAATGTCCACTATAAAATAAATACTTTCAAATGTTAGGGATGATAATGACTCCTTGTCTGACTCCTACTTAAAGGGAAACGAATCTGCTTCTGTGCCATTTATGAATTGGATACTTTGAAATGTTAGGGGAAAAAAATGATTCCCTGTCCGAGTCACACTTCAAAATGAAATTAATCTGATACTATACCCATAATATAGTAGATAGATACTTTCAGATATCTGCAGCCCAGATGAATTTAGATAAATTATTTATATATAAAAAATGATTAGATTTTCTTCCCACTCTACTTTTTTCATCCAAAAGCATACAAACAATATATACAGGCTACAATATTTGTAAACATCTGATCTGGGACATAGCGTCTAATGATACTATTGCAACAGCCAATCTACTAGACAAAGTGCCCAGTGGGGCAGGTATACCCCCAACCAGCGCTACTGCCACTTTTTAAAGAGCACAAAGTATGTAGCTTTGACTCTGGAGATGGCAGTTGTATGCTATATGTTATAACATTGAAAAAATTCAATCACACATAATATGAAGCCCTTGACCTCAAAGGTCAGGCACAGGTGCAGGGATTGAGCTAAATAAAACTTTAGCCCTATAGCCCCAGCTTGGGGATGGTGCCGAAAAAAACGTCAGACCTATATATACCATCATGCTTAATATTAATGAAACCAACAAAAGGGTCTTCATAATATAGCTATATAAACTTAGATGCAATTTTTTTTTTACTTTTATATGAAATTTCTAAGTCTGTGACCTTGACATCAAGGTCATACCCCAGGATAAGGATGATGCTGAGTAAAACTCTAGATCTATATCTACCAACATGTAAAATATAAATGAAATTCCTCAAAGGGTCTTGATGGTATAGCTATATAAACATAAACACAAAACTTTTGACTTATTTATGAAAATTCTAAGTCCGTGACCTTGACCCCAAGGTTATTCCCCGGATTAGGGCTGGTATTGATAAAAACTTAAGCCCTATATCTATCATCAGGCCGAACATGAATGAAATCCATCAAAGGCTCTTCATAATATAAGGTCTTTTAAACTTTAACGTAAAAACTTTGACCCTAAGACAAAAATAAAGTATGAACGAATAATGCTTCAACGGATGGATGGACAGACAAACAGATTCCTTGCTGATAGCTATATCCACTCAACCTTTCAAAATTTAACAAAAGGTCTTGATGATATGGCTATATAAACTTAAATTAAAAAATTTTTACTTTTAAATGAAACTTCTAAGTTCGTGACCTTGACCTCGGTCACACCCGGGATGGGGATCATGCGGAGTAAGACTCTAGGCCGATATATAGCAACATGTAAAATATAAATGAAATTCTGCAAGGGTCTTGATGATACAGCTATATAAACTTAAAACACAAAAATTTTGACATTTTTATGAAAATTGGAAGTCCGTGACCTTGACCCAAAGGTCACCCCCGGGGTGGGGATGGTGCAAATAAAAACTTTAGACCTATATCTACCATCATGCCAAATATGAATGAAATCCATCAAAGGGTCTTCAAAATATGAGGTCTTATAAACTTTAACGTAAAAACTTTGACCCTAAGACAAAAATAAAGTATGAATGAATAATGCTTCAACGGATGGACGGACAGACGAACAGATTCCTTGCTGATAGCTATATCCGCTGGACCTTTCAATTAGGAATACTGAATTTAACAAAAGGTCTTGATGATATGGCTATATAAACTTAAACTCAAAAATTTTTACTTTTATATGAAAATTCTAAGTTCGTGACCTTGACCTCGGTCACACCCTGGGTGGGGATCATGCGGAGTAAGACTCTAGGCTGATATCTAGCAACATGTCAAATATAAATGAAATTCCTAAAGGGTCTTGATGATATAGCTATATAAACTTAAACACAAAAAACTTTGACTTTTTTATGAAAATTCTGTCAGTGACCTTGACCCCCAAGGTCACCCCCCAGGGTGGGGATGGTGCTGATAAAAACTTCAGACCTATATCTACCATCATGCCAAATATGAATGAAATCCATTGAAAGGTCTTCAAAATATGAGGTCTTATAAACTTTAACGCAAAAACTTTGACCCTGTGACGGAAAGATGAACGAACGAACGTACATACAAACGGAAAAGCGAAAACTATATACCCCCACATACTTCGTATGTCGGGGGTATAAATATACATTATATTGAAAAGTGTGGAAACTAAGCTTTCAAAGAAATCTTTTGGACCGATGATACAGATACCATAATGATGATTTTAACCTTTTGGTAAAAATTCTCCACGGTCTCATTTTCTTTATAACTAAGGTCAGATGAGTATCGTTGAATCCGGCTTTGGCAGGATCACAAAGTGAACAGCTTTTCATTATAAGGTGCCAAACAGTCAGACATAATATGTTGGTGATAAAGTAAGGGTTTATTGTTCACTGTGCATCGCCTATAGACACATCCAGTGCAATCCTTGAGTCACAAGCTTAGCCTCCAACAAAACCATTGCAAAAACAATGATGGCTCTTGTTTACAAACCAAACGTGTTTCATGGTAAGGTAATAAAAAAGGGCGTGGTAGGAAATGGCTGATATGGCAAAAGATAGAAGATGCAAATATATGCAAATACTTAGGAGTATCAAGAAATGACACAAAAAGAAACCAGAGATTTGACCATGGACTTGTTAACTCACTTTAGCACAAAGTGCTCATTGTGAGCTTTTGTGATCGGTCAATGTGCGTCGTATGTTACGCGTCGTGCGTCGTCAACAATTTGCTTTGAATAACATCTCCTCCTCATCCCCTGGGCCAACTGACTCCAACTTGGTAGGAAGTATCGGGGGGACCTGTAGATCAAAATTTGCTAAACCATTCTGATCGGAAATCCAAGAAGATGGCCGCCACTTCTTCTCCTGAACTGAATGGCCAACTGACTCCAAACTAGGTAGGAAGTATCTGGGTGATTTGTAGATCAAAACTAGCTAAAATTAGTCCGATCCGTAATCCAAGTTGGCATCCATCTTAAAAATGTATTTTGAGCTCTCCCGACCCAAAAGGCCAAATGACGTGAAAGTATTGGCGCTACTTGTAGATCAAAAACAGTTAAAATCATTTCGATCAGAAATCCATGATGGCTGCCATCTTGGAACTCTATTTGAACTTCTCCTGAACCAAAAGGGCAACTGACTGGAAACCTTGTAGGAAGTATCAAGGTGATTTGTAAAGTAAAGGTAGCTAAAATCATTCCAATCAGAATTCCAAGATGGCTGCCACAACCGAAAGCTGGTTCTCAGGTGAGCGGTACAGGGCCATTTTGGCCCTTTTGTTTCAGCTCCAACAAGCATGTTCCTACATAGATGAACACCGTTGTGCACACATTTGCTTTGTTTACAGGTAAGATAGTCATCTCCAATGTATGTTGTAACTGGAATAACATCTAAATTTAGGAGTCTAGGTGAAACTACCCTCACCCACTTCAGTTGTGCCCTTAGCACAGAAACTTACCAAATGCTCAACAAACTCCCTTCTCTGAATTGCTGTACATACTTTCTGAGTGTGCAATGCTATAAATAATACCTCATATGAGCACTTATTATTAAGTCAATATAAAATAAGCCTATATTGAAAATAAAAGTTCAAAATCAAGGGCAGACAACTTAAAAATGAGTCAATGTAGAAAAAAATCCCCCATAATTCTGAAATGTCCATTATATCTTTTATTCAACTGCCAACTATCTTTGGGATCACACCAAAAAATAAAACATGTTGTGGTTTTGCGTAAAGTTGGGGCATTGCAAATCGCTGAAAATTAGGTTTTTGTTTGTGTTGAGGTTTTACGGCCCAGTCAACCCAATGGGGTCATGTTGAGTGCGGTCAGTTTACCTAACCACACGTTTACTGGGCAGGCTTAGTCCTCTAAGTGGTTAACCAGTATTGTGCACATTCTTTCGCCAGAAACTGACAACTGCCCTTCTTGAATCAGCGGAAGGGAGAGAATGACCGTAGAAAATATTTCATGATCAATCTCCACGAAAGAATGTTGCCGACCTCGGCGGGGGTTGAACCCGCAACCTCCTGGTCTCCAGTCGGACGGCGCATCCAACTGAGCCACCGAGGCCAGCCTGAAAATTAGGTATGTCTTATAAGCGAGTATTTAACCAAAACTGACAGCAGTTCCATTCCAATATTGCCATCATCTCTCAGGCACATAAGTGTACATAGCAGACTAAAACTAATAATATATAATAACATTTTAGTCAAAGGACCCTCAATTGTATTGAATTACCCCACCCACTTTCATCATGCATGTGGTTGAAGAACATGTTAATGTTTGACTAGATATTTCGTCACATGTCAGCCGATACATAGTAGTATAAACTGGCAAAGTTAGAAGAAAATCTAAAGTGGTCATAAAACAGGCCTTATGGAGACTGGTCCTTTCTAAGTCTGTGACCTTGACCTCTAGGTCATGAGCAGGGGTGTGGATAGTGCCGAATAAAATTTTCAAACAACATCTATAATCATGCTAAATATAAACTAAATCCATGCAAGGATTTAGATATTAAAGATTGCTGACTGAGCTAATTCTGATATGACAAAAATCACAGAAGCTCCACTTTTGTTACTAAATGGGTTTTCCAGACTGTTGTTTCGATATTTATAATGTTCGTAAAATTAAATAGAATAAGTGTTCTGATAAACTAAGTTTCATGAAAATAATTTAAGGTCTCAGTGAGGTTTTGAAGAATCTGCACACTCATCTCAGTGAGGTTTTGAAGAATCTGCACACTCATTGTGAAAGAAATATATTTTCTTACCATAAAAAACACATAAAAATACACATATTCCTGAAAACTTTTAAAGTAACTAGAGTATAATCACTATTTAATTTATAAAATTATTACCTCCCTTGACCTAACTTGGTTACGTAGCCTAGTTTGAAATTACATATTCAGGCGATATTTTCTCCTATATTTCTTTACTGCACAGTCCTTAGAAGCATTTTATAACAAACTAGGGGTAGTTTAATTTCATTTGGAAATTGTATTTTTAGACAACAAAAAATAAAGTTATATTGATAATAGCTCCGTCAGTCACCTTTAAGATATCTTAAAAACTTTGATGAAAAACTTAAACATAAATTTCTTAGTCTGTGACCTTGACCTCTAAGTCATTCGCAGGGTGCGGACAGTGCCGAATAAAATTTTGGACCAGTATCTATAATCATGCCAAATATAAAGTGAATCCATACAAAGTTTTAGAAATTAAGAGATCTTAAAAACTTTGACACAAAACTTTAACATAAAATTTCTGTCTGTGACCTTGACCTCTAGGTCATGAGCAGAGGTGTGGATAGTGCCCAAGTAATTTTGGACCAACATCTATAATCATACCAAATATAAACAAAAACCATCTCAGGATTTAGAAAATATATGGTCTTATAAACTTTAACGCAAAACTAACATTTTTGTTAATGCCGCAGCCACTAACGCCAACGCTGACACCAACACCTGGGGTAGTGCAATAGATCTTCCTGTACTTTCATATAGGCGAGCTAAAAACAACAAAAATACATCAGTCAGGTACAATTATACACCACAACACCACAGTCTTTTTCACAACACTATTTTTTTTCCAACAGCTTTTGTCAATCTCAACATTTTTTGTTTTATTTGGATTTTACATCACTTTCAACAATAGTTAAGTCATATCGCGATGGTGTCTAGGGATGTGGCAGGGAGCTCAATGCTCACTTTTGGAGTGCTGATTCACTGAAATATCACACCCCAGACTCTTGACATGATATGCCATCCAGTCACATTATACTGACACCGATCTGACCAGTTCTGATTCATAGCTCTTCTTTCTTAATGCTGAGTGCCAGATGAAACAGCATCTAGTACCATTTTTAAAGTCTTCAGTATGGCTCGCCTGGGAATTGAACCTACAACTTCCCGACCACAAAGCTGAACTCCACAAACTAAGTCACTATGCCGAATTTCATTTTTGCAATTTGTGAATTTGGCAAGCACTAGCATGAACCTATGGCTCCAACAAAATTAATATTTTTACTTGTCCAGTGCTAAAAAAGCACTGGCTAAATGTTAAACAGTGCAGTCCCTGATCAAACAGTTCCTTTTAGAAGCAGTCTGATCTGGATATCTACATTGTTTGCTCAGTCATATCTGTCTCTCTCTCTTCATAGTAAATACAGTAGATTTCTTACCAATTGTTTGATGAGTGACTGAATGTGACCAGCCGTTGAATCCAAACATTTCATTGGCCAGGTTCACTAACCTCCATCCTTCAATATAGGCAAGCTGAAAACATGGAAGTCAAATTGTTACCCCTTGCCATGCTGAATAAATTAAGATGCCACATCTACTACAAATTTTCAGCCAATCAAATTACTTGAGCCAGATTGTTGATACACATTCACAAAATCAATAGCAACCAGTGTAGATCCAGATCAGTTGGCTTCTTAGAAGCCAAGTGATCTGGATCTACACTGTTTGCAAAGGCAGGGTATATTCGAGTTCTGCAGGACAAGGGTTAAAAGAACAGAGCATATGCAAACAGTACAGACCCAGATCAGGCTGCTCCTGAAAAAACAGCCTGATCAGGGTCTACACTGTTTGCCTTTCCACTAAGTATTTTAAGAAATAACTGCATCAAAAGCAAAATTTGGGTAAAAAAGTATGGAATAAAGTGTTCGAAAATTTAGGATGTTTACCATACACATTACATATGGGCACCGCTCCAGGAAAACCGGGCTTAATGACAAATTTTTCGATATCTAGTTTTTTGTAAAATCTTATTCCCCTTTCAATTCTCAGTCCATAATTGAAATCCGTTTTGCGATATCCCTCTTACTTTTAATTCTACAGCCGTTTGAATGATAGAAGTACTCACACAACTTTAATGCTTTGACGTCATCATCACGTCAGGATTTAATCAAATAAGGTAAACGTCACATAACACACCCCGTAATCTCGTAAGGGGTAGCAGCTGGTTATGCACTCAAAATCTTTACATGAACTTCCGGCCATGACTTACGAGACATCCAAAGGTCAATTAACGGGTAAGTTCTCCTGATTTAAGGGTTAATGCCCCCGTAAGTGGTAGTCGGCCTTGTAAGTCATATTCGGCACAAATATTTCAGTCCCTGGAACAAATGCTTGGGAAAATTAAGCATCTTATGTATTTCAAAGTGGACGTGGGGTGCAGTACGTCTTCTTTGATATGTTAAATAATTATTTTATAGCCCAGATAGCTGAAAATACCTTCATTTTGTACTGGTAAAAAAGTCAAAACAGGAATATTGGACAACCCTTCTCCGGGTGAAATTGAAATAAAAATTAGCCCTTGTTTTTTCAAGCCCACACCTACCTTTTCAGACGCAGAAATGAAAGTTGTGGGAATAGCATTGTCCGATTTTTCAAAATATGTCTATGAAATTTACTAAAAAATCTATAAATCAGGAGAATTTATCTGGTTGTTGACATTTGGATGTCTCGTAAGTCATGGCCGGAAGTTCGAGTAAGGATTTTGAATGCATAACCAGCGGCTACCCCTTACGGGATTACCAGGTGTGCATAACTAAGGAAATATTTTGCTATTCAGCAAAAAGCAAAAGCTACAACTGTTTTATACTCAAGGGGTGCGGTGTGTGTGTGGGGAGGGGGGGGGGGGGGGGGTGGACCTACGTCATGCGAAACGGTGGACATGACCAGAGATTGTTGCGAAAAGGGCCCGTTCAAATTAGTAATTGGGCTGTTGTTTTCCATTACTCATGGCAAGAAACAAGGTGTTAATGTTGGCAAACTTGAAGCATAACTGTATTGTCGGCATCGTTAGGGGTGGTTGGGTGAGGCAAAGGTGTCGTGTACCTTGCGTCACCAGGCGTCCAACTGATATTGGCTTACAGTTGGGCAAGGCCTGCTGTCCTTGCAGCAGGTAAGGTAGAGGGGGACTGTTTTTATTTCTTCTGTTTCTTCACTATCATTCATTTTCATTTCTCCCTTGTCCCATCTCTTTCATCTCCTCTGTTATCTCTTCTATCTCTCTTCTCCCTTTCTCTTTCTCCCTTTCTCTGGGAGACTACAAACAAAATACAAAATGTCCCACAAAGGTTGACGTGTCGTTAAACCCCAACACAATCAATCAAAATCGGCATCATTGAGAACACTCGCGTACAATTACTTATAAGGTTATCAAAATATTGTACCTGAGTGTTCTCAACAATGACAGTATGGTAGTACATTAAATGTACATTTTCTGAGCTAATTCTTGTATATACATTATAATGACGGACATAATAGTAACGAGCTGTCGTAGGACAGCGTAGCTCGCCTGCTGGGTACATTTTATATTGTAACATTTTTATCATTAAGCCATATAATATAGGTCACACTGACCTAGATGTATTTGTATGTAAATCATTTTGTCACATAGATATAATAATCCAGGTATGACAATTCTCCATGAAATAGTAATAAAAATAAAAGGCAAAATCACTGAAGCATGAAATATAGGTCACAATGACCTAGATATAGTAAGTGGTCATTCATTGGGTCACATGGAACTAATATCCCAGGTGTGACATTTATCCAACAAATAGTATTCAAGATATAAGGCAAAATCACTGAACCATGAAATATAGGTCACACCAACAGAGATATATTTTGACGTCAATAATCGGGTCACAAGGAACTAATATCCCAGGTGTGACATTTATCCAACAAATAGTATTCAAGATATATGGCAAAATCACTGAAGCATGAAATATAGGTCACAATGACCTAGATATAGTAAGTGGTCATTCATTGGGTCACATGGAACTAATATCCCAGGTGTGACATTTATCCAACAAATAGTATTCAAGACATAAGGCAAAATCACTGAACCATGAAATATAGGTCACACCAACAGAGATATATTTTGACGTCAATAATCGGGTCACAAGGAACTAATATCCCAGGTGTGACATTTATCCAACAAATAGTATTCAAGATATAAGGCAAAATCACTGAACCATGAAATATAGGTCACAATGACCTAGATATAGTAAGTGGTCATTCATTGGGTCACATGGAAGTAATATCCCAGGTGTGACATTTATCCAACAAATAGTATTCAAGATATAAGGCAAAATCACTGAACCATGAAATATAGGTCACAATGACCTAGATATAGTAAGTGGTCATTCATTGGGTCACATGGAAGTAATATCCCAGGTGTGACATTTATCCAACAAATAGTATTCAAGATATAAGGCAAAATCACTGAACCATGAAATATAGGTCACACCAACAGAGATGTATTTTGACGGCAATAATCGGGTCACAAGGAAATAATATCCCAGGTGTGACATTTATCCAACAAATAGTATTCAAGAAATATGGCAAAATCACTGAACCATGAAATATAGGTCACAATGACCTAGATATAGTAAGTGGTCATTCATTGGGTCACATGGAAGTAATATCCCAGGTGTGACATTTATCCAACAAATAGTATTCAAGATATAAGGCAAAATCACTGAACCATGAAATATAGGTCACAATGACCTAGATATAGTAAGTGGTCATTCATTGGGTCACATGGAAGTAATATCCCAGGTGTGACATTTATCCAACAAATAGTATTCAAGATATAAGGCAAAATCACTGGACCGTGAAATCTAGGTGACCTGGACCGTAAAATGTAGGTCACCATGACCTTCACTCTCTTGCACTTAAACCGATGTCACATAGTTAGCTGATGTATAACCAGTTGTGTCTATAACCTGTAGGCATATAAGATTTTACAAATGTGTCCTAGATTTTGACCCCTAGCCCCACTCCAAGGCCCACCCTGAGGTATGAACCCAGGGGTATGTTCTTTTGGAATCTCAGAAGACTCCTCCAGGTACCCAAATTCTAAATATGAATGCTCTATGAGGAGTGAAAGTCAAGATATAAGAATTTGAAAAACTTTAACACAGTATTACAAAGGTGTCCTAGATTCTGACCCCTAGCCCCACCCAGGGGCATGAACCCAGGGGTTTATTCTCTTGGAATCTCAGAAGACCCTCCAAGGTACCTAAGTTCCAAATTTGATGCCTCTGTGAGGAGTGACTGTTGAGATATAAGCATTTGAAAAACTTTAACACAGTGTGACGGGAACGGGAACGCAAACGCAAACGACCGGGGTGACTACAATAGCTCTCCTTGTACTTTGTACAGGCGAGCTAAAAACGACTAACCTATTTGAACGGGCCATTTTGGCGAAAATCTAGTCTTTTTCATTCTGATTTATGAAGTAGGTTTCCTCCCCTTCCCCTTCCACCCATCCCCGCAACCTTTATACTAGAACCGGAAGAGTGAGGGTGCCACCAAAAAATCAAAAACAGAATTGCAAAGTAGACTCTGATGAGTCGGCTAGTTACGAGCCGTCTCATCTGGAGCTTCACTGTTTGCATCTAGGTAACTGTTGAGTATACAGAGTTAAAAGAGTGAAATGAAGGGAAAAACATTTGTTATTACACTGGCTAAAATAGTTTGGTTAAAGGATTTGACACATTTCTTATAATAAACTTAAATGCTAAACGTATGTATTTTTATTAGGAGACAATTGGCATGAAGTGTCAAAGCCTATTTCCTGGGAAAAATAAGAGAAGTGCCATCTGCTGAATTAGCCCAGAGAGTGGTAAAGCTTAAGTCGAATTATAACCAATTAATGTATTACTAATGTATTGATATATTGTGCTATACTTAGAATATTGTTGGGTACACCAAAAAAAGAATATGATCACTAGTATGACACAATAAGATCATACAAACACACATATATAGAGGGGAAAATGAATTGTATAAATACAACATTCAATTGAATGTTAATCAATATTATGAAAACAGGTATCATTCAACAATGTGTTCAAAATTGAATAAAAAATAAATAATAGTAACATTTTGCAAAATAGATAAATAAATAAACCAGAAAAAAAAAAAAATCATGCTTTCCCTGGGTTTGAACTCGGGTCGGGAGATTCATAAAGCGGTACCGTAACCACTCGGCCATCAGAATTGTTGCTTTGTGCAGCGATCATTTTAAATGTATTTATATGCATTCATACGGCTACCACTGCATTTTTCTTTTCAAAAACAAAATTTGTGTATGTGAAGTCAAGATAAATAGAAATTTGTAAACCCACTAAAACTTAAATATATGATTTTATAAAAAGAAAGTATGAAAACAAATATAATGTATACAAATTTAAAGTGCAACATGCAATAGCGGATGCGGAGCAGTAGAATATGTATTGCCATGAAATATGCAACACAAATCCACTGAGACCAATATTTAAGTGTCAGTTACAGGATCAAAACATGGTTAGGAAATAAATATCAAACACCAGGGTAAATCTGGTTTCTGACAGACTCAAAAATAATTTAGCTAAATACAATTCTCTTCCGCATTTACAAATCGCGGCTCAAACGAATTACATGACGTCATTAAATCGCTGTTTTTCTAACGTCATCAAGAGTGTCATTAAGCCCGGTTTTCCTGGAGCGGTGCTTATATATATGGGGAAATAATATGCCGATAACTCGTATTATTTGGAGCTATGAAGAGAGCTAAAATATGAATGAATATAATTTCTACGTAAACTATTACCGTATTAACCTTAAGTATTAGGACACCTTAACTATTACCACTATCTGGGATAATTCGGCAGATGTCAAATTGATGATATTTTTCTTATTTTTCCCAGAAATCAAGATTTGACATTTCACGGACAATTTCCTTGAAGTGTCGAATCCTGTTTTCTGGGAAAAATATTTCAAAATGATGTCTACTGAAAATTTTACCAAGAGTGCTAAGCGTTAACTCCTTACCATATTTGTACTTAATTCTAAATATGTCACTTTATTTACCTTTTGATATCTCTAAAAACTGCTAGATTGAGTGACAAACAGTGTGGACCCTGATCAGATGCCTCATTCTGCTGCATCTGATCTGGGTATACACTATTTGCTCAGGCCTGTCTGTCCCAATATTTATGGTTATTAGGGTAGTAGATGATTATTTGTTTTTACAAAACCAATGACTGACTATGAAATTCCAGCCGATCCCCAAAATTGATTTTTTTTTTCTTATTTCTCTACTAAAACATGTTGTACAGTAGGTACTCATTAGAAGTGCCATTTATATTTTTTTGTTGTTTTTTTTTATGGAGAAATCAACAAATACTCCTCCTTAACAAGTACTCGGTGAATGTATATCCAAACACATTCTGTGGCAGAGTGTAATATTTGAAAGACAACTGGGTAGATAAGGCCTCAGGGCTAATATGTTCCTCAAGGGAAGAGGCAAATCTGTAATACCCACCTGAACCTGGGTACAGTATAATCTGACAAAAAGTGGTTTAATTGCTGCTTAGAAAACATCACAAAAGAGTTATGCTCTTGAAGAAGCTTTTAATTTACAGCTTTGGAATAAATATACTGTATTAAGTATACTGTATTAAATATTAGGACACCTTTGCTACCTACCATACTTGTCCTAAAATTAGCAAGAGTCCATTCTTTTACCTGCTGATATGTCTAAAATATTGCTGAATGACTGGCAAACAGTGTAGACCCCGATCAGATGCCACATTCTGCGGCATCTGACCAGGGTCTACACTGTTTGCTCAAGTCTGTCTGTCCCAATACTTAGGGTTATTACAGTATTCTTTTCAAATATGACATGATTTTTACAGGCCTAAGGTAATATGAAGACACCACACTTATCTCTGGACAAGTAAAATTTTGAAATGTAGTGGCCCTGCAATGGACCAACTTGTCCCAAATCCACAGCATAAAACAAAATTTTAACACCAGGGGAAATTTAGTTTGTGATGAAAAGGCTTTGCTATTTTGATTAAACATTGTTAATTTCAATTATTAGTCTTTGATACATTTTGAGAAAAAGATTTTTCAACATTATCCCCATACAAATATACAGGGATGCATTTGAACTTGCTGTAAAAAGGTCAAAGGTCAACTTAGGATCATCATTTGAACAAATTTGGTAGACCCTGAGTCCCCGATGCTGTATACCAAGATTCAGCCTCAAAATTCTCTTGGTTCTGAAGAAGAAGATTTTTAACGGTTTTAATGCCATATAGGCACAATGTTCATCTTAATGAATGGTCTACTTGTACAAATTTTCAACCCTCCTTGGACAGAAGGACCCACACAAAGTTTGAAAAAAATTCGACCTAGGGAGTTTCAAAGGAAAAGTCATTCAAAGTTGTGAACGGAGAGACGGTGGACGGCATGTGATCACAGTAGCTCATTCTGAGCCTTTGGCTCAGGAGAGCTAAAAAAAAGTACAAACGTATTTAAAATAAGTTTTTGTTTCTACATATTTGAGATTTAAAAAGCTGGGGCCTGTTGCACATGCCAACATGGAATACACATGTAAACAGGGTACATGGTGTCTAAAAAGTACTTGATACCTTAATCAAACTGCTCCTTAAGGGAACATTTGGTGGTATTTCCTCCATTTTTAGATGTTTTTTTTTTTTTAAAATCTGTCCTTTAAAACAGCGATGTCCTGGGCTGAGGTTTACCTTTTTGAAAATCCCGTCCAAAAGCCATTGGACATTTTTCTTGTATGTAAGGGAGATAACTTATGATTTTCTGTTTGCTTTTCTATACACCAAATCCTATTTGAAATGGGTTCTATTTTAAAAATAAGAACTTGCTCCCAAAGGGAGCACATTCATTCCTTTAAAGTGCATCCCTCAAGGGAGGCAAAACTATTTTGACAGAGTTGTCTTCCCTGGAAGTATTCATTTCCTACAAGTAACAATCACGGTAAATACTGCAAGTAGCATCCTATTTGTCTGTAAGTTGATTAATTACTAACCTTTTGACCTCCTGCTCCAGCTCTCTGGCTAATGAACTCTGGTCCAAGTCGCTGGCGAAGAGCATTTTGTATTGCAGCATGTTCTTCTGCTGTAAATTCTTCCTAAAAAGACAAAGCAGTCCTAGGATGAAGCCTAGCTCCAGAAGAGGTGAAAAGTATTGATAGTTTTTGTATTTCTCAACAAAAATGTATGTTGTGGGCACTTCTAATGAGTACCCACAGCATATACTGAGGCACTTCTAATGAGTACCCACAACATACATTTTTGTTGAGAAACAAGAAAAATATTATGTGGATACCCCCATCGTACCTGTAGCTATGTGAAGAGTTTCTTTCTCAGATAAATAATAGCTCTGGATAAACAGAGAATTGATAAAAATATCAAAAACATATGGCTGGAGATAGCTCAATATGAGTATACAGGGAAAAACAGTACAAAAAAGTGTGTAGACACACATCAATACTGGTTTTCACTGGGCAATAATTATAGGTACATGTAATTCTTTAAAGGTCAAATCAGAGTACATGAAAACTTCTCAAAGCAAGTGCCAAGTGTTGTGTCCTTGAGCAAGATACTTTATTCACATTGCTTAGTACTAGTTTATATCCAGGAAGACCTGCACGTAGTACTCAGTAAACGAGGGTGCTGCAGTATATAAAGGAAAAACAAGAATTCCGCGGAAGGCGTCATCGCACCTGCTGGGGCAAAAGTCACAGGAGCCACAATCAGAACGTGCTTATTAAATAAGTTTATTTCATTCTTAGCAGTGCTTAGTTGGAAAACTGGGTTGAAAAAAATGTAGACAAAGTGCCTAGTGGGGCACATATATTCCAGGCCAGTCCCATTCCCTCTAATGGCTATATCTTCAGCACTGACTTTTCGTATCATACAGCCCAATGATAATGGAACGTTGACGTAAAATGTGTAAAAGTCACTGGAGCATGAAATATAGGTCAAGGTCACAGGTCAAGGTACCTGCTAATTCAGTACATCAAGGAGAAGCACAATGCAAGGTATGGTGGTTGTAGGCCTTATAGTTGAGGAGTTATCAAACATCAACGTAAAATGTGTCAAATATAGGTCAAGGTCACCGGGTCAAGGTACCTGCCAAGCCAGTGCAATGAGGTGAAGCACTATGCAAGGTTTAGTGGTTGTAGATCTTATATTTGAGGAGATACCGAACATCAACATAAAATGTGTCAAAGTCTCTGGAGTGCACAATATAGGTCAAGGTCACCAGGTCAAGGTACCTGCTGAGTGAGTACATCGAGAAGAAGTGCTATATACGGTTTGGTGGTTGAAGGCCTTACAGTTGAGGACATATGGAAGGGTGACGTAAAAGGTGTAAAAGTCAATGGAGCGCGAAATATAGGCCAAGGTCACCCAGTGAAGGTACCTGCGTACATTGAGGAGAAGCACTATGCAAGGTTTGGTGGTTGTATGCCTTACAGTTGAGGAGATATTGAACGTTGACGTAAAATGTGTAAAAGGCACTGGAGCGCAAAATATAGGTCAAGGTCACCAGGTCAAGATACCTGCCGAGTCAGTACATCTAGGAGAAGCACTATGCAAGGTTTGGTGGCTAGAGGTCTTACACTTGAGGAGATCTGGAATATTGACGTAAATTATGTCAAAGTCACTGCAGCCAAAATATAGGTCAAGGTCACCATGTCAAGGTATCTGCCAAGTCAGTACATTGAGAAGAAGCACTTTGCAAGGTTTGATGGTTGTAGGCCTTATAGTCGAGGAGATATCGAATGTCGACGCAAAATATGTCAAAGTCACTGGAGCGCAAAATATAGGTCAAGGTCACCGGGTCAAGGTACCTGCCAAGTCAGTACATCTAGGAGAAGCACTATGCAAGGTTTGGTAGTTGTACGCCTTATAGTTGAGAAGATCTGGAACGTCAACGTAAATTGTGTCAAAGTCAATGGAGCGCAAAATTTAGGTCAAGGTCATTGGGTCAACATACCTGCCAAGTCAGGAGGTCAGGGAGATGTGTCATGCAAGGTATGATGGTTGTTGTAGAATTGTAGTTGATTAGAATACTAACTTCGACGTAAATGTCGAACTTCGACATAACAGAACTGTTAACAGACAGACGGACGGATGAACAGACAAACGAATGGAAAAGCGGGCACCTATGTCGCAAAGTCGGGAGGTCAGGGAGATGTTTCATACAAGGTTTGATGGTTGTTTAGTTTTGTAGTTGATTAGAACACGAACTTTGACATAAATGTCGAACTTCAACATAACAGAACTGTTAACAGACGGACAGACGGATGGACGAACAGACAGACGAATGGAAAAGTGGGCACCTATGTCGCAAAGTCAGGAGGTCAGGGAGATGTTTCATGCAAGGTTTGATGGTTGTTTAGTCTTGTAGTTGATTAAAATACTAACTTTGACATAAATGTCGAACTTCGACATAAATGTTGACAGACGGACGGACGAATGGACAGACATACGGAAAAGCGGACACCAATGTCGCAAAGTCAGGAGGTCAGGGAGATGTTTCATGCAAGGTTTGATGGTTGTTTAGTCTTGTAGTTGATTAGAATACTAACTTTGACATAAATGTCGAACGTCGACATAAATGTTGACAGACAGACGGACGGACGGACGGAAAATCGGACGCCTATATCGCACCTTGCTACAAGCAGGTGCGATAAAAATCCTCACCCTTTGCCACTCAGTCAACACTTTTTGGCATGCAAAATGGTCTCATTTGACACAAAATACAAACTTATAGAACCCATAAAACTAGAGCAAGTGCCCAGAGGGTCAAGAATACCCCCGGCCAGTGCCATTTCTTAATTATAAAATATCTTTAAGTTAATGACAATGATATAAGGCAAAATATAGTTTACAATGTTAGTATCTGTGTGACACTGATCTATCAACCCAAGTACAACTTTTCTGGAAAAAAAAGTCTTCAAGACATGAAGCAAATTTGCTGGGCCATAAAATATAGGTCATTGACCTACATATACTTGAGAAATTAATCTGATGGTCACAGTGATACATTATACCAACAATGATGTTAATCCATTAAATAATCTAAAAGATATTAAGCAAAGTCATAAGACCATGAAATATAGGTCATGCAGATTTACTCGTATATTTACTTTGAGGTCAAAGTTTGGGTTACCCTGTGTCATTATATGTAAATATGACACTTACCGTAATATACGTAAGTATTGGGACAGGAAAAAAATAATTAATTTTTTAGGTGTCCCAATACTTAGGACTACGAAAAAATAATTATTTTTTTAGGTGTCCCAATTCTTACGTTCAGCGAGCCAAAGACATAAAATGTACCGGTAGCCATTGTGTGTCATGACTGCCGAAAGTTGATGACAATTAGGACATAAAATAGATATCGTCTTTTTTTGATGTACCGATATTATTCTATTATAATTAATAAAAGTTATTACGGAATAAAATAGATTATCTCCTAATAGCTTTGTTTTCTTAAATCCCCTCATTTAATTCATGTCATTAATCCAGAATTATAACTGTTAAATTTGTACAAAAGCATTAGACCAAACAAGATAATTGCATCATTGATTGGTCAGGTTTAATTTCACTCTTCAAAGATTGCCGCTGTAGGGTTTATGATCTGACTGCAGGTTCAATCACAGCGGGTGCCTTTGATGAGTGTATGGGAAATGGACCAAAAGAGGAGCAACCGCTCATTGCAACGGAGCTAGAAAGGCACGCTGCAATTAATTAGTCTTATAATTTTTAACCAACTAATCAGACACCACGTTCTGCAGCATCTGATCTGGGTATACACTGTTTGCCCAGGCCTATTTGTCCTAGTACTTACGGCTAATATTGGTAAGTTACCCTCCCCTGTCTGTCTTGCTGATGCACGGGTTTTCAACAAATTGAACAGTTAAAAAAAAAAAAACTCAGTACATTTTAGCACCTTGTCAGCTAGACTGCTCCACATGACCTCGTACAATCTTTTCGATAGTAAATTTGTCGAACTGTGCAGCAGTCGTCTTGTCAGCTCTCCATGTAAACCAAATGGACTTGCACAAATTTTAGGATACATATGGTAAGGAGTAATACTGGCCGAATTTTCGGCATCCCAAAATAAAAATGAAGCTATCCCCCCAAAAAATGCCACAATCACATGAAACGGCCATTTCAAATATCAAGGGAATTTGCAGCTTGAAGAAGCGCGTTTTTTTTCATGCTTGTTTGCATTCACGCCTAACTGTTAATAACATTATCATAACATAAAACTAACATTATCTGATATGCCAATATTGCAAAGTCTGGCTAATCTGCACTAGCACTATAAAGGTACGAAAAGTTAATACTATGCATACAGTGTAATGCTGAATAGTGAAGATCCTATTCATACTGCGCGAATGCGCATGATATCATGGAAATTTGCCGTCTTAAGCATAAAGATAGAGGATATGTTAGTTTTTGCCACGGCAGGCCACTAATTCCAACATTTACTGCTCAAGACTTGAGACCTATTAACAACAGGAGATTATCGGTCGAAGAAAATATACCTTATGCAAATAAAACAAAGTAAAACTAGAAAAAGTGTCCATAGGACACGGATGCCCCCGCCAAAATGCCATTCAGAAAAAGGTTACATATGTAATTGTGACAGGTACAGCATGAAGTTATTATTAAGGTTGATATGGCCCACACACAGTTTACTATATGGAACTTAGTCAAGGGCAGATAATTTATAAACCAAAAACGCAAGAGTTGTCTTCCATGTTCATTACACATTGCCTCAATGTCATGCATGCACCTGTAAATTTTCATAAATATATTCCATATGGTTTAGGAGTTATGGCCCACACACGGTTAACTATATGGAACTAAGTCAAGGGCAGATAATTCAAAAACCAAACAAGCAAGAGTTGTCTTTCTTTTTCACGACACATCGTCTCAATGTCATGCATGCACCTGTAAAGTTTCATAAATCTATTCCATACAGTTAAGGAGTAATGGCCCGGACACAGTTTACTATATGGAACTAAGTCAAGGGCAGATAATTCAAAAACCAAACAAGCAAGACTTGTCTTCCTTGTTCATGACACATCGCCTCAATGTCATGCATGCATCTGTAAAGTTTCATAAATATATTCCATACAGTTCAGTTTTTGTCCCACACAGTTTACTATATGGAACTAAGTCAAGGGCAGATAATTCAAAAACCAAACAAGCAAGAGCTGTCTTCCCTGTTCATGACACATCGTCTCAATGTCATGCATTCACCTGTAAAGTTTCATAAATATATTCCATAGGGTTTAGGAGTTATGGCCCGGACATGGTTTACTATATGGAACTAAGTCAAGGGCAGATAATTCAAAAATAAAACAAGCAAGAGTTGTCTTCCTTGTTCATGACACATCGTCTCAATGTCATGCATGCACCTGTAAAAGTTTCATAAATATATTCCATATGGTTTAGGAGTTATGGCCCGGACACGGTGTACTATATGGAACTAAGTCAAGGGCAGATAATTCAAACACCAAACAAGCAAGAGTTGTCTTCCTTGTTCATGACACATGGTCTCAATGTTATGCATGCACCTGTACAGTTTCATAAATATATTCCATATGGTTTAGGAGTTATGGCCCGGACACAGTTTACTATATGGAACTGTCAAGGGCAGATAATTCAAAAACCAAACAAGCAAGAGTTGTCTTCCTTGTTCATGACACATGGTCTCAATGTTATGCATGCACCTGTACAGTTTCATAAATATATTCCATACGGTTTAGGAGTTATGGCCCGGACACGGTTTACTATATGGAACTAAGTCAAAGGGAGATAATTCAAAAACCAAACTAGCAAGATTTGTCTTCTTTGTTCACGACACATCGTCTCAATGTCATGCATGCATCTGTAAAGTTTCATAAATATATTCCATACGGTTTAGGAGTTATGGCCCGGACATGGTTTACTATATGGAACTAAGTCAAGGGCAGATAATTCAAAAACCAAACAAGCAAGAGTTGTCTTTCTTGTTCATGACACATCATCTGATGTTTTACACAGTTTTATCTAGGTCTTTATTCTATGTTGATGTTTTATCTAGGTTTTATTCTATGTTGATGTTTTACTGTACATATTCAATGGTTCTGTTTAAAAGAGACTGGATGTGCTAGCCAGTGTATGTCTTTGCTGTCTAAGTAAGCAGGGTTCTCACTAGGATTTTAAAAATAGGAGTCCGGGACTCCCCTTTTATAAAAAGTAGGAGTCCCAGCCAAAAAGTAGGAGTCCCACTCCCCAAAAATAGGAGTCCAATTTCTTCTTCATGACTAACCTCTTTCATTGTTTTTCAGTTAAATTCAGTACCTCACCCCATCCCAAAAAAGATTGTTTTGTTTGTTTGTGTTGAGGTTTTACGGCCCAGTCAACCCAATGGGTTCATGTCCAGCGCGGTCAGTTTACCTAACCACACCTTTACTGGGCAGGCTTAGTCCTCTAAGCGGTTAACCAGTACTGTGCACATTTTTTCGCCAGAAACTGACAATTGCCCTTCTTGAATCAGCGGAAGGGAGAGAATGACCGTAGAAAATATTTCATGATCAATCTCCACGAAAGAATGTTGCCGACCTCGGCGGGGGTTGAACCCGTGACCTCCTGGTCTCCAGTCGGACGGCGCATCCAACTGAGCCACCGAGGCCGGCAAAAAAAAAAAAAAAAGATTGTTACTTTCTGTATTAAGTGTTATGGATGTTTATTGAAACATACTTTAATTAAAACCAAATAAAAGTAAAGAATTGTCATATAACCCATCAAGGGTTGACAAGTTCTTTACAATCAGCTTCTCCACCATGGAAATCTTCAGCCAACTGGAAGATCTCTGCAAGATATCCAATAAAAGTCCATGTATATTATATCAAATCGCTGAAGAAACTGGAACGAAAAGAACAAGTTAATATTCTGGATATATAAACATGACTTCCAAACCGACCGCACACGAGCGTTGTGCCGAATAGCGAGAGTAGCGAAAAGGCATGTCAAGAAAGGCCAGTCAAAAATAACATGAAATAGAAAATCATAAATTTCAAATAATAACACAGATAGTGAAAGGAGTGATAAGGAAACAAAAGAAACACAAGGATACAGAAATTTAACCATGAGGAAAAGAAATAATCCGAATTTCTTTCACAGGTAAAAAATCCTTGATTTTCTTTGTCCACAGAAAAGAAACTGACACATGATCAATTGAGCAGGAGGAGTTACGTCATACAGGTAACTGCCTAAGGGACCTTCTGGTTTAAGACTTTAATTGACGACTGAAAGGTCGTTTTTCTGTGGAAGGTGTGAAAATAGAAGAGAATAGCACATTATCTATAGGTTAATGTATTGTGCAGTTAAAATTATTAGAAATTTTCAAAGGGGTATAACTCTGCTAATATTTGGTGGATTGTAACCTTGAAATAATATGCGCTGCTCCACATTATGGCATAACTACAAATCAAGTTTCAGCTTGATTGGATGTAAACTGTAGGAGGAGTTAGCCGGAAACGAAAAGTTTACAGATATTTTCAAAGGGGCATAACTCTGCTAATATTTGGTGGACTGTAACCTCGAAACAATATGCGCTGCTCCACATCATGGTCTAACTATACATGAAGTTTCAGCTTGATCAGATGTAAAATGTAGGAGGAGTTAACCGGAAATAAAAAGTTTATAGAAACTTTCTAAGGGGCATAACTCTGCAAACATTTGGTGGATTGTAACCCCAAAACAATATGCACTGCGCCACATCATGGTCTAACTATATACCAAGTTTCAGCTTGATCGGATGTAAACTGTAGGAGGAGTTAGCCGTAAACAAAAAAGTTTATCGACGGACGCCATACCCCATAACATAATACGTCCCATTTTTCAAAAGGGCATATAAAAAGGAAAGTCTTTTGACTTGTAACTGCAAATAATTTGCAAATTGTCTTTGTAGTGTTGTCTTTGAAAACAATTTGTCCACACTGTTTGCTCAGGTCGGTGGGGAACAGGACAAATTCGGACGTCTTGTAGTTGTATCGTCTTTCTTTTTCTCTTTTTTATCTTTGTAACTTGTGCACATTCTTTTATTTGTCTCGCTGTTGATTTGTTTCACCCTGTATGAAAATTAACTGGCTTGCTTTTGATTTTTCAACAGATTTGCAATCTGACAGACGGTCATTATTTCCATTAGAGGAGACAACTCGAAAGCTGGATGCAAATTATTATTTTTCTGGAAAAAGAGCAAAATAGTACCTTAGCCCTTCATTTGCGAGATAGCAGTTTAAGCATCAAAATGGCTTTTCATGTTTCTAAGTCCTGCCGAACCTATTTAGTAATCCCTATGCAGATTCTCATGGGTCTGCTCAGATACGCCAATGGACGACGACACGCAATTCTGGGACATTCTCATTTCCAGTATAGATTACAAACCGGATCAGACGCCACAGAGAACAAGGGAATGAAATTAATTTGGGGGAACAGAGATCATGAAAATTTGGAAAACACTTTTAGGACATTAAGACTTGTGAGACCAGTGAATACTCAGATCAGTCTGCGAATCAGTCTTTGCTGTTCTCATGCGCTTCTTTGGCCTCTGGGCTTTTTAAGACCGTCCTCCGAGTCTCTTAATTAAAGCCAGTATTGGTTTCTTCAACAGGTGTCTTTCACAGGTATTCTTGTATTTTTCATGGGTATTCCGGTATTTCAGTAAGTCGTGTGACCGCTAGCAATTACTATTTTGAAACTGGGAGTATGACTGGAATACTGAAAAATCTAAACTGGGAGTCTGTCGAGAAAAGGAGGAGAGACAGTAGACTGATTCTTTTGTACAAAGATCTAAAGGGTGTTGCCAGCATTCCAACAGATGATCTTATCCCCCCAATTAGGTGCAGTAGAAATCATCACTCATTGACTTTTCAGACCCTCGCTACCAGAACTGACATTTACAAGGGCTCATTCTTCCTTAAAATAATCAGAGATTGGAGTGCCCTTCCAGATCTGATCATCATCTCTGCTGAAGGAGCAGAGGATAGTGTGGCTAGGTTTACCTCTCTGGTGAGAGCTAGAGACTAACTTCCCATAATACAGGTCCTGGTGAATGAATGCCATTAGACGTATCACTAGTAAAAATTTTGTATCACAAGGAGAATCAATGTAATAATTACAACAGTGGATACCGTTGCCAAATGTAATTTGGTGCACGTTTTTTTTAGATTTGTGAGTTAAACAGGCTTATGGGTACTAAGCCAACTAGAGGAGGGTGGAGCGACTTTTACTTGTGCAGCGAGTTGTCCTATTAACATGGGGTGAGTTTGCTTATAAGTGTGGGACAAATTGTCTTGGAGTGAGTTTTATGCCCCAAAGATGTTAAGGAAATGGCATACAAGGGACTGGAGTATGCTAGCCCTGTTTGGGACCCACATGGAATAGTAGTCCAGGAAGAATTAGAACAGGTTCAGAATCATGCAGCTAGGATTGTGATTGGAAACTACAACTTTGAAACTGGAAGCATGATAAGCATTCTTGAACAGTTAGGGTGGGAGTCTCTTCACAAGAGATGCAAAGGTAGTAAACTCATAGGCAGTGTATATTCATCCGGTATCGGACGAATATCCTCCGAGACTAATTGTCCGGTACCGGACAAATAGCCTCCGAGGCTATTGGTCCGGTACCTGATGAATAGCCAATCACACTGTGTAGGCTATTTGTCAAGTAATATTTAATACCAACGTTAAAACCCCAATTCAAAACAAAAAAAAACAAAAAAACTCTCTTTAAAAGAATTTCATGATGTTAATAATTCTCTGTTGCATATCCCACTCCATCTTGGAAGGGGAAATAATTGTTGTTAGTGGTAAACAGTAAGAGTGTAACAAATGCAACAGCTGGGATAAAAACCATGCATGCCCAAAAAATAATAATACCAATAAAAATATATTTATATGCTATTTTTTTTTTTTATTAAACAGCATGTTGTTTTGATATTGGACAGTTGATTAGTTTGAAATGATCATGTGGTCCAACCGATTGACCACATCAATTGTTGATGATCATTAACCGTCATTAATTATTTGATCTATGCAATTTTATTCTCACTGTCACCACTTATATTCTGCGTGTGTCAAATTAAGTAAGATATGTCATTTCAGGAGGCTTGTTTTGTGGGGAACATGCATGAATTTGTTCATATGCTTTCCATAATGTCACTTCATGATATGTTTAAAGAGTCCTCCTACTGGGACAATGGCTCAGAGAGACCCAACTGTGGCGTTTTGGGGCAGTTTTATTCGACAGCTATGCAGACGATGGAACGAACGATCCCTGTGCAACAATCTACCCTTCTCTGGATCCGGCGGTCTATCAGACTTCTACAGATTTTACAGAACAACGACCTAACCAACTTCGACATTTTCTTCATCCAGATTGGAGAAAACGACCAAGACCGAGAAAGACGACGAGCTTGGCCTTAACAATAATGAGTTAATGTATGCACTGGTTAACATCGTCAAAGAGTTTCAGAAGCAGGGTGTTAAACGAGTAGTTTTTGGCACCCTATTTTATCGTCACCACAGCGGGTACAACAAGCGGTGCAAGCGACTCAACAAGATGGACGAATGGACGGATATACACAGACAGACATACAGACAGACAGATTCTCGAGCCCCTTTTGCCATGGATTTGTATTTCTTTCCGCCGAAAAAAAAAACAACAAACTAACACTGATAATATCTAGAACTACAAGACGGACGGACGGACCGATAGATAGATAGACAGACAGATAGAGAGAGAGGTACCTTGATTCTCAAGCCCCTGTTGTCATTGAATTATATTTCTTTCCGCCGAAAAAAACAAAAAAAAACAAGAGGCCCACGAGCCACGATTCTCTCACCTGAGTGACATAGCCACTGCAGACATGCAGATATTATGCAACATTTTTCCAATCCTATCATCGCAACTTATGAAAATATCATCATTGAACAGTTCTTAGTTTTGAAGAAGAATATACGGGCCTGACAGTCAATGGAGCATGATCATTTGAATAAACTATCAATCACATTTCAACAGAAGGATCAATGTGAAATTTGGTGGAAATTGGCTAAGTGGTTTCTGAAGAATCGTGATTTTATATATGTAAACAGCACAGTGGCAGGGAAATATTATAAATATAAACCAGATGATGGCCATCTTAGATTTCCAATCAGAACAATTTTAACTACTGTTGATCTACAAGTCACTTCGATACTTTCAATATAAATGTATATTGCCCACACATATAGGGAAGCAAATTTGACCTTGGAGGCCAAAAGGTCAAATGTCAACATAGAACCATCACTTGAGCAATTTTGGTAGATCTCCTGTCCCCCGTAATTTGTGCAAAGATTAGGACCCTGGGCTTATTTGGTTATGGAGAAGAAGATTTTTAAAGGTTTTTACCATATATGGGCATGGCAGCCATTTTGATCAATGGACCAAACCCATTTTAGCATTTTTCTCCTGCCCACGGAGGCTCCGCATGAAATTTGAGCAACACTGGCCCGGAGTCTTCAGAGGAAAAGCCATTTCAAAATATCAACATTTTGTCCATACAAATGTATGGGGCCCATACAAATGCATACAGAAGCAAACTTGACCTCGCCGTAAAAAGGTTAAATGTCAATGTATGACAATTATTTTAGCAACTTTGGTAGACCGCCCGTTCCAGATGATATATGCAAAGATTCAGCCACAAGCCATCCTCGGTTTTGGAGAATAAGATTTTTAAATGTTTTTTCCCATGCAAATGCATAAAGAAGCAACTTGACCTTGCCGTAAAAAGGTCAAATGTCAATGTATGACCATTATTTTAGCAACTTTGGTAGACCCCCTGTCCCCGATGATTTATGCAAACATTCAGCCCCAAAGCATCCTCAGTTCTAGAGAAGAAGATTTATAAAAGTTTTTACCATATATGGGCATGGCGCCCATCTTGGTCAACGAACCGTGACCATTTTAGCAATCTTTTGTTCCCCCTACCTAAGGAGGCTCCACATGAAATTAGAGCAAAATTGGCCCAGAGGCTCCAGAGAAGTTGTTTGAAATTCTGAACATTTTTCCCATACTAATGCATAAGGAAGCAAAATTGACCTTAACGTAAAAAGGTCAAATGTCAATGTACGACCATTATTTTAGCAATTTTGGTAGCCCTCCTGTTCCCAAAGATATATGCAAAGATTCAGCCATAAGGCATGCTCGGTTTTGGAGAAGAAGATTTTTAAAGGTTTTTCCCATACAAATGCACAGGGAGGCAAACTTGACCTTGCCGTAAAAAGATCAAACGTCAACGTACGACAATTCTTTTAGCAATGTTGGTAGACCTCCCGTCCCCGATGATTTATGCAAACATTCAGCCCCAAGGCATTCTCGGTTCTGAAGGAGAAGATTTTTAAAGGTTTTTACCATATATGGGCGTGGCGGCCATCTTGGTCAACGGACCGCGACCATTTTAGCAATTTTTCGTTCCCCCACCCTAAGGAGGCTCCATATGAAATTTGAGCAAAATTGGCCCAGAGGCTCCAGAGGAGAAGTTGTTTGAAATTCTGAACATTTTTCCCATACAAATGCATAAGGAAGCAAAATTGACCTTACCATAAAAAGGTCATATTAATGTCAATGTACGACCATTATTTTAGCTATTTTGGTAGCTCTCCTGTTCCCAAAGATATATGCAAAGATTCAGCCATAATGCATGCTCGGTTTTGGAGAAGAAGATTTTTGAAGGTTTTTCCCATACAAATGCATAGGGAAGCAAAATTGACCTTGCTGTAAAAAGGTCAAACGTCAACGTACGACAATTCTTTTAGCAATTTTGGTAGACCTCCCGTCCCTGATGATTCCTGCAAAGGTTCAGCCCCAAAGCATTCTCTGTTCTGGAGGAGAAGATTTTTAAAGGTTTTTACCATATATGGGCGTGGCGGCCATCTTGGTCAATGAACCGCGACCATTTTAGCAATTTTTCGTTCCCCCACCCTAAGGAGGCTCCATATGAAATTTGAGCAAAATTGGCTCAGCGGTTTCAGAGGAGAAGTCGTTTGAAAATGTTAACGGACGGACGCACGGACGGACGCACGGCGGACGAAAAGTGATCACAATAGCTCATCCTGAGCAAAGCTCAGGTGAGCTAAAAAAAACAGAAAAAAAACAATAACAATGATAATATTAAGAACTACTAGACTAACGGATGGACAGAGGAATAGATAGATAAATGGACGGACAGATACACAGACGGACGGACAGACAGATAGATGGACAGATGGATACATAGACAGACAGACATACAGATAGATTCTTGATCCCCTTTTGCCGTGAATTTATATGTTTTTCCACCAAAACAAAACATACTTAAACAACGATAATATCTAGAACTACTAGACGGACAGAGAGATAGATAGGTTGATAGATACTTCTTTCAGTCGAAAAAAAATATGACAATGATAATATTAAGAACTACAAGACCAACGGACGGAGGAATAGATAGATAGATAGATAGATACATGTAGATAGATAGATAGATGGATGGATGGATGGATGGATGCACAGATACATAGACAGATAGATGGATGTATTGATACATAGACAGACAGACAGACAAACAGACAGATAATTAGATACATTTAGTAGGGCTGCAACGATACACTCACCTCACGATATGTATCCCGATACTTGCTTCATGATACAATATGTATCGCGATACACTTTTCAGACTCAAGAGAATCAGTAACTGCATGTGGATTATACTATGGTGGTCAACTAAGGTGCTCACCCTACTTCAAAGTTTGTTTGAAATGGTTCACAGTCATAGGCTTAATATCATATTTGTAAAAGTTTCATAATGTGAAAAGTTTATTCCTTTTTTTTTCTTCAGTGAAAAGAACCTAATATCAGCAACCAAGTTTACGCACTAAAGCTTCCTAGATACATAATGTTCGAAAACAGGTAAAATACACAATGTAGGTTCTGTCCATGTTATTCCTTTCATTCAGTGTGAGATGATCTTTTTGATTTTATAGAAAATGACTATTGCAAAATGGCATGAAATATTGAAAATTCTATGAAAGAGTGTTTGACAACATTTCCTTCAGTGTTTTGAGTGCTTTTAATATTCATAACAGTGTTTATTAACTAAATAGTTAATTGTTTTTCGGGAAATTCACGAAAACTAATGACACATAGATTTTATGGCACTAAGTACATTGTTTTTCTTGTTAACAGTCATTAAAAACTTGTCTAAAGTAGTCATGCAGTGCTAAATTGATCTGAATGAAGCAAAATATTTCTTTTGCATGCAGTAATTACCGAGCTAATTGACAACTTTTGTTTACACTTGAGTGAACTGAGCCGTATCGAAACTTGGAGAAAAAGAATTGTGAGCTGTTTCATGACCACTGAACTGGGATGCACTGTAAATTCAGTGAATTGTTTCACCTCTATTAGATAGATAGATATACCTTGATTCTCGAGCCCCTGTTGCAGTGGATTTATATTTCTTTCCTCCATTGATACAGTGGAACATAATCTCATAATATTTCAATTTTTCATCCAGTTTCTTGTTTGACAGGCGTGACTGAGCGACGGCTATACTTCTAGAATCTCGCTAGTAAAACTGGACATTTTCAGTATTCTGGAAGTGTCTGATGGCACTTTCAAAAGCTAAACAGTTTTCAAACTTTTGCCCTACATGCATTCTGTTAGCCATGATGAGCAATGACAGAGAAAAATATCTTAGTTCAGTGCTTGCATTAAGGAAAGTCTGGGAGTCAGAGACTCCCAAAAATTGCCCTGGGACTTCCAAAAATCAATGCCAGGAAGCCTGGGACTCCCAACTTTTAAAGATATTTAGTCATTTATAACAAAATTTAGAATGAATTTATGTGTAATTTAGCTTAAGAATGGTGGTTTTACTCCATAAATGAGAGTTTAAGAATATTGAGATTGACTTTCTGAAAGTGAGGGAAAAAAATTGATCACCAGGACTTCCAGATATTGGAGCTACATGTAGGAAGTCCTGGGACTTCCTGATTTTGACAGTTAGTACAAGCACTGTTAGTTGGAAAGATATAGATAATGTCTGAATGGTCTTATATAATAATTGCATTGTTTGCAAGAATAAATTAAGAATAATTACACTGTTTGCACAGATTTTATAAAGACAATGGGTTTAATCATATATATGAAGTCTTTGCAGCTGTACTTTCGGCACTAATCAAAGCAGTTATTAACTTGTTATTAACTTGTTAATGCCACTAACAGTTTGCTTTTAACCCTTTAGTGTACACGTGAACAAAGAATAACTGGTTCAGCGATAATTCATTAGATAAAAATTATTAAATAATAACAATAATAAACAACAGTAAGAAGAAGAGGAAGAATTATATTAGCTTGTGCCCGCTTTATAATATGTTGCATTCGTTAGCCTATATCAACTGTGTATTATTCCCCTTGTTAAGATGGTGTCGGATGACAGCAATCTAAATAAAGTGTTTTATCAGCAGATTTGTAGCTAAATAAACATTAATTTCACTCATATTTGTACTTGCTGTCATCATGCTAAATATTACCAGACGAATAGCCTACACAGTGCGATTGGCTATTTGTCCGGTACCGGACGATTAGTCTTTGAGGCTAATTGTCTGGAACCGGATGATTAGTCTCAGAGGCTATTCATCTGGTATCGGACAAATAGACACTGCCATTATTGCCAAACTCATATTGCTCATATTGCTATTCAAAGGTCTGATAGGTAGAGCGAGTCTACAGTATAGCTCAGATAAAAGAACCAAAAAACTCTTTACTCCGAATCTCGGCGTTTTGCGAACCTCCCAAAAAAACCTCACTCGGAATAATTCCGAGTAATGCAAATACTCGGGGGACAACACTCGCAAGTTCCGTGTAAAGTATGTGGTATGCAAAGTTTCACGAAGTTACTCAGAGTCCTATTATCCTACCCGGAGGCAATATTTCTCGCTAAGTTATGCAAAGTTCCTCAGAGTAATTTGACGAAATACCTGTCCAATTTTTATTTATTTATTTATTTAATAAATAAATTTATTTAGTTTTTTGTTTAATACATACATTTATTTATTTTGTATGTTTATTTTTCCATCATACAGTCAGCGTGAAGGTTATATCGTCCGCGCTCATGCGGATGCGCAGGTTGTAGTGTTGGGACATCGGCTAGAAACCATAATTGATTATTGCACTGGAATTGGTTGGTACTCCGATGCAATTTTACCAATTATAATCGGCTTGCAAAGATTTTAACTTTTATGTGATTGTTAAAAGTTATATGGGTGATAATAATGCTTTATTTTACACAAGTACATGTTAAGTATGCTCATTTGAACTCACATATTTTGTATCACTGCTAGTTTTTAATATGATGTATGTAACTGTCACTGATGTGAGTTGTTAAGCTTATATCCATAAACATGTACTATCGAACAGATAATTTTATGTCATTATAATATCAAGGGGTCTTTGGTATCATCACAAAAGGTTAGTATTGGTTACCAATCAACAAGTAGAAACATCAGGGAGCAAGAAGTCTATGTGGAAAACACCATCGTAATATAGTCTATGCAAGTTTCTATTGAAATGAAATACGCTCCAAAATATTATTCGAACACTAAAATGATACAATTTTATATTGTAACAAACACACTTGTCAAATCCCATTACACTACCACACAAGTATGGAATCTCTGTTTTTCTTAAATGTTTGCAACTCTTTTAACTGATTATTTGCGAGTTAACATCAAGTTAGAACTCCTTTAAAGTGTCCATTATCAATATATTTAAAAAAGTAACATTGAACTACTTGCATATATTTCCATCTGATATTTTCTGCCATGGTAACTTAAGTTAAGTGTATTAATGCTCTAATAGGCTAGCAGTCATATTATAATGTTCTTGAAATCCATTTTTCAACCAACCAACCATTTTATTGAATTGTGATAAAATTTGAATTTTTTTCTGCTAACATTTCACTTTTTTGCATTATCTGTAAGAAGTCAAAACACTGAGGATCCGTGATATTGATAAACCCAATGCAGAAATAAAGGGACAGGGATTATCAACCATTGTTCATGTCCAAAATCATCAAGAATCAGACTCTATATTGTGCTGAAAGGTAAACTGTTGTATTTTGTCTGAAAAGAATGCAAAAAAAAAAAAGAAGATTTTTATGGTCCTTTAAATCAAGTCCTAAAGCTCATACAGATAACACCTGAATAATCGATTATGGAAAGTTCAATCGATCATCGGCATCGGTTGCCTTTAATTGATAGTTAATCGATAATTGCCGATTATCGGTTCATCACTAGCAGGTTGATCTGAGTCTGCACTGGTCGCAAAGGTCTTGTCCCAAGTCTTTTCCAAATTGCCACATTCCGATCCCCCAAAATTTGGTTGATTCTCTTGTTCTCTTAAAATATTAACCAATGCTGCCTTGTTCCCTGAACATATTTGGGTGTTCCCTTGGTCCACAGAAAACCCTGGTAGCCACATTCACTGTTCAAGCACATAACATGGGCCTCAACAAAGCTCCATATGAAAAAGTACCGGATTCTGTGGCTTAGTCTGATCCGGCCACACAAGTGGGTCCGGCATAGTCATTTTTACTTAATGTGCCATAGAAAACAAAACAAACACACAAAAACCACAAAGCGAATCAAACATCTGTCCCCAATTAACGAATTACATTTTTATATTGGTATTCCTGTAACTGCCTTTTCCCATGCAACACCGTACGCGCTCATATAAATGACGTACTTTGGTAAAAGACCGGGAAATTCTCATCACATGCAGCAACCGCATGTGTCAATATAAATTTAGTTAAAGAGGCGCTTCTGCTATCAAAGAGGCATTGAATCAATAAGACAGCCTATGTGAAAAGGGTGTCTGTCACACAAAAACACACTTTACGCACACAAGTGGCCATAGAAGCTAATGACATTTCAAACGAGTGAGTTCTTTTACATCCCACTAACAGCTAGGTCATACGGAGATGTGGACCTTGGTTTAAAGTCCCATATGAAAGGCTTGAGAAGCCTGGTTGGAACTCGTGACTCCTGGATGACAAGGTGAACAGCTTTACCACTACACCACCGAGGCACCTTTTCCCAATATTCCATACTGTTAAATATCTAATAAAAGGGCTGCAGACATTTTCACCATGCCCTGCCACTGCACTTACATGTACATCAAGCAAGTGCCATAACTCTGTTAATAAATTAATTAAGTTTGAAGAAAATATCTCAAATAGTTTTCAAGTTACAGAGCGGACACAAATATATTACAGAAATCACTAAAATATTTTCAGTGTTCAAAGGGCCATAACTCCAAAAGTAGACTCTATCTAAGAAAAGAAGGGCAGTTGTCAGTTTCTGCTGATATGATTAAAAGCTTATGAACAGGGCTTCCGTTAAGCGGACGTACGACGTATATTACGCCCTGAGATTGCCACCGGACGTCCAAATTGAACTTCAAAGACGATACCCGAGACGTACAAAAATTGTCAAAAGGCCCGCCCACTTTTAACCAATTGTGTGATGTTTGTCCCGCCTACTTACCGGAAATTCGCTACCTGTGTTGACTGAGCTTTAAGGACGTCCCACTTTCCGCTTGCGGGAGTTTTATTGACAGCCGTGTCAAGCGTCGCGGCACCCTTTTGATGGCTGCGTGATCACTGCATGTATTTGTCACGCATGCTGAGTTGATTAATTCATGCTTTTATAATTAAATTTTCTACTGCGACCCCGAAAATATTTGTTGAAATTATATGAAGTCGTTATTATTTTTTTAATATTCACGTCTTAAAATCTTAAATTATTGTTTTGCATAGAACGTGTGTCGTCTGCAACACTTCTGGGAATTGCCGAGTGAAATTCTATAAATAAATAAATAACAATTATGCACAGAACGGTGGTGCGAAGGTGTCATGTATCTTGTGTCACCGGGGCGTCCAACTGATATTGGCTTACAGTTGGGCAAGGCCTGCTATCGTTGAAGTAGGTAAAGGTAGAGGGGGAATGTTTTTATTTCTTCTGTTTCTTCCCTTTCATTCCTGTTCCTCTTTCTTCCCTGTTCCTCTCTTTCATCTCTTCTACTATCTCTTCTATCTCTTTTCTCCCTTTCTCTGGGAGACGACACAAAATGACCCACAAGGGTTGACGTGTCGTTAAACCCCAACACAATCAATGCACAGAACGCAAATTGAAATCTGTTCGAATTTAGAAGCTTACATGTACATAATGTACGTTTGTCATGACAACAAAAGCAATTTTTTCAAATGAAAAGAAAACATATTTTTCGTCAAAATATTCGGAAAACCCGTTTCTAAATGCGTAACCTTGTTCCGGTTGCGCTGTTTACCAGCGCAGAAAAGACGCAAAGTAAGTCTAAATATAGGCAATTTGCGATGGTTTTGCTTGCTTTTCTCCGCGAACGAACGTTTTGCTGTTGGTATTTCATCGAGAGCTGCCTTTAATTTGTTTGTTGTTGCACGAGTCGGCGTTGTTTTCCTGCAATTTTTGTGAAGTAAGCAACTCGTTCACTCGTGTTGATGCTTTCTGTAAGGTCCGACATACAAGTACAGGCTTTCCAAAAAGATGCAATCGAATAAGGACATTTTTAAAACACATCTAAGAGAAGCGTATATCATGATTCTGTGTGACACTGAAATAAGAACCTATGTTCTACTAAAGAAAGGGCAGACCGCTGCAGCACGGAAAAAAGTGGGACTTCCTAGATTTTCCTGTGGGACTTCCAAATTTGAGGGGTAGGAAGTCTGGGACTTCCTGAGTCTGGAAGTTAATGGAAGCCCTGTTATGAATAAGCCTGCCCCGGAAAAGTGTGCAGGCTCGACAAGACCGAAATAGTGTTGACTGGACTGTTTAACTCCAGTTCAAACCAAAATTACGTCGATACAAAGTCCTCATGTCTGAAGTATGATTTACAATGAACACATGTTGAACGGACAACTTACAATACTACAATACTACTGTACGTGCGACCAGCAAACAGGGCTTCCGTTAAGCGGACGTACGACGTATATTACGCCCTGAGATTGCCACCGGACGTCCAAATTGAACTTCAAAGACGTACCGCGGACTTCCGAAATTTCTTTTGTCCGTCCGAAATCGATACCCAAACGTCCAAAAATTGTCAAAAGGCCCGCCCACTTTTAACCAGTTGTATGATGTTTGCCCCGCCTACTTACCGGAAATTCGCTACCTGTGTTGACTGAGCTTTGAGGACGTCCCACTTTACGCTTGCGGGAGTTTTATTGACAGCCGTGTCAAGCGTCGCGGCACCCTTTTGATGGCTGCGTGTATTTGTCAAGCATGCTGAGTTGATTAATTGATGTTTTTATAATTAAATTTTCTACTGCCACCCCGAAAATATTCGTTGAAATTATATGGTCATTATTATTTTTTAATATTCACGTCTTAAAATCTTAAATTATTATTTTGCTAAGAACGTGTGTCGTCTGCAACACTTCCGGGAATTGCCGAGTGAAATTCTATAAATAAATAAATAACAATTATGCACAGAACGCAAATTGAAATCTATTCGAATTTAGAAGCTTACGTTTGTCATGACAACAAAAGCAATTTTTCAAATGAAAAGAAAACATATTTTTCGTCAAAATTTTCGGAAAACCCATTTCTAAATGCGTAGCCTTGTTCCGGTTGAGCTGTTTACCAGCGCGAAAAAGACGCAAAGTAAGTCTAAATATAGGCAATTTGCGATGGTTTTGCTTGCTTTTCTCCGCGAACGAACGCCTAATTTGTTTGTTGTTGCACGAGTCGGCGCCGTTTTCCCGCAATTTTTGTGAAGTAAGCAACTCGTTCGCTCGTGTTGATCAGCTTCTATCCGAACAAATATTTCATTAGATACATTTCTGCAAAATAATTTCAGCATAGTTTATTTTTAAGAAAACATGTTTTGGGTGTTTTTCTCTCATGTATTTTCTTTTCTTTTTTCTTTCTCTGGGCTTTGAAACGAATGCGAAGTTGTACCAATGTTGATGCCTTCTCTAAGGTCCGACATACAAGTACAGGCTTTCCAAAAAGATGTGATCGAATTTTAATAAGCGATAAGGGCATTTTTAAAACACATCCAAGAGAAGCGTATATCATGATGATTCTGTGTGACACAGAAATAAGAACCTATGTTCTACTAAAGAAAGGGCAGACCGCCGTAGCACGGAAAAAAAGTGGGACTTCCTAGATTTTCCTGTGGGACTTCCAAATTTGAGGGGTAGGAAGTCTGGGACTTCCTGAGTCTGGAAGTTAATGAAAGCCCTGAGCAAAGACTCAGGTCAGTCTGTGCATCGACCCACTATATAAAGCAAGCTTCTTGGATAGCCCGGAGTCCAAAGAAGGACTGTACGATCAGCGAAGGGTCTGATCAGAATGTGCTGTTGCAGTCGCACTGTTTATCCCGCTTTGGACAGCCCAGCTTTGAAGGTAAATACGATCAGCGAATGTTCTAATCAGAATGTGCAGTTGCGCAGACTGATCCGAGTCTTTGCTCGTCGCACAAGACGTTTTGTTAAACCCAGAGATTATTGGAGGTACATACGACTAGCAAAGGCTCTGATCAGACTACTGATGTGCAGTCTCAAGAGTGTGCAGGCTGATCTGTCACTTCATACAAGTTTTACTGTAGGTTTTGCCATGCACAGACTCGTGTGCAATTTGTTTGCGCAAACCTTAACGCTTAGCACCCTGGTCAGCGTGAAGGGTAAAATTTTCAACCAACGACATTTTGAAATATTTTTCTCATTCTTCCAGGAGAACAGGATTTGCATTTCATGCAAATTGTCTCCATTGCATGAAATGTCAAATCCTGTTTTCTTGGTTAATAAAAAAAATAACGAATTTGTCGTCTGCTGAATTAGCCCAGAGAGCCCATTTTGCAGACTTTCCTGCTGATGCGAGATTTATACATGCGTCTTTTTTACTCTTTTACTCGTCAATTAAATTACGGTCTTGGTTTTGCATATCGAATCACGGAATGTTGAAGACACAAAAAGAGTCAAAAACAGAACACTTTACATGGAAACGAAAGTTCTGAAGATTGCTGTGTAAGCCAATAAATAAAATGTATACACTGTAATAGAATAATGTAACATAATATTCATTTGTACCCTGATAAATGCGGGGTAAGGTCCTCACACTGCAGGTTTTACTGTTTTAAGGGAGCTAACTACAACTGACTATTAAAAGGGAGTTAACTGCAATTGCTTTACGAGTTGGGCCCATGCAAAATTGGATGGGGAACAGCATTTTTTATGAATCGCGCCAGTAAAGAGGAGGCATGCTTATACATAAGTGGTTAACCAGTACACTGAACAGCCTTCCACCAGAAACTTGTAACTGCCAATCTTGAACAGTGGAAGCGAATGACCATAGCAAATACATGTGTTTCATGATAAATCGCTACAATCTGTGGGATCAGGACTCCTTTTGGAGTCCCATGGAAGCGATATCATTCTTCCCAATGAAGTCAGTGCAAACAACTTATAGCTCGAAAGGAGACATATCATATTTGCATTAGGGTAAAAAGAAAGAGCATTCCAGAGAGAGACAGAGTTTGCAAAACATAAAATTCTGGTTCGTCCATTTTAGGTACATCCGGCTATGAGATTCAGATATTCCTAGAGAAGAATGGCTAAACTGTTTTTGCAAACAGTGACTACCCTGATCAGACGCTGCATTCTATTATCTTGATATGACAAATATTTTTTGTTGAAATAGACAAGACACCAAATCACTGTCATCATTAAGTGGTGATTTAAATGGACAACCCTAAGCCTGGTCCAATCATCAATCGTCCAGGCCTCGATCCGAGCAGTATAGATAAATTTCTGCCTGTCCGTTTCTGTCTCCCTTGTCTTATGAAATTTATCCATACTTTAACCCTTGAAGAGCTGAGCACATTCAACAGATGGCATTTTTATTTATTTTTTCTTATTTTCCAGTGTAAATTAAGTGACATTACATGTGAATCGTCTGGTGTGCAGACGATTCACATGAAATGTTCAGCCTTATTTTCGCTTTAAAATACTAAAACAGTTAGATCGGCACTGCCTCTAGAATTTTCAGCAGTGCTTCAGGGGTTCAAACTATTTTCTTGGCAGCAGCACATGCTAAGTTTGAAAATAAAATGTTCTGAAAGGCAAGAATTTCCAACTTGGTGCAAAACAACAAGCTAGTTTGAAAAGGGACACTTCTGCTGCTAAAGTGACACAGGAAAAATGGGCCAGCCTAGATAAAAGTGCTTGTCATGAAAATGAATATAGGAAGACTCAGGTGACCATCATCCCTAATCCTGGGCAATTAGAATCATCCGAGGCTTTGGTCTAAATATGTCGCCAGCCTTGCGCATTGGGGTTAACAGCTGTTGTTCGGATATAACCTTTGATACTCATGGCTGAAACATAAAATCAGTCGCAGAGTTGGTCGTCTGAAGCAGAAATATTTATGTGTGTGTGCATTTTTGCTCCTGCCAGCACTAGTTTAGAGGGTATATACAGTACAGCTTGAGTGGTTTTTCAAAATCCGCCCCGAGCCAGTGGGAAGAGGTTTCAAGTGGGAAGGATTAAATTTTAGTATCCCACAGTGGTTTCACCAGGGCCAGTGGATCCTCTGCATTCCCACGGTAAAAATCGGCTGATAAAATTATTTGAACAGGTAAAATTCAAAGCGATTATGACATGCAACTGTCACTAGATTCACATCATTTCTGAGATCTAGAGAGTCTTACTAATCGTTGGCCTTGGTGAATGAATGTCTATTGATGTATCACCCGTAAAATGTTCTGATTATGTGGGGCGACGTGTCTTTGGGGCGAGTTGTCTGAGATTCTCATACCCGACCGAGGTATGTTCTTTATCGATAGATAGTATTTTCCTGGTTCATTCACATTTTTCTCCGCCTTCTACATTTTTTTCTGTAGATATTAGATTTCTGTCGGATCTACGCCCGTACCGCACTAACTAAAAGGCAAACCTGTCCAAATTTTGTAACTTTTTCCATTCTACATGCTTCAAATTTTCCGCGGATTAAATCTGTTTACCTCTACACCGGTTAAGAGGGTTACTACAAAAACGAGAATCTGAACCGAAACGAATTGCAACGGGTAGTCGGAAAAGGAGCACCGCTGCAGGGTTCATGAATATTCATGACCGGGTTAAAACACGCCTTTTTATTAGTATAGGTATTTACCGGAACCAACAGCAAAAGACCGGAATCTAAATAGCGGACCATTAATAGCAATAGCTCTTAGACCGAATATTATTATTATGAGATCTACGTGACAGTACTAAAGATGCGCTGTCTTGTTTATTTGGCATTACTACAGGGGAGCTCTTTTACACGATACAGGGACACCATTATGGTTAAAGAAGCTTCCAGCTCAAATTATGCATTATGAGTAAAGAGCAACATGAACCTGTCGCATATGGTAGTACTACATGGGAGCTCCTCTATAGAAAAAGGAGCACCCGTGTGGATGTATCTTGTTTGTGGTATATACCGGTATATATGCAGTTGATGGAAGTATGAAAGAGCATTAGTAGTGATATAATCTTATCTATTGTTATCAAGTAGAACTACAGAGGAGCTCTTCTATATGTTAAAGAGCACCAGTTGGGGTATATCTCAACTTACTTACTGTTAACTTATGGTTCCCGAGACCTTCTTTTAAGCTTCAGTAGCTTGTAATGGCACATGAAAGCGTCTAAACAATCTTCTTAGGAAAATGTATAAAACATGTCCGTTTTGTTGTATATACGATTACTACAGAAGTGTTTCTGCAAAGTGAAAGGAGCTAAAAAGAGCATCAGTAATGATGTACCTTGTCTGTTGTATGATAATTGTACAGAACACAATAGGATACATCTACAGAGGAGCTCTTCTATACGACAAGGAGCACCAGTAGGAGTATAACTTTTCTGTTGTGTGTAGTACTACTGCAGAGGTGCTCCTAGGAGTACATTTTGTCTGTTGTGTGTGTTACTACTGCAGAGGAGTTCTTCCTTATGACAAGGAGCACCAGTAGGAGTATATCCATCTTTTTGAGTGTGTTGATACTGCAGAGGAGCTCTACCATACGACAAGGAGCACAACAGGGTAGGTATACTCCTACTGGTGCTCCTTGTCTTGTAGAAGAGCTCCTCTGCAGTATTAACACACACAACAGGGTCGGTGTCCTCCTACTGGTACTCCTTGTCTTGTAGAAGGGCTCCTCTGCAGTATTAACACACACAACAGGGTCGGTATCCTCTTACTGGTACTCCTTGTCTTGTAGAAGAGCTCCTCTGCAGTATTACCGCACACAACAGGGTAGATATAATCCCGCTGGTGCTCCTTGTCATGTAGAAGAGCTCGTCTGCAGTGTTACCACACACAACAGGGTAGGTATACTCCCACTAGTGCTCCTTGTCTTGTAGAAGAGCTCCTATGCAGTATTAACACACACAACAGGGTAGATATACTCCCACTGGTGCTCCTTGTCTTGTAGAAGAGCTCCTCTGCAGTATTACCACACAGAGGATAGATATTCTCTTACTTGTGCTCCTTGTATTGTAGAAGGGCTCCTCTGCAGCATTAACTCACACAACAGTGTAGGTATACCCTTACTGGTGCTCCTTGTCTTGTAGAATAGCTCCTCTGCAGTATTTACACACACAACAGGGTAGGTATACTCCTACTGTTACTCCTTGTCTTGTAGAAGAGCTCCTCTGCAGTATTAACACACACAACAGGGTAGGTATCCTCCCACTGGTGCTCCTTGTCTTGTAGAAGAGCTCCTCTGCAGTATTAACACACACAACAGGGTAGGTATACCCTAACTGGTGCTCCTTGTCTTGTAGAAGAGCTCCTCTGCAGTACTGTCACACACAACAGGGTAGATATACTCCCACTGGTGTTCCTTGTCTTGTAGAAGAGCTCATCTGCAGTATTACAACACACAACAGGGTAGATATACTCCCACTGGTGCTCGTTGTATTGTAGAAGAGCTCCTCTGCAGTATTACCACACACAACAGGGTAGATATACTCCCACTGTTGCTCCTTGTCTTGTAGAAGAGCTCCTCTGCAGTATTACCACACAGCAGGGTAGTTATTCTCCTACTTGTGCTCCTTGTCTTGTAGAAGATCTCCTCTGCAGTATTAACACACACAATAGGGTAGGTATACCCCTACTGGTGCTCCTTGTCTTGTAGAAGGGCTCCTCTGCAGTATTAACTAACACAACAGGGTAGGTATACCCCTACTGGTGCTCCTTGTCTTGTAGATAGCTCCTCTGCAGTATTTACACACACAACAGGGAAGGTATACTCCTACTGGTGCTCCTTGTCTTATAGAAGAGCTCCTCTGCAGTATTAACACACACAACAGGGTAGGTATCCTCCCACTGGTGTTCCTTGTCTTGTAGAAGAGCTCCTCTGCAGTATTAACACACAACAGGGTAAGTATACCCCTACTGGTGCTCCTTGTCTTGTAGAAGAGCTCCTCTGCAGTATTACCACACACAACAGGGTTGATATACTCCCACTGGTGCTCCTTGTCTTGTAGAAGAGCTGCTCTGCTGTATTACCACACACAACAGGGTAGGTATACTCCCACTGGTACTCCTTGTCTTGTAGAAGAGCTCCTCTGCTGTATTACCACACACAACAGGGTAGGTATACTCCCACTAGTGCTCCTTGTCTTGTAGAAGAGCTCCTTTGCAATATTAACACACACAACAGGGTAGATATACTCCCACTCGTGTCCCTTGTCTTTTAGAAGAGCTCCTCTGCAGTATTAACACACACAACAGGGTAGATATACTCCCACTGATGCTCCTTGTCTTGTAGAAGAGCTCCTCTGCAGTATTAACACAAACAACAGGGTAGGTATACCCCTACTGGTGCTCTTTGTCTTGTAGAGGAGCTTCTCTGCAGTATTACCACACACAACAGGGTAGATATATTCCCTCCTGTGCTCCTTGTCTTGTGGAAGAGCTCCTCTGCAGTATTACCACACACAACAGGGTAGGTATACTCCCACTAGTGCTCCTTGTCTTGTAGAAGAGCTCCTATGCAGTATTAACACACACAACAGGGTAGATATACTCCCACTGGTACTCCTTGTCTTGTAGAAGAGCTCCTCTGCAGTATTAACACACCCAACAGGGTAGGTATACCCCTACTGGTGCTCCTTGTCTTGTAGAAGAGCTCCTCTGCAGTATTAACACACACAACAGGGTAGATATACTCCTGCTGGTGCTCCTTGTCTTTTAGAAGGGCTCCTCTGCAGTATTAACACACACAACAGGGTAGATATACTCCCACTGTTTCTCGTTGTATTGTAGAAGAGCTACTCTGCAGTATTACCACACACAACATTGTAGATATACTCCCACTGGTACTCCTTGTCTTGTAGAAGAGCTCCTCTGCTGTATTACCACACACAACAGGGTAGGTATACTCCCACTGTGCTCCTTGTCTTGTAGAAGAGCTCCTTTGCAGTATTAACAGACACAACAGGGTAGATATACTCCCACTCGTGTCCCTTGTCTTTTAGAAGAGCTCCTCTGCAGTATTAACACACACAACAGGGTAGATATACTCCCACTGTTGCTCCTTGTCTTGTAGAAGAGCTCCTCTGCAGTATTAACACAAACAACAGGGTAGGTATACCCCTACTGGTGCTCTTTGTCTTGTAGAGGAGCTTCTCTGCAGTATTACCACACACAACAGGGTAGATATATTCCCTCTTGTGCTCCTTGTCTTGTGGAAGAGCTCCTCTGCAGTATTACCACACACAACAGGGTAGGTATACTCCCACTAGTGCTCCTTGTCTTGTAGAAGAGCTCCTATGCAGTATTAACACACACAACAGGGTAGATATACTCCATCTGGTACTCCTTGTCTTGTAGAAGAGCTCCTCTGCAGTATTAACACACCCAACAGGGTAGGTATACCCCTACTGGTGCTCCTTGTCTTGTAGAAGAGCTCCTCTGCAGTATTAACACACCCAACAGGGTAGGTATACCCTACTGGTGCTCCTTGTCTTGTAGAAGAGCTCCTCTGCAGTATTAACACACACAACAGGGTAGATATACTCCTGCTGGTGCTCCTTGTCTTTTAGAAGGGCTCCTCTGCAGTATTAACACACACAACAGGGTAGATATACTCCCACTGGTGCTCGTTGTATTGTAGAAGAGCTACTCTGCAGTATTACCACACACAACATTGTAGATATACTCCCACTGTTGCTCCTTGTCTTGTAGAAGTTTTTACCACACAGCAGGGTAGATCTTCTCCTACATGTGCTCCTTGTCTTGTAGAAGGGCTCCTCTGCAGTATTTACACACACAACAGGGTAGGTATACCCCTACTGGTGCTCCTTCTCTTGTAGAAGAGCTCCTTTGCAGTACTAACACACACAACAGGGTAGATATACTCACACTGGTGCTCCTTGGCTTGTAGAAGACCTCCTCTTCAGTATTAACACACACAACAGGGTAGATATACTCCCACTGGTGCTCCTTGTCTTGTAGAAGAGCTCTTCTGCAGTATTAACACACAAAACAGGGTAGGTATACCCCTACTGGTGCTCCTTGTCTTGTAGAGGAGCTCCTCTGCAGTATTACCACACACAACAGGGTAGATATACTCCCACTGGTGCTCCTTGTCTTGTAGAAGAGCTCCTCTGCAGTATTACCAGCACACAACAGGGTAGATATACTCCCACTGGTACTCCTTGTCTTGTAGAAGAGCTCCTATGCAGTATTAACACTTACTACAGGGTAGATATACTCCCACTGGTGCTCCTTGTCTTGTAGAAGATCTCCTCTGCAGTATTAACACACCCAACAGGGTAGATATACTCCCACTGGTGCTCCTTGTCTTGTAGAAGAGCTCCTCTGCAGTATTGACACACACAGCAGGGTAGGTATACCCCTACTGGTGCTCCTTGTCTTGTAGAAGAGCTCCTCTGCAGTATTACCACACACAACATGGTAGATATACTCCTGCTGGTGCTCCTTGTCTTGTAGAAGGGCTCCTCTGCAGTATTAACACACACAACAGGAAAGGTATACCACTACTGGTGCTCCTTGGCTTGTAGAAAAGCTCCTCTGCAGTATTAATACACACAACAGGGTAGGTATACCCCTACTGGTGCTCCTTGGTTTGTAGATGAGCTCCTCTGCAGTATTTACACACACAACAGGGTAGGTATACTCCTACTGGTGCTCCTTGTTTTGTAGAAAAGGTCCTCTGCAGTATTAACATACACACAACAGAGTAGATATACCCCTACTGGTGCTGTTTGTTTTGTAGAAGAGCTCCTCTGCAGTATTTACACACACAACAGGGTAGGTATACTCCTACTGGTGCTCCTTGTCTTGTAGAAGAGCTCCTCTGCAGTATTAACACACACAACAGGGTCAGTATCCTCCTACTGGTACTCCTTGTCTTGTAGAATGTCTCGTCTGCAGTATAGACACACACAACAGGGTAGATATACTCCTACTGGTGCTCCTTGTCTTATAGAAGCGCTCCTCTGCAGTATTAACACACACAACAGGGTAGATATACTCCTACTGGTGCTCCTTGCCGTATAGAAGTGCTCCTCTGCAGTATCTACTCACACAACAAGGTAGGTATACTCCTACTTGTGCTCCTTGTCGTGTAGAAGAGCTCCTCTGCAGTATTACCACACCCAACAGGGTGGATATTCTCCTACTGGTGCTCCCTGTCGTGTAGAAGAGTTCCTCTGCTTTATTAACACTCACAACAGGGTAGGTATACTCCTACTGGTGCTTCTTGTCGTGTAGAAGAGCTCCGCTGCAGTATTAACACACCCAACAGGGTAGATATACTCCTACTGGTGGTCCTTGTCTTGTAGAAGAGTTCCTCTGTTTTATTAACACACACAACAGGGTAGGTATACTCCCACTGGTGCTCCTTGTCGTGTAGAAGAGCTCCTCTGAAGTATTAAAAGACACAACAAGATAGATATACCACTGGTGCTCCTTGTCTTGTATATAACAGGGTAGATATACTCCTGCTGACGCTCCCTGTCGTGTAGAAGATCTCCTCTACAGTATTTATACACACAACAGGCTAGGTATACTACTACTGGTACTCCTTGTTCTGTAGAAGAGCTCCTCTGCATTATTACCACACCCAACAAGGTAGATATACTCCTACTGGTGCTCCTTGTCTTGCAGAAGAGCTCCTCTGCTATATTAACAGGTATACTCCTACTGGTGCTCCTTGTCTTGCAGAAGAGCTCCTCTGCTATATTAACAGGTATACTCCCACTGGTGCTCCTTGTCTTGTAGAAGAGCTCCTGTGCAGTAATAACACACACAAGAGGGTAGATATACTCCTACTGGTGCTCCTTGTCGTATAGAAGATGCTACTACCCCTACCTGTGCTCTTCAACCTGTAAAAGCTTCCCTGAAGTGCTATTATATAGTAAAGATGTACCCCTACTGATGCTCTTCAACCTCTAAAAGAGCTCCTCTGAAGTGCTGTTTAATAATAAAATTCAAGATGTACCCCTACTGATGCTTTTCCTCCTGTAAAAGAGCTCCTCTGAAGTGCTGTTTTATAGTAAAAGACAAGATATACCCCTAACGGTGCTCTTCAACCTGTAAAAGAGCTCCTCGGAGACCGAACATATCCGAATCAAGAAGGGCGGACCTCTTAAATATTCATGAACCCTGTAGCGGTGCTCCTTTTCCGACTACCATTGCAACGCAACAAAATAGGGTTTCTGGTCAACTCGTACCTTAGTCAACTCGTACCTACTTTTGGTCAACTCGTACCTTAGTCAACTCGTACCTTAGTCAACTCGTACCCTTTTTTCAAATCATGCCTATTTTGTGTTGTCGTACATCAGTATCTAATTTCAGTAGTCAAATTACATATTAATTTGTAGAAATGTGATTATTTGATTTATTTATTCATATACCCTTAAAGCGCCAAGCAAAATTTGTAGCAGACAACATTTTGAATTTTTTATTTATTATTAGCCTATTTATTTTTCAGAGAAAATAAGTCTTGACATTATCAAGTGAAGCATCTGCTAGGCTGATGATTCACATGAAATGTCAAGACTTTAGTCTATGAAAAAGAAAATAAAAAAAAAATATTTTCTGCTGCTATTGTGATTGGCGGTTTAATGGTTCTGCAAATTTGATATGTCGAGATACCGATATCTCATACTTCAGAGAGTCCCTTCAAAATAACCAGAGTCAACTGTAATTGAACGAAGTCATAAGCTGGGAGTATGTTAGCAGTGTTTGCCCAGATCTGCCTGCATATAACGCATTCCACATAGCTCCAGAAAAGAGGAATATCCAGATAAATATTTTCCTTATTTCTCCACGAAAACGTATGATGGGATACTCATTTGAAGGGCCTCACTGATGGTTTGCCACAACATATATTTCGTGGTGAAATAACAAAATATTAAAACTCGCGATTGAAAAATAAATACTCTTAGAGATGTAGTCATTGTTTGCTTACAGTCATTGAACCCTTGACTTAAACATTTACCACGCTAAGGGCAGATTCAGGAGACGACGAGTGAAGTGAATCTTCTACATTTTCATAGAAAATAAGATCTGACACTTAATGCAAATCGTCTCCTTAGGAGACAATCTGCATTAAGTGTCAGATCCTGTTTTCTTGGAAAGAGTAAGAAAAAATATTTCAAAATGTCATCTGCTGAATTTGTTACCCAGCATGCAAAAGCACAGACATTTTGATTTTATTTAATACTTGATACGCGTGAAGCGAATTCAAATATGAATGATGCTTAGAGGATTCTGAACTTGTTATATACCCAGTAATCGGCAATTAAAAATAAAATAGTACACAAAAGATAATTGACCTTAAAATTCCTGCGTGTCATTAAGCCTCACCAAAAAATAAACAAACCCGCGCCGACAAAATCAAAAGGAATTGAAAACAGACTTTGATTAAGGACATGATTAAAGAACACGTATCGATAATCGTTTTTCACACCTCCATTAATCGGTACATGTTTAACTAATGTTTAAATTAAGGATGCATCATAATATTGATTGCAAAAAAATGATTCTATGTATGTATCTATCTATCTATCTAAAGATATAAAATAAATATATGTATGTATCTATCCATCCATGTATGTATGTATGTATGTATGTATGTATGTATTAAAGAACCCATATCGTTAATCAAAAAACTAAATGTATGTATGTATGTATCCATCCATCCATGTATGTATGTATGTATGTATGTATGTATGTAAAGATTAAAGAACCCATATCGTTAATCAAAAAAACTAAATGTATGTATGTATGTATGTATGTATGTATGTATGTATGTATGTAAAGATTAAAGAACCCATATCGTTAATCAAAAAAACTAAATGTATGTATGTATGTATGTATCCGTCCATCCATCCATGTATGTATGTATGTATGTATGTATGTATGTATGTATGTATTAAATAACTAATATCGTTAATAAAAAATGAATCTATGTATGTATGTATGTATGTAATTATCCATCCATCCATCCATCTTATTGATGTAAAAAAGTCTCTCTCTCTCTCTCTCTCTCTCTCTCTCTCGAACGAAAGATTAAAGAACCCGTATCGTAAACATTTTTCACACCTACCTTAATCGGTACATGTTTTAACTAATGTGTCAATTAAGGATACATCATGATAATGATACACAATATAGTTGCTTCTATCTATCTATCTGTCTATCTATCTATCTATCTATCTATCTATCCGTCCACTATCTCTTTTTTTTTTATAAGGTACGAGTTGACCAAACTAGGTACGAGTTGACTTGGGAGGTACGAGTTGACCAGAAAACGGGTACGAGTCGACCAAAAATAGGTACGAGTTGACTAAGGTATGAGTTGACTAAGGTACGAGTTGACCAGTTACCCAAAAAAGAAACGAAAAGACATGGAAGGAAATCAGAATACCTCGGCATGACGTCACACTCCGTAGCAACCAAATAGTGCAGCGGCTGGAGTCAGCTAAACAGAGGAAAGCAAGGGTAGAAGATATTATAAGCTCAGATATCAACAGACAACGTAAATCCTCTAATACCCAGTTGCAAAGTCTAGTTGTGGATGGCGAGGTATGCGAGACAGATCAAGAAATACGTGAGGGCTGGGCAACCCATTTTCAGAAGTTAGCAACACCACTCGAGAGTGATAAGTTTGACAAAGAATATAAGGAGATGATTGACCTTGACAGTGACACCATATCTACTCTGTGTGCGGCAGAAGATAGACCAATCCCCCCTATTACGGAAAAAAGAAATAGGCGCAGCGCTGAAGAAATTGAACAATAACAAAGCAGTTGATGTCATGGGTCTAACTAGAGAATATTTCAAACTGGGAGGGTGTGACTTAACAGAATTTCTAACAGCATTCCTTAACTACCTAATCAGTGCAAAGAGGGTGTCTGCCGTCTTGAAGGAAGGGACTTTGACTCCTATCTACAAGAAGGTAGACACCGGTGACCCAGGAAACTATAGAGGTATAACAGTGACCCCTGTCCTTTTGAAGATACTGGAACATATTCTGAATGTTAGACATAGTGAAATCTTCGCAGGTACCCAGTCATGTCTCCAAAGAGGATTTACAGAAGGATGTTCCTCTCTGAATGCAGGAGCCATTCTTACCGAGTGTATCCTGGAATCAGCAAATAACAAACAAGACCTTTGGCTTACCACATTAGATACGCAGAAAGCTTTCGATGTCGTGGACCATTGTTCGCTTTTAAGACGATTGTATCTGGATGGCGTCCATGGGGATGACTGGCTGTTAGTAAAAGATTTGTACACAGATTGTTCATCAAGGATCAAGTGGGCTGGCGGGTTGTCACATCCAATTAACATTAGACAAGGTGTAAGACAGGGTGGTGTTTTATCCACTAGTCATTACAAGAGATACAATAACCCACTATTACTACATCTAGAACAGAGATATATTGGGGCAAAAATTGGATCAATCAGTATTCCCCATGTTACTGTTGCAGATGATGTAGCCATATTGTCCTTGTCACATTCGGAAGCCCAGGCAATGGTGTGGGATGTGGAAGCCAATGCAGGGAGGGAAAGATTCTTCGTAAACCCCTCAAAGAGCCACACTTTGAAATATTCCTCAAAAAGGAAGAAAGAAAATCCAGAGGATATTTTCATGTATAATGACAAGATAGAGAATAGTAAGAGTGCTACACATCTTGGTGTAATTAGAAACGTTAACGGGAAAACTAATATTGATGAAAAAGTAAATTTAGGTAGGAAAACGGCTTATTCTCTTATGGGGGCTGGTTTTCATGGGGGAGGGGGCTAAAACCTACACAAAATGGGCATATCTGGTCAACTTTTGTAGTTCCGAGGTTGCTTTATGGTCTGGAGGTATTATTGCTCAAAAAGGGAGATATTGCTTGTCTTGAGGAGTTTCAGAGATGGTGTCTAAGGCAGATTCAGGGTCTTCCTGACAAAACATCAAACACCATCTGCCTAGCACTATTGGGGATTTTGCCCGTTGATGCGGTATTACATAAAAATGCTCTTACTACATTTGTAAACATGATCAGACAAAAAGGCTCGATAGAAAATGACATAGCTTTAAGACAGTTATGAAGGATGAAAACGATAAAAGTTGGTTTATGTTTGTTAGGGGTATCTTGAAGCTTTATAATTTGCCATCCATCTTTCAACTATTAAACAACCCTCCCTCCAAAGCTGAATGGAAAAAGATTTTAAACAATGCTGTGAATAGTGCTATAGAGGCAAGTTGGAAACAAGATATTAAAGATAAATCTTCTTTGAAGTATGTAAACATACACGCATTGAAAGTTGGTAAGAGCCACCATGTTTGGTCAACAGTCCGGAGTAATATTCATGATAGAAGAAGGGCACAACTAAAAAGCAAATTATTAACAGGAACATATATCCTTCAAGGAAACAGAGCAGCCTTTAACCAATACCAAGTAAATTCATCCTGCAAGCTATGCTCAACAGCTCCAGAAACAAGGCAGCATTTTACAAGTGAGTGTGTATTTCTCAAAAAAGAAAGATTAGACTATATTGACAAATTATTAAAAAATCCAGCCCGACATTATATTCATGGTTCACAAGTTAATAATCCAGAGTTTTTAACACAGTTGACATTGGACGCTTCTGCAGTGCTAGAAATAGAGCAGTGCGATCAAGAGAATTGGGGGTTGCTTGAACTGCAGACAAGAGAATATATAAACAAAATCCACCATAAGAGACTTATAGAGTTGAAGAGATTATCAGTATTCTGAGCGACTTGGGACAGTGAACACACAAACACACACACACAAAAAAAACCCCTTTCACCAGTGTATGTAGAGCTCGCGCACATTTCAAGCTACGTCGTACGACGGTTCTCCGAAAAGTCAGCGGAGGAGATTTACTCAACAACAACAACAACAACAACATAGGCGCCATTTTGGAGGTGAAAACTTTGCATGGCAACCATTATTCATTCAATAATAAGGTCACGATGTTTTGCAGCTTAATGAACTTTTTTTTTATCAAGAAAGCAGTGCTTAAACTTTAACAGTTTTCAAGATTTATTATCTATATTATATACCGAAACATGTATTAATCGAAAAACAACGACAATATGCTAATAATTCTTTTTTATTTTTGTTTCCAACCATATTACCTATGCGAAGGCCATACATATATACGAAATTCAAGTTGAAACATAAATGAGTATAATCAACGAAAAGGAACTTTTTTTAAAAAAGCACAGAGGCAAATTCGTTCAGATACTGAAATTGAACTTCTGATTCGTCATTCGTTTATGGATTTATGATTTTGAATTACGGCTTTGGTACCATGACCGCAACTACTTCATACTTTTATAACTGGCCATCATGAGTGTAGAGCGATAGCTAAAGTCCCTTGAAAAAAATACGTCAGAAGTTCGGCCATTACGCTGTAGTTTGACATAATTTGCATAAATTATAATTCCTATCAAACAATTTTGTCAAAGGTCACCGCACAGTAGGATTTTTAAAATGTATTCTGCAAAAAAAACTTTTTTTTTTTCTTTTTTTTTTTGTGGTTTTGGTAACCTTATCACAGTGTCAATCGCCGCGGCGTTGATATGTGAGTTTAGGTTGCTTTTAAGGTCTGCATATGACATTTTCAACGGAGGAACGTATTAATTTTCCTTATATGCATTCAAGATATTTGTGTGATAATATTTTTTTTTAATACGCGCTTTCGTTGGGTAGATGCTTATGGATTTTCAGTTCATAATTTCTAGTCATTCCACATGTGTAACCACCATTGTTATCCTAATTAGGTCAACAAAATGTGCAACCTATTAAAAGGCCGAGATGAAAGTTCATTTTAAAAGTCGTTCCTGAAACAGTACCCTAAGGGTATTTTCTTTAAGTCTTGTAATTTGTAGGACTAATAATGAACAGGGAATTAAGGTTTTAGGAGTAACAGAGATTGGCTGTTGTTAACAATCGCTCGTTCATCCAGGGTTTTCCTAGATAGTTTAAACACACTCAGAGACCTGCAAAAACAACATGCTCTTCTTAAACTATGTGTATTCAATATTTGTGCGACCATTAGGAAAGGAGTTATAGTTATTTGATGATAGAAATAATAGAAATAATGGTTCAATCTTTGCTTAAAACAAACAGACGGCAATGCTTTCACCTTCGATTTTGTTGCGACGGTAAATATCGGAAAATGTCCGGATGACCGAGGTTGTCTATGAACTTATCTTATAAAACTTTCTTATTGGTCACTATATAAACTGCTTAATGGAAGAGCTTAGTATGAGTACCATGACTGGAAACCCTACATATAATCTTACTGCTATGTCCAAGGACGAAATTCTACAAAACCACCATTCGGTGATGCTGACATTCGGAATTTCCTTCCCAAATTGTACTGGATTCCCAAACTTCACAAGAATCCGTACAAGCAGAGATATATTGCGGGTTCGGCTAAGTGCTCAACCAAGCCTCTTTCTCAGATTCTAACACGGATCCTAACCGCAATTAAAGAAGGCCTTCAGAAGTATGGTGACACTGCATATGCCAGGAGTGGTGTTAATCAGATGTGGATCCTGAAAAACTCCAGAGCTTTTAGAAAACCTACAGGCGCAATCTCTTCATTCCGTCAACAGTATAAAATCTTTCGATTTCTCTACTCTTTACATCACTATTCCTCATGATAAATTGAAATCTAAATTAAAGGAAATTATCAACCAGTGTTTCTTCCATAAGAACGGTAACCGTCGCTTTCAGTATGTTGTCACTGGCTACAAAGACACAGACTTCGTCCGGGATCACTCTGATGCACCACAAAAATACTCAGATACAGATGTCATAAAAATGCTGGCATATCTAATCGACAATATTTTTGTGGAGTTCGGCGGACGGATATTTCAGCAAACAATCGGTATACCGATGGGTACTAACTGTGCACCGTTGCTTGTCGACTTGTTTTTATACTCGTATGAGGCAGAGTTTGTATAAAGTCTCCTCAAAGCAGGCAAGAAACACCTTGCACAACAATTCAATTTCACCTACAGATATATAGATGATGTATTGTCTCTAAAAACACAAAATTCGCAGAGTATTTGGAATTCATCTATCCATGTGAACTTGAAATAAAGGTAACAACAGAGACTGCAGCCTCCTCCTCATACTTGGATTGTTATCTCTACATTGACAATGGAAAGCTTACTACTAGGCTTTACAACAAACGGGATGATTCAATTTTCCCATTGTTAACTTTCCATTCCTGAGCAGTAATATCCCTTCTTCACCAGCATACGGCGTTTACGTATCATAGTTAATCCGTTATGCCAGATCCTATTCAAATTATCAGGACTTCATGGAGGGTGGGAAAGTGCTCACTACAAAGTTGTTGAGCCAGGGGTATCAAAAAGCCAAACTGGTAGCAACACTGAAGAGGTTCTATCGGAGACATCAAGATCTGGTCAACCCCTACAATGTGGCAGTTTCCAGAATGGTTTCTGATGTTTTTGCCAATGACGAGCCATAAGTAGACTTCCAAAACCCCGGACATACGCTTCTACCTACATTTCCTTCGTTCAGGCCTATGGGCATGGTGGGCGAAGCTTGCTTACCAAGTAATGCTCATTATCCGCGGACGTCTGATTACACCCTTTATTCCGGGGTCCATGTCTGTTGGTCTGAACATTCTGATTCGTCATTCGTTTACGGATTTATGAGCTTGGATTGTGGCTTGGGTACCATTACCACAACTACTTGTTGGTCCGCATTGTTTGTCGTTCATTCAACCGTTTTTAGAAAAAGAAAAAGAAGAAAAGAAAATTTCTATGTTATCGCAATGCAAAGACGTATAAAAACAATGTATGTAACTTAAAAATGAAACGTAATCTATCGTTGATCAGAATTGTTACTGCTGATACGTCCAATCATTTCATTCACTAGGACCTTTGATATGGGAAATAAGTCTCCAGCTCTCACGAAAGTGATAAACCTAGACACACCACTCTCTGCATCTTCAGCGGAGGAAGGACATTCAGACCTCTAAGAATTTGTGGGGAAAATGAACCCTTGAAAACGTGAGGTCTTGCAGTGAGGGTCTATAAAAAGTCAAGAAGTGATGATTTCTATCGCGCCTTATTGGGGGATATGGTCATTTGTTGGAATGCTGGCAGCACCCTTTAGACCTATGTATAAGAGTATTAGTCTGCCGTCTCTCCTTCTTTTCTTGAGATACTTACCCGATAATACACAGTCTCAAGTCCGTTTGTTTGAAAACGACACTGCAGTACACTTGGCATTAGGGAAGTAGAATGGACCATAGTAATTACAGGATGACTTAAATCTGCTTCAAGAGTGGGTATTAACAAGTATGGAATATGAAATTCAACCCAGGTAAGTGTGTTATTATGCATATTACAAGGTCAAGACATCCCATCAACAGTCAGTACACCATGCATAATCAAATACTGGCTACTGTTGACACTGCACGATATCTCGGAGTGGACATATCAAGTAATCTGGATTTCAGTACCCACACCAGTAGGATTATATCCAATGGTAACAAAACTCTCGACTTTCTAAAAAGGAACATCAAAACTAAACATTCAGGTGTCCGTGAGGCAACATACCGGACACTCGTAAGACCCTAGGTAGAGTACGCCTCCACAGTCTGCAGACACTACACAAAGCAGGGTATAAATAAGGCTGAGATGGTCCAACGCAGGACCATGAAGAAATACTACCCCCATGCCAGTATAACAGACATGCATGATAAATAAGGAACAGAGGAGAGCTGATGCAAGACTGTTAATGATGTATAAAATAATACAAGGCTAGGTCACCATTCCTTTACCATCATATTTCCAGCAGCCTACCCAGACGATTCGTTATAGCCACCCCTCGCCCTGGGTCAAATTCATAAATCTTTTAACAGTTATAAGTATTCGTGTTGTTTTCATTGACTGCTGTGCAGTAGAATAAGCTGCCAACAGAAGTTCTTGCCCTGCCAACCCTGGAGCAATTCAGAGTGGCAGTCAGGTCATGATCACTTAGTGCCATAGATGCAAAAGAGATGCTGTTTTTAGCCTGTTTTTAATCTCCCTTCACCATTTTTTGGATGGGTTTTCAAAAAATCTGTCCTTTAAAATAGCGATGTCCGGGCGGGCGTCGGGCTTCGTCCCGGGTTAACCTTTTGGTTAACCTTTTTTTCAAAGTTATATGTTACCTTTATTCTTCAGTGGATTGCATTCATATTTGGTAGGGATGAAGAGGAGGACCAGTAGGTGTTTCAAATGCAAGAGAGACAACTCTCACTTTCTTCATTATTTAAAAAAAAAAAAAAAAAAAAAAAAAAAAAAAAAAAAAACGTCCATAATGCCGTTAGGAGCTTTTCTTGTTAACACCCTAACACCGTCATCTTTTTTTTTAGCACTCGTACTTTTTATCTTTACTAACATGCCTTGACACTCAGACAATCTGCACAAAATCCTCGCGAGGGACGGCGGTGGGGAGGGGGGGGGGATGGGTGTTGCAATAACCATAGATAGAAAGATAGAAACTCCCATCTTAATTTTTCCAGTACTACTGCCATACTTCAAGTTTCAAAGCAGTAATTGCTAGTCACAAACCCAGCAGCCCTATTCTGAACTTTTTTTTTTGTTTATTTCTTCTTGAAGAACCACGCCTTGGGGATCGCAAACACAACTGCCATATTCCAAAACACCAGGCGAACAAGTCCTTTATGCTGCCTCTTTATATGTGTAATCCATCTCAAGTCCTATGTGGTCAATCCTAGGTATTCAATGGAATCCACATTTTTGAGGACCGTTCCACCTGCGCATAACCCTCAGAAAAATAAGGATCGCAGTATACATAGAAATAAAGAAAAAAAAGGTAAGAGAAAAGTCCAGGGAGTGCCACAATCACAAAACGCAGCCCTTCCCAGACCCCAAGAGGAAGAGGAAACCGACAAATCCAAACAAGCACAAATCGAACAAACGTACGAAAAGCACTAAGATTAGCTCTCTCTTCCCCAAGCGAGGTAATCGCAATACTAAAAGGACTGAAAAACACAAGAACAAAATGACACACGGAAAGACATACAACAAATCGCCTCGTAGAATAAACCACAAAGCAAGAAAGAGTAAGACTAACACCGGGACCACCGCCTTAGAAAGACAGAAATTGTAAGAAGCCTCAATTTTATTTGTTCTCTTCCTAGTGTTACGACCCAGGCGTAACGAAAAAGAAATGAAAGTGAAACCAGCAACAAGCTTTAAATTATTAACAATATTTATTCACAAAAATAAATAAATAAATAAATAAAATAAAATAAGATTCAGAACAAACGAATGTAAGTAAGCAGTACCTTTCAAGTTTATGTCACAAAGTCCCTCAGAAATAATCCACAAGAATTTATAAAACAAATCCTTTGAATAACAGTTTCTGATCCCACAATTTGCAGTCCCTGAATTCAGGTTAATTCCAGAATGAATAAAATATCAAAGTAATCCTGTATAGAATAATTTCCGATGAAAGTATACAAAGACGCCCATATGAAAATCTTCTCTCCTTATATAATATCAAAGAGCATTCTAGAAAAATAATTTACTAGAGGCATCACTCACTTTCCAGTTTTAGTCAAGAACATTCTGAATGTTCCATGACTTACCAAAAATAACTCAGTCCAGAATCAAGAACATAAACAACTTGTTATTGTAAACATGTTTTTCTCAGAAAGTTCTATTTATATATAGAAACGTGAAGTAAACATGAAAATAATGATACATAAAATAATCAAACACCCTATATATAACACTAGTTATTTGCATTATATTGCATTTAACAGGCTGAAATCTCATACCCTATTTTCTTGCCAAACATACTAATCTGTCTATGTCCTTCTGAAGTTTCAGTGAATCCTCTGCATCTCAAATTTCACGATAGCAAACACAGCCATCTGCAAAAAGTCTTATTTCTGAGTCAATGGCTGTGGAAATATCATTAACGTATAGAGAGAACAACAATGGACCAAGAACAGTCCCTTGTGTGAAACGAGACAAAACTGGATCCTACTCTGAAGTTTCACCATTTACAATGCTCGGTGTGAATAGTAACAAAAAAAAAAAAAATAAAAAAAAATAAAGGAATCTATCCATCCGAATGTCTTTCCGCCAATGCCATAACCAAATAATTTGCTTTTAAGATGTTCAAGAGGAATTTCTGGCGAAAGAATGTGCACAATACTGGTTAACCGCGTAGAGGTCTAAGCCTGCCAAGTAAAAGACGCATGCTTATCTACGGCATTGCAGGTATCCTTGTCCCGGTATTCATGGAGGTCTATGTGTTCGACACAGCATAACATCAAAAGTACTTGGTCGATGTTAATAATTTAAATACCAAATTAAAGACAATAGTCTCATCTACAAAATAAAGATATTTGATAAAAAATTTTTTTTTGCTGATGTTGCAGGATGATGTCAAAGTCCCAGTATCGAGATTCATGCCCCGGTATCCATAGCGGCATACATCTTTGACATGGCGTACCGTCACAGTTACTCGATTGTTTTTTATAAATCAAAACCCTATAAAAGGCGACACACCAACCATTTAAAAATAAATTTGCAAGAAAAAAAAAAAAAAAAAAAAAAAGATCAGTTGCTGATGTTGTAGCATTATGTCAAAGTCACGGTATCGAGGTTCACATGTACCGGTATTCATTGAGGCCCTAAGTCTGTGTTTGACAAAACATAATATCAAACGTACTTAATTGATTTTAATAAATTAAATATCCGATTAAAGGCATATCCGATTAAAGGCAATGCTCCAACCTATAAAAGAAATACAAACATATAAAAAAATGTCTGTTGCTGATGTAGTAGCATTATGTCAAAGTCCCGGTGTCGAGGTTCACATGTCCCGGTATTCATTGAGGCCCATGTATTTGACAAAGCAAAGTATCAAAAGTACTCTGTTGACTTTTTATAGATTAAAGGTAACACTCTTATCTATAGAAAGAATATATATATTGTCTGTTGCTGATGTTGCAGTACGATGTCAAAGTCCAGGTATCGAGGTATCGAGATTTACTTGTCCCGGTATTCATAGACGTCTATATTTTGGCAAAGCGTAAAATCAAAACTACTTGACTGATTTATAAAAAAAAATACATCTATTTGAAAAAATAATCTTTTAGATACTGATGTTGCAGGATGATGTTAAAATCCCGGTATCGCGATCCCATTGCGGTGGGGTGGTGTGGGGTGGGTGTGTGTGTGTGTAGGGGTGGTGGTACTCAGATTTCTGTCTGCTACATAGACTGGGCTCCCTAGCATCTAGTGTTTATCCCAAAAAATATCCAGTATATCAGCCATACCCAAAAAAATCCGGTATACCAGCCATACCCAAAACAATATCTGCAGATAATAGCATACCCCTATAATATATACCATATATAATATAAAATACCTGAAATGGCCACTACCCTCTCCGCCCCCCCCCCCCCCCCCCACACACACACCAAAATAGCCACTTTTTCTCCAAAGCCCCCAAAAATGTAAACTCTAAACCCAAAAAATAGTCCTAGCCTATGTAGCAGGCAAAATTCAGAGTACCCCCCCCCACACACACACACACAATCCGCCCCTGGGATAGCGATAAGCCCGCCCTGGTATGAAAACGGGTATAGGAACGGTATGGCATTAAATAAATTCATAATTCATAGCAACACACACACACACACACACACACACACACACACACACACACACCAGTAAAAGGCAATCACCAAGCTATAAGATGAATAATTGTGGCATATGTTTTGCCCAAGCAGTATTTACCCAAAGTCTTCGGACACTTCAACTCCTTACCATACCTTTTCTAAAATCTGAACATGTAGAATTTACTACTCGAAGTTGTGTCTAAAAATTGCTGGAAGACGGGCAAAGAGTATAGACCCGGGTCTTTACAGTAAATTTGACATAGTTGTATTTGTACATTATTTTTAATCCCTTTATATTTTCACTAAAACTATCAATGTAATAAACTGTATCTGGGTGTGAAGGGGTCTGAAAACTCATTGTCCAGTGTGATTTTTGCCGTCAAAATGAATTTGAGCACTCGGAGGTACTTGTGATTTAAAATGGTTTTAAAGGAGAATGTAACATAAGTTGTTAGTCTTTCCTGGAGTAAAGTGCTAAGCAATCCATTTACTTTGATGCAAGTGTTTTATCAGAATCGGACGAGAAATAAGGAAGTTACAATGGTTTGAATATAGTCAAAATGGCCGCCATGGATGCGGCTTTGTGGACCATACAGCCCAAAATATAATATACAAAAACCTAATTATGATGGGTCTTCAAGAATATTTTGCTACAGTGTTTGACGTATGCTTAATTATAGTGACAAGCAATCATTCCCCCAAAGTAATCTTAATTTATATGAAGAACGACTTTTAAAATAGATTTTTAAACTTTTTTGAATCCTCATTAAATATTCAATTTTCCATAACTTCCTTTTCTTGACCAATTTTGATAAAATTTGTATCAAAATTCATGGTTTGTAAAACTCTTTACTTTGCAGTACACTATGCTTTACGGTTGCGTTCCCCTTTAAGTATTCCAATTCTGGGTTTCTTCTAAAAAAATGGTGTCAAAGTGGTGTTCTGCATTCCACCAACATTCGGAAATTGTGAACTACCACAGACTTCTCATGGGAAGTCTTGTTAAAGGGGAGCCGAGAGGACTGCCACGGACTTCACATCAGAAGTCTTGATACATTGACTGAGTTTGGAGCCTTTAAGTGAACCGATTTTTATGTATTGTTGTATTAAGAGTAGCATCGGGACCCAGGGTGGCTAGCTGTAAAAGTGCTTAGCCCCTCCCCCTGCCCGCCCCCACCCCACGGTGGTTTATCCTACTGACCGTTCTGGGGCGGTGGTACCGATGTTGGTCTTAGTCTTTGTTGCCTTGTGGTTTATTCTGCGGGGCGATTTGTTTTAGTTTTGTCTGGTGTTATTTTGTTCTTGTGTTTTTCAGTCCTTTGAGCACTGGGATTACCTCGCTAGGGGAAGAAAGAGCTAATCTTAGTGCTTTTCGTACGTTTGTTCGATTTGCGCTTGTTTGGTTTTGTCTGTTTCCTCTTCCTATTGGTGTCTGGTAAGAGCTGCGGCTTGTGATTGTGACATTCCCTTTTCTCTTACCTTTTTTTGGCAAGGGGAACAGGGGGAACTGCCACGGACTTCCCATATTTGTGCGATAATCATTTCCGACATTAATTTCCTAACTGTCTTTTTTTTTTTTTTTTTTTTTTTTTTTTTCAAATAGACACCACAAAAAGTAATTAAGGTAAAGCAATTAGCAAACAGTGTAGACCCATATCAGATGCCACAAACGCGGCGCCTGATCAGGTTCTACACTATTTGTCACTCACCAAGCAATTTTACATTCATCCAGCGGAGGAGAAAGAATGATCGCATAAAATATTTTAGATCGATCTCCACTAAAGAGACTTTTAATCTAGGGATTATTGTACTTTTTTTATTTTCATGGCTACAAGTAAGAATGAGTATTCACATGTTTTTTCTCGAAGAAATCATTCTAATGAGAACCCAAATCATGTTTTCGTCATGATGGTCCTAACGGGCACCCACAATCAATATTATATAAGACTAGTAATTAGGAAAATATCGGCACTAATGTTCCGAAAACTAAATTATGTTAGATCGATGAAAACAAATAAAAAACAAACAAAAAAAAAGCAACAACAATAAATTGTATCGGCAAGTTAAGTATACATACTTTTTATAGTAATTAGTAATGAAAATAGAAATTTTGGAAAGGCGTGTTCATGTTAAATATTCGCACGTGGCAGTCATTACTGAAGCTAATGAAGTTAATGAAAAGTCAAAAAAGATTGCCTTTGGAAACAAAGAACACCAAAATCATGAAAATCGGAGACTCGTTTTGATTGAGTCTCTTCATATGCAACACTGTAGCAAGGACGTAAATAATACAAGGATTTGCAACTTGTTCTCCGCGTAATAGAAGGAACCAACACATCTCGTGATACCCCGAGAAACCGCGAGAGACGTTCGAGAACCGATAGCGTCACGTGCCGCCATCTTGTTTTATTCTTCGCCAAGAAATATTTGTTGATGAAATACTATCGTATGATCGTTACTGTTAAAAACTGTTGCCTTCAATAGATTTTATTTAATCAACTGTGTCCGTTTATGTCATGAATTAGTCAAAACAACATCGTTTTACCAACAAAAACGGGTTTCATCATGAAGACTGGAGCATGAATTTTTAGCAGATTTCAAGTACGTTTTATATAACTTCTTACTTTATGTAGCGAATTTAAGGGGACGAAATAGGTCCTTGAATGTCTCAAGTTTACTAACTACCCAGTTATTTTTGCACATCTGCCGAACCAACTGAGAAAGAAGACGTTGAACAGTGCTGTACACATTAAGTGATGAAAGACTGATGCGATTTTTCCAAATCATTGCCCTTTTGTAACACGAAAAACATTTCAGTTTTCTGCGTTTTCTGTCTGATACTATAATTTTTAGTTAAAATTATATCTGATCCTGTGTTGGCCAGCATTTTAAAGTGCTAAATCGGCCAAACCATGCATTAAACGTGTGTTGTATTTCATATACCCCCACCCGTTATATGCACTGGAACCACTGGTTGTTGCCATGGCATTACCCATTTTGTAACGCAAAAAAACATTTCAGTTTTATAAATTTTCTGTCAGATATTATTACTGTTAGTTACAGTTATACCTGAACCTGTGTTGACCCGCATTTCAAGCCCTGTATCATCCTAAAATATGTAATATTTATGAGTTTATATGTTTATTCCAAACGCCCTCCCATTGTTTGTTATGGAATAGTTGACAGGGCATTGCCCATTTTGTAACACATAAAACTTTTCAGTTTTCTGATATTTATGTCAGATATTATTATTATTAGTTAAAATTATATCTTATCCTGTGTTGGCCAGCATTTCAGGTCTTAAATCATCATAGAACAGGTGAAAATGTTTATTTCATTCACCCTACCCATTATTTGTTATGGAACACAGTTGTAGGGCATTGTAGACGCCTTGTGAAAAAAAAAAGAAGATAATGTTTATTTATGCTGTGAGAGAAAACAATCAAGAAAAAAAAAGGTAATGTTTATTTATGCTATGAGAGAAAACAATCAAGAATTACGGTCATGGTTGTTCGCTCTTTCGAGCGATACCGGCGATAGCGTACCTGTGTTGTCTTGGTAACGAAAGTCTCGCGCGGCTCTCGCGACCGTAGGACTCTTAACACAGGGACGCACGAGAAATTGCGGGATTTCGTTTAGTTGCGAATCTTGTAATTTTATACGTCTTTGACTGTAGTTTGCGAGGCTGCGTACGCTCCCTTAGCGCCAGCTTAAGTGGTATTCGATTTTCAAAATAGCTAGGATGGACTCAATGATCCCAAAGGAAATAAAATTCTTATTAAAAACAGATCATCATAGTTCTATTTTTTTTATCTGAGCTGTAAATAGCTTCCACCTTACTGGGCATATTTTATTTAGAATTATGTTAACTTCAATCAGCTGAAGGAAATTATGGCAGTATTCTGACATAAATATTTGGGATTCCTTAGATGGTTCTTACACAAAATCTATGTTTGTGCAGAATATAATAAAGAAATCAATCAAGCAATTTTGATGTTACGCCATGTCAAAGACGTATACATCTATGGATTTTATATTTATTAACCTGACCCGCTGGATACTCGGACGTGTTTCTCGATATCGGGACTTTGATATCATACTGCAACATCAGCAACAGATATTTTTTTATGAATTTATATTCATTTAAGGATAGGGTGTTGCCTTTAATCTTGTGTTTAATTGGTAAAAATAAACCAAGTACTTTTGATATCTTGGTATTATATGCTATGTCACACACAGAGGCCTCAATGAATACGGGGCCAGGACTGCAACATCAGCTACAGATAATTGTTTTATGAATTTATATTCATTTAAGGATGGGGCGTTGCCTTTAATATGATGTTTAATTGGTAAAAAAATAAATCAAGTACTTTTGATATTTTGATAAAATGCTATGTCACACACAGAGGCCTCAATGAATATCGGGAGATGTGAGCCTCGATATCAGGAATTTGACATAATGCTACAACATCAGCAACAGACTTTTATATGTTTGTATTTATTGTTTTGTATATTGGAGCTTTGCCTTTAATTGGATATTTAAGTTATCAAAATCAATTAAGTACTTTTGATGTTATGTTTTGTCAAACACAGAGGCCTCAATGGATACCAGGACAAGTAGTGAGTTTGAATGGCAAGACCTTATGGACCTACGTTGGACCATCTCAACCTTATTTATAACCTGCTTTGTGTAGGGACTCCAGACTGTGGAGGCGTATTCTACCCGGGATCTTAGGAGTGTCCGGTATGCTGCCTCACGGACACCTGGATGTTTGGTTTTGATGTTCCGTTTTATAAAGTCGAGGGTTTTGTTACCATTGGATGCAATCCTCCCGGTGTGGGTATTAAAATTCAGATTACTTGATATGTCCACTCCGAGGTATCGTGCAGTGTCAACAGTAGCCAATGTTTGATTATGCATGGTGTACTTACTGTTGACTGGATGTCTTGATCTGGTAATATGCATAACGACACACTTTCCTTGGTTGAATTCCATATCCAATGGTTGTTCCCACTCCTGAAGTAGATTTAAGTCATCCTGTAATTATTGCAGTTTATTCTCTTCCCCAATGCCAAGTATACTGCAGTGTCGTCTGCAAACAAACGCACTAGAGAGTGTATATTATCGGGCAAGTCGTTTATGTACAGGAGGAACAGAATGGGTCCCAGCACTGAGCCCAGGGGCACGTCAGATGTGACTGACACCATCTAGTACAACTGTCTGGGCTCTGCCTATTAAGAAGGATGAAATCCGCTTCAGAATGCTTCATTGCACACCATGCATTCTTAGTTTATAAAGTAATTTGAGGTGACTAACCTTATCAAAGGCCTTAATCTAGCAGGACTAAATCGGTCTGAGTACCTGAAGTGAGATTCCGGGCTAGGTCTTCTACTGACTGAATAAGTTGAGTTGCGCATGGCTTCCTTTCCCGGAAGCCATACTACAGGTCGTACAAAATGTTATATCTATCAAAGTGTCTTGTGAGATCGGAGGCAATTATATTCTACAAAGAATACATTTGAGGGAAAAAGGATGATAATGAGCAGCATCTCCTTTACCGCCATTCTTAAAAATGGGTCATAAATTCGCTTTCTTCCAGTCAGATGGAATTTCCCCATCTTTCAGAGATTTCTGAAAAAAAAAAAAAATAGCTGAGACTGCAGGTGTAATAACTGAGCCGAGTTTTTTTTAAGATAACTGGTTTGATAGCATTCGGTCCAGCTGCTTTAGCAATGTTCAGCCCAGAAATAAGACATTTCGTAGATGATTGTGTTTGCTGTCGTGAAATCAGAGACACAGACGACTCATTGAAACTTCAGAAGGATACAGATGGATTAGGATGTTGGGCCAGAAGGGGGTATGAGACTTCAGCCAGTCACATGCAATATAATGCAGATAACTAGGAAAAGAACAAATAAGATTGAGGCTTCTTACACTTTAGAGGGTACGGTCCCCAAAAATGTACATTTAATTAGATACCCAGGAATAACAATCACACATGACTTGAGATGGAATACATATATCAGCAACATCTGTACTATGGCAAGTGGATAAAAAAAGGTAAGAGAACAGTCCAGGGAGTGCAACAATCAGAAACCGCAAGTCTTCCCAGACACCAAGGGGAAGAGGAAACAGACAAAACCAAACAAGCGCAAATCGAACAAACGTACGAAAAGCACTAAGATTAGCTTTCTCTTCCCCAAGCGAGGTAATCGCAATGCTAGAAGGACTGAAAAACACAAGAACAAATAACACAAGGTAAGACGTAAAACAAATCGCCTCGTAGAATAAACCACAAAGCAACAACCTAGATGGCATGCTAACGTTGGGCCAACGTTGAATAATGGTTGTCTATTTCGTGGGCCCAACGTAGACATTCAACGTATGTCTGCTCGTTGGGCCATCGCTGGGTCAACGTGCAGGCATTACGTTGGGCAAACGTATGTCAATGTTAGTTACAACGTTGGGCCAACGTTAGCCCTGCACAATTTTAACGTTGGGCAAACGTTGAAATTATGTATGATGCCAACCGATATTTTGCAAGTGAAAAGGGGCTGTTCCGACAGCAAAATCAACATGTGAGTATAATTATATTATATATTCGTTTCTCTTTTAGGCAGCAATAATGAACTGCATGAGGCGGATATGAAAGCCTCTTATCACTGTGCAGTTATGCTGATCCGAGTTTTTGCTGGGTGCACATGTGACAGCTCTGGCTCACTTGTGAGTTTGACATTCTTACAGCACAGTACAATATTTTATGACTGTAAAACAGTATTTCACTAAAAAGCATTGTTTACAATAATTTTCTTTTATAAACTGACATAGCTTTTTTTCTCTCCTGAGTCCTCTAGGAGGAGTCTGATCAGGGTCTATAATGTTTCCGTGAGCGTATTTTGGACCCGTTACTCTAGTAAAACAATGTTTGTGCTGTAAGAATGTCAAAATCACAAATGAGCCAGAGCACAGCAAAACTTACAATGTCACATGAGCATCCAAAAGAGACTCAGATCAGCCTGCACAACTGTACAGTCTGATAAGAGGCTTTCATATCCGCCGCATGTAGTTCATTATTTTTGCCTAAATTAGAAACGAATATATATATATAATATACTCACATGTTTAAAAATCTTAATCCTTCTTCTATAAATCACATCTCGAGACCTTTATTGGTGCATTCAGTCAGAGAGTCAGAGCTCAAATGGTATAAAAGCTAGCTTGATGAGTAGTCTAAAGTATAAAAACCTTTGGTAGATGGTAACAATAATGAACAAGATTACTCCAAGGTATTGGATTACAAATTAATATAGCAAGTTTTATTAGTCACCTTGGTGCTGGACCAGGGAGTCAGTAATAAAGATTACTTCCTGCTGTGTTTGTGCTTTATGCAACAGCATATGGTACATTAATATGCTAATTAAATTGGTTAACTATTATTCCGGGTATGTTTGGCCAACGTTGGCACACCGTTGAGCCAACGTTTAACACTTCGGATTTACAGCCTTAGTTATTGATCCACGCCACCAACTTAATTTGGATTTAAAACATGGAAATCAAATTATGCATACCGGTTGATACATGAAATCACATTTTGGCAACATTTTGTCACTTTAGCAGAAACAGGGGATAACTGCATTCAAATTTGTCATTTGGGGGGTAAATTGGCGGTTTTATGGTCGGAAATTTCGTTTTACGGCGACGCGTGAGCGGAGCCGTAAAACGTAATTTGCGACCGTAAAACCGCCGATATACCTCACCAAATGACAAATTTGAATGCAGTTATCCCCATTCTAATTTTTCTGTTGAAAAAATGTTGCACAAAGCGACAAGTTCTGTGAGCTGCGTAAAACTAAATGTCAGCCAATGAGAAGCGACGTTACGTGATGACGTCGGATTTCCGACAGTATATCGCAGAATACTACCGTCGCAAATTTTTATGTTATCCACTCAGACGTCGCGTTACATACGCAAGTGCATTAGAATCAGCAATAAACAAATTGCTGACGTCGGCACAACGTTGGCCCAACATTATACAAAGGAGTGCATGATTTGCATATTTTGGTAACGTTGGGCCAACATTGGGCCAACCTTACACCACATATCAAATAAAACTGTTTATTTCCAGTATTTTGTATAACGTTGGCCCATTATTGTGCCAACTATGACATTATTTTACTGACTTTAAAATAATTCATTAGATTGATATCATGGTTGGCCCAACGTTGGGCCAGCATTGGACAGCCAACGGATAACCATCAGCCAACGATACAACCCAATGCCAACGTTGGGCCAACGTTGCCATGCTTACTGGGAAAGAGTAAGACTAACACCGGGACCACCGCCTTAGAACGGTCAGGAGACGAAATCTTTATCAATGCCCTAAGGATGTAAAAGAGGAAGCATATAAAGGACTTGTTCGCCCCATTTTGGAGTATGGCAGCTGTGTTTGGAATATCCAAAGCGTGGTTCTTCAACAAGAAATCGAAAAAGTTCAGAATAGGGCTGCTAGGTTTGTTTCTAGCAATTATACTGCTTTGAAACTGGGAGTATGATTGAAACACTGGAAAAACTAAAATGGGTGTCTCTCGAGAAAAGGAGGAGAGACAGTAGACTGATTCTTTTGTACAAAGGTCTAAACGGTGCTGCCAGCATTCCAACAGATGATCTTATCCCTCCAATTAGGCGTAGTAGAAATCATGACTCAATGACTTTTCAGACCCCCGCTGCAAGAACTGACATTTACAAGGGCTCATTCTTCCCTCAAACAATCAGAGATTGGAATACCTTTCCAGATTCGATTATTACCTCTGCTGAAGGTGCAGAGGATTGTGTGGCTAGGTTTACCTCTCTGGTGAGAGCTAGAGACTAACTTCCCATATCACAGGTCCTGATGAATGAGTATCATTAGACGTATCACCAGTAAAATTCTGATTCTGATTCAGAATACTGAGCAGTTTAGCAATTCCTTTGACCGAGATTTCACTTTCAGGCATTGTAGGATACCTACCTCTGAATCGATCAGGCTCCAAGTTACCAAGTGATGGGCTCGGGGGAGTGTGTGTGTGTGTGTGGGGGGGGGGGGGGGGGTAACTTAGGGGTAGTTTTAATACGGGTGTGCGAGCCAGTATTTCAAAACCTACCCCATTCATATACCTGGCCTTTGAAAAAACGGACCCATTCATATACTTGATCATCCAAAATGTTGACCTATTCATATACTGCCCTTTGATTTTTGTACCCATTATTTGCTGGTTGTTACACAAATATCACAGTCAATAAGCAGCCTCGAAAAATGTCTGAGCGTAAAATATGTGCATATACCAGGATGTCAGAAAAATGGGGCCTATCACATAGGAATCCAGAAAAATCGGGCCATTCATATACTTTTTGTTGAAAAAAGGGGGCCAATCATATACTTGGCAGCGCTGAAAAAAGGGGGCTATTCGGCACGAACATCCATACTATGCCATATATAGGAAGTTATCCCCCCCCCCCTCCTCACACACACCACCCGAGGTGATGGGGAATGAAAAAGAGCTAGAACGCCTATATCCAGGAAGCGTTTCTATAAGCTTTGTATAAGAAAGCTTGAATTTTAAGTTAGACAAAATACAGAGTTCTTGGAAGGTTAACAATAACCGTTCAGAAGATGCAAAGTAGTACGCGAAAAACGCTCGCGAGTGCCCTGCTTAACTGAGCGCGGCCCAGAAGTTCACAGGAAATAACGTGCGTTTTCCAAGAAATTTGGCGCAAACAATTAACATCTCGGTTAGAATTGAATTCCATAAGATGCATTTACCTCAATTATAACCCGGAAGTAGATGGCGCTTTTAATTTATGAATGACCTCGGTACGGTGTCTGCTAGTGTAATCCTAATTGGCAGTGGAGAAAAAAAAAATAAGATAGATTTCGGTTCATGGATGCATCTCAGACCTTAGGAAGCTAACGAATAAAATAAAAAACATAGAATGCATTGTTTAAGCACAGACTTTTCGTAATAACAACAATTTTGTGCAAGAGGGGGGAATCTGAAATGGAGAATAATCTGATATTGACAAGTGCCAGCTTCTGAAACTCTGGTGGGTATAATTGACGTGATTTTGACAGAAAGACATCATTACCAAATTATTTCATGTGTGGAATAGAAGCCCATTTATCGTAGAATCATGGTCAAACATCATAGGTCTGTCATATTTTTGACATGATTTATGAGAATACATTAAAAATGCAATATTTTCTTTGAAAGGATAACTAAAGCCATCCAAAATGTTTAAAAGAAAGAAGAAATCTCCAAGTGCTAAGGACATCAATGCACTGTCCAAGAAAGAAAATGCAAACCTTGCTTCACAGAGTTATTCATCCTTGCCAAAAAGTTTGTATTCCGGTAACGAGAAAAGCCAGAGCACACCAAAAAGATCAGTATCTGGATCTAAGACTCTCAATTTGTCAAGCTCATCCAGCAATCAAGAATTCAGACCAACAAGCCCACTGGATTTACCTATGGAAACTTTACAGTCAATAAGTGCTGCATACAATCTTGGAAAAGGATATGGTTCTGAAGGTTTGAGTGCTGCATCAGCATCCAGTTTGACAAGCAAGTCGCAGAGTTCACAGAATAGGAGCCCATACCAAAGCCCAGTGCACTCTTCAAGTATTTCAAGTATGAAAAATTCAACACGTCATAGATCCTTAGAGAAAGGTGAACTGTCTGGAATGTTTTCTGGTGACACATCGCTAGAACAACAGTTTGAAAGACTGCAAATGATGCTGCCGAGAGAATCTGATCGTAATCATTCTAATACAATGCCAGTATCGCGGGACAGACAGACTTCTTCTTCAGTGAATTATTCACGGGAGCGATCGCAGGAGAGGGAACAGTATCCACATATGGGTGCACGATCATTAGAAAGAGACCATTACTTTCATGTGGGTAACAGGTCTAGGTCAAGTGACAGACAAGAGTATACCTCACAGTTAGCACAAACTCAGGAGCAGTTTAGAAACCTTAGTAGAGATTCTCTGATACTTGAACTCCAATCACAGATAACTGATTTAAATAAAGATTGTGCCAAACTACAGCAAGAGTTAGATTCTACAAAGGATAAATTAAGTTCCACCATGAATAGCATCAAAACATTCTGGAGTCCTGAACTAAAAAAGGAAAGATCCCTTCGGAAAGAAGAGAGCGCTAAATACAGTCTCCTTAATGAACAGTTTAAGGTCACTCAAGCAGAACTAAAGGTAAGAAAATGCTGGTTACTGCTGCTTTTCTTTTACAGTTTGAATGCTACAGTACAGCTCGGATTTGAGTGGGAAGGATTAAAATTTTAGTATCCCACGGTGGTTTCACCAGGGCCGGTGGATCCGCTGCGTTTCCGCGGTAAAACTCGTCTGATAAAATTACTTTCGAACGGATAAAATTCGAAGCGATTATGCCAGGCAACTGAAATAGCCGCGGAGGCCATGCAGTGTTTCCGCAATGAAGTGTGAAAGCTGTTTCCAAAGGGGTGTGGCTAAAGCCAGTCGTATTTTTCGTCATGTAACGGTTGAACAGGACCAAACTGCCGACCTGTTCAAAATCAGTCCTTTCAACTCAATGTGTGAGAGCAATTAACAAAGTTTGATTGTCAGCATTCCCATTCACGTACCACAGTACGTGATTCACGTAGAGAATCTGCTATGAGCATACAGACTTGTTGGTATCTACATACACAAAACATACCGCATTTGGTGCACGTATAAATTGCAACATTCGTATGACCTGCTTGAGTCAGTTTTCGCTCATTAGCATCCTTTTGAATATTCATAAAGCATAGAAACGCTGCGATTGCCGGCAGACAATATCGAATGCGTACAGCCAGTGCATAGAAATGGATCAAGGATTGTTATGGCGATCACAGAATTTAATTATATTCTTACCGAGAAGAATGAGGTACAGTAATTGTTCATTGGTTATTGCATATGGTCTTTTCGCATTATCCAGTCACTGACGACCATGTGGTTTATATCCGAGAGGAATATCTTGATTGTTCATTTCCTGGCAAAAACACGTGGTCGGTTTGAAACGCTTCAGCAAAGATGTCACAAACTAGCATTCTGAGCTTCTTCAGCTCACTTAGCAGAAAAAGGGGGTCACACGAATCACCGAAATACCGGAATACTACCGAAATACCGGAATACCCATGAAAAATATAGGTATACCTGTGAAAGACGCCTATTAAAGACACCAATATTGGCTTTAATTAATCCATTAAGTAATATTATGTCAACCTAATGGAAAAGGGATAATACTTTAACCTAAAATAATTTGCAAATTGTCTTTTTTTTTTTTTTTTTTTTTTTTATTTGAAAACATTGTTGATAGTCCGCTAAATCAGAGCCGGAATACGACCGGAATACCCGCGAAAAACGTGAATTACCTACATTTCAAACGAAAAGTACATACAGAACAGCTCAGGTAAAAGAACAAAAAAAAACAAACAAAAAACTCTTTACCCCGAATATCGGCATTTTGCGGACTTCCCCCAAACACTCGGAATCAAACCGAGTAAACGTAATATTCAGCGGACAACACTCGCAAGTCCGCGCAAAGTATGTGTTATGCAAAGTTGTGCAAAGTTACTCGGATTCGTAAAGTTGTACCCGGAGACATTTTTCCACCATATAGAACAGTCTGCGTGAAGTTATATCGTCCACGCACATGCGGATGCGCAGGTTGATCTGAGTGCAGTTGCGCAGACTGACCCGAGTCTTCGCTCGTCGCACAAGACGTTTTGTTAAACCCATAGATTGTAGGCGGGACATACGATTAGCGAAGGCTCTGATCAGACTACTGATGTGCAGGCTCAGAGTGTGCAGGCTAATTCGTCTCTTCGTACAAGTTATAGGTTTTACCGTGCACAGACCCATGCGCGATTTGTTTCTGCAAACCATAACGCTTAACATTCTGGGTAAAGTTTTCAACAGACATTTTGAAATATTTTTATCATTCTTCCAAGGAAACAGGATTTGCATTTCATGCAAATTGTCTCCATTGCATGAAATGTCAAACCCTGTTTTCTTGGTAATAAAACAAATAACGATTTTTTTTTTTTGTCGTCTGCTGAATTAGCCCAGATAGTGGTAATTCGATACCTGCGAGCACCAAGTGTCGTGTTTTTGAGCAAGACACTTTATCCTCGTATCTTAGTATTGGTTTCTACCCAGGAAGACGCTGCCTAGAATGTCCGTGAAGACATACAGTACAGCTCAGGTAAAAGAACCAAAAAACTCTTCATTCCGAATATCGGCGTTTCGCGAACTTGCCAAAAACACTCGGAATCAAACCGAGTAAACGTTATATTCGGCGGACACCACTCGCAAGTCCGCCGAATGTATGCGTTATGCGAAGTTATGCGAAGTTACTCGGAATGGTAATATTATACTCCGGAGGCGATATTTCTCGCGAAGCGATGCGAAATTCCTCGGAATAATTTGAATAAATACCTGTCCGATTTTTATATATTTATTTATTTATTTAATAAAGTTATTTAGATATTTCTTTAATAAAAATATTTTTATTTATTTACATCTTTATTTTTCCATCATATAGTACAGGCTGCGTGAAGGTTATATTGTCCGCGCTCATGCGGATGCGCAGGCTGATCTGAGTGTGCACTGATCACAAAGGTCTTATTGTCCCAAAAGTGTTTTCCAAATTTCCGCATTCCGATCCCCCAAAATTAGGTCCATTCCCTTGTTACAACCAATGCTACCTTGTTCCCTGAATATATTTGGGTGCTCCCTAGGTCCAAAGATAACCCCGGTAGCCCCCTTCATTGTTCGAGCACGTAACATGGGCCTCAACAAAGCTCCATATGAAAATGTACCGGATTCTTTGGCTTAGTCTAGTCCGGCCACACAAGTGGGTCCGGCATGGTCATTTTTATTTAATGTGCCGTAGAAAACAAAACAAACACACAAAAATCACAAAGAGAATCAAACATCTTCCCCCAATCGACGAATTACGTATTTATATTTGGTATTCCTGTAACGACCTTTTCCCATACAACAACCGCACGCGCTCAATGTAAATGACGTACTGTGGAAAAAGACCGGGAAATTCTCACTCGCGTGCAGCAACCGCACGTGTCACTATGAATTTACTTAAAGGGGCGCTTCTGCTATCAAAGAGGCATTGAATCAATAAGACAGCACATGTGAAAAGAGTGTCTGTCACACAAAAACACACTTTACGCACACGAGGCTAATGACAATTCAAACGAGTGAGTGAGTTTATTACGTCCTACTAACAGCTAGGTCATACGGAGATGTGGACCTTGGTTTAAAGTCCAATATGAAAGGCTTGAGAAGCCTGGGATCGAACTCATGACCCCTGGGTGACAAGACGAGAAGCTTCACACTACACCACCGAGGCACAATTTCCCAATATTTCATACTGATAAATATCTAATAAAAGGGCTGCAGACATTTCACCATGCCCCGCACTGCACTTAAATCAAGCAAGTGCCATGACTCTGTTAATAAACTAATAACGTTTCAAGAAAATATCTCAAATAGTTTTCAAGTTACAGAGCGGACAAAAATAAAAAAGAAAGAAAAGAAATATTACAGAAACCACTAAAATAGTTTCCGTTTTCAAAGGACCATAACTCCAAAAGTAAGCTCTATCGTCAAAAGTATATGAAAGAAAAGAAGGGCCGTTATCAGTTTCTGCTGAAATGATTAACAGCTTATGAATAAGCCAACCCTGGAAAAGTGTGCGTGCTCGACAAGACCGAAATAGTGTAGACTGGGCCGTTTAACTGCAGTTCAAACCAAAATTACGTCGGTACTGAGTTCTCATGTCTGAAGTATGATTTACAATGTACTTTCACTGAATCGGACAAAACGTACAATACTACAATGTACGTGCGACCAGCAAAGACTCGGGTCGGTCTCTGCATCGACCCACTAGATAAAGCAAGCTTTCTTGGATAGCTCGGAGTCCAAAGAAGGTGCATACTGTACGATCAGTGAAGGGTCTGATCAGAATGTACTGTTGCAGTCGCACTGTTTATCCCGCTTTGGATAGCCCAGCTATCGGAGGAAAATACGATCAGTGAATGCTTTTATCAGAATGTGCGGTTGGCAGGTTGACACGAGTCTTCGCTCGTCGCACAAGACGTTTTGTTAAACCCAGAGATTGTAGAAGGTACATACGATTAGCGAAGGCTCAGATCAGACTACTGATGTGCAGGCTCAGAGTGTGTGGGCTGATCCGTTCTTCGTACAAGTTTTATTGTAGGTTTTGCCATGTACAGATCAATGCGCGATTTGTTTGTGCAAACCATAACTCCTAACACTCTGGGTAAAATTTTCAACTGACGACATTTTGAAACATTTTTCTCATTCTTCCAAGAAAACAGGATTTGCATTTCATGCAAATTGTCTCCATTGCATGACTGTCAAACCCTGTTTTCTTGGTAATAAAAAAAAAAAAAAGATTTTTTTTTTTTTTTTTTTTTTCTTTTTGTCGTCTGCTGAATTAGCCCAGATAGTGGTAATTCGATACCCGCGAGCACCAACTTAAGATTGGTTTATAACCAGGAAAACTCTGCCTAGAATGTCCGCGAGGGCATATGAAAATATTATGGACAAATGTCATTTTGAAGATTATTTCCCACCGATGCTAGGTTTATACATGCGTCTCTTTTAGTCGTTTAATAAATTACGGCCTTGGTTTTGCATATCGCATGTTGAAGACACAAAAACAGAACACTTTAAATGGAAACAAAAGTTTTGAAGATTGCTCTATAAACCAATAAAGATAATGTTATTAATGTATATACTGTAAGAGAATAACATAACATAATAATCATTTGTACTCTGATAAATGCGGGGTAATGTCTTCACACCGCAGGTTTTTACTCTTTTAAGGGAGTTAACTGCAACTGACTATCAGAAGGGAGTTAACTGCAATTGCTTTACTAGTATGGACCATGCGAAATGGGATTGTGAACAGCATTTTTTATGAATCGCGCCAGTAAAGAGTGGGGCATGCTTACACAATAAGCGGTTAACCAGTACACTGAACCCCATTCCGCCAGAAACTTGAAACTGCCAATCTTAAAGCAGTGGAAGGAGCGAATGACCGTAGCAAATACATGTGTTTCATAAGTTGGGATCGAATCGCGTTCGATTCCCGCCGGTGCGATATCATTTTTCCAATAAAGTCAGTACAAACAACTTCTACCTCGAAAGGAGACATGTCCTATTTGCAAGAGGGTAAAAGAAAGCAAAAGAAAGAGCTTTCCAGAGAGAGAGAGAGAGAGAGAGAGAGAGAGAGAGACAGAGAGAGAGACAGAGAGAGTTCGCAAAACTTGTAAGATTCTGGCGCGTCCATTTTAGGTACATCCAGCTATGAGATTTAGATATTCCTAGAGAAAACCGGCTAAACTGTTTTGCAAACAGTGAATACCCTGAACAGACGCCGCGTTCTATCATCTCAATAATATGACTTTAAGAATTTCTTTTATTTTATTTTTTGTTATTGTTGAAAGCTCAAGTCACCGTCATCATTAAGTGGTGATTTGAATGGACAGTCCTAATCCTGGTCCAGTCATCAACCGTCCAGGCCTCGATCCGAGCAGTGTAGATACATTCCAGCGTGTTCGTTTCTGTCTCCCTTGTCAAATGAAATGTATCCCTACTTTAACCCTCGAAGCGCTTAGCATATTCAGCAGACGGCATTTTCATTTTCTTTTTCTTCTTATTTTCCTGTGTAAATTAAGCGTGGCGTAACATGTGAATCGTCTGCTAGACAGACGATTCACATGAAATGTTCAGCCTTATTTTCACTGTAAAATACTAAAACAGTTAGATCGACATCTCCTCTAGAATTTTCAGCAGTGCTTCAGGGGTTCAAACTATTTTCTTGGCAGCCGCAGCACGTGCAAAGTGACACGGGAAAAATGGGCCAGCCTGGATAAAAGTGCTTGTCACATGAATATGAATGTAGGAAGATTCAGGCGACCACCACCCTTAATCCAAAACTAAAACTGGGCGATTAGAAATCATCCGAGGCTTTGGGCCAAATACGTCGCCGGCCTTGCGCATTGGGACTAACAGCTGTTGTTCGGCCATACCCTTTGATACTCCGCAGCTGAAACATAAAAAAATCAGTCGCAGAGTTGTTTGTCGGAAGCATTTTATGTAAGTGGATATTGCAGTCTGATCCTGCTGCCGCCAGCACTAGTTAACGAGGGTAAGTATTATAATCGCAGTTGTAACAATTTTTGTTTGATTATCGTCGTGTGAGAGAATGATCTGAGTGGTCAAACTTACCTGTACAGAACAATCTGTCGCCACTCGCAAATACTCGCAAACACTCCGAATATCATGGGTACGCTGAGGTCCGCTGAATGTCCTCGGAATATCGAGCGCATGACTTCGAGTAAATTTTTTTCACTCGGAATGGTTTACTCCAAACCACTCGGCGGAATATCGCGGATTGTAAAATTGGTCCGCGAAATGAAAAAAAAAATTGGTTCTTTTACCTGAGCCGTACTGTATGACAATATTATCCGAAGATGCCTTCCCGCCGATGCTAGGTTTATACGTGCGTCTCTTTTACTCGTTAAATAAACTACGGTCTTGGTTTTGCATATCGAATGTTGAAGACACAAAAACAGAACACTTTACATGGAAACGAAAGTTTTGAAGATTTCTCTATATATACCGTAAGAGAATAACATAACAATATTCATTTGTATCCTGGTAAATGCGGGGTAACGTCCTCACATTGCAGGGTTTTACTCTTTTAAGGGAGCTAACTGCAACTGACTATTAAAAGGGAGTTAACTGCAATTGCTTTACGAATCTGGCCCATGCGAAACGGGATGGGGAACAGCATTTTTTTACGAATCGCTCCAATTAAGCTTATAAAATAAGCGTTTAACCCTCGGTTTAACCAGTACTCTGGACCCTCTTCCTCCAGAACTTTGTAACTGCCAATCTTGAAGCAGTGGAAGAAGCGAATGTCCATAGCAAATACATGTGTTTCATGTTAAGTGGGGATCGAATCGCGTTCGATTCCCGCCGGTGCG